>CM055732.1:17419872-18018004 GCA_029465975.1 Dallia pectoralis
AGGAGAGTATTCCGAATTTGAACCCTAGCGCCCTATTAAATGTGATATCGTGACAGCTATTTTCGAAAAAGAATCGAACATACGTGTGAAAAGGTGTTTGTAGGAACTGATACAAATGTTACACAGGACTGTGATAATACAGGAAGCCTGAGAAACACACATGGCGTTCACATTTTCGGTGAGGGAGGGCTTGTCAACCTGGAATGTTGTTGCAAAAACAAATACGACTTGTTTATAATTGCTTTTACTTTTGCAGAAAGCCTGGTGTCAGCCAACTGGAGAAGTCGGTGTGAGGTTTTCTCCGTTGAGCCTGGCCTGAATCCACACTAACCCCGAAGAGTGCCATCTTTCAACCTCCTTCGTGAAAAGGTTTAAATTAATGGACGGACCAGGGAGAGTTTCAGCAAGCGGTCCAAGACAGTTGAGACGGAGGTCAGAAGAGTTACATTAGGGAAAATAAGCTCCTCTAAGCCACGATCTGGCTAAATATGTCTTGTGTTATTTCAGAACGATTAATTTCAAAAAATGTTACTTGTTCGGCCCTAGAGATTGTTACAACCTCATCCGTGGCAGACAAAATGATAGCGTCAAAGATAAACAATGACTCATCCTTGTGATGGAATAGTTGATGTCATGATTTTAGTATGCTCAATATTAGTTATATAATACAATGAACAAAAAATAAATAAAAATCTACTTAAGCTATTAATACTATTTTTTTGGCTTTATATGCTTTATCAATACACAAAATACAACAAAAACCTGTCAGGGATTACACCATGATGGAAACTATAATTATAAAATGGTTACAGATTAAATTATCTGAGAATGTCAATAATGAGATCATTATTTTTGTAACGAATAATAAAAAAATAGAACAGAAAAATTATAATAAAAAATATCCCAAAACGTGTGTTCTGTTTGCAACCGTAGTGCAAAGGGCACCACGTATATGTTGTAATAACAGAAGTATTGTTTCGCTAAGGGGGTTAATAAACCATTCATAGTGTGTTTTCCAAATGGCATCCTATAAGCCCTGGTCAAAAGTAGTGCACTAGGCCAAGAAATGCTTCTATTTGAGACTCGAACCAACGCTTGATTTTTCTGGTTACAAACAGCCTCATGTTTCCCCATATCAGCATGGCGATCCCATTATCAGGACCTGCTGACATCCACTGAACACATTGTATGTACATAACACAATAGAAAACTGAGAGGGAAAAAAATGGATTTGAGTGAGTGTTTCTTAATGTTTCCCGTCCTGGAGCTCCGCAGTCGGAAGCGGGACAGGCCAGCACTTTAAACCATCAGTTGACCCCCATCTTCATATATTCCCTGTGTGCAGAGTGTAAATAAGTATTTGCCTCACACGCATAATATAGTGTGTATAACATGTATTTGACAAAACAGCAGTTTATTGCAGAGGGAAGCACATCTTCTCTAGCCAGTGGCTACTTCCAACGTCCTCTTTGTCGGTGCGCTGGTATCCACCGTGGCGTCAACCTTCATTTTCCCGTTTCCACCCACCCCTTATGGTGTTTGCTAATGATCTCGACCAAATGACTGCATTATGTAACGACAACATGCTGTGCAGACAGGACAGAGGCCGTCGGAGCACAGGGAGTCCCGGGAAGCCTTCAGCTGTTCAGGTCTTGACAAAGAGGAGATTGTTAATTGTTTCTTTATGAGATTAGTGGAGAAAAAAAAAGGAAATCAGTAAACAGCTGCAATAGCATTCCGATCAGCCTAGTGAGATGTTTGCTGGGGACTCTCCAATGGCACTCTATGCCCTACCTAGTGGACTATGGAGAATATACGCAGTTAGCAAACCCCTGATCAGCAGTCCCAAGAGAACAGTAGGTTCCTCTTTAATATACGGTTCCGGCATTCACTCAGCATAGCCCTCACCGCGCCAGAATGTACCTGTCCGACTGGTCATTCTTCTGGATTATGCTATTAAGACGCTTGACATAACGCATATGCATTTAATAATAATGTAACTATTAAAAGCTCAACCTGCTCAGCCAGATGAAGACTGGCCACAAGTCAGAGCCTGGGTCCACTGTAGGTTTCTTCCTAAATGTGACCCAAATGAGAGTTTTTCCTAGCCGCTGTGTATCCATGTGTTGTGTTTTATGGAATACATTTGATTGATATGCTGCTGTTGCTGTTTTCCATGACATTATACATGAAATTAATTTGAACAGGAAATATAGCAAAGCAAATATAAAACATAATTATTGACAAGGTTAACAATTATCATTTTTGTGAAAATGATGATTGTGTCAAGGGAAGCGAAGTGTAACTTCGCAGTTACATAACATTAAATTACATTACAATTGCATTGTAGTGGTTCATTTCTTGAGGTAATCTGAGGAGATTTTACCTTATGCTTTCTGAAGTATCTCCCAGAAGTGGGATTGGCATGAGGGCCACTTGCTATCAATCTGCTCCCACAACAGCTCAGGAGGGTTGAGATCCGGTGACTGTGCTGGCCAAGCCATGATAGACAGAATACGTGCTGACTGCTTCTTCCCTAAATTATTGCGTGGTTTTGGATTTTATAATATATACGGATCTTGATGGGGAGCCAGTAAAGGTGCTGCAGTGTGTGAGGACTCAAGCAGCAGAGGTTTGAACATATTGATGCCTGGACAAGTTCCTTTAGATGAGATGTCTTCAAGACAGCGTTCAGTGTTGAGGTGGGTAGGTTCGTGTTGAGTTTGGTGCTAGTTTAGATCTCAGTGTTATTTGATTATGAATCTGTCCCAGGGGTAACATGTAGACAGTGCAGAGAAGGTGCAGGAGGGTGTCCGTAATGACAAGACAAGAGAATGGCGCGATGGGGAGAAACAGCGTGTTTTTTTGAATGCATACAAATTGGTTAATACTGGCCTACTATTCACATTCTTGCTAATGTGTGGACAATAAAAACTATTAAAAAAAACGTTGTTTTGTTTGTTTTGTTATAAATTAATTATTTTAAAACATCTCACAACACATTCCAGTTCATTTGCGCTCAATCCCACGCCCGGACGGCGTTCACTTTGTTTTGCCTCTGATTGATATATTTGTACCATTGTCATCACCAGGAATGCTGTCATTTGACTTACTCAAGTTTTCTTGAGTTCTCTTCTATTCATAGTAAACGTGATTGTTGCTATTTTGACAGACGATAAAAAGTTGGATCAGTCCTTGCACTTGAAACGCGATACCAATGTTGAGGTGAGTAAAATAAAAAAGCGGCATATTGGTTTGGTGTAGATGGTTGGTGCTGTGATAAAATATCTCTCTCAGATTGCTTTAAGTAACTCTTATTTGAAACTTGCACATCATCCGCTGTGGATGATAGTGGAGTCAGAACAATGCCGGATAAGTCTAATGAAATAGTTGCACTGTGTGCACATTGTTATAGCTAACTAGACAGATAGGTACTATATTTCTGTTGTTGTTGTTTCTACTGCTGTATTTTTATTGAAATGTCCACAGCTGCTTACAGGATGCCTATTAATATTGTGTAGCTGCAAATTTGAGCTGCACTTGCGTATCTTCAATCTGTCACATTCAGACGTATTAATGAAGGTAATATGATTGTGTGCTTGCAGCGCTATTACTGCCATCAACCAATGTTCCAAATTAAATCACTTTCATCAATGAAAAAGGATTCAGCAGTGCTAATATAATCACCAGAATGTTTTCTTATAATCAATTAGCCTTGAAAATGATGCATTCGGATTAGCAAACATAAGGTGCCATTGGAACACAGGAGTGGTGGTCGCTGATAATTTGCCTCTGTACGCCTATCTAGACATTCCATTACAAATCAGCCTTTTTCAACCCATTTCCATGTGACCTCAAACTTTCCAACGGTAGTGTTGGTTTTGTAGACTGACAGAATAGCATCACGTTGTTCAACTGATAAATAATTGAAAGACTAATCTCCTGAAGGGTCGGCGGACATGTGCAAATAACTTGTGAGGGACAATAGTGCCGATGGTTGTGAGATTGTGTCTGATGTTTACCTCGTCTTGTTTCCTGCCGCCCCGGTTAATCGCTCCCATCAGGGCGTTGCCTGTCCATACAGCATTGCAGAAAGTTTTCCACAAAAACTGGTCTAACTGCATTACTACGTTATACACAACCAATAACACGTTATTTTAAGACAAGAGTGGCTGCTGATTTATTAAACCTTCTGTCAACAGGATCACAGTTTCACCTTAAACTTCTCATATGTCATTTTTTTCATTGGCTTCAATCTAACAAAAATGCACAACTTGTTTGAAATAAACATCTCTTGGATCTCGTGAATGTCCCCCATCTTGATTTATTTTCCGTCCGTGTTTAGTTTAAGTTGTCTGCATATTATTGCTTTTGATTATTGAAACAGATTTGAAATAATGGTTTGACTGATCTCAGCAGACAGAGAGTGAGACAGAGATAGAGAGAGCAGTAAAGCAGAGCATTACAGATTCCGTGGCTGATTATTTTTGCTATTCCTTTCCTTTGTGAGCGCCAGCGTGTGTGAGTTCATGACATGCGACTGCCTGTCTGCATTTCCTAAACCCGCGTGGCATTTCTCCTGCGTCTATTCTGTGAGTATGACCGTTGACGCGTATCTCCATAATAATCTTTTATCGTTCCACGCTTTGTTTATTTGCGATAAACGCTTCCTGTCTGTAAGCAGGGATTGGGGGGGGGCTTTTCGGCAGGCTGTAGTCTCGTCTCGCTCTCCCTGGATGGTAAAGGAACGCCACGGCCTTCGACAGCACAGACTTTTCCGGGCTGCGAGCAACAGCCTTCCCACAGCGAGGGGGGGTCATGAGAAATGGCAGGCCGCAGGGCCCACTTCTGGGCCCCTCCCGGAACAAAGGCGGCTAATTATCTGTCAGCGTGGACAACGCAGGTCCCATTCAGGGAAAAGAGTCTTCTGTCAACACTTGGAGCGTCTGTGCAACAGCAACCCACAGTTAATCGCGGCTCCCAGAAGCTCCAGATCTATCAGCAGAGTGTTTGAATACGTTGGCCGCGCCGAGCCGCTCGATGATTAGCGGTTGGTCAGCTCCGGCGGTCGGCCGCTTTAGTTCACTCAACTCCGGGGGCAATGCGGGTCAGTGTAGGGTGTGGAAGCACCGGGTGGAGAGAGCGGTGGGGGGATGGGAGAGGACGGGCAGTCGGGACTACGTCCATACGCCTGGGCTGGCAGAGATGGAGTGGATGGAGGCATGCGAGGCCCCTCGTACGTTGACCACTTCAAGCCCAGATGGTGTATGACCTGACAAATAGGGGTCAGTAGGGGTCAGAAGGGGTCAGAAAGGGTCGCGAGGGCGGGCTCTAAGCATAGCCTTTTAGCGAAAAGGGCCATTGTCGTCCTTTAAGCAGAAGAGACATGCATGGTTAAACATTTAGGATGCAATTAACATTTACAAGCATTTTGTAGGAAACCTTTTGCAATCAGTGTTGTAGTTAGGACAGAATTACATTTAGCCAGTATTATGCAAGGGCTAACATAAAGCCGAAGCACTTTGAAAATAAATACATACGCAGATCTGCCATAACATTATGAACGCTGACACATGAATAACATCGATTTTCTTGTTATCGTGGCACCTCTCAGTGGGTGGGATGTATTAAGCGAACATTTTTTCCTCAAAGTTGATGTGTTAGAAGTAGGAAAAATGGGCGAGCGTAGGGATCTGATCGTCTTTGACGAGGGCCAAATTGGGATGGCTGGACAACTGTGTCAGAGCATCTCCAAAACTGCAACTTTTGTGAGATGTTTATAGTCTGCAGTAGTTTGTATTTATCAAAAGTGGTCGCAGAGACATGGTAGGCCAAGGCTCACTGATGTACGTGGGAACGAAGGTCCGATCCAACAGACCAGGTACTGAGGCTCAAATTGCTGAAAAAGTTAATGCTGGTTTTAATAGAACACACAGGGCATCACAGTTTATTGCGTATGGGGCAACGTAGCCACAGATCAGAGTGGTCAGACGGTCGTAATGTTATGGCTGATCGATCTATAAATAAACAGTGATGAGCGAAAACATAATGACCACTTGCCAAATATGCTGTTGGTCTTCTGCGTTCTGCCAAAACACCGCCGACCCACAGAGGCATGGACTCTATAAGACCCCGGAATGTGTCCTGGGGAATCTGGCACCAAGACATTAGCAGCAGACCCTCAAAGTCCTTCAAGATGCGAGGTGGACGCACACTTTCCACCGGCTCGTCATCTTCTCACAATTCATTCTGGTGTCATCACTTCCCCAGGTGAACAGCCGGCCACGTGAGGTAGAAGAGAACTGGACTCAGATCAGGTTGGACACACATTCCTCCCATAACCATTGCTATTTTCTGTGACCGGTGCCACACTAGACCTTGTGCAGTGTCCCTCATCAGACCACTGTTGGTAGGTACACACCACTGCTGACCAGGAGCACCCAACAAGCCTTGTCGTTCTAGAGGTGCTCTGATCCAGTCAACTTGCCATTACAATTCGGTCCTTGTCGAAATCACTCAGGCCTTTACTCCTGACAATATTTTGATTGCAATCTACCCAGACCTTGAAATGTGTCCTTGTGAGGAGATGATCAACATTATTTGTTTTGTGTGGTCATAATGTTTTTGCTATTTAGTTTATCTACACATTCATATTTTTCTTTTTTTAGAGAACAATTTCTCAAATAATAGAAACACACTTCAGGGATGGTCCAGGAATGGTTAGAAGCTCACTTTTATATATACATTTTTTTTTCGGTTTCCTGTAGAAGCTTTTGGCCTTAAAATTGTTGATCCCAATAATCTATGTTTGGTTTTCAGGCATACCAGACATGCCATATCTGAACTGATTGAAGCGTACATTAACAGGAATCACTATGTTTTCGGCCTTTAATCATCCTCTTCATATAGTTTGCATTAGACGCTTTTAAGGGGCTTTAAAGATACCTTCCCCTCCATTCATTTACACTCATCTGAGCTGAAGCGTGTCCTTTCCCCTTAACAGCTTTCAATGTCCGTCTAAAGCTCTCCAGGTTATAAAAACAGGTGCCGGCGAGCTTAGGAAATGTTTTGTCTGTACCCCATTAGTTCACAAATGGCTGCCTCAAGACACTGCATGTCACAGCCCGAAAGAGACTCGAGCACGCCAAGACAGACAGCTTGAAACAAGCTGCCCACTTCGGTCAAACATTGTGACGGCAGCTTTAAACTTTAGGAGGAAGAAGGCAGGCCATGGAATCATGGAATTCAATTGAGTGTATATGTCTAGTTTAAACATTTAGATGACTTATTCCTAACAATCTAAAAAGCACTGTGTCACACTAGAAAATACACAGTATTCAACTCTCGTGAATATTTTTTATTCAACTTTTTTCACAGCCACATTTAAACTGGCACACATGAAAACTACAGCTGGATATTGCAGTACATAACTATGTACAACAATCAGCATTGTGAATAATGTATTTCTGTGTATCAAACACAGTACAAGCACATCCATTTGTCCGCCCCCTGTCTGTTTATCTAATGACACTGTCCATTGAAAGCCCCATGAATGACTGTCTATCTGGATTTTCTCCACGCGGGTTTTCCCCCTCTCCGTACTTAGCCACACGCTTGACAGCGGACCAACCGGCCGCTTGTATTCGAACTCAGGCATCCAGTCCCGTTCCCACCCCTGTTTAGATTCCACACTTAAAACGTCTTTGCCTGATTTATACGGAATCCACCGGGTGTTTTCCTCCGGAAGCCCGCGGATCAGTTGTAATAGCGTCGGGTACGTCTGGGTTCTCTGGGTTCTCTGAGGGGAACACTGGTCCCCGTTATGAGACTTGATTAAGACAAGTGTTCTATCAACAACTCCAGCTCCGGATAGTTTCCTTCCTGAGGTTTACCGCAAAAGAAAACTCAGGCTTCCTGGCCAACGCGTACCTCCTCCCTGGCAGTATGGTAGAGCCTCTGCAACATACCTGAATACTCTCCAGAGTCCTCCCAGGGCACATTCCAAACCGCACCCTCATTATATATACGCAAAGTGCACTACTTTAGCCCAGAGCGTTAAGGAAAGAGGGTGGCATTTGGTCCCCATCTTTAGCTTTTCCCATGCAGTGACCGGGATAGAAAACAAGGAAGGAGATGAAGAGGCCAGTTCATCATCGTCTTCGATGACAGATCCTGCTAATGTTTTGCCACGGAAATTACATCTATCCATCTCTCTCTTCGGCTCTAGGAAAGGTGAAGGGACGGACATCTCTTCCGGGTTCTGGGACAGATTAGCATCCTATCTCTGGGCGCGTGTGCTCCAACATTTAGCTGCTTCACATTACGTTCACAGGACATTGATAAGTAAAAACCCTTGCTGTCTTCGCCTGGTTGACAGCCTCCCTATTAGCTGGGATAGTCGACCTAAAATCCCAATCCTGAGGGATGTGTAGCTTAATTGCTACTCCCTTACACCCATGCACTCAATATTTTGCTCTTCCTGATTTTTCCACCATCTTGTACTTGTGCGTTCGACAAAATGGCTTGTCCCCGATCCATTCCCCAGTATACGTGCTGCTAACACTTAGTTCATGAGCAGAGGTGCTAGGTTCAGTCAAACCTACCTTGTTGCTTTTCTTCAACTGTCTCTCCCTCTCACACCCTGACCTGAGTCCTAGCACCTAGCTGTCTTTGTCCACAGACCCCTTTCACGTTATCGATCTCGATTCCCTCTGACATTTCCCGACTGCTATTTTTGTCTCTACCTCAACACTCACTTAGGAAAGGCATTGAAGCATTTATACAATATTTAATAAGCACAAGTGCCCTCTGTAACCACTGTCATTAGACATGCCACTGACGTTTACATTAGATCCTGAGGTGTAATTATTTTGGACTTCTTGGTCATCTGAATATTTAAATGTCTTGATTAACTATATTGTCCTAAAGCTAATCTCTTAGAGCGCATTTATGTAGCACAATTCATACATACTGTAGAAGCAATTAAATGTAATTCAAAGAAGAAAAAAAAATAATGAAGAAAAAACATTTTACATTCATAGCAAACTGTTTACTTCATTATGTACATTTTAAACATGACATCTTATTCCCGTATTTAGAACCTGGCCAAGAAGTCTTTACAACATCAAGGCCTCAAGAACTTTATTCAAAAAGTATTTACAAACATTTCAGGTCTTTAGAACCTGGTCGAGAAGTCTTTACGACTTCCAGGTCTTAATGGTTTCTTCCGAGGTGCCACATTTGTTTTAAAGGTTATTGGTTGCTCTTTCAAAAAAAAAAAATTGGTGTGTGGTGTCTGATTAAGCACTCAATTTAAATCAATTGTGCAGGAATGGATTCTGCGCTTTGGTCCTTTTAGCTCGGACAAGGTGTCTCTAAACTCAAATTTTCAGAGCACTTACTTTGCTGACACTTATTAGTTATAAAGGGCCACAGAGAAACTTCCGTCTTCCCTCAGTAGTGATATTGTGATGCAATACAATAAGATCCATGAAAATCCTATGCAGTGAGTCTCAGGTTCCAGACAGAGGAAACAGGCCTCAGACCAAACAGACTAGCGGGCCATGAGATGGACAAGGCATTAGGGCCCTGCATTTCTCTGTGATGAAAGTGTGGTTCAGCAAATGGCAGCTGTTCACATTTCCTGCGTATTGAATGTCGAGCGATTGACATCCCTCATTTGGTGAGTGCATTATTAACAGATGGACTTCCTGTTAATGCAGGTCTGAGATTGGGAAATGGAAGAAATGCAGAAAGTGCTCAACCCAGCTGCCACATTCAAGAGGCTACGTGCGTGCGGGTGTGCGTTCGTGCGTGTGTGCGTTCGTGCGTGAGTGCATGTGGGCTCTATACGTGTGTGTGGGGCTGCCCGTGTGGGGTTGACAGGCTTGACAGAGCGGGATTTGTTCCATTTCCTAATGTCGCGACAAGATTCATTCATTATTTTTCGTTTAGCACAAATGTACCGAACTGTACTGTATGAAAAATTTGTGGTATCATGCAATGATATTTATATTATCTTTAGGAAGATAGAAATATATAATATAAATGCTATAAATGCTGTAGCATGGTGTCTGCTATATTCATTGGGTCCGTGTGACAAATTGCACCCTATTTCCTAATTGCCATTGTTTTACCGGAACTAATAGTGGCCTACAAAGAAGATAACATGCTCTTTTATTAATTTGCTTAATCGTTTGTATTAAACTAATTTTAAAATCCTCTGGCTTTAATGCCTGTATAAAACCAGCTTTAGGATATCACAGCACTTTTATCTATTGACATGCTATATTTAGGTTATTACAGTATGTGTTTGTGTGTGTGTGTTTAGGGTTACCGAAGTTTGTATCTGATGTAAGTAACTGAATGATGTGTTTTGGTTTGACTTAAAGCAGAAGTAGCACATGTATTTACAAATGTTGTTTTTTAGTTTGATCGCTTTGGTTCCGTCCACACATTGTACTTGATTGTTTCTCAGGCCAGTGTAAAGGGTAAAGACCAGTGTAAAGGCCAGTGTAAAGGCCAGTGTAAAGTGTAAAGGCCAGTGTAAAGGCCAGTGTAAAGGCCAGTGTAAAGGCCAGTGTAAAGGCCAGTGTAAAGGCCAGTGTAAAGACCAGTGTAAAGACCATTGTGAAGGCCAGTGTAATGGCCAGTGTAAAGGCCAGTGTAAAGGCCAGTGTAAAGGCCAGTGTAAAGACCAGTGTAAAGACCAGTGTAAAGGCCAGTGTAAAGACCAGTGTAAAGCAAAATAATAATATAATAACACAAGGAAAATGCAATGCTGTTGTAGCCTCAGCACCACCCTCCCCCTGTTGTAACCTCAGCACCACCCTCCCCCTGTTGTCAGCCTCAGCACCACCCTCCCCCTGTTGTAACCTCATCACCACCCTCCCCCTGTGAGAGCCTCAGCACCACCCTCCCCCTGTTGTAACCTCAGCACCACCCTCCCCCTGTTGTAACCTCAGCACCACCCTCCCCCTGTTGTAACCTCATCACCACCCTCCCCCTGTGAGAGCCTTAGCACCACCCTCCCCCTGTTGTAACCTCAGCACCACCCTCCCCCTGTTGTAACCTCAGCACCACCCTCCCCCTGTGAGAGCCTCAGCACCACCCTCCCCCTGTTGTAACCTCAGCACCACCCTCCCCCTGTTGTAACCTCAGCACCACCCTCCCCCTGTTGTAACCTCAGCACCACCCTCCCTCTGTTGTAACCTCAGCACCACCCTCCCCCTGTTGTAACCTCAGCACCACCCTCCCCCTGTTGTAACCTCAGCACCACCCTCCCTCTGTTGTAACCTCAGCACCACCCTCCCCCTGTTGTAACCTCAGCACCACCATCCCCCTGTGAGAGCCTCAGCACCACCCTCCCCCTGTTGTAACCTCAGCACCACCCTCCCCCTGTTGTAACCTCAGCACCACCCTCCCCCTGTGAGAGCCTCAGCACCACCCTCCGCCTGTTGTAACCTCAGCACCACCCTCCCCCTGTTGTAACCTCAGCACCACCCTCCCCCTGTTCTAACCTCAGCACCACCCTCCCTCTGTTGTAACCTCAGCACCACCCTCCCCCTGTTGTAACCTCAGCACCACCCTCCCCCTGTTGTAACCTCAGCACCACCCTCCCTCTGTTGTAACCTCAGCACCACCCTCCCCCTGTTGTAACCTCAGCACCACCCTCCCCCTGTGAGAGCCTCAGCACCACCCTCCCCCTGTTGTAACCTCAGCACCACCCTCCCCCTGTTGTAACCTCAGCACCACCCTCCCTCTGTTGTAACCTCAGCACCACCCTCCCCCTGTTGTAACCTCAGCACCACCCTCCCCCTGTGAGAGCCTTAGCACCACCCTCCCCCTGTTGTAACCTCAGCACCACCCTCCCCCTGTTGTAACCTCAGCACCACCCTCCCCCTGTGAGAGCCTCAGCACCACCCTCCGCCTGTTGTAACCTCAGCACCACCCTCCCCCTGTTGTAACCTCAGCACCGCCCTCCCCCTGTTGTAACCTCAGCACCACCCTCCCTCTGTTGTAACCTCAGCACCACCCTCCCCCTGTTGTAACCTCAGCACCACCCTCCCCCTGTTGTAACCTCAGCACCACCCTCCCTCTGTTGTAACCTCAGCACCACCCTCCCCCTGTTGTAACCTCAGCACCACCCTCCCCCTGTGAGAGCCTCAGCACCACCCTCCCCCTGTTGTAACCTCAGCACCACCCTCCCCCTGTTGTAACCTCAGCACCACCCTCCCCCTGTGAGAGCCTCAGCACCACCCTCCGCCTGTTGTAACCTCAGCACCACCCTCCCCCTGTTGTAACCTCAGCACCACCCTCCCCCTGTTCTAACCTCAGCACCACCCTCCCTCTGTTGTAACCTCAGCACCACCCTCCCCCTGTTGTAACCTCAGCACCACCCTCCCCCTGTTGTAACCTCAGCACCACCCTCCCTCTGTTGTAACCTCAGCACCACCCTCCCCCTGTTGTAACCTCAGCACCACCCTCCCCCTGTGAGAGCCTCAGCACCACCCTCCCCCTGTTGTAACCTCAGCACCACCCTCCCCCTGTTGTAACCTCAGCACCACCCTCCCTCTGTTGTAACCTCAGCACCACCCTCCCCTGTTGTAACCTCAGCACCACCCTCCCCCTGTGAGAGCCTCAGCACCACCCTCCCCCTGTTGTAACCTCAGCACCACCCTCCCCCTGTTGTAACCTCAGCACCACCCTCCCCCTGTGAGAGCCTTAGCACCACCCTCCCCCTGTTGTAACCTCAGCACCACCCTCCCCCTGTTGTAACCTCAGCACCACCCTCCCTCTGTTGTCAGCCTCAGCCTCCCCTGTTGTAACTTCACCACCCCCTGATAAAGCTTTATCACCCCAACTATCCACCCCCCCTCCTGTTGTAGCCCAGCACCACCCGGCAGAAGTCTGAGAGCTATTTGCCCTGTGGATTTCCTTCTGTTGTGAGTCGCACTTCATGTCCTACTGAGATATATGTTTGTTTCTTGCCAAAGCTTGTTTCTCTTTAGACTCTGCACTTCAGTCTTTCCTTTCCTTGTGGAAAATGCTCATCATCAGTTAATAAACATCATTCTCACGTCAGCATTCCCCTGGTCCAGGTGTGAGGGGGCGGGAGATCGTGTTGTCTCTGTTGGGGGCGAAGAGTCCGGCATGTTCCCAAAATCCATTGAATCCGGCAATGGCGAGGTAAGGTTTCAGCGCGGCTTTGTAGCGTGTCAGAAGATGAATGATGTGAAGCGTGATCACATGATCGAAAAAAAATATATGAACTATTAGACTGTTGAATTCCTTGTAATTTTGTATTTTCTCTTTGATTTTCAGGAGTTCTAACATATGCAAAATATTTATAGAGCCAATGTCACAAATGGGTAGACAGACACAAGCGCAGGGTGAACAAAGGACATTTATTGAATACAATTGTAACTATAACGGACAAAAGCTAACGTAACGATGGTTAAAAACCAAACAAAGACCGACGACACACACTGGGAGAGGAGGAACTTAAATAGGATGGTGATTAGGAAGACAGGTGAGGGCAATGAAACAATGAAATAAGTGTCCGTGCGCTAAATGAGGGAGAGAGGGCGTTGGATTTCAGGTGCACAGCCATCCTGCCGTGCCAAAGCGTGACAGCCAAGTTGTTAATATTTTGTCTGGTTATATTGTGTTCCCTGTTGTAATGTCCTACTTAGTTGTATTGTAGCCAACAGACAACGTGAATACACTTGAAACTCAATCATTTGGTACCTACATTTCACAAACATTGCCTGTGAGCAGGAGGAAAACATTGGCATTTTGCATTTACACCTTACGGCTTGGACGCAGAATCCGGCGAAAATATAAAAGGCACGTTCGTTAAAAAAGCAGCATGGAGAGCCGCTTCTGGGCCGCGCTGTGGCGTGTCTGCTGGAAACACAGTCAATGACTAGTGTGGCTGTAATCAGGTCCGGCTTCTGTGCCAGAGCTGTACTGCTCCGTGGCCGGGTCCAGTGAATTTGGGGGGTAAGTGTTTGGATGTATAGCCATAACCGACCATTCAAACTAGTCAATGGCCACAAATGAGTTTGCTTCTGGTCTGTAGTCATTCAGGACGATTAACTAATTAAGGCGTATTAGCTAATGTAAGCTAGCGACTCAGGGACTCAAGTTGATGAAGATATTTGTGTGCACGCTTCACTCCAAGCTATTCCCACAAATCCCTGCAAGGGTTGACCCGTTTGAGGGTGTGACTCGAATTAGCTACCAAGAGAAAATCAGATCCCAAACCAGACGTTTCTCTCAAGCTCTGTTCCTCATTACAGTATCTCGAAGCGATGTAGGCTAGCCGTGTTTCCTCTTCCAAACCCCAAGAACACTCATTTTCATGTGGCCTTGGGCACATTTAATTGAGGGCCCAGTGTTTAGTTTACCCGCTAAATCTGATGTGCCTGACTGGGGTCACTGCAAAAATGTTGTGGGGTGCTCAAGTACTGCAGGTGGAAAACACTGACATTCTGCATTTCCACTGATGATTCCTGCTCATACCTGCTCCATTATGTAATGTGAACATTTGTTCAGATCATACACATTACAAATGACTTATTTTAAAGTTTCTCCTTTTGTGAATCATCAGGCTTGCATTTCCTCTGTGGTATTTCCTATAATACAATTCTACAAGCCTTTCTGTCTTTGTTACGTACAAAATGGCACACTGGTCCCTATATGTTCTGCAAAACCTGTCAAAAGTCACTAACTGGGATGACACTAAGGCGTTTAGAAGTCACTAACTGGGGTAACACTAAGGAGTTTAGAAGTCACTAACTGGGGTAACACTATGGAGTTTAGAAGTCACTAACTGGGGTAACACTAAGGCGTTTAGAAGTCACTAACTGGGGTAACACTAAGGAGTTTAGAAGTCACTAACTGGGGTAACACTAAGGAGTTTAGAAGGCACTAACTGGGGTAACACTAAGGAGTTTAGAAGGCACTAACTGGGGTAACACTAAAGAGTTTAGAAGGCACTAACTGGGGTGACACTAAGGAGGTTAGAAGTCACTAACTGGGGTAACACTAAGGAGTTTAGAAGTCACTAACTGGGGTAACACTAAGGAGTTTAGAAGTCACTAACTGGGGTAACACTAAGGAGTTTAGAAGTCACTAACTGGGGTAACACTAAGGAGTTTAGAAGTCACTAACTGGGGTAACACTAAGGAGTTTAGAAGTCACTAACTGGGGTAACACTAAGGAGTTTAGAAGTCACTAACTGGGGTAACACTAAGGTGTTTAGAAGTCACTAACTGGGGTAACACTAAGGCGTTTAGAAGTCACTAACTGGGGTAACACTAAGGAGTTTAGAAGCCATTCATGTTATTGGAATAAAACACGCCAGGAGGACAGCTAATTTCTGATTGCCCGTCAGAACGTTGAGCAGCAGCTTTAGAATAAACAGTTCTTAGTTGGTCGGATGGGGTCTTTTGTCCTGAGGATACGTCTGACTGAAGGTCCTCAGGAAGAAAGAACTATTGACACAAGGCTTAGTCTCAGAAGGATCTAACATTCAGCCGTAAATGAAATGGTGACAAAGGTTTTAGGTGTGGAAATGTTCATTAGTTTCAGTAGTATTGTTTTTCACTCATATTAGATGATTTTTATGTTTCTTAGCTATTCACGACAAAGCAGGTAGGATTAAGCTTATGGGCACTAGACATTAAAAACACAACTCAAGGATTGAAAAGACATCAACAGTTGTTTATAGATCATTAGGAATGTTTGATAAAACTAAAAGTCACCAAAACAATTCAACACAAATAGAATTAAACAATACAAACCGCTGTTAAATATGATGTGTGCTCTAATCAGTTTCTTGTTCCTTCAGCGCGTGCCTCTGCTAACCTACATGTGCCACTGACTGGGTAAAGCTCTCAATACAGATGAGTGCTCTAATCAGTAGCTGGTTCCTTCAGCGCGTGCCTCTGCTAACCTACATGTGCCACTGACTGGGTAAAGCTCTCAATACAGATGAGTGCTCTAATCAGTAGCTGGTTCCTTCAGCGCATGCCTCTGCTAACCTACATGTGCCACTGACTGGGTAAAGCTCTCAATACAGATGAGTGCTCTAATCAGTAGCTGGTTCCTTCAGCACATGCCTCTGCTAAACTACGTGTGCCACTGACTGGGTAAAGCTCTCAATACAGATGAGTGCTCTAATCAGTTTCTTGTTCCTTCAGCGCGTGCCGCTGCTAAACTACGTGTGCCACTGACTGGGTAAAGCTCTCAATACAGATGAGTGCTCTAATCAGTTTCTTGTTCCTTCAGCGCGTGCCTCTGGTAAACTACGTGTGCCACTGACTGGGTAAAGCTCTCAATAAAGATGAGTGCTCTAATCAGTTTCTTGTTCCTTCAGCGCGTGCCGCTGCTAAACTACGTGGGCCACTGACTGGATAAAGCTCTCAATACAGATGAGTGCTCTAATCAGTTTCTTGTTCCTTCAGCGCGTGCCTCTGCTAACCTACATGGGCCACTGACTAGGTAAGGCCCCCAGTATGGATGTATGCGCTAATCAGTTTCTGGTTTCTTGAGCTAAATCAAAACTGATACTTTATATAATTGTAACTTGTCCTTTAACCTACTTAGGATTTTAATTGATTGCAGACCATGGCTTGCTCTACCTGAGTAGAGAGTAATTACTCCTTTACTTTTGTAGCACTACATTGATGAATTGGTTATGAATGAATTGGACAGCGCCTGCAACCAATTGGTTGAGATTTCGCATTTAGCATACATTGAGCAATTACCTCTATTATTGTTTGTGTATATTTATATATTATTTTTTGTATATAATTATGCTTTATTTAAATTGTCTCCAACATCTTATTTCCTATATTATTTCTTCTGCCTCCTCCCTAACTGTGTTTGTTTTAATTTGTTGATGTTAAATTGCCCCCTTTTTAACATCTTAGCAGTGAAGTGGAAAACCAGTTAGAATTTGTTTTGGTAAAATTGAAGCTCTGAAAGATGCATTAGTGTTTAATAGTTGCTAACGTGTTTATAGATATTTAAATGAAGCATGTAACCATTCTTACATGAAGAGAACATGTAGATTGTCTAACTAATCATTAAAAGTACCAATGACAATGTCAGCTGTTTTTCTGTGTAACAAATATGGTGAACACATGTACAGAGCTAGAGTATCAATTAGTCAATATTTATTCAAACAGTTGTTACACTAAATCTAATTTTTTATTTAGTTAAAAACTATTTCTGAATCTTTTTCTGCTTCAAGGCACTTTATTTGTTTACTTTAAGTTAGCCTAAATGAGTAAAAGACCTCCTCTGTGAAACTAATTTGACCACAAAGTTTTTAAAATAGTTAGTCGCAACAGTATGTAAATATCCTAACTGAGTTGTTATTTGCTGCCTGCCACCCCCAGACCATGTTTACACGGCCCAAATTGCACCCTACTCTCAAGGGCACTGCCTTTGAACAGAGCCCTGTTGGTAATAGGTTGCTATTTAGGTCATTTAGGACCCAATCAACGTGGGCTCATTTACAGAGATGTAAACTTGTCCACTTCCTGTATATATAGTCCCTGGCAGGGGAATTACTGGAGCAGTTTATCTGAACTGTCTCCTGCCTACCTAACAACCATTAGTTAGCTCAGCCAACCATTACACATGAAGAGTCAGGTTCTCGAAACAGCGCTGTCCACATCTTAATAGAAATAAACAGCCGACAGGTTTAAGCACTTTTCTTCTGTTATTCTGAAGGATGTCAATGGGTTACGACGGCCGACATGTGAATACTGCACGTCAGCACCATATTAGACTGTAATTAAGTATGCGTGCGCTCATAGGTCAGCTGTCCACATAGTTCTGTCTGTCGTCTACTTATAAGTGACCTGTTGCTTGTTGGATTCTGCCCAGTGTGTCGACTGACTGACTGGCTGACTGACTGAGCGACTGGTGTCTGAGGCCTGTTTGTGGTTCTGATCTTTTGCCAAATCATAGCACTCAGCCGACAAATGGAGCATGACATCGAGAATCATCTTAGAGTGGCGCCGTGGCATGGAATGAGAGCGCGGTCGCAAATGCCACCCTACGCCCTATGTAGTGCACTAGTATTGTCCAGTTCCCAGCGGTGCCCCGGGTCAAACTAAAGAAAATAGGGTTCCATTTGGAGTGCTAGTTCTATGTTGTTCGTGGCTGGGCTGCCTCCCGCTTCACATGCTGTCCTTTAGGACACTCTGCCCAAGTGGACAAGACAATGTAAAATATTATTTATCCTAATGGAGAGACACGGTTGTCTTAAGGACGTACACAGGCTTAAACCTGGGTGGTAACCTTACAAAAGAAATGGAACTGAACACTGTTCAATATAAACTCTATCCAAAGTTCCCTCTCAGGCTGATTGCTTTGCTTTTTTCGTGAGCATCCAGTTCCCCGTGGTGGACAGAATACGATGACTGGACATTGTAAAGCCTGTCTGGAACTGGACAGGTGTGTCTGGTGTAATTGCTGGGTGTTTTAACCTCCATATGTAATCTCCGGTTGTATTCCAAATGGCATCCCCCTACATTTATAGCGCACCCTTTTTATTCCAGCACCGGTTAATAAAGGAAGTGCACGTTCGAATATGGTGCCATTTGGGCCTAATTACACTGTATAGGTGATTGTATGACTCAGAACATGGTGATTATACAACAATTGATGTTTTTCTTCAAAAGAGGTATGGAGTTCCTCCACCTGTTGGGACTTTTGCCACCTGCTTATTGTCAATTGGTGCTAACCCTTCACAGGAAGATTTGCTGGTGTTTGCTTGCGACACTTTATTGGGGCATTTTTTAAGAGAAAGAAAAACTCAGAGAGAAAGAAAATCGAGAAAACATGAGAGAAACTCAAAGAGAAAGAAAATCAAAAAAACATGAGAAGAATTTTTTGCGCAAATGTAATCATAAAAGGTTGTTAAGGCTTCTAATTGAGATAATACAACATAAAAATCGGGACACGTTGTTCTACATTATTGGATCATTCAATGTCAACTCCATTTATCTGTTTAACACACTCACAGTGTAATTGTTTTTTTCTGTCACACAAACCTACCAAATCAATCCCAGCCTTTACTAAGTTTCAGTAACTGTTTAGTTTTAGCATTCATTGGCTGTCTTGTTTTATTTTGTTAATAAAACCCATGAAGGAGGAAATACCCTCTGCGTTTTGGTTTTATCTGCACTAGACCCAAAGAGTTTTGTGACGCACCCCTAAAATGCCAGGTTTTTGTGATGTCTTAGTACCATCTCAGAGCAAAAGCCATGGTCCGCAAAGAGCTTCCAAAGCATAGAGGGATCTCATTGTTGAAAGATATCAGTCAGGGGAAGGGTATAAAATAATTTACAAATCATTAGATATACCATGGAACGCGCTGAAGACATCCATCATCAAGTGGAGAAAATATGGCACAACAGAACATTATCAAAAACTGGACGTCCCTCCAAAATTGATGTAAAATATGAGAAGAAAACTGGTCAGAGAGGATTCCAAGAGGCCTACAGCAACATTAGGAGCTGCTGAAATGTCTGGCAAGTACTGGCTGTATGCTACATGTGACAGCAATCTCCCATATTCTTCATATGTATGGGCTATTGGGTAGGGTGCAAGGCGGAAGCCTTTTCTTATGAAGAAAAACATCCAAGTCTGGCTGAAGTTTGCAAAAACAAAAAAAGTCTCACAGAAACATGTGAGAAAAAGTGTTATGGTCTGATGAAACCAATGTTGAACATTTTGGCCATAACTCCAAAAGTATGTTTGGCTCCAAAACAACACTGCACATTTTCCAAAGAAAACCATACCCACAGTGAAGCGTGGTGGTGGCAGCATCATGATTTGGGGCTGTTTACCTTCAGCTGGAACCGGGCCATAGTCAGAGCGGAAGGGAATCATGAACAGTTCCAAATACCAGGCAATTTTGGCACAAAACCTTTAGGTTTCCGTTAGAAAGCTGAAGATGAAGGGGAAGTTCACCTTTCAGCATGACAACGACCCAAAGCACACATCCAAATCCACAAAAGCATGGCTTCCCGAGCAGAAGATTAACATTTTGAAATGGCCCAGCCAGAGCCCATACCTGAATCCAATTGAACATCTGTGGGGTGATCTGAATAGGGCTGTGGAGAGCAGATGTCCTCGCAATCTGACAGATTTGGAGACGCTTTTGCAAAAAATAGTGGGCAAATATTGCCATGTCAAGATGTGCCATGCTAATAGACTCCTACCCAAAAAACTGAGAGCTGTAATAAAATCAAAACGTTTTTCTACAAAGCATTAGTTTAAGGGTGTGCACACATATGCAACCACTTTATAGTTTTATTTTTCACAAAGATTTTAGATTTTCAATTGATTTGTTTACATTATACTGTAGGTCACATTAAAGGTGAAAAAGTTCTGACATGACTTATCTTAGTCTCATATTTTCACATCACAAAAAATTGCATTTTAACAAGGTGTAGACTTTTCATATCCACCGTATGTCTAAACGGGAACCTATTCCATGAAAGTTCACTACCTTTGGCCTGAACACTACAGAACACTACAGAAAAGTAGTTTACTAGAGAAGTGAATAGTGTCCCATTTAGGACAGTGGCCAACTCTCCTTCCATCACATTCATTCAACAGGAAATTGCCTGTGGCTTTTAACTGATTGGTTAGTCCCTCACGGGCGATTCTTGGGGCGCACGTCCATAGAGAACCCTACACCCCCAAACACACACACATCTCTCTGTGTTCAGCTTAAACACAAATCTCCACATCGCATTAGGGCTTCATGGGACTAATTCACTATTGTTTGCTAAACGAGAGACGATGTCTCTCCACGTCCCCAATCTATCAGTCTCTCTGATTTAGAGATTATTGCGTGTGTGTGTGCCGCAGTAAAACCGGGGGGCTCCCCCAGACTCACCTCCATGGCTGCCCCTCACGTGTTTGTGTTGGCCTGGCGTGTACAGCCAGCATTCTGGACGGGGACACAGGCAAACCCGGTCTGAGCGGTCCTATGCCGTTTGAGCGTTTTCTCTCCATGTTTTCACAGCAGTTAGCAGTTAATGGAAAGAGGCCCCACTGGATGTCAACTGAAAATAAGACCCAGGTAGGCTGGCGGGGGGAGGAGATGTGAGAAAGGAGGACTGTTCGTCCGCCTGGACGATTATTGGAGCGTTGAGGCTTCAAGTCTGTAGCCTAGGAGGAACCAATTTATTCTTATTCTATTGGAGAAATAAATACAAATTCTTTTCAAACCCAGAACACCTACTGCAAGTGTAATGACACATTATTACAAAAAAGTTTTCCAATGTAAAATGTTCAGATGATTAATGTAATTGTTAAGACTAGATGTTGCAACAAAATACATAGTATTTTTTCTCACAGGATTCATTAGTCGTACACTGTCTTCTCACAGACGCCCCCACACTGCTTTTCTCTATTGCATTTGTTCACACAGCTACCCCAATTATGTGTATTTTTTATATTATGGATTAATATTACCAATTCTGATCAAATGTGGCAAATGTGTTGTACATGTTACTGTTAACAGAAATATATTGTTAAAAATAATATTTCCAGTGATCTTCTACTCTGCATGCAACAGTTCTGCAACAGTTCTTGCAAAATACCCAGAACTCGGATTACACAAGATATAGGTGAGGCTGCACCAATGACACAATAGGGATTTTATCACATGACTTTCAGAACAGCGTTAAGAGACCACTCTGGGGGCGACCGGGTCTCTAACCCCGGCTAACTAGAAAAAAAAGAGATTGGACCAGATAAGCAGAACATCGGCTGCATCGAATTATAAAGGAAAAAGCATGATGCTCATAAACTGGAAAAATATTATTATTCTAATGAAAGAAAGTATGGCTGCGTGATATATATAAAATACTTTGCAACGGTAACTATTAGCCGAGCTGTTAGCCAAAACTAACAGAGGACATACCTAGATTGGAAGTTCAAAAAACTCCAATAGCATTTCTTGTATGGGGCCTTCATTGCCTAATTTTGCGCTTCATAATGCACTTTCTGTTTACGCAACCATACGCTTGTTATCCGAGCAGAATGTTGCTTGGCATGGTCCTGCCTGAAAATGCAGGAATGTTCGTGGAGAAGACAACGCCTGGATGGTAGATATGTTGCTCCAAAATGTGTACGTATCGTTCTGCATTAGTGGTACCCTCACAGGTGTGCAAGTTACCTATGCCATGGTCAGTGACACACCCCCATACCATGACAGACGCTGACTTTTGGATCTGACGCTGATAACAGCATCGATTGTCCTCTTCCTCTTTGGCACAGAGAACAAAACGACTGTTTTGTCCCAAAACTATTTTAAAGGTTTTTCAGACAGTTACGTCTGAGGGATCGGAGAGCACACGCATTCAGAAGTGGTTTTCCAAATTGCCCATAATGCACTGGGATTTCAACATATTCCTCGCATCATTTAATTATTGTAAAACATCGAATAGCTTGTTTTTATACGTTTTCAATTGGAAAGTCAAAGTATTAGCATTTTTCAGACTGTCCTAACTTTTTCTCGATCAGGGTTGTAGTGGGAAATTTTATTTAGAAGACCAGGGACATCAGGTTTTTGAAAGTACTGGGCTTTTAAGTTTTAAGTTTTAATTGGCAAAAGCAACAAACAGTGGAACGCCTATGGTAGTACATGTTAGCAACCTTTAGCCAGTAATGACTTAAGCATGAAAAGAAACCAACATATCCGGCGTTTACCTGAATAAATAACTGGAACGATTATCCAGTCAGTCAGTCAGTAGGGGATTTAAGAAAGACAATGATGGATGGTCCTTTTTCCTAATCACTTTTTGTTTGTGATTTTACAAACATTCATCGCTGTGTTGATGTTGGACAAGGTCTGCACAATATGCAGCAATGTCAACACAGAGTCCTCTGAATCACGCCAGTCATAGTTTCCCCTCACCGTCGACTGTTGAACACAAGGTATGTCTGGGCAGCAACGGTGCGTGTTTGTTTGTGTTTGTGTGCACTCAAGTTTGTCTCGAAATGAGGACTGATTCCAGTTGTAGTATGTTTAAGTCGAGAGCCCGTTCAAGTCAAGGGAGTAAGGACCTCTTGACAAAATACATATTGTAATTCTTTGGGTTAAGCTAATGGTTAGAATCAGGGTGTGGCATTTGGGGTTTGTTTAAGGTTAAGGTTAGGGCTAAGTTTTAGGGTTAAGGAGTATATTTTTTTTACGGTACTACATTTTCAGTCCTCACTTTTACAGGAACTGGAGAGTGTAACTGTGTGCATGTATCACGTTCACCAGTATGCACAGTTATACATTTCAAACAAGATTTCTTTTATTATATTTGTGTGTATTTATTCAAACGTACAAAATAAATCACACAACGTCTGTAAATTAATTATCTATAATTAATTAAAGGAACATACAGGGTAATCTACTCAGGAATTGGATGACGAGTATGAGGAACAATAGCTTGTTTCTTTACAGAGCCGAAAGTACTTTACAAATCGAAATGGGTTACCATGTCAACTGTCCTCATGACATCATCCCCTCTACAGTTACGTAACTCCCAGATCTCATCCTCCTCAGCATCATCCATTGCAGCTACCTCACAATGCCGCTAAACCTTCACCATCCACATATCACTGTCTCTATGCTGGAAAGAGAATACAGCTTCCGCTTCGGATTGATGTTGGTACATTGACAAACTCCTTGCATTCGAGTCTTAAACGCTTCTTATCCTCTTCCCGGGAGGCTCGAGAGTATGAAGTGATATTTTACATTGGCTGTCTGCCGCTTGATATCTTTATGCTGCGCTGAGAATCGATCAGAAAGTCGTTGATCCCTTGCTGATTTTGTAAGTTTGCCAAAGTCATGATCAGTCTATAATTTTAATGGTTGGTTTATTTGAACAGTGAGAGACACAGTAACACATTTAAAATATGTTTTAAATTGATTTGCATTTTACTCAGTGAAATAAGTATTTGACCCCTTTGCAAAACATGACTTGGTACTTGATGACAAAACCCTTGTTGGAAATCAGAGATGTCAGATGTTTCTTGTAGTTGGTCACCAGGTTTGCGCACATCTCAGGAGGGATTTCATCTTACTCCTCTTTGCAGATCCTCTCCAAGTCTTTAAGGTTTCAAGGCTGACGTTTGTCAACTCGAATCTTCAGCTCCCTCCACAGATTTTCTATGGGATTAAAGTCTGGAGACTGGCTAAGCCACTCCAATCTTAGGTCTACAATCTTCTTGAGTCACTCCTTTGTTGCCTTGGTCGTGTGTTTTGGGTCATTGTCCTGCTGGAATATCCACCCATGACCCATGTTCAATTCCCTGGCTGAGGGAAGGAGGTTCACACCCAGGACATGGCCCCATCCATTGTACCTTTGATGCGGTGAAGTTGTTTTGTCCCCTTAGCAGAAAAAAAGTTATTTTGTGTTTCTTCCACTTGCTATTAATTGTACCAACTGTTGTCACCTTCTCACCAAGCTGTTTGGCGATTGTATTGTAGCCCATTCCTGCCCAGTGTAGATGTGGTCTCTGACATCCTTGGACAGCTCTTTGGTCTTGGCCATGGTGGAGTGTTTTGAATCTGATTGATTGATTCTGTGGACAGGTGTCTTTTATAGAAGTTACAAACTGAGAGTAGGAGCACTGCCTTTATTCTGTCTCTAACAGTTCAAATAAAGTTACCCTTAAAATTATAGACTGATTGTGTCTTTGTTAGTGGGCAAATGTACAAAATCAGAAGGGGATCAAATACTTTCTTCCTTTGCTGTAGCTACAACCATTAGGTTTTGCTGCCGTGCATAGGATATGTCAATGAACACTCAGGGAATTGTATGAGTAACCCAGATGATATTGGTGGCAGACATGCTTACCTTTATATAAGTGTTCTTTGTTACATTCCTATAATTTGATGCGATTCATGTCATTTCAATATGACATCTCAGGGGACTTGACAGACAAAATCTATGGGGGCCGCATGAGATCAGGGTCGGTATTCAACCGTGATCACTATGTTATTTTTAAGCTTGAGCGCGAAAACGTTAGGAAATGCACCTAGTTTGTTATACTAATGTGACATTATTGCTTCATTATTTTCCCTTACCCCAAACTGGTATTCAACTAGAAACCCTCTGAACACGCCAATAACAGTCACAGACAGAGGATTGTTACACAACACTGCGAAAAGATACGCCTCTTTGGATTGCAAACGAAAATCCAAAGTCTCAAAGCGAGTGACGCCACGGAATGAAACGCCACTAGCTTGTATTGCTATTTCATACACCAGTCACGTTTCCCCTCGAATAAAAGTTCGAGATCATAAGAAGTCACGGATCAAGCGGATGTGTGGGTGTGTGAGCCAGTATGTAGCGTCGGATGTCGTCGCCGTGTGTATGTGCGGCTTACGTGAGAGTGGCGTGACCTCTGTGCCCCAACTGTGTGTTTCCAGGGGCGGCCGGGGCGGCCGGGGTGGGCGGGGGTGAGGGCTGAAGTTGGGTTGGAGGGTTCAGGTCGACCCCGATTGGGAGGCCGAGACGTCGGGGAGGTCCACTTGGCCATGAAATTAAAAATGCAACTGGATCCAAGGAAAATAAACACAGATAAATGCCTGGACTGCATGCGAACCAACAGTCATAGTTGCTGATTATTGAATTGTGTTGATTGTTTCCTGGCGGCCAAACTTTAAGCTCGGGCCTCCTAAAGACACTGAACCCCTCGAAACCTCTAGAAAAAGGGGTTTCACAGGACCCCCCCCCCCTCAGAAATAAACCCTAACGTGGCCACACAGTTTCTCAGTTATTATTAACAGGTCCACCAACGTCTATGGCCGACAGTTTAGAAAAATGGTTTACAAAACCATAAGCTCACTGATATCTAAACTGCTGCCTACAGCTCGTTCACCTTTAGACACTAAATGTATTTTTGGTGAATACACATAGGCAACGCATCTGTTGCTCTGCAATTTGTGTAAAAAAAAAACACAATTCTCTCCATGACTTTCACACAAGGTCGAATAACAAAAGCGTCTCAATCTCAATTCCCAACTGCTCCCAAATCTTAGCCAGCGTGTTGGTTAATATCTGGGAGTCAGTTCTCAATGGCTTTTATCCTTTCAAGGTGCCTGTCAGTTTACCGATTAATGAGAGAGAGATCAACTGAATCACAGCAGAACCGTAGAGACCAACACAGTGTGCACCAAAATGGCAACCTATTTCTAATTTAGTACACTACTTTTGACTAGAGCCCGGTAGGGTCCACAAATTAAATAGAGTACCATTTGGGAGGTAACTGACAGCTGTAGAAACGTAACATATATTTCCTTCTTCGACTCCCTTGGAAACGCTTCGGAAGCCGCAAAACAGCCTGCCAGTATTTCACTTGACATTTCTCTTTTTTTTTTTTTTTTTTTGCTTTCCACCCACCACCCGGCCCCGTCCCTGGCCAACTGGGCCAGAAAAGGTTACGTTTGCGTTCTGCAGCCCCCGCTTGAAGAGTGCAAAGGGGGCCAATGTAAGCAGCAGGCCTTACATCAGAGGGCCTTGGAGAAAATTGGTCCACAGGAGGAGGTGGTGGACACTCTGTCGTGCTGAGCCGCTCTGTTACCGGTTACATTACCAACGGCGGCCGCGGCCAATCGTCTTTAACAAAAAATGAGAGGAAAAAATACACTAGCATGAAATTGACTTATTTTCAGGGTAAGCTCACATTCCATTAGGAGGTTTTTTAAACTAAGTAAAGCTGCCGGGCTGTATTCAGAACGCTGTCCCCTTGTGATACAACATAACCCAGCAACGGCGGGCGGATTGAAACGGAGGCCCTGTGTCCTTTGACAGAGTTTAAGGCTACACCACCAGTTGTGCTGATCCGCTTTGATTAGATCAGCCTGCGAACAAATGTTCAACCACTTTGACATTTGACATTGAAGCCCTAAATCTGTGCAAAGAGGGACGGTGCAACCTTCGTGCTATGAGGAAACGTCAGCAAGACTGCAATAGGCTCTTGTGTGAACCAACAATGGCAATTGTACCTCAAAGTAATTAAATATAATAAAGTTGAGCAGGAAACTATCAATAATGGAGCTGTTTTATGACGCCTCATCAAACAAAGAGACATCATTGTACTGAAATGTCCCGTAGCGTGTGGTGATATGTTTGAGTATTGTTGTAAGAGTCAACAAAGTTCATTACAGCGGTGATGTGACACATATATTTGTACTCTGGACAGTGGACGTCTCATTGCACATGTCACAGGAATCTCTCTCACTCTTGTTCGTAGCATCCAAAAGTGGCATCAAATAGAATAAAGTGCACAATCTTTCATCAAAAAAGGGAACTATAGAGGGAATAAAGTGTCATTTGGAATATGCATCCCAAGTATCCCTTCGGGTCCCCAGGGGTCCATATGGAGTGACTGGGAGCAACGGAAAGAATGTAACTGAAAGTACATACATTACTCAGATTCCAGCTTAATGTGTGGAGTGGCTCTAGCTTCCCTCCGCAGAGGAGGAAGTGAGGTGGGGGCTGAGCTCGTGTTTTCGGAGATGTCATTGCTTTTGTAAGAAGAGACAAAAGTCAAAACACGGGCTAGCTTCACATGATTGAAAACTGCATGAGAGACATATCACCTCTGCGTGGAAGTCATGGGGGATTACAGGGAGTGCAGACAAGGCCATCCCCAGAAGGGTCAGAGGAGGCTGGGTAGAGCTGTGTGCTGTGTAGCCTACCTTTGAAATTGAGCCGTATTCACTATATACTGAACACCGACGTTAATTTACTGTTGTGTCTGTATCACCACTCCAGACAGACAAAAAAAGGCAAGGGTTTTCTCAGTCCTCTCAATGGGGTTTAACCAATATCTGTAATACAGACACGTAATAGAGATCCACAATCTAACTAAGCAGCATTTTATCTACAGTATTTATCTACAGAGTCAGCTTGCGTTGTTCTCTGAAGGGAGTAGTAGGCAATGTTATGCATGATTTTTTGTTTTGTTGGCAATTTGTTGGAATAGCTTTCATTTCTCATAAAAGATCATACTGACGAGTTTTAGAACAAAGTGGTTTGTTTCTGGGCATTTTGAGCCTGTAACTGAACCCCCAATTGCTGATGCTCCAGATACTCAAGTAATCTTTAATTAACAGAACAGTTTAGTTATTTACATTAGTTATTTACAACATTGAAAATGTTGACACTGAATATCATTTTATTCAATTTCCTTTCAAGACAAAATGTGATTTTCTTTCCAAAACAAGGACATTTCTGAGCGACCCCACACATTTGATGTCTGTGCAAGACAAGTTGACATGTTCATTAATAATGCTTCCACTTTTAACCAGGCTCGGTCGTTTTGATGCAGCACTGCAAATGTATTTACCATCAAGCAAATGAGTTGTGAAAGATTATCCCACGGCCTGATCAGGTCATTGAAGTCTGGAAGACTCACAAGCTTTCACACGCAAACACACGTATACACAAGTGTACACACACAGCGCTCGGCTTTACTCGTGGTCTTCTGCTTTGGTCTTCCTCCCCTGTCCTCTCTTTCGCATCTCAGCATGACTGGGAACTGAATTTACTGCCACTGTCAGCGCTCAAAGGAAGAGCAGTGTGAGACTTCACTTTCCTCCGATTTCAGGATGAACTGGCTGTTCTAGCTGAGAGTGCTGTGAAATCTACTTTCTGGTTCATTAGGTTCATTACGGGGTCGGGAGGTGGGGACCAAGTAAAATTCTGTGTATGGCACCGAAATTGCGAGAACGTGTTTAACCAATCATTCAAAAGATGAGCAGTCAGTGAAAAAAATTGTTTTGTTACCTTAGGTCTACACAAACTGATGAGCCAAATTATTAGGACTGTAATCACATAATGCCTAATATGCTGTTGGTTCCCTGTGTACCGACAAAACAATACTAATATACTGACCCGTTAAGGTGTCCTTTGGTATCTGCCACGAACCTACAAGTGTTGTAAGCAGTGTCGCCGTAGAAGAAAACGTGACGCATTGGACCAGACTCGTTGGATATTCCACTGCTCCAAGGACCAGTTCCGTAGCCCGTGCACCCGTTCTAAATGCTGTCAATGGTGGACGGGGCTCATAACTGCACATTGGCTGGTCTCAGGCTACGCAGCCTCGTAGGCACCAGGGTGTGATGCATTGTGTTCTGTGACACGTTTCTCCCGTAACCATCATTACAATGTTCTGTGAGTTGTGCCACAGCAGGTAGTGACAGTGGTTGGACCCAAGAGCACATGCCTTGCTGATTCAGTAATGCTCAGACCATGGCCATAATAATTTGGCCTTTGTCGAAGTCGCTTAGGTCTTTACTTCTGCCAGTTTCTCCTGCATCCAACACATTGACTCTGAGAACTAACTGTTTGCTTACATCTGAGTTACCCGTTTGAATTATTGGTTCATCACAAATAGTACATTTGTCACGGTTTCCGCAGGAGTAGTGCAGGAGTAATCCAGGCACAGCAATGTAATGTAATCACGTTCAGTTGTCATTTTTTAATTACACAAACTAAAAACAACCACGTAGCACGAACGGAAAAAACTATACATGAAATGAAAGTGCTCGATTGCAACTTATTCAAAAACACATACAACACAGCCTCCACTAACACACAATACACTCACCTACATCTAACGCAACATTATATCAATAGCAAGCACCCGGGAACCTAACCAGGGACCTGAAATAGTCCAATGATTAACTAACCTATGCCCAAAACAGCTGTGCTCCTAACAATATTTTGTGTGGCCACCATTATTTTCCAGCACTGCCATTATTCTCTTGGGCATGGAGTTCACCAGAGCTTCACAGGTTGCCACTGGAGTCCTCTTCCACTCCTCCATGACGACATCACGGAGCTGGTGGATGTTAGAGACCTTGCGCTCCCCTACCTTCCATTTGACGATGCCCCACAGATGCTCAATAGGGTTAAGGTCTGAAGAAATGCTTGGCCAGTTCATCACCTTTACCCTCAGCTTCTTTTGTAAGGCAGTGGTCATCTTGGTGGTGTGTTTAGAGCCGTTATCATGTTGGAATACTGCCCTGTGGCCCAGTTTCCGAAGGGAGGAGATCATACTCTGCTTTAGTATGTCACAGTACATGTTGGCATTCATGGTTTCCTTAATAAACTGTAGCTCCCCAGTGGAGGCAGCACTCATGCAGCCCCAGACCATGACACTCCCACCACCATGGTGGACTGTAAGCAAGACACACTTGTCTTTGTACTCCTCACCTGGTTGCCGCCACACACGTTTGACATCATGTAAACCAAATACGTTTATCTTGGTCTCATCAGACCACATGACATGGTTCCAGTATTCCATGTTCTTAGTCTTCTTGTCTGCAGCAAACTGTTTGGGGTCTTTCTTGTGCATCATCTTTAGAAGAGGCGACGTTCTGGGACAACAGACCAATTTGATGCAGTGTGCAGCGTTAACCCTGAGGGGTCAAATATAACTTGGATGACAGCATATTAAAGGGGTCAAATATAACTTGGATGACAGCATATTAAAGAGGTCAAAGATAACCCAGATGACATCATTTTTAAAGACAAGCGCTCAAACAGTATAATGAAGGTGGTCAAGAGAGCGCTGTCCCCAGTTAAGGGAATTTGCCAAATGCCAGAAGTGGCGCTCAATTTTTTTTAAAGCTCAGCGTCTGTTAGTCTGGCCATGTATAATGCTGCTGGGAGAATATGTCTCTCCAGGCAAATCTATTTGTTCAGATGAGTCAGGTTGACGCAGAGATGTATTTTATCATTTTCCTTTGGCACAACCTCCGATCCAGCACACCATGGAGCGAGGCGTGTTATTTTAGACATTACTTCCATGACATCTTTTTTTCGACACTGTGGTGTATTTTGCTGTAAGTCTTCCTGTTGCAATTTAATGGTCTGTAGATGTTGAATCAACTGGAGAGCCACAATATCCCAGTTGTGGTTTTGACAGTCATGACACCAAATAAATGTGTTGCTACGTAGTTTTTTTATATGAACTTTTCCTTTTGAAACGCATTTTCACATCTGCATAAGATACATTTGGGTTCTAGAGTTGTGGCATTCCCGATATTTGCAACCCTCCTATGTACCGTATGTTGTTGTCTTATTTTAGATTTTCTTAAAAAACAAGGACATTTCTAAGTGACCCCTAACATCTCTTTTCGTCTAGACCTTTGACTATTCTGAAGAGTTCAAAACATATTCATTTCAGGCAAACGCTGCAATCAAAGTAACCTAGAGGGACCAACTGTAGGCCTATTGCTGAAGCAGTCCTTTTCTTTTATTTAATTACGTTTTCATCCCAAACAGTATGTTGCCTCTGGATTTCAATCCTGCCAACAGGATTTTTACCCTCTCTTCTTTATCTTTCCCCAGTTTCTTGTCCAATATAGCATAAAACGTAATTAGTTTGCCAGGTCAACTTTATAGCGCATCTGACTCAATAAAATCTCCAACTCTCTGTTTTTCCCCATAAACTTGGGGCTGGTGTAGCATTCAGTCAGCTCGAAGCTAGCTACAAAACACCAAGATAGTCAGACTGCTCTGACTGGGATTCCATCTGTCAAATTGAATGACAGTAACTTCTTCCGAATCAAATGTACAAGATGTATTATCGCTAAGTGTTTCTTTTGATTCCAAGTTCACTTAGTATTTAGACGATTTCAGTCATCGTAGTTTACCAAGATATTGCCCCAAAAATTAACCCCTCACATTTCAGGATTCTAAATAAGTCATACCTAATTACCATTATTTCTAAACATGCTAATCAAACCATATTAAAAAATGTCAACCCTTTAATTAATAAAATAACTTACCGACTCAAACAGAACATGTATAAAACACATTAGAAAATCTATAATAGCTCACATCAGCGACAGCGGTCGAGCTAATTAAAACTCACTCTTTCACCTGGAACATCTTGTAACATTCCCGACCGTCGCGAATTCTCCCAGCTTAATTTACTCTCACAGGTTTCCATCTCCGGGTTATTCGGCACAGAGGCGTCGGGAGGCAGGAGTGACGACGCCGGCTGCTGGCTCACAAAGGCCTTGAGCTGGCAGGCCCCATTCACAAGGCCCTATATAAACCACCCCGTGGTTCCCATTGGCCTTAAGAAACAACCTGAGGACTAGTGGCCGTGGCCTGAGCGAGAACAAGACCAACTATTCACACGGGACATTAACACTCAGCCAACCCCGCTCACAATGTCAAGGCTGGGCAATAAAACACTCGATATTAAGAGACTCAACAAAAGACTTTTAGGGTCTATAATTTATGACCACCTCAAAAGGCAGCTCTCGTGAATTGTTTCTCACCGGTACAACGCTTTTATCGGTCTTTATAGATATTTAGTTATATTTCGATATACATTGTAATCCTGTTGTGACAATACTTTTGGTTCCTTGTGCAGGAAGATCAAAGCAAAGCAGGGCATGGGTGACAAATAAAATCACATATGTCATGGGTTTGATCGAGAATGGGTGGGAAAAATGGCTAGCTAAGCTCTGTAAGGCATATTTAGAAAGAGCTATGATAAAATAGCAGGTTAAATATCGTGACAGGGTGACAGGACAACCTGAAGTGATGTCATCTCCCTCCTAATTCTTCAGTCTAAAGTATGGTCAGGGTTGGTCAGCCGGGAGAATAATCTGACTGGCACCAATACAGGCTAAGCAAACGCTTGAGTAAGAATATGTGAAATGTGTGGCATCTTCTGTCTTCCGCCTGCCATTTTTAACATGCCATTTTTACAGAGTTGCTGTTGTTGGCTTTCCTCTTTACTTTTCCGAGCTGCTTGACATCTGCTGTTTGAATTGGGTGGGAGAGACAAGTAATGCCAGGGAACATTTATCTGTCATCCTAGACCATTATGGCTGCGTTCGATATAGCACTCAATTCCATATGGAGTTCAGTACTTTTGACCAGGACCTATAAAGCTCTGGTAAAAAAAGCCTAATGCAGGGAATACAGTGGCATCAATTCAAACATTTCAAATTCATAATTAAAAAATAACAAAAAAGAAAACAGAGAGATAGAAAAACCCCAAGAATTCTTCTGCATAAACATTCTCGATCTAAAAAGGGGCTGCGTTTCTTGCATCGGAGCTCGAGCAGTAAAGACAAATAAAGAAGTAAACATGTGTAGCCAAGTGTCAGCGGCTTACATGGGTCAAAATACACCTTTATTTAAGCTGTTTCCAAGCAGTCCTCCCTCTGGGACCTCCCTGTGACCTCCTCCTCTCCTCGGTGTGTAGCGGAACAATGGTCAGCTGTGTGTCTGCAATGAGTGGAGCAAGTCTAGGAGAGCGCCGCACGGCCTTCTCCACATCTACCAGTAGACGGGCCAGAGGCCCAGGGGCCAAACAGGACCCTATTTCCTACAGGTTCCTCGGAGCCTGTTCCCACGTACGTTCCTGTGTGTGGGAACGTCGCCTCAGCCCGCCTGTCAACTTGTGAAAGGCCAGTGCGCCGCGCCCATTTGCAATTCAGATCAGACTTTAGAAGGGAATCAATGGCCGCGAATCAGGGTTGCTGATGGCAAATGTCATTCTCATTTTGATTCTTGACCCTGTTTTTTTTTTACCCCCCCTGGCTATTGTCTCCACGGGAGCAACCCGCTCCCTGATTCACTCCTCCTTTTGGTAAATGTCCCACATTGGTCACAAAAATCCTGCTTGAGAAACTCATCACAAATGCTATACTATTCCCTATAGGGTGCACCACTGTGTCCAAAGGAACCTAGTAAAAAGTAGTGCACTATGTAATGAACAGTGCTCAATTTGGGACGGGGACCGTTCAGGGGCCTTTTCTCAGTTCCGTGGCTGTAATTGTCTTTCACATTGAGCAGGCTGAAATGTGTCGGAAAAAAGAGAGAAAAGAGCCAGTGGATTTTCCAACCTCTGTCAAGGAAAGTAGGCTATGTTAACTATCGCGGTGATTACGTTACACTGGAATTTGTCAATAAGCCGTTTAGCGATCACCGCTAAATAAATGTACACGCAACAAAGCGACCGCTGACACGGCTGGTGGTGCCGGAGGAGAAAGAAGTAGCTTTTCAAAGAACAGTTCAACTGAAACGCAAATTTAGGGGCAAAAAGGAAAAACCCTACATTGCCCCTTTTCAACATTGCATGCTTTCTCTGTATTTTTCCTTCTCACAAAACACACACACACACACACAAATGCATACATATATATTACCAAAGCTATGAGTTATATAATTCTAAAGGAAATATGCAGCTTCCCAACAAATATCAATGTAAACCAAGAAACATAGAAATAATTCCTGGGTTTTTGAAAGCTCAAAGATTTTTTGTGAAACATTTCAAATGTTTTTGGGATAGTACAGCAGTCAGGTTTTTGCATAATTAAAAGTATTAATGTTAAAGAAAATGTAAACTCATAGAATCAAGAACATAGCTACACACCCTGGTAGGTGTGAGAGTATGGGCTCCAAGCGCTAGGAATAAATATGAATAGAAAGTAAGAAAGGGTGTTGGATTGAGACAGGCTTGACAGAAAGCTGCAGACATTAGCCAGGCCACCCATGAGAACACAGTGTCTACTTTATCCATTCGTGTTTTCAACATGAAGTAAAGTCTAAACACTACTGTCTAGGAAACTACCCACTCAAGAGGCGAGGGCATACATCCTAAATGTAATAATTCTGTTTTATTAGTGCCCTACATTTGACCAGAGCTCGTATACCGTTTGGGACACTGTTTTAGGCTTTTCCATTTTGGGTCGGGGGGGTTTGTCAGTTTGCCTACGTGGTGCATTGGATTTTCCAGTTGTATATAACTACTGGGCTAATAGAGTTCAGCAATACATTACGTTGCAACCAACACTAAGGGGAGATTTATTTGCTTAGATAGAAGTTTTATACGAAAGGTTGTATCAACAGGTTCAGTCATTGTTGTTTCAGCACAGTTCAATTTCAATGTGCTTTTTCACCATGGAAACGCTCCTTTCCCAAGAATCTATTACAGTGCATGGCCAAAGCTATGTTTGTTTTCATTGCAAACAGTTTGGATAGATTCCGACTAAATATCCAGAATTAGGTCGATGGGACAGCATTAAATCAATTAAGGCCCAAGGCCTGGAATTGTCAGTATATACAGTATATACTGTATACTCTGATTAGCTAAAACATTATCAGCATTTACAAGTTAAACGAATAACGACAATCTTCTCCTGACAAGGGTGAATGTCTAGGTCTGGGTGGATTAAATATGAACCAAACAATCAGTTCTCATAGTCAATGTGTTGCAGGCAGGAGAAATGGACAACAAACCGACAGAAGGTCTACTGTGACATAATTGATGGTTGCCAGAGGAATGTGTCACAACACAGTGCATCTCATCCTGCTGTGTTGGGAGCTGCGGAGACGCAGACCAGTCAAAGTGCCCATGATGTCCACTCTCGAAAGAGCCTACATTGGGAACCAAAGCATTAGAACTGAACTGATTACTTTTTCCATTATCACATGGAGGGCTGTAAACCAGACGACAATCCTTTTAGAAGTTTCATCAACTGGGCAATAACTAAAACGAAATAAACACTTTCCCGCTCGTTGTGCCCTGTCCTGGGTTGAAGATCTCTGGGATGTGCTGGACCAACAATTGCGATCCATCGCGGCTCCACCTCGCAACTTACAGGACTTACACGATCTGCTGCTAATGTCACTGTGCCAGATACCACAGTACACCTTCAGGGGTCTACCTCTAATGTTATTGTGCCAGATACCACAGGACACCTTCAGGGGTCTACCTCTAATGTCACTGTGCCAGATACCACAGGACACCTTCAGGGGTCTACCTCTAATGTTATTGTGCCAGATACCACAGGACACCTTCAGGGATCTACCTCTAATGTCACTGTGCCAGATACCACAGGACACCTTTAGGGGTCTACCTTTAATGTTATTGTGCCAGATACCACAGGACACCTTCAGGGATCTACCTCTAATGTCACTGTGCCAGATACCACAGGACACCTTTAGGGGTCTACCTTTAATGTTATTGTGCCAGATACCACAGGACACCTTGAGGGTTTTTTTGGTTGCCAACAACTTATTAATCAGGTGGTCATAATGGCTCAGTAAATTATGAACACAGTACGTGACATGTCATATCATTAATAAATAACGTATTTCACTACGGTTTCTTAAGCAAACGTTTCCAATAACTCACACAAAAAGCAAAAGACGTCATGTTATAGCCAATTCTTGTCTCATGAAGGTGAGATGACTGTAAAACTTTGGAAATGTATCACAAATGGCACCCTATTACTTATGTAAGGCACTACTTTTAAACAGAACACATGTGGCTCTATGTACACTGCAGTGTGTTCAAGGAAGAAGGAGCAGTTTGGAAAGTACTTAGCTGCACCCTGGTTTGACCTGAGCTGGAACTTTAAAATGTGCTACCATTTAGTCTTCCTCTGTTGAAAATGTTAATTTCACCATTTGGCTGTGCCATAACCATAGTCATTTCTCCAGTGTTTGAGTCATTTCACCTTTTCCTTGACTTCTTTTGGTGAGCCTCACATATCACCTTCTGAGCAACAGAGATAATTTTCAGTTATTATTTCTTACTTTAGACTCTATTTTAGCAGGTTAGCTTTAAAGGGGCAGTTCACCCTTGGGACCCCCAGGTGGGTGTGGTATCATGTTGTTTACAAACATTGGGCTTATTTACATAATGAGAGAGAATAAATTGCTGGATGAACTTCTCATTACGTTTCTCATTATTATGTCATTTATACAGCATATGAATTTACTCTGCGTGAGATGTTTCATTCAGGATCCTGGCCGTCAATTGTGGAAAATTTGAAAACACACTTGCAAAACTCATAACGGCTCTTGGCATCTTGAACTGTCAATATCTGCAAGTTAACCCGACAAAAGAAACGACTGTCTTAGGTCTCAGGTATACGTCACGGAAAACGTTGCGTAACGTCAACAAGCACATAATTGGCAAGATGGTGTGGAGTAAAGGAATTATTCCAGAACTTATAATGAAGGTCTAGCGAGGTGTACAACCTTTCAGTTTCTGGCCCGATTCTTTTAACCTTTAAGCTAACTAACATACTGTATACACAGTAAAGACATAACCACATAATGACTGCTGCTTCTCAATCATAATGCTACTGTGTGTGCTGTTGGTTAAACTTGATTAAAACAACATAGTTCTCAAATTCTACGCCTCAAATTGATAATTTCCTGGGTTTTCCGGAAAGGTCTGGGGATAGTATGGACTATTCAGTGACATGCATGTAATTTAGACCTTGTGCACAGCGATCATGTGAATGTTTCAATAGAGGGTGGAACTAATCCAAATTGAAAGAGGGGCATGTCATATCTTAGATTGGTGCGGTAAAACTTGAAGCGCTTGTCAGGCTGACTGACATAATGGCCCTTTGTGACCTCCCTAACAGGCGGATCGCAGTGGAGCCAACAGACTCTAGTAAAAGCATCAGCCAACTAAGACAAGTCAAGAATAGCACTGGAAACAAGATAACCTGGACCTGCTAAAGCACAGGAAACTAGCTGCCCTGTCTTCCAATTGACTTTTTTTTGTAGTGCACTAATTCTAACAAGGGCCTGTGGAGATATTTTTTCAAAGTTACGCACTTGTGGGGAATGTGGTAGCATTTGGGACGCCTGAGGCTGGCGTGCTTACAGGAAACCGGGAGTTCTCTCAGGACTTTGCCACTCCAGAGGGAGGGAATACTGCCCGGGTCTGGAATAAATACCTAGACTATGTCCAAACAGCTAAATACAATGCGGACACCAGGAACCTTGGCCGGCCTCCAAAGCTAACACTTAAAGTGAGCAACGTGTTAAAATGCATTCAGTGGGATGTGGCAAAGGCTATTTGATTTACAGTGACGCAAGTTCAGTCGTAAAGGGTCCAACATATTTGTTTAGGGGTATCTGGCATATGTTTTACTCATGAAATGTAATACAGCCGCTTGAATGGAATTGCCAAAGTACTGCTTAATAAATGAAACATGTCATTCAAATTGTTGAATTGCCTATATTTTAAATATTTATGCTATCAAATATCCATATCGCCATCAATATTTTCATAGAATTTAAAATAGCACTATGATTGAACATTTGTTACCATGGATATAAACTGTAAAAATAACTTTATAGATGTATTTATTAGTTGAATGCTATGTGATTATTATTATTTTATGAACACAAACTGATTCAATGTCAAGAGGGTGTGTTGTTTCAAGCATTTTCAAGATTTTTTCTGTAAGTAAAACAGCTTAGCAAAATGATGTATATTGTCTAAAGAATTATCTGAGTAAATGTTTCACTGGTATTTCCATCCCTTTTGCTCTGGCCCACCTGCTGCTGGTGAAATTACATGCATGAAAATGTCACATCATTCATAATGATACTAAAAATATATACAAATATTTTGAAAACCTGATGATAACAGGAGAGCCATATCCAGAAAATGTTTTGTAAACGTGGAAATTAAAAACATTCCATACATTCTGTATTTACTGTGCATTAATTATGCATCTGATTGCCGATAAGTAAATACATTGATTACTCCCATGATATGGATACCCCATGTGTGAAGACATGTTGTCTAAAGTGAAGAGCAGCCATTCATCAACACACGACATGACAGTGCCATTAACTGACTAACGGGTAGTGAGAAATGAACGGGCAGAAGTAATGGCCTTAATAGTGCCTCTTCAGAATTAGTTTTTTTAGCCAAGTCTGTTTACACACACAAGGATGGGATCAGGCTTTGACGAGTTAGCTAGTGTACAGGCATCTAGCTGTCTGGCTCCCAAGGCGACCTGGAGAACATGCCCAATGAAATATAGATGAGATATGGATCTGTCAAAAGGAGTGCAACTACCTACACTCCGCCTTCGGTTCACTCACCAACCACATGCAACACGAGTTGAACAATGTACAACACAGTGAACTCCAACAGAATTTGGACTGGGACTTCTCAGCGCTTTGGGTGTTTTCAGTGCGTTCGCTGACTTTATGTCACAAAAAGTTCAAGGAACGGGGTGGGTTGGAGAGGGCTATGCTGAAACTGTACAGAGTTTCTGATTTCCTTGTTTCACATGAGAATTTCTCAGCCGTCTCACAAATGTGCAACACACAAACGCACACGCACCGACAGACACAGCCTTGCACAAGCGTCCGTCAGATTTAATTCAGAGTTCGTACAGAACATTAACCAGTAACCCCGAGGAGAATATTGCTGTGACTATCTTTTCATTAGAGTCTACATTTTCACTGTTGTTTCTCTGAAAGTAATGAAACAGCTTGTAGAACGACGGAACGGAAATTAACGAGACAACCTGTTAACAGGCTGCCGCGGAAAGACGAGGTAAGAATCGAGAAACCGAGCCGGTCCAAATGTTACACCCCCTTCGGGTGAAATGGTTTGAATCACTCAGCCAAACCGCTCTCAGGGACGGTCTTATCAAATGTTGAGGGAGAAATGAGCACGTTCGCTCCCTCATGCACACAAGCAGTCGGTCTGGAATACATTCCTCAACTCATGACCGCGTATGCTCTTCACATTTATCTACTCGTTAAAGGCTACATGCCCCAACAGGGGCTATCTGAGGTCTTTGCACATTTGAAAAGACACACCTTTCCCTCCGCAGTGCTCTCCTATAGCATTAGGGCCGTGCCAGTGTGCTACGCAGGTCTCAGTGTGCTGTTCGGGACGATCTTGACTCAGACTCCTGCACATAATCAATAAAGGTTGTACCAGAAGTGAGCTCCAAGCGTCACTCAACAGCCGATTGGAATAATGGGGGAGAGCTTGACAGGGTCAAAGGTGGCACAAGACTGAGGGGCCGTCTTAATCCTCCCATAAATACACAAGACAGATGATTGATGTGCGCCCGGTCACACTTCTCATGGGACGTTTCCCCCAATGGCAATAGAGATGTTCTTTATATGTGCACTGCTTTTAATCAGGGCTCATAGATGCCCTGGTCAAACATAGTAGACTTCATAGGGTTTATAATGCCATTTAGAACGCACGACACCTACAGGCGATCCCGTTTGTGCGTGTACGCGAGTACCGTTTTCCCTTCGCACATTTGGCAGTGCACGCGCCCCAAACCCATCCGCTCATCTGTCATGTCATCAAGTGTGATCGGGAATACCGCTATTAAGCAAAGCTCTTCCTGTCATCACTTTAGCCTGGGGTGAGATAACCGCAGCGGGGCCAGCTGCCACCAGAACTCAGGTCAGCACAAAGAAGGTCTGTTTAGGTTAAAGTCATGACTGCCTGGCTGTTTTGACTGTCAGACGGTCAAACCAACGCGCCACGAGCAGATGTGTCGCACTGCTCACTGCGAAAGCTTCCTAAGCAGAACTAACAAGCATAAAGTTGTACCAGGATGTAGGTAAATTGGTTTGTTGGATCGCTATGACCGAAGCAAAACAGCGGCTCCTATTAGTGCATGTCAGGTTTAGCCGCTTACGTTACGCTCTCAATCTAATAACGGCGATAACCAGATATTGTTTCCTTCCTCAGAGCTGCGATCGTAGATTTGTTAGACACGGACGTCAAACCGCTGCCAATTTTAATCAGACCTAACGAAAGCTAAAAAGCACAGGCCGTGACATTTCAATGAATGGCTAATTGGCATTTAAAAGCACCACTTAAACACATTTGTTTCCGTTTAGCGTTCCGGTCACGAAGTTCATAAGCACACTTTTGCTTAAAGGGTGTTGAAAGGCCTTAGGATCCACTCTAAATGTAAATAGCCAAGTTGCGTCTTAAACAGTCATTCGAAATTGTTTGGGACAGAATGACGAATGTCTGCTCTGAGACAAGGTCAAGCCCTCCAACATACCAACCTGCTACAGTGTTATGTCAGTCCCAGATAGGACCATTCCCAACACAGTCCAATATTTTGAACGGTGCCATCAGGTCAGAAGTTAACACATTTGGGATGGACAGCGCTCATCGTTGTATCGGTGGGGTTAATGAAGGACTTGACCTGGTCACCTACAAGCCCAGATAATCTTGGTCCATAATGACTGTGAGCAAATGACGCTTCAAAACACCACTTATTTACATTTAGAGTGGATCTCCTTCATTCCATTATGGAGAGACGGACAAGCAATTGTGAATCGCTGATAGTTGGAAATGCCTTTGTGTTATCTGTTCGTTGCTGTTTTCATCTCAGCACCACTCATAATAAGCCGTTTCAAAAGTGAATTAAAAAAAGAAAGAGAACCTGATACAATCTCGCTGACCGGAAACGTTGCATTCCATCAGCGCCCAACGCCTAATCTAAATAGCATCAGCAAACATCGGCCCGCGGAAAAGGGAACTACGATCGTTGTCCCAGATTGGGTCGCTCTGGCGATTCGATAAGGCTCTCCGAATCTAAAAACACTGGGTTGGTTGTCGACCGTCATTCTCGTAAGGGGTCAGACTTCTAAGGCGAACGCGAGCAGAGGGGTAGCAGGAGACAACGTCAGGGGAGGAGAAGAGCATGGAGAAAGATGGGGGGCCGTCGAGTGGGGGGTGGGGGAGGGTGAATAGCGCCGTGGAGGGGAGGGGTTCGCCGTGTCCCCTGTCTGTTCCTCTCCCCGGTTCTGCCGGCTCGGTGAGTGGGGGAGATGAGCCTCTGCCGCTGCACCCCCGGGGCGATGACAAGATCCCTGGGCCTCTATCCCGGTGGGGTGTCGCGGCACCCTGTGGCTAGCGACACGGAGCGGAGCGACTCAGCGGGGCTTATTGGCGCCTGCAGCTGCCACTTGGACACGTGCGTGCGTACGTGCGCGTGCTACGGCAGTATCCTGACAGGAGCAGGCTGACGACTGTGTCAAGAACCTGTCTCTTACTCCCCTGCACTGTACTGCTCTTCTCTCGCCTCCCTCTTCTGTTAATCATTATGACTGACGCACTGGCAAGCAGGAGAGAGAGAGAGGGAGTGAAGGGTGAGGAAGAGTGAGAGGTAGAGAGAGGGCAAGAGAGAGAAAGAGGGAGAGGGGGAGAAAAAAAATAAGAAAAAAATATATAGATTTGTGACTGACAGAGAAAGAGAGTGTAGAGGAAAAATATAAATACTGGGAGGGTGAGGATGGAAAATATCAATCAAAACAACACTGAAGGCATTAATGCTCTGAAACAAGCAGGAACTGCAGATGGGTACAGTTCAGGTCTGGCAAATCTCCTCTATGATAACATACTGGTAATATGTATGGGTCAGAGAATTACGACAAACATTGCAGGAACAATAAAATGAGGAGAACATGTACAATACCTGCTGTCATTAGAATATAGAATATAATGATATAGTACCCTATATACTGTGCTAATCCTTAATAATAATATAGTACCCTATATACTGTGCTAATCCTTAATAATAATATAGTACCCTATATACTGTGCTAATCCTTAATAATAATATAGTACCCTATATACTGTGCTAATCCTTAATAATAATATAGTACCCTATATACTGTGCTAATCCTTAATAATAATACAGTACCCTATATACTGTGCTAATCCTTAATAATAATATAGTACCCTATATACTGTGCTAATCCTTAATAATAATATAGTACCCTATATACTGTGCTAATCCTTAATAATAATATAGTACCCTATATACTGTGCTAATCCTTAATAATAATATAGTACCCTATATACTGTGCTAATCCTTAATAATAATATAGTACCCTATATACTGTGCTAATCCTTAATAATAATATAGTACCCTATATACTGTGCTAATCCTTAATAATAATATTGCACCCTATATACTGTGCTAAACCTTAATAATAATATAGTACCCTATATACTGTGCTAATCCTTAATAATAATATAGTACCCTATATACTGTGCTGATCCTTAATAATAATATAGTACCCTATATACTGTGCTAATCCTTAATAATAATATAGCACCCTATATACTGTGCTAAACCTTAATAATAATATAGTACCCTATATACTGTGCTAATCCTTAATAATAATATAGTACCCTATATACTGTGCTGATCCTCAATAATAATATAGTACCCTATATACTGTGCTAATCCTTAATAATAATATAGTACCCTATATACTGTGCTAATCCTTAATAATAATATAGTACCCTATATACTGTGCTAATCCTTAATAATAATATAGTACCCTATATACTGTGCTAATCCTTAATAATAATATAGCACCCTATATACTGTGCTAATCCTTAATAATAATATAGTACCCTATATACTGTGCTAAACCTTAATAATAATATAGTACCCTATATTATTATTGAGGATTAGCACAGTATATATTATTATTATTATATTAATATAGTACCCTATATACTGTGCTAATCCTTAATAATAATATAGTACCCTATATACTGTGCTAATCCTTAATAATAATATAGTACCCTATATACTGTGCTGATCCTTAATAATAATATAGTACCCTATATACTGTGCTAATCCTTAATAATAATATAGTACCCTATATACTGTGCTAATTCTTAATAATAATATAGTACCCTATATACTGTGCTAAACCTTAATAATAACATAGTACCCTATATACTGTGCTAATCCTTAATAATAATATAGTACCCTATATACTGTGCTAATCCTTAATAATAATATAGTAACCTATATACTGTGCTGATCCTTAATAATAATATAGTACCCTATATACTGTGCTGATCCTTAATAATATAGTACCCTATATACTGTGCTGATCCTTAATAATAATATAGTACCCTATATACTGTGCTAATCCTCAATAATAATATAGTACCCTATATACTGTGCTAATCCTTAATAATAATATAGTACCCTATATACTGTGCTAATCCTCAATAATAATATAGTACCCTATATACTGTGCTAATCCCTAATAATCATATAGTACCCTATATACTGTGCTAATCCTCAATAATAATATAGTACCCTATATTATTATTGAGGATTAGCACAGTATATATTATTATTATTATATTAATATAGTACCCTATATACTGTGCTAATCCTTAATAATAATATAGTACCCTATATACTGTGCTGATCCTTAATAATAATATAGTACCCTATATACTGTGCTAATCCCTAATAATCATATAGTACCCTATATACTGTGCTAATCCTCAATAATAATATAGTACCCTATATACTGTGCTAATCCTTAATAATAATATAGTACCCTATATACTGTGCTAATCCTCAATAATAATATAGTACCCTATATACTGTGCTAATCCCTAATAATCATATAGTACCCTATATACTGTTCTAATCCTCAATAATAATATAGTACCCTATATACTGTGCTAATCCTTAATAATAATATAGTACCCTATATACTGTGCTGATCCTTAATAATAATATAGTACCCTATATACTGTGCTAATCCCTAATAATCATATAGTACCCTATATACTGTGCTGATCCTAAATAATAATATAGTACCCTATATACTGTGCTAATCCTTAATAATAATATAGTACCCTATATACTGTGCTGATCCTTAATAATAATATAGTACCCTATATAGACTGTGCTAATCCTTAATAATCCTATAGTACCCTATATACTGTGCTGATCCTAAATAATAATATAGTACCCTATATACTGTGCTAATCCTTAATAATAATATAGTACCCTATATACTGTGCTGATCCTTAATAATAATATAGTACCCTATATACTGTGCTAATCCTCAATAATCATATAGTACCCTATATACTGTGCTGATCCTTAATAATAATATAGTACCCTATATACTGTGCTAATCCTCAATAATCATATAGTACCCTATATACTGTGCTGATCCTTAATAATCATATAGTACCCTATATACTGTGCTGATCCTTAATAATCATATAGTACCCTATATACTGTGCTAGTCTCTAATATAAGTATAGTACCCTATATACTGTGCTGATCCTTAATAATCATATAGTACCCTATATACTGTGCTAGTCTCTAATATAAGTATAGTACCCTATATACTGTGCTAATCCTTAATAATAATATAGTACCCTATATACTGTGCTAATCCTTAATAATAATATAGTACCCTATATACTGTGCTAATCCTTAATAATAATATAGTACCCTATATACTGTGCTAATCCTTAATAATAATATAGTACCCTATATACTGTGCTAATCCTTAATAATAATATTGCACCCTATATACTGTGCTAAACCTTAATAATAATATAGTACCCTATATACTGTGCTAATCCTTAATAATAATATAGTACCCTATATACTGTGCTGATCCTTAATAATAATATAGTACCCTATATACTGTGCTAATCCTTAATAATAATATAGCACCCTATATACTGTGCTAAACCTTAATAATAATATAGTACCCTATATACTGTGCTAATCCTTAATAATAATATAGTACCCTATATACTGTGCTGATCCTCAATAATAATATAGTACCCTATATACTGTGCTAATCCTTAATAATAATATAGTACCCTATATACTGTGCTAATCCTTAATAATAATATAGTACCCTATATACTGTGCTAATCCTTAATAATAATATAGTACCCTATATACTGTGCTAATCCTTAATAATAATATAGCACCCTATATACTGTGCTAATCCTTAATAATAATATAGTACCCTATATACTGTGCTAAACCTTAATAACAATATAGTACCCTATATTATTATTGAGGATTAGCACAGTATATATTATTATTATTATATTAATATAGTACCCTATATACTGTGCTAATCCTTAATAATAATATAGTACCCTATATACTGTGCTAATCCTTAATAATAATATAGTACCCTATATACTGTGCTGATCCTTAATAATAATATAGTACCCTATATACTGTGCTAATCCTTAATAATAATATAGTACCCTATATACTGTGCTAATTCTTAATAATAATTTAGTACCCTATATACTGTGCTAATCCCTAATAATCATATAGTACCCTATATACTGTGCTAATCCTCAATAATAATATAGTACCCTATATTATTATTGAGGATTAGCACAGTATATATTATTATTATTATATTAATATAGTACCCTATATACTGTGCTAATCCTTAATAATAATATAGTACCCTATATACTGTGCTGATCCTTAATAATAATATAGTACCCTATATACTGTGCTAATCCCTAATAATCATATAGTACCCTATATACTGTGCTAATCCTCAATAATAATATAGTACCCTATATACTGTGCTAATCCTTAATAATAATATAGTACCCTATATACTGTGCTAATCCTCAATAATAATATAGTACCCTATATACTGTGCTAATCCCTAATAATCATATAGTACCCTATATACTGTGCTAATCCTCAATAATCATATAGTACCCTATATACTGTGCTGATCCTTAATAATAATATAGTACCCTATATACTGTGCTAATCCTCAATAATCATATAGTACCCTATATACTGTGCTGATCCTTAATAATCATATAGTACCCTATATACTGTGCTGATCCTTAATAATCATATAGTACCCTATATACTGTGCTAGTCTCTAATATAAGTATAGTACCCTATATACTGTGCTGATCCTTAATAATCATATAGTACCCTATATACTGTGCTAGTCTCTAATATAAGTATAGTACCCTATATACTGTGCTGATCCTTAATAATAGTATAGTACCCTATACACTGTGCTGATCATTAATAATAATATAGTACCCTATATACTATGCTGATCCTTAATTATAGTATAGTACCCTATATATATACTGTGCTGATCATTAATAATAATATAGTACCCTATATACTGTGCTAGTCCTTAATAATAATATAGTACCCTATATACTGTGCTGATCCTTAATAATAATATAGTACCCTATATACTGTGCTAGTTCTTAATAATAGTATAGTACCCTATATACTGTGCTAATCCCTAATAATCATATAGTACCCTATATACTGTGCTGATCCTTAATAATAATATAGTACCCTATATACTGTGCTAATCCTCAATAATCATATAGTACCCTATATACTGTGCTGATCCTTAATAATAATATAGTACCCTATATACTGTGCTAATCCTCAATAATCATATAGTACCCTATATACTGTGCTGATCCTTAATAATCATATAGTACCCTATATACTGTGCTGATCCTTAATAATAATATAGTACCCTATATACTGTGCTAGTCCTTAATAATAATATAGTACCCTATATACTGTGCTAGTCCATAATAATAGTATAGTACCCTATAAACTCTGCTAATCCCTAATAATCATATAGTACCCTATATACTGTGCTAGTCCACTACCAATAATTATAGCGTTATGGTCTAGTTCTAACGTAGTGCACCAAACAGGCAAAAGTGTGTTGGTTTGGCTATTATGTAGATATTGGGGATTTCACGCTCAGATAAACTAAATCCTTTTAAAGATGTTGTAGCTACTTTTCCCCATAAGGTCCACATCCCAAAGGTCCAGCACAAAGGTAATTTATCTCTTTAAACAGCCCTGATCCAGCTTGACCACCACCTCATTAGCTTGTAAAGGCATGTGGCCTCTGAGTGCCTTCCTTCAAGAAGAACCCTTTATCAGAACACAAAGCTGACGTTATGGTGGACAGCGTGTTTCCTGTGTATCGCACTTGCTTTGACAAACGTAGAGCACCACGAAAGAAACAGGGTGCAATTTAGGATTTAGGAGGAACCATAGAGATGTAGTGCCCAGAGCAGACGGGGGTGACGAGCTTCCACATGGTCAAGGGACCAGGGGGCCACACAGGCTTATGCACACAGAAGAGGGCCGAGGCAGACGCTGAATAAACACCCCTCTTCTCCACCCCCCCTGACAAGGACGGGCCTGTTTACCGAGCAGATAAAGCAGACGGGATAAACGTAACGCACCATGGGTCAGTTGTGTGAATGAGCCAAAGGAGGTTTGGGGCTGAGGAGAAACCCGGTACGTGGCCCGAGAGACGAATGCATATTAACACTGACGATGTCAAGCCAACCTGTTTCGGGTCGGGTGAACTTGTACACAAATATGCCAAGCAAAAGGATTGGCACTGGGTCCTTGGGTTTCTGGGTAAAAAAAGCATCACTATTAGGAAATTGAAGTTGACATTTGGGACTCAACTCACCACGTCCCCGGGTTATTGAGCACAGCGGGACTGTCAGCGGAACAGATCACGATACGATCATCATTTCATAGCTGCGCCTTGAAGTCGTCCTACGATCGTGCAGCAAATCGAGGCGAAACATGCCTCAATATGTGAACCCGCAAACTATGGCCCGCGGGCCGAATCCGGCCCTCGAGGCAATTCCATCAGGCCCACGGAAGGTATTAAAACCATTTCGAGAGAAAGTACAAAATAACTTGGCAGTCCAACACATCTCCAGTGTGTCAGGGATGCGGTGTGGCAGGTAGCAGGCAGGACACAAGCGCAGAGAATCTTAATTCTAAGGTCTTTATTTTAAAGACAAAACAACAAGTACCTCCACACGAAACATGCATACAACACCAACAGTAACAATGCCACGACCCCGACAGACAGAACAGACAGAACTTAAATACATGAAATAAATGAGCCGAAACTCAAAACAGGTGAGGCGAAAACGCAGGTGCACAGCATAGTCCTTGATTACTCCCCTCTCTCCGCTGAATGGGGGAGTGCCAACTCCGGCATAGAGGAGGACAGAAAATTCAGAGTCTTACACAGTGTATATGTTATGTGTATACATTTTAAATATTGCCCTTTTCTGGCCCACAAATATTTTAGAATTAACAAATTAAATAACAAATGTGGCCCTTCATATAATTTCAAAGTGCTGATGTGGCCCCTTTGCTGAAATATCTTCCCTCCCCTGCGTTAGACAGACAAATCAGCTTCGGTCTGCCTTTAGACAACATCCTGTTTTAAATCGGCCTCATCTGCATAGAATGGCCAATTTAACGACGCTCCGTAGAGAGGATTGGTAAAATGAGATGTGCCCGGATTAGCGACGGGGCGATGTGTGCAGAGTGACCCCCTGCCATGTAATCACCCCGGTCAGACAGAGAACCTAAAACGTCGTCACGCCCCTTTTTCCATCCTTCTTAATCAGCAAATGGACAAATAAGTTCCGGTTGGTTTCTGCGCCGCCTGGATCAGGCTGGATCCTGAGTCGTCCGGGCCTTTCAGTGCAAATGGTGCGTAAACAGATTGCATTGGTCAAACAGAGAGAAGAGTCCGTTGCGTCGCGGCTCTTAAGTCATTGCGTGAGCCCCAAACAGACAAGCGTGCGGCTCTTCAGACTGATTGGACTGTGACTGTGACCCACCACGTTGCCAGATAATTCACGGCTTAATTCAGCCTAGCTTCAGGGGTGAAAACGGGTGTTATTGTTTGTGATTATAGCAATGGGCTGGGTCATTGGTCAACCCTGCGGACCACCATGAAGGAGTTTGGGATTTTATACATTTCCATTTTAAGTAGCCAATAATTTGATCAAAACGTGTTTTTTCATACTATATTGTATATATTGTATATATGGTATATATATATATATTCCATATAAACTTACACTTAAAGAAAAACTATATATTTTCGCTGAAGCACATCTGGCCAGAGCTGAATTCTTCAGAAAACAAAGACATCTAAACTACCTTGAACCAATACCAGTAGTGCCTTGAGAATAAAATTGAATTCCATTTGCTGGCTGGCCATAGCTTCAAAGACTCGTTCAAGCCTAAAGCAGAATATGAAACACGAGAATCAGACACATGCAAGAAGAAACAATTGAGGTACGAGATGGTCTAATAATAATAAGTATATTCTGCTGATGTGTGTTTTACACAGCCACCGCACCTGTAGCCCACAGAAGTAAGACATGCCTGAGCTGAATACACTGTAGTTCAACAATAACGAATTGCCCTGAGCTGTGTCGTTCTCTCAGTGCGTTCCAAATGACACTCATTTTATAGGGTGCCACCTCTGACCAGAATGGAAAGGAAGGGGATGGGAGGCATTTGGAACATGCACTGTCACTAACTGCAGCACTAAATCGATATTCTTTCCGTCTGTCTCTCTCTGTGTCTGTCTTTATGTGTCTGTCTGTCTGTGTCTATCTGTCTGGAGTCAGTCCCTGTACACAGAGGTTGTTTTTACAGGTAGGAGAGGTCTGCCTTTGGTCCTAAAGATGAGTTAGGGGAATTTAATTTTGTTCTCAGTTTGGAAAGATTCTATTTCTTCCCTGAAATCCTCCTCTCGCTCTCCTACCACCAATCTTCTCCACACCCATCTCCTCCTCCTTTCTTTTTTAAAATGAACCCACAACTCCTCCTTCTTCACCGCTCCCTCTCTCCCTCATACCTCTCCTTCACTTACCTCGTCTCCTCCCTGCACTCCCCCACTCCTCCCCTTTGTGGGGTTGTGCCTGTGCTTTGTGCTGCTGTTTGGGGTTCAGTGGCACCACGACGGGAGGCTGTCTCAGTAGGAGAGAGTTTCAAGGCAGATAGAGATGTTTTTGGTTTCGACCAACCTTTCCAGACATTTGGCCTATACTCCAAATGGCAGCAAATTCCCTAAACCGGGGGTCAAAGGTAGTGCACTGTGTACGGTTAAAGACGTAATTCAGGTTGGAGATGTCATTTCATCAGCGGTCCACTGTCTTGTCTAGGTAAAGCCTTGGCTCGCACACACCGTAATTAAATGGTGACCTAGGTGATTCCCGTTACCTCAAGGCTAATTAATTTATGCTGTTGAAAAAACTATGCAATCTGGTGTACCATAATACTTGCTGCAGTTACAGATTTATTTCCAGAGGGCTGACTTAGCCCACTGCTCCAACATCAGTGGGTGGCCATTACTTGGTTTTGGTAGAGAGCAAATGGCACGAGTGGTGGACACTAGATTTCAACTTTTTTTGTGGGCTTAACACTATATTTTGAATTTGTTTAGATTGGGCACTCCCATGATTGAGTTTGGTGATTAGTTGTCCTGTTTAATTCACTGGGTGATGTTGCTCCTTGCTTAGGCTTATTTCTGTGTTATGGTCCGTTTCTCTGGGGAATGTTGATGCCCAGGATCACGTGTAGTCTTTTGTGTTTTTCATTTTACTGTCGCTGCAATAGCACACTTTTATTTAAACCAAGTCAATATGTTTTGCTAAAAACAAGATCCCGCTCTGCGTTTGGCTACATCTGCACTGCACCAACTAGGATTTCGTGACAGCCAGATACATTTACCATTAAAGGAATTATTTAATTAAACGTAAGAGTTTGTGGCTTATGCTCTTACATTAAGTATTTTCTACTTTTACAGTAAAACCTGGTCCTTCTAGGCTGGGCTTTGCTAGCACGGTCTAGGTGCTTAGCTGTAGAGCAAAAATGTGAGGAAATATTAGCAATTAACTCCTGAAATGATGAATCTCTGGTCTGATGCTCCCCTGGCTGGAGTGCAGACAGAGCTTGATAACAGTCTGGTTGGAGCTTGCCTCAGGTGGTTCTACAGACACTGTGCGACACTGGTCACGTGACCATGGCAGGATGTGGTGTGCGAAGGACCACACAGTCTGCTCCCAGATGAACTATGGAACGGAAAGTTTTGGCAGCGGCGTTCTGCTTTATATACACAAGAAGCACTTCCTCCAGTCCAAAGACAACTGCCTCTGTGAAACAGAATCTGAAACGGCGATGGTTACTAGCCCCATATGCAGAACCCGAGAGCAAACTCAGACGTTCCCCACCGTATGCAGTTCACAACCGTGTATTAGGGTTTTTGGAAAGACTTCCATATAAGCTATTGTGGTCCCATATAAGCAACTGCTTCGTAAGTGCCGTGCCCACACACCCAAAGGAGGTTGGCATGGTCCACAACCTCCCAGAGGCAGCCAGCAGACCAGAAGCCGACAAATAACATGTGTGAAAGGAGAAGTATATGACATGGGGAAGGAGGAATGGCCCCCACAGAGGGACAAAAACCAGGTATCCAAGCCATTGGCCTCACAGTTGTTTGATACCAGAGTGGAAGACAGGAACCCCGAAGGGAATGAGACAACCAGAGGATTAAGGGTTGAGAAGCTGTATAATCATTGACCACCAGAACCTATGGACCACCTCATCTCTCAGTCACAAGTTTACTGTTGTTGATTACTCCATGCTCTCTTACACTTTAATTTAGAAAAATAAAGCCCACTAAGGCTCTAAACAAAGGCTCTATGTCGCTTTTTCACTGGCAAAGCATATTGTTTCTCGAGTCACCGCATGCATTTTTACGACCGATACACAAATAATAAATGGCAATGAAAAAAATGAATAATAATATATATATATATATGTGTCAGGCAGGACACAAACGCACGGCGAACGAAGGTAAAACTTACCTGGTCCTTTCAGTTATCTGTATATAACATTCATGAGAAGCTTTTCAGACATTAAGAATACAGTTAAGTGAAAAAGATATGGAAACCAAAATGAAAAAATGTACATTGCTTTGTTGTTCAGTTCACGTTGTATTTCCAGAACAAATTTAGACGGCCTGTAACATAATATTCTCGCACTAATTAATTAATCTGGAAAGCAATTAACTTAAAGTAAAGTCATCAGCACTCGTTCACACGTACAAGAGCATGCGTTAACAGCCCGTTCTTAAAGCTATTATGTTTACATTATTTTAACTTTTACACACCTGTATAGCAAAGATAGGTTTACACAGGTAATAATGCCATGACCACCACATGCAGCAGAGAAAGATAATGCTACCCCCAGGACATCATGGCATTTTGGAGGGAACTCCCCTCGTCCACGAAAGACAGTATCTAAAAGTTACAATGGTTGATTTGTTACTTCTGAACATTTAAATATAAGTATTTTTATTGTTGGGTAATATTGTGCACTCGGTGAGAAGAGCTCTTAAGGGATAAAACATCTCTTGAAGACCACAACCTTCAACACTAACATGACACACAAAACTAAAACACACAAAAGGACAAAAGAAAAAAAGATTAATAAAAACATTTTTTGCCATTTGACCAGAACCACATCATAACGTCCCTGAGGAAAACTACAAAGAGGACTTCACTGTGTAGCTGTGTGTTTTCATGGTCAGGACATATTTGCACACAATACTAATTCCCACCATGCAAATCCAAACCTCAGACAAACAATCACATCTCACGGTGCCAACATAACTACTCTTAAACTGGGTAAAAACAAGTTATTAAAATCAATTCTTACATATTAGGACCTTTTTTTAAGCCTAAAAAAAACTGATTCTTATGAAGTAATAAATAGTGGTTACTCGGTGATTACTACCACAGCTATTATGGTCCGTAATCCAAATGGAACTTATTTCCCAGATGCGCACTACTTTTGTGATCAGGGCATACTGCCATAAATACACATTTGTATTTACTTGAATCATGAATCATCAGTGTTACATTAAAAAATAAATTCTATCCGTTTTTTCACTGGTCCAGTAAGTTCACATTTCACTATTACACCTGTTGTTAACCAGGCATGTGACAAATTCAATTTCATTCGATTGTAATTTGATGTTAGAAACATTCTTGGCATCCATTCAACAGAAGACAGCTGCTTCGCTATAGCCTCATGTAACGCAAAACAGAACCTGCCCAGACAACCATTTCAATACCATGTTAAATAGAAAGCCATTTCATCATTAATACACCACTTTTGGCCAGAAAGCAATAAGGGGCAAAACATGTGGAAATTACAGTGAACACAAAAACCTGAATCAATTATTTTCACTTATGTGGCTCTGGCACATAAAAACGAAGTTACATTTGTTTTTGTTTTTTAAAAAATATACGGCAAATGAAGATTTTTCTGGTGCTAAAAAACTGTCGAAACATTCCAAAATGTTCTATCTTTGTCACGATTGGTGTGGTGGCGTTGCTACACGGACATATTTCGGTGATGCACTTCCTTGTTTCACTTCCGTGTTTACGTTTGTCTCACGGCTGTTTGCACTTATAATCAATGGGATATAAGAGGGTCGCGAGCAGTGCACTCGTTGCTTCGCATTGTTCTATGTCACATTGTTTGTAGAGGTGAGTGTTTTTGTAACACGTTAGAATTGTTGTTTGAAGGTGCTTGTTTTAAGTCGCTATATGCGCATTTTCCTTTCATTCGACCAAGTACGTGTTTTTGTCGCCGTTTACGGTTTGTTTTGAGTTTGCTGTCCTGTAATAAACCTGATCGAAACGGATATACGGCTCCTGCACATGGCTTCATCCACACTACACCCGACGAGTCGTGACAATCTTAAAGAAAGCCTAGTTATTCCTGACAAGTTTCCACCCAGAGCAATTGCACAATGGATTAGAAACAGGGCAAACCACAAACCAAAGGCCCTTAGGGAACACATTACATGGTGTTCTGGCTAGCATATAAGAAGCTAAGCGTTAAATTGCAGCAATTTTCCTCTTAGAGAGTTAACAACCCCTGGTTAAACCCAATAATCCAATGCAGTTTTATGGGTCTGGGAAGATGCATCAAAATACAGTACATCTCCTTCACAAGGCATCATCAACACTCCAAATGGCACCCTATTCTCTATGAGGTGCACTTCTTTTAACCAGAGCCCTATTGACCCTGGTGAAAAGAGCAGTTACACATAGGCAATAAGAGTAGTTACACATAGACAATAAGAGCAGTTACACATAGGCAATAAGAGTAGTTACACATAGGCAATAAGAGTAGTTACACATAGACAATAAGAGTAGTTACACATAGGCAATAAGAGTAGTTACACATAGACAATAAGAGTAGTTACACATAGGCAATAAGAGTAGTTACACATAGGCAATAAGAGCAGTTACACATAGGCAATAAGAGTAGTTACACATAGGCAATAAGAGTAGTTACACATAGGCAATAAGAGTAGTTACACATAGGCAATAAGAGTAGTTACACATAGACAATAAGAGCAGTTACACATAGGCAATAAGAGTAGTTACACATAGGCAATAAGAGTAGTTACACATAGACAATAAGAGTAGTTACACATAGGCAATAAGAGCAGTTACACATAGGCAATAAGAGTAGTTACACATAGGCAATAAGAGTAGTTACACATAGACAATAAGAGCAGTTACACATAGGCAATAAGAGTAGTTACACATAGACAATAAGAGTAGTTACACATAGACAATAAGAGTAGTTACACATAGGCAATAAGAGTAGTTACACATAGACAATAAGAGTAGTTACACATAGGCAATAAGAGTTGTTAGGCAATAAGAGTAGTTACACATAGGCAATAAGAGTAGTTACACATAGGCAATAAGAGTAGTTACACATAGACAATAAGAGTAGTTACACATAGGCAATAAGAGTAGTTACACATAGACAATAAGAGTAGTTACACATAGGCAATAAGAGTAGTTACACATAGGCAATAAGAGCAGTTACACATAGGCAATAAGAGTAGTTACACATAGGCAATAAGAGTAGTTACACATAGGCAATAAGAGTAGTTACACATAGGCAATAAGAGTAGTTACACATAGAGAATAAGAGTAGTTACACATAGGCAATAAGAGTAGTTACACATAGGCAATAAGAGTAGTTACACATAGAGAATAAGAGCAGTTACACATAGACAATAAGAGTAGTTACGCATAGACAAAAGGAGTAGTTACACATAGGCAATAAGAGTAGTTACACATATGCAATAAGATTATTTTTGGGACAGGAACATTAAATTGTGTGGAGCGAGGCCCACTGTGTACAGATTGGGTACAGATGGTGGCATCATGCCCTGAGGTGAGTTGTCTGGTCGCACACACTTTACGCTCCATTGACAACACTACAGAGCGTGTGGCTGTTGTCTTAAGATAACAGAGGAATGGTTTCGCTAGTCTTGGCACGCTCCTGTTCCACTTCGAGGGAGGTCTGGCTTCAGAGTTCTGCTTGTTTATTTGTGTGTCCGCGCGTGTGTGTCTGTTTGTTCGCCGTCCGCGGTGAACCGTCGCGTTTCGGTTTCCGCGGTCGACATGAGACGTAAACTACTGTAAATGCAAATTTGATATGGCACCATTGGCAAGGACCATGGAAAGGACACCGGAATCAGCCGTGCCGTCAAGGTACATGTGGAAATTGTTTCAAATGTCTCTTTCTCTAAACACCGGCGCAATCAGCCTACGAAGGCCAATTTCATGTGTAGTTAAAACATCAAGGTAGCCAAAAAAAACGAATATACCTCTGGAGACTGTCCACTTCCAGGACTGGGTTACTGCACTGGGTTATTGGGATACTCTGCCACAGACTAACGTTGAAAATCCCGGGAAACTGCCTCCCGATGAGCGTGCCGTTTCCTATTCAGTTTGCTGCTTAGTTCGTTCACCAAGGGCCGGTGAAACTAGCACACGGTACAGTGAGCAGGGTAGAATTTGGAGAACAACCTGAGCCTATTTCATTTCCATTTCCCATTGCAGCAGCAGTGTGGTTCTGTGATTAGGAAGAGGAGGTGGGCCCGAAGCCAACCGGTTCACAGCAGACAATATGAACGCCTCTGAAATACGGTAGACAGGAGATGCGCCAAAGTATCACCACAGAGGAAACTACTGAAATGGCATCATATATTTCCATACACCATACAGTCTTTGACCGGACTCCTATGTGCTCTGGTCAAAAGTTGTGCACTATAGAGAAAATCACAACACGTGTTTCTTCAAGGATTATTGGAGGATGTCGAATTCAATTAATCGTTACATGGTTACAACGTATTTGGGTCATGCAGGCAGGAGCGGGTATATACCTGGATTTTCCTAAGAAATTTAATTTTAAGTAAACTGCTACAGTATTTGAGTGTGAGTAATGCACGTGAAATCACATCAACTGGTTAGCACTAGTTTGGTTTTCTGGGGCTTTTACCTTGTATACCCTGTCAACATCATTAGGACATAAGCAATGGGAAGCTGCGTTCGGCCAAGAAAAACATAGCCGATGCCAGCAACACCGTTTAGCTGGACACACTGGGACACAGCCTGGAATGTGATCAGGGCAGCGAAAGCTCGGCAGCTACCCAAATGCTTCATATCATGTGTAGATTGATATGGAGTTGATAACTTTCCCGTTTTGCGGAATCAGGTGGGAATATGCAGGAAAGTCTGTAAATCTTTGTTGGGATTCCTTGAAAACGTAAACTTGTCTCGAATTTAGAGACAATTAAAGAGTTTAGAACTGTGTGAATATACTACATTCTGACAGTCTGTTAACCTGGATAAGTCCTTTAGACAACACATCTTTATTCTACATTGAGAAGATGAATGAATCTGATGCAGAGGAAGCAAAACCCCTTTTTCAAGCACTTTCAAATTTTTAAGACATTATTCTAAATATATTTCTCTGCTCAGCAGCATAATGTAAAACCAATCATTTTTTGTGAACTTGCTCTAACAGATAAGACAATATTTGCATGTGAGGTTGGAGTGGGTTAAGGCCTGGACAGGGGTTCACCCTTATTTACATTAATGCACTGTGAATATCTCTTGACCAAATGTCTTACATTCCTTTTGAAAAAAGCCACAAGGTTTTATTCAAGCTTCCCCACAGGTGTCAAATGTATGTTGTAAAATGTAAGTAATCAAAACAATTACGGTTCACTGATATCGGTTGTGCCAAACTGGACGCTTGCAAAGCCATGGTTCTGGGTTGCATTACCAAGAGAAGGCCAGTATAAAAAAAATGGGGAAATGTATTCACAGGCTACTGTAAGCTAGTCTGGAAAAGTGTCTGCTAAACCAATTGAAATGACTAGCATGGTCAGTTTGAAAGCTCAAGCCATCCGAAGATAAATAGCTAAATGTCACTACTATGCAGGTGCACACTTGAGACGGAAGGGGAATGTCTTGTACACGAGCAGACCAGGTGGTGTTTATTTCATGCAACCTTAGTTTGAATAATATTTGGTGGCTAATGCCTCTATACTCCATGACCTTATTCCAATTCACTAGAAACGAGCAAACGAGGGATTTCCCAATCTGCCCATGATAGCATTTTTTAAATAAAAATAATAATAATCAACTTGCGGGGGGGGAGACGCTTGGCTGCGACCCATATGGCTTGTGATTTGGTTCAGCTAAGTATACTGAGCTATTTCAACAGTGTAAACCGTGTGAAATCAATGCTTAGGTACCTCACTGCAGACAGAGGTGAGGGAAACATGGCTTTTGGATAAATGTTAGTGGGAAACAAAGAAGTGAATGTGAAGGGATCGTGGCCATAAAAAAACAATTAAAATGCAAACTTAATCTGTCATGACTAAATTATTGACTTTTAATCTGTAAATCAATGCCTCACATTAACTAAACATGACGGCTGCAGATTAAGTTTGTAGCTTTTGGTTGCCAAGACTGCGCTTGTGTTCAACACCTGATGCAAATTAATTACTGGCTAGAAAAAAAATTATTATACATGTAAAATAGCTGTATTTTTTTCAGTTCTCAGCGATATTGAAAATGCAACATTTTTGTAAAACATGTATTTGTTTTTTTGATGTTGTATTTTGTATTTGATTAATAATGTCAAGAGATGCTGAAGAAGAGATGCTTTTTCATGCGTGGATCTGTGTGTGTATATGTGTGTGTACTTATGTATGTTGTTGTTCATTTGTTACCGTCTCCAGTCAGCTTCTCAAACCCTGTATGTTTATTTATGTAAAATTCAGAAAGAAATTAGAAAGTGTGCATTGTATTGAGTTCTACAGTCTTTCAGAATCCTAACTGGTTTGGCCCCTCTCTGTTCCCAGTTCTGAGGCCACCCTGGTGTGTCTATATGTTTGAATACAATGTTTGTTATTATGTTGCCCTGAATGTTTGGCTGCAGATACCACAATATGGGAGATTCTCATAAAAGTGAAACATCCTCTGTTGTTTTCCTAGATCCTATATGTCGGAATCTCATGGGTAAAGAACCTGATAGATAACCAGCCATGTAAATATACTGTTTCCTACAAAAAATAGTTAAAAACAGACTATTTAATGAAGTACTTTAATGAATATGGTGGGCATGAGATTGGTCAGGCATACAGGGTTTTCAATACACAATGTTCTGCTAATCGACTGTAGAGTATAGTAACAGGCAGATGTTCAGTACACAGTTGACTCTAACGTAGGTGTAGTCAGACAGCAGACTGTAGAGTAGGTCGCAGTAACAGGCAGATGTTCCGTACACAGTTGACTCTAACGTAGGTGCAGTCAGACAGCAGACTGTAGAGTAGGTCGCAGTAACAGGCAGATGTTCTGTACACAGGAAACTAATACTGGAGATTTAAGGGAAACAGGAAGGCGGGGACGGCTCAGGAAAACACACAAGACGAACTGGCAATTGAAACAGACAGAGAACACAGGTTACATAGACAGGGGTAATGAGGTGGTTGGAGACAACTGGAGAGGTGAGGTAATGCAACACAGGTGTATTGAATCTGGCTGTGACATATTAATACCATGGTTACAATAGTTTGGTCCAACTTTAGCCACCTTTCATTCAAATTGTAATAACATTGTTTCACTACTGAAGTACATTGTAATAATAAGTGAACCTGAATTCAATGAAATTAAAATGTAACTTACCCCATCGCAGGCTATAACTATCGATAAACATACAGTATACAGTGGATAGGAAAGGTCTACAAATCCCTAAAATGACAGGTTTTTGTGATGTGAAAAAATTAGACAAAGATAAATCATGTCAGAGCTATTTCCACCTTTAATGTGACCTACAACGCTAACAATTCTATTAAAAAAACTTTTTTAAGCACTATGTTAAGCCGACTTTCTGTTACATCCTAGATCACCCGGCACCCATCCCAACGAACGTGGTCGCTACACCTAGTGTCATAATACCCCTGAAAAAGAACTTGGGAAGCTGAACATCAGTCACCAACCTGCTGTAATGCATATTACCTACTGTAACGGTGGAGGAGGGATAATGGTCTGGGGCTGTGTTTCAGGGTTTGGTGGATGAGGGATAATGGTCTGGGGCTGTGTATCAGGGTGTGGTGTAGGAGGGATGATGGTCTGGGGCTGTGTTTCAGGGTTTGGTGTAGGAGGGATAATGGTCTAGGGCTCTGTGTTTCAGGGTTTGGTGTAGGAGGGATAATGGCCTGGGACTGTGTTTCAGGGTTTGGTGTAGGAGGGATAATGGTCTGGGGCTGTGTTTCAGGGTTTGGTGGAGGAGGGATAATGGTCTGGGGCTGTGTGTCAGGGTTTGGCGGAGGAGGGATAATGGTCTGGGGCTGTGTTTCAGGGTGTGGTGTAGGAGGGATAATGGTCTGGGGCTGTGTTTCAGGGTTTGTTGGAGGAGGGATAATGGTCTGGGGCTCTGTGTTTCAGGGTTTGGTGTAGGAGGGATAATGGTCTGGGCTGTGTCTCAGTGTTTGGTGGAGGAGGGATAATGTTCTGGGGCTCTGTGTTTAGGGTTTGGTGTAGGAGGGATAATGGTCTGGGGCTGTGTGTCAGGGTTTGGTGGAGGAGGGATAATGGCCTGGGACTGTGTTTCAGGGTTTGGTGTAGGAGGGATAATGGTCTGGGGCTCTGTGTTTCAGGGTTTGGTGTAGGAGGGATAATGGCCTGGGACTGTGTTTCAGGGTTTGGTGTAGGAGGGATAATGGCCTGGGACTGTGTTTCAGGGTTTGGTGGAGGAGGGATAATGGTCTGGGGCTCTGTGTTTAGGGTTTGGTGGAGGAGGGATAATGGTCTGGGGCTCTGTTTCACGCCCATTAATTTCTATGCTCCAATGTTCCAAGTTCTTAAAGGCTCTAGGATGCAAATACATTTTAGACAGTTTGGGGGAGGCCCTTTCCTGTTCCAGCATGATTGTGCTCCTGTGCACAAAGCCGGTTCATATAGACACGGTTCAACAAGATTGGTGAGGAGGAACTCAAGAGGACTGCAGGGAGCCCTGACCTCAACCCTATTACTGTTGTTTGTACAGGTGAACATGGTACCTACAGACGTTTGTTAATTCCTCCCAAGGATAAACCAGACTCTTGGAAGTCTACAATTCTTTGTCTGAGGTCTAGGCTGATTGAGTTTGCTCTTCCCATGATGTCAAGCAAAGAGGCACTGAGTTTAAAGGTAGATGCTGAAATGCATCCACAGGTACACCTCCAATTGGCTGAAATTATGTCAATTTGTAGAAGCTTTTAAAGCCATTAAATAATGTTCAGGAGTTTTCCAAGCTGTTTAACAGCACAGTCAATTTAGTGTATGTAAACCTCTGACCCATTGGAATTGTGAATTATATGTCTGTAAACAATTGTTTGAAAAATTACTTGTGTCATGCACAAAGAAGATGTCTTAACCGACTTGCCAAAACTATAGTTTGTTAACATGAAATCTCTGTGTAAGTGGTTGAAATATGAACTTTAATGACTTCAATGTATGTAAACAGTGTATGTAAACATACGACTTCAACTGTACATTTGGTGATATTGTGACAGTATGAAAAAAACTTTCCAGGGAGCCGTACTTTTTCCACATGAGAGTTCTTAATATGGATTTAATACACACACACACAACAGAAGTGCAATCAAAGGGAGGCCAGAAATCTTGCACATCCACGCCCTTCACCTAAATGTAAGACTAGCGTTATCCTTCAAATAAAGTATGTCAAAATCTGACCACGGCACCTCTAAATGCCTACACTTTACTCAAACACTAATTCTAACCCTGAAGCCAAAGTTAAATAAGTTATATGTTGTATGTGTGGACAGGCCATTGGCTTTTAATTTTCCCAAATGTCCTCACTTTAATAATTTGTAGACACACACACACATTACGTGACAATCCTTAAATGATATAATGACTTGATTGGCTTCAATCAACAAAATCTTTGGGTGGTCTGGTCTCTGTGACTTACTGCAGCATAATCAAAGGTTACATCCCAAACAACTACCTACTCCTATGCAGGGAATAGTGTGCCATTTGGGATGCCGGATAATCACCCAGAACAGAGATCTGGAATGGGATTATCTCCAATTAGTATTTAAACAAGCAAATATCTACCACCCAAACTAGCTCTCTTCAGCTCTGTTGTTGTGTGAGAGAATGTCCTGGATGAAGCAGTCACAGTAAATATCAGTCAGTGTAACTGCCACTCTTAGCTAGGCTACATCTCAAATGACATTCTATTCCTCATACGCTGCACTTATTTTCACCAGAGCCAAAAAGAATAGCCTGAGATTTGAGCCCGAATAGAAGTGTCCTTCTCTAAAGCCAGTCAAGCCTCCCCAACCCCCCCTGCTCTACTGGTGCTTTAGCCTGGGGCCATATTGACTCCTGCCTCTGGCTGCAGGCGATATCCAGGACGACCGATTGGTGCTTCGTGCCTGGGCCAGCCCAGATGGTCTGGCTACATGCCCTGGAGGAACTGCTAGTCTACACCACTCCCTGTGTCTCACATACTGGTCATGGACTGAATACTAGTAGGGGAGATGAGAGAAAGTGCACACGCTCTGTCAAACGCACGGCTTTCTGTTGATGACTTCTATATATCATGTTCACTTTGAGAGGCTGATATGCACATGTCAACGCAGTATCCTTCTTCTCTTACAAAACAGCTAATCATATGTGTATTGTATTCTGTAAGTGTGACTACTACAGCTGATAGTCCCCTCTCATTGGTATATATATAGAAAAATATCTCCCTCTATATATATATATATACACACACACTGATGAGCCATAACATTATGACATAATGCCTAATATGCTGTTGGTTCTATACGTTCAAAAAAAGAATTCCCGGACTCAGGTTTTCCCAGCAAAACATTGCCCAGAGCATCACACTCCTTCCACCAGAGTGTCGTCTTCCCACAATGCATCCTGGTGACATCTCTTACCCAGGTAAATGGCGAACTTGTACACAGCGGTCCAAATGATCGTAAAGATAACGGGACTCATCATACCAGACAACCTTCGACCACTGCTCCGCGGTCCAGTTCTGGTGCTCTGGTTCTAGGGGTGGCCCAAATACTTTTGCAATATTAGGCTACACAATAATATATATTTGTCAACTATATTTAGAGTATATAAGCATAAACACTATCTAGCTGACTTGTATGTTGTTGTTGTAATGTATTATAATGTGCACAGCGCATCCACATCGCCTGATTTGTTGATTCACCTCACCTCAGAGCGCACTTTACTTTCCACATTGTCTAGAGAGCTAATTGACAAATATGCAGCCAAACATCGTAACTTCCAAAACAACCAAAAAAACACACCAGTTTGAGAAAGAAAAGGGATAAACAGAATTCATAGCAGTTGGATTAGTTAAGGGGCATTTCTTTCTTTGGAGGAGATCCAGATTTTTTATATCATATTAAATTTCTTGCATTTTTAAACTGTTTTTAAATAGCCGACTATCTATAGGCAGGCTAGTAGGCTACCGTCGGCACTCTGTAAAACATTGTCTTCCGTTTTGTTTATTGGTCCAGGAACGTGAGATTATTTCCGATACACCTACATTTAGCATAGTTTCTCATGCACTTTATCTTGGCTTGTTTATTTTTGTCCATATACAATGTTTTCGAAACCATAACTATTGGTTAATACTGAACTACTATTCTGTTAAAGCGTGATTCATTTGTGGACAATAAAAACTAGTAAAAAATAACTGGTGTTGTTATTTCATCTTTTCAAACATTGCGCAACACATTCCAGTTCATTTGAGCTCAATCCTGCACCCGGACGGCATCCTAGTTTACTTCAAATAGTTTGGCAAACCTCTGAGGTTAAGATTGGTTCGCCTAATCACCAGTAGGCTTTATATTCTTTAATACAGCGTTGCTGCCTTTTATGTTTCATTATGAAACATTAATTGATAAGTTGTTTTGGAGAATTAGTATTCAAATACTCGTTCGGAATTACTAAGGAGTATTCGAAGCCTGTAAAATAGTATTCGGGCCAGCCCTATTGCGTGCCCATTGTTGGCACTTTTAATATTGGACAGGGGTCATCATGGGCACTCTGAGTGGTCTCAAAAGAGACTATAGGAGTGAGAACCAATTAAGAACCAGGCAGAGGCTTGATGATCGCTGAGACTAAGATATGCAAAGATATGCAAAAACAAAACTTCTGAAATGACAACGACCAAGTGAATACAGGAATGGCTTTGTGACAAGTGATCGAGCGTCATAGATTGGCCAAACCAGAGCCCGGAATTGAACATCTCTGGAAAGACCTAAATATGTCTGTGCAGTGACATCTCCCATCGAACAGGAGAGATCTTGAGTGGATCTGCAGAGAAGAATGACGATGATGATGAAAGCAACATTTTTTCCTAGTCTCATTTAACCATGTTTTTGTGTCCAAACATTACCCATTAACGAATAATCATTCAAACTTTACAGGCGGAACTTGGGCAACTAAATGCCTGAACAATAGAAGGGACAGAACTTCTGAAATGCAAACAACGCAACCTAGAGAGTTAGAGTTTGCTGGTTAGTTACGGATAACAAAACACACTTCATGGGACACATGTTGTTCACAGCTAGCCAGATAGCAGGAAAGTTAGTTAGTTAAGCAGTTCTTAACACTCTTATGAATAAATCATTGTTCATTGGGTGAAAAGAAAAATAGAAAAAAGATATCCCTGCACTGTAGGGCCTCAGATTCCATACATATATTTCTCTAAATCATAAATTATAAAATAAATTATTCAATAAAAAGGCAAACGGAATGTTAATTTTCCACTCTCTTTACATATAAAATGTCAATTTTAGCATTTGCCAACATAGTCCATAAAAGCAGTACTAACCAAACACGTCAACAAGTGTTTGTCTTTCTTTTAAAACTATAACAAGCAATTAAACACAGCGTTAAAGATAGGAGACCTCCCTCAAGTATCCTGTTTGTTCAGGGGCTTGGAGGGCCAGTATTCAGAGTAAATGAATGGTTAAAGGCAAAGACAACATGTCTGAGTATCTGCTTACATTAGGTTCAATTAGTAAGACAATGGAGAGGGTTTGTAAAGAATCAAATCTGACTATTTGTCAGCACACATATGATAATGATTAGAGCAAATTAGCTCCCGGACTATAATTGTCATACACAATTAGTGTTATTAAGTGTGTTTAGAATTCTGACAGCACCAATTAGCCGCTGAGTTCTCCGGCAGTGCCACCCTAAGACCACAGCGTAGAAATACCTACGTCAGAAAATACCGCTGGGTCACAAATGGCTGGCCCCCTAATCTCTTTTGAGCACCGTTCAAAAGGGCACTAGATGCCATTTGGTTTTGACAAGGCTATGTTCACAACTAGACACTTGAATGGAAAACGTTTTAGAATTTTGGTGGAAGAAGCTATTGACCACTCGTTACTAATGCGTTAACACATTACTCATTACTAATGCTTTACAGTAACACATTACTCATTACTAATGCTTTACAGTAACATATTACTCATTACTAACGCTTTACAGTGACACATTACTCATTACTAATGCTTTACAGTAACATATTACTCATTACTAATGCTTTACAGTAACACATTACTCATTACTAATTCTTTACAGTGACACATTACTCATTACTAATGCTTTACAGTGACACATTACTCATTACTAATGCTTTACAGTAACACATTACTCATTACTAATTCTTTACAGTGACACATTACTCATTACTAATGCTTTAACTCATTGCCAGTCAAGATTTGAGCATATGGGAAGTTGCGTGGACCACAGAGCGACATGTGTGGGTCTGTGAGTTTAGTTTTAATTTGTTATTAAAATACGTTCCCAACCTAAATATTGTCTGTGTTAGCCTATGCCACTCTAAACTATGTACATTTTATCTAGATGAACGAGACATGTGCTCAGATTTGCGTCTGATAATTTGTAAGTGTTGCTCAATGCCTTCCAGTGATTACGTGGTATTACCCAGGACTACTGAGCTCTAATCACAATGTCTTGCTCTGTGTGTTGGAGTGGAATGAATGGTGATATAATATGGGGTCTGGTTCTCCATGTGAAAATTATAATCTGAAAAAGCTATCGTGTGGAAAGCAACAAAACTTCTCACACAGACAACTCAAACGTTCTACAATCACTTACATGAAAAAGCCCTTATCATTTGGGAGCAACACATTAGTTACATAAACTTTCGAAACAAGCGTAGAGTTTCGAAACCTTCCAGGACACTTGGACAAAGTTCTGCGTGTGTATGTGTTGAGACTGCTGTGTTTAGTACTGCGTGTGTATGTGTTGAGATTGCTGTGTTTAGTACTGTGTGTGTATGTGTTGAGACTGCTGTGTTTAGTACTGCGTGTGTATGTGTTGAGACTGCTGTGTTTAGTACTACGTGTGAATGTGTTGAGACTGCTGTGTTTAGTACTACGTGTGTATGTGCTGAGACTGCTGTGTTTAGTACTGCGTGTGTATGTGTTGAGACTGCTGTGTTTAGTACTGTGTGTGTATGTGTTGAGACTGCTGTGTTTAGTACTGCGTGTGAATGTGTTTAGACTGCTGTGTTTAGTATTGCGTGTGTATGTGTTGAGACTGCTGTGTGTGTATGTGTTGAGACTGCTGTGTTTAGTACTACGTGTGTATGTGTTGAGACTGCTGTGTTTAGTACTGCGTGTGTATGTGTTGAGACTGCTGTGTTTAGTACTTTGTGTGTATGTAATGAGACTGCTGTGTTTAGTACTGCGTGTGAATGTGTTTAGACTGCTGTGTTTAGTACTGCGTGTGTATGTGTTGAGACTGCTGTGTGTGTATGTGTTGAGACTGCTGTGTTTAGTACTACGTGTGTATGTGTTGAGACTGCTGTGTTTAGTACTACGTGTGTATGTGTTGAGACTGCTGTGTTTAGTACTACGTGTGTATGTGTTGAGACTGCTGTGTTTAGTACTACGTGTGTATGTGTTGAGACTGCTGTGTTTAGTACTACGTGTGTATGTGTTGAGACTGCTGTGTTTAGTACTGCGTGTGTATGTGTTTAGACTGCTGTGTTTAGTACTGCGTGTGTATGTGTTGAGACTGCTGTGTTTAGTACTGCGTGTGTATGTGTTGAGACTGCTGTGTTAACAACTATGTTAAGTCTGGCTAAAGACTCCAGTCTGGTCATACTGTGAACACAGTTGCAGGTAAAATGTACTTCTAAACGTTATGCCTGGCCTACGGCAGCGTACGATTGAGTCGATGCCCTAATAGATAGTCAATGGCATAATCTATCCTGCCTTAATGTTAACCACAGGGACTACTATAAAGGTATCTGTGCCATAAGAGGGCCTTGGCTCTGCTCGCATAACAAGCCATGTGGGGGTAACTTTCCAAAAACATCTGTTACATGGAAATGACATAAACAACCTTTCCCAGCTGATCACTGCAGATCCAAATCTTCAAAAAAGCAATGAGGGAAAAAAACACATGAAAGACAAGTGGGAGATAGCAAACATTTCGCTGCACTTAACTTCCCTCTAGTTCTGTTAGGGCATCAGAGTAATATTCTAAAAATCGTGAATAAAATAAATAACAAAAAACAACACACACTGAATCCGACAAAGCCTAACAATTAACTTTAACTTTTTGAATGAAGCAGTGTGAATGAAATGTTACATTAAATTAGAATGTTATCGAAACACTGTACACAGACAGATAATAAAACCAATAAAGCCTGAAAAGTATATACAAATTAAATAAGACAGTGAATTTGATTTAAGTTATTTACAAACGTGGTTAATTGCATGGCTTAACAGACCTGTAAAAAACAAGCAGATATTGTGTGCCGTTCATGCAGTTAATTTCCATGAAATCATAATATATTAATCATAATTTCTGAGTATTCATGAATTCCGGGCACAGGCTCCACACACTAATCTAAATGTTTCTTTACATGCATATATTAAAAGGCATTTGCATAATTCAATCCATAATCCATAGCAGCGCCACGTTTCCCCATACAAAGATAAGGTGGGAGAGACAGTTTCTCGTGGGAATGCAAGAGATAAAAGTACATTTTATTTTTCTATTATGTGTTAAAAGAGGATTTTCAAAGTGTTAGGACATTTTTGCATTTGAAGACTTTGTGGAATATCATTTGTATTTTTGGTCATTTACATATATGTCAATGTGACATCATTAGAAAGAAATTGTATTGTTTTACCTAGCCTAGCAATGCATCCGACTATTAACCAAAAGGTTTTCTTGATCTAGATATCCTGAGACAGGAAGATGAATATATCTGTACCTGACAGTTAACAGTTAATAGTCAGTTAACCTTAATAGTGCTCCAATTGTTTTATGAGCTCCCGGCACCTCTCCAATACAGAGAAGAAGAGCTAATGCCAAAACCATATTTCGTCTGGATTATGTGTGCAAACTGATTAATATTCTTCTTCCTGTACCTTCCATTACGTTTTTTGTTCTCTTCTAATCTATCCATATGGTTTAAAGAACTACCAATTTAAAACAGAAAATAGTTGCTCAGTATAATAAATCCGCTGTTGGGAAGAAAAAAACAACCATAAGAAAAATAAATTAAACCACTTATCACTGTTTGGGCAACATTATAACTCTAAAAGCAGAAAGAATTGTAACAAATTTCACAGAACCAAAGGGAATCTCCCAAATGAATGGCAAATAAGCAAATAACTGACGGACAGAGAGACCCTAAAACACATTGTACTAACCAGCCTAATGAGGTGGCCTTAGGCCTTGTTAGGGTTACATTCAAGAAACACAGAGGCGGACAGAACTGGCAGGAAGTTCCACTAATGCTGTGAACAACTCTTTAATACGTTTCTCCGTCCAATCATTCCTATCAAACGGAGGCAACTAGCACCCACCCCCATTGTAAGTCAAAATACACATCCTTGTGTTTTTCCAGACAATAGCGACACTTGCCTTTTTGGCCAAATAGGCAGGGAGCCTCGGCCATTGTGGCCTGGTTAGCCCGGTCCATTCAAGGCTCAGTTGTTTTAATTGCTGTGGGCTTGTGTGGCTCTACTTCCACTACTGTAAGAATGAATGGGACACAATCCTACACCCAACCCCGAGTATTTACCCCGGCTGAAAAGCGGAGAGAGTGGAGGAAGAGAGACTGGTGGGAAGGAGGGGAGGAGGGGGAGGCAGAAACAGGAGGGGGAGGGGTCGAGGGTAGGAGAAGCCGAGCCCATTGTCCAAAAAAGGGCTTTGCTGGTGTCTGTCTTAGTAATAGAAATGTTTTTTAAAGCCCGGATTATAATGAGGCCCCTGAGAGACAGCGAGAAGAGGAGAGAGGGAGGAAGATGAGAGGAGGAGGAGGGACCGGCTGGGCTGTTCAACAGTCAATAGCGAAAGGCCTGTAGGTACAAAGGCAGAAAAATGTCAAGTCAAATTAAAGCTGCAAGCAGCGTTGACGGGCTTCAGCTGTGTGATACTATATGCCACAGTCAGGGGAAATTGGGCACAAGAGCAACGTTAGCTTATGAATGTTTAAAGTATCAATGCTTTTCACACTACATGCTAACCAAGACATGTTGCTAACAGACTTGCTAATAAACATAAAACTGACAAAAACCACAGACTGTACTAACTCCATTATAAGTTACTAGATATCAATACTATTAGTGTATCATGATATATTACTATATCAAGCAAAGTAGTTACAAAACAATTTGTGGCTTGGAGTCCGTAATGTAATCTGGACTCCACGTCCTTGGATAAACATGTGTTTAACTTATTTAGAAAACAAAAAACACATCAATCAAGAATTGTTCTTGTATTTCTGAGCATTTGTGACGTGCTAGGTTAGTGAGAGTGTGGTGTGAGGCTAAACAAAAGGAAAATACCAAACGAGAACAAAAAGACAACTTTATGTTGTAGAACAGAATAATGGCACCACAGTGCTAAGTTACATTGAAACCATTATCTACGAGGTGCCGGTGAAGAACTGGAAGATAAAAAGCCAACGTAATTAGTGTTGGCGAGCTTGTGTGTACCATCTCGCGGTCATCTAGATGGTGTGTGAACAATCAGTTCTAATAGTCACTGTGTTGGATCCACAAGAAATGGGCAGGAGTATTTACCTGATCGACTTTGACAGGGGCCATATTGCCTACAATGGTCATGTGAGCATCGTAACTGGACTTTGGAGGAGTTGTCTGATCAAATGAGTTGCGTTTTCAAGACAACAAGCCGTTGGAGTGGATGTGATGCTCTGGGCAATGTTCTTGGGTCACGTCTTTACAGTTGATGCTGTTTTGCTGGTAATATTTCATAAACCTGCCAGTTCAGGACCTGTGAGGCGACTGTTTTTCAAGCTAGTCTAAAACTGGTTTGAGTCTGAAGTACCATCTTGAGATGCATGTTTTGTTCCAATGCATGTTTAGCAGTGGAATATCGTGTCTGAATTATATGCATTTATGTATCAAGCTAATGGCTGCCATGTTTTTTTACTAATTCATCTGGCTCGACTTATATAATAACTTGGTTCATAGATGCCAAATATCCAGCTGGGGTAGTCACATGGGGTGGTCACATGGGGTAGTCACATGGGGTAGGCGTGTAGACCATCGGCCAATTGGAAGGCTTGTGGCAGCGCCACCTTGAGGCTGATTTGCATGGGATTGCATCAGAAGTTGTGGCTTTATAAAAAGTAATCATAAGCTGTTACAAAAACAATATTATTTCACCAGTAAACTACTGAAACACTCACAATAATAATGAACTGTTACAAAAACTGTATTGTTTTACTAGTGAACTGCTGAAACATTCATAATAATAATGAACTGTTACAAAAACAATATTGTTTCACCAGTAAACTACTGAAAACTACTGAAACTACGACTGATAATATTAATAAACGCCAAGAAACACACTAGCGGTACAGCATCGATGCTTCCTGAAGCCCTAATGAGGAGAGAAACGCAGCGAGGGACAAGAGAGAGACAAGGGGTGAGAGAGAGAGAGGTGAAGAAGTAAAAAAACACTTGCCAAAATGAATAAAAATCTGACTGGACTTCCCTTTTGCCCATCCTGTGCCAATTTTGACGTGGGAAATGTCTTGAGTGATCTGTATTCTCCGAGTGAAAGAAAGGCTGAATTAGACGACATGTTAAAGGGGACCTTTTAGACTGTCTCGTTGTCTGCATCTTGAGGGAAGTGTTCTCCAGGCCAAAGCACAGTGTGGGAAGCAAACTGAGTCTGTGCTAAAAAGTTGGAGCTACAGGAAAAGACACGAAGAAGGAATCCCAAATGGATCCCTATTCCCTAATTAGTGGACTATTTTTATAGAGCCCACAGAGCTGTGTGTAGGGAATAGGGTGCCGTTTAGGATGCCCCTATATGTTTTTTAATGAAAAAAGAATTTGTATTGCATGTGTATTAGTATGACATTTAAAAATGTAGTAATTGTTTAGAGTATAAAATATAGCTCACTATTTGTATTGTTTTTTTTGTATATTTTGATGATCTATATCGGGAATGCAAATTATTTTTTAATTTACAAAAAAAGTGTACTTTTGGTCTTGCCCATTGGCTTAGTACCATCAGGTGTAGGCGGGTCGAAGTTGGATAAGGTAAAAAAAAGACAAAAAGGATACTCTAAAGCCTAAGCTTGAGGTGCTGACAGTTTCTCGGATGGGTTACCGGCGTCTTGATAATTCTTTTTTTACTAGCTTGGCACTTGAGTAGAGTGTAATACCTTGTTTTTCTGCACATTAATCTCGAGGACATTCAGTAAAGCATGTTCAGAAGAGTCTTCTGATTACTACTTTGTCTCCAGCTCTCTCGGTCACATGTCTCGTCAGCGAACCAGACAAAGTTCTCAGTAAAAGATCAGTCTGAACTGCGGCATTTTCTTAGGAACTCCTCTACAATCCGTACACACGCATGCACGCGGTATCTGCGAAAACGGCACCCTATTCTTTATGAAACTTAATGCACTTCTTATTGATAGAGCTCCATGATACCTGATCTAAAGCAGTGAACTAAGTAGAGCCCAGTGTCTCATTTTGGATTCACATAGTGTTTGGCCCTATGTTCACTGAGAGTGTGCTGCCTCTCAACTCCTGTCCGAACCCCCTTTGTTTCCCTGTGACCCTCTGTAACACAGGTTGCAGCCTGCAGCCATTCCACGTTGGATTTGGACCCTATCGTGTATCACACTGCTAACTAGACCAGAGCTCGGCCTCTCTCCAATTCAGCCCGCCAGGATGGCCGGTCGATGCTTAATGCCTGTCCTTCAGTGTCCAACTAAGGTGCGTGAATTAGCAGGCAAACTAAAGGGAATCGGGAATTCTGCCAGCTGGGAGGACAGTCGAATGGGCATAAGGGATTTCTTGTTCTTATTAATTGAACGATGGGAGGAAACAAGGTTTTACGTGCGAGAGTGCCTGAGTTCTCTCTCCACCCCGTATAGCTGTCATCTGGTTGGTGCTGACTGCATATTTATTTATCTGTATGTCTGTCTCCTTGCCCTGTGTCCAACCCCTGTCTGTCTGTCTCCCTGCCATGTGTCCAACCCTGTCTGTCTTTCTGTCTTCCTGCCCTGTGTCCAACCCCTGTCTGTCTGTCTGTCTGTCTCCCTGCCCTGTGTCCAACCCCTGTCTGTCTGTCTGTCTGTCTACTTGCCCTGTGTCCAACCCCTGTCTGTCTGTCTGTCTCCTTGCCCTGTGTCCAACCCCTGTTTGTCTGTCTGTCCCCCTGCCCTGTGTCCAATCCCTGTCTGTCTGTCTGTCTCTCTGCCCTGTGTCCAACCCCTGTCTGTCTCCTTGCCCTGTGTCCAACCCCTGTCTGTCTGTCTGTCTCCTTGCCCTGTGTCCAACCCCTGTTTGTCTGTCTGTCCCCCTGCCCTGTGTCCAATCCCTGTCTGTCTGTCTGTCTCTCTGCCCTGTGTCCAACCCCTGTCTGTCTCCTTGCCCTGTGTCCAATCCCTGTCTGTCTCCTTGCCCTGTGTCCAACCCCTGTCTGTCTGTCTGTCTCCTTGCCCTGTGTCCAACCCCTGTCTGTCTGTCTGTCTCCCTGCCTTGTGTCCAACCCCTGTCTGTCTCCCTGCCCTGTGTCCAACCCTGGCTGTCTGTCTGTCTCCCTGCCCTGTGTCCAACCCTGGCTGTCTGTCTGTCTGTTCTGTGTCCAACCCTGTCAGTCTGTCTGTCTGTCTCCCTGCCCTGTGTCTGTTTCTATCTCTATCCCAGTGCAATAAGAGCAGGGCAGTCAAAACATCTATTCATACCTCCTAGTTGCAGCATATTGTTTGACTACTAGTGTGTGTCTCAATGCATTTCTAGTTATGTTGTATGGCCTGTATATATAGCCCAATAGCTGTGTGTCTTATTGTACAACATGTCTATTGTGACAGGCAACTATAGTTCAACAGCACTGCAGTAAATACGTCCAGAAAACATCTTAGTTGATATGTGAAATGGTTGCATCACACCAAATGATGCTGTAATCATTACCTATAATAAAAATCGTCAGGAGTTCAAGTTTGCGTCTGTATCTAAATAGCACTATATTCCCTGTAGAGTGTGCTACTTTTAAACAGAGCTCATGGGCCCTGCACAAAACTAGTTCTAAATAGGGACTGGTGTGCCATTTGGGACGCAGACACAGAAGTGGTGATAAACTGGTGTGCTTTATCATATGACGCACATATATTGGAATCTAGACATTTCACTGGACTGATAAAGATTTATTTGTGTTTCTGGAATTTTCATTACAACTTCTTCAAGGGTTTACTAGCATGTCAATTTATCATTTATAGGTATATAGTTCTGACACTTCTGTGACTGACCATGCTGGATTTAAAATACCGCTAAATACAAAATAAAAGGGCATGCCTACCCTAAAGCATCTCTGAAAAAAAAAGATAGTGTGTAATTCTTGTAGCCCAAACAGTTTCTTGGTGACGGAAGGGCTGTTTCAATCATCAACCTTTGAGCTACCGGTTGTGGACAAAAAAACTAAACATAAAAAGACTGTTACAAACGCAGCAACATGTGGCAACTAACAGAGTTCAAAAGTTGCCGATTAGTAAGTGGCCGAATTACAGGTGAATTGGTCACAAAAAACTGCAAAAATGAAGGGAACAGATTCTAAAATCATGACAGTATATGCCAAACATGAAGAAATGAAAAGCAGAGCGATTTCCATTAGACGTTCTTGGTCCAAGTGTCATTAAATGTTACTACTGCTTTAGAAACATGTGACAGGAAAAAATCTATGAAATTTTGCTAAAGAAGCTTTTTGTCTTACTGCAGCAGCACGTGACTTTTACGAGCATGCCTTTACTGACCAAGATGAGCGATAAGAACGGAGTTCTTACTACTGTCTCAAAGGTCCATCTATTAACATTATAAAACAATAATTTATCAACCTTTGCAAGATGTGGTGCTGTTTATAATTCCTTTAACAGCTTAAAGGAATATTTGACAAAAGGGTGTTTATTAGCTCTATCGGCCTATTAAAGACATGCTGAGGTAAAAAAAGTAACAAAATTGGGTGTATTGCTCAAATCCACGAGTGACACAAAAAATCACCAAGATCGTTTCTCAAAAGAACATGTAATTGAACGGCTGATAGGTATTTTAACCACAGGCAGTCAAAGTTGTTCTGGTGATTCTATGAGAGGCCCGAAGAATTATACCTCACGTACTTTTGTCCTTCTCTTTATCCTTCCCTCTCTCTCTCACTTGCTCTCTCTCTCTCTCTCTCTCTCTCTCTCTCTCGAACTAATTTGGCTGGAGCTAAATGTCCAGCGCGAGATAAAATCACAGAAGGAAATTCCGCCAACGAAGCCAAACTGCTCAGTTTTCTCCCCAGGGCTGACAACAATGTTTGTCGTTCATAAGCACCTCCACCTCCGCGGCGCTTCTGCTCTGCACTACTCGGATGCATCCCAAATGGCGCCCTGTTAGCTATAGAACACTCCGTTTGACCTTTTGACCGGAGTCCTACGTTTTAGGCCCCGGCCAAAAGTAGTGCACTTTGATGGGATTAGGGAGCCTATTGGAGTATACAACCAGCTTGACAAGCTATTGGCTGCAGCACTCTGTTCAACAAGATTACACACAAGATAGAGCAGCTATTCACTATATCGTGCCCTACTTTTAACCAAAGCTCTATGGGTAAAGTTTACCACTACTAAAGTCACAGACAGCGACTGTTAGGAAACTCTTCTACTCGTTGTCTAATGACGGATAAGGAAATGTCTTATTTAAACTGAAAGGGTAGAGAGCTGCACAATTTACTGTCTGTTCGTGTGTTGTTGATTGACCACATGTTACTAGTTTTATGTGTGATGAAATATGCTACTGAACACATTAATTCCATCTAGCAACAAAATTATTGTTTTACATTCACAACAGTAAAAGGGCCTTTATATATATTGTTTATATAGCGCCTTTGAATAAGAAATCTTGATTAAATCAATTTCAATCGGACATTGTAAAGCAATAAGACTTCCATGTGTTGTCCACTGTCTGACCAGATAGATCCTCTCCAGTTGTAAAAGGGAAATAGTTTGTATATCGCCTTGAGAGTACATGTCAAACATATTTGACTATTTCCCAGACAGTAAACACCACTTTGCTTCCTTATGTCAAGGCTAAATATAGCAACCACTATAGAGAAACAGAATCAAAATCTCTATGGTAACTCAACACAGCACACATAGATTTGTAGGTAGCAGTCTGAACTCTGTGCGCTGTATCACCTTGCTGTGACAGTTACTACACAGAATTGTCTCTGGAGACTGCAAGTATTCCACACGAGCTGAGGGAGATCAACCAATGGCACGTCCTAATTCTCTAACCTTTAATTCATTCCTTAATTATTTACAGCAATGCAGAGTCAAGTCAGGAATTGTACAAACCATTAAGAATGAGGGTGCAGCCTTTCTGTCTCAATACGTGTGACCTTTGGAACGTAGCCCTGGGAGCAGCCTCGTAACTCTCAATGGCTGTATTGTCGGTCTCCAACCGTCTCTCTCGCCATAGGTCAGACGTTGTCAACACTGACTAATGCAGGTTCTGGAAAGGAAGTCCATATTGACCCAGTAACAGCAAGCAGCAATAGAAAAGCCATATTCTGAGGAGAGATAACCCTAACAACGAGGCTAATGAATGTAGAACATGTACTTAGTCAGACTGGAGTGACACAAATTGCACTTGCACACACACACTGATTTATTGACTTTTCTAAAACACACATTCTGTCACAGGTTTTAAAACTAACTTTCTGCAACCCAGACTCCCCCTGCCTCCCCCTCAATCTTCATCTCTATCTCTCTCTTCCACTTCTATGTTTCTCCCCCCTTCCACCTTATTCTTTTCCCAACTAGAGCCTACGAAGAACCTTAAACGGTAATATTGTTACTGCCGTGCATGTCAAAAACTTAAACCGATTGCCAATTAATTTAGCCATTTTGAAATGTAATTTAATGTGACGTGCATTTGTAAATTAATTTGCAACACATACATTTGTCTGGAAATATATTATTTAAATGTACAACACAAGTGAAAGGCTTGGGTACATCTATACTCATTCACGGGTGTTTCTTGTCAATATTGTTGGTTGAATGTAAAGAGGGTGCAAAACTGGCATCAAGGTAAATGTATTGGATGGATCTACAATATGATATTTATTTTTATTTGTTTTACACTTTTTAGGTTAAAATGGATCCATATGTGTTATTTGATAGTTTCGATGTCTTCACTATAATTATACAAAATGAAAAATAGAAAAAGTGAACGATTTTACTTTTTACTGGTTTTGTATATGAGTATAAACACAACCCAACGCATTTAGACATGGTCAATAACATGTTCTGATGTGCAAACCAAGCATCGGACTGGTAAAGGAAGGTGAAATAAAGAACTATATAAATAAATAAAGTGACTTTGATCTTGGCATGGATGTAGGCGCCAGACGGGCACATTTGAGTATTTCAGAAAATGCTGATCTTCTTAAATTTCTGCCCAACCATCTCTAGGGTTTAAGGAGAAGGCTCTCTGGGCAAAAATGCCTTATAGATGGCAGAGGTCAGATGAGATTGGCCAGACTCATTACAACCAAGGTATGCAGAATAGCATCTTGAAGCAGATGGGCTACAGCAGCAGAAGACCACACAGGGTGCCACTACTGTCAACTAAGAACAGGAGACTGAGGCGGCTACAATTTGCCTGAGCTTACCAAAACTGGGCAAGAGAAGATTTAAGAGACATTGCCTGGAGTCTTAATTTTTGCTGCAACATTCAGAAAGTAGGGTCAGACATAAATGTAAAAAACTTGCATGGATCCATTGTGCCTTGTCAAAACAGTCTATATTTTCCTCCAGACCAACTACCCGAGCTCTAACTCATTTGAGAACTTGGTTCTTGGGCTCTCCGTTTTATGCAAAGCTGTCACTCAATACTCAATTAGCCGACCCCTCCCATCCGGGAAACAGACTATTCAAAGCTCTCCCCTCTGGCAGACGGCTGAGGTCTATCAAGACCAAGACCTCTCTCCACACACACACACACACACACTCACACACACCTCATTGATCCCCAACCTGGACATTATCGGCACTGACACAAAACACCTAAATGTACATATGTGAACTATAACTAGATATTGCACTTCTTTCGCACAACTGTATATACAACTGTATACTCTTCTAGATATTGCCTTTTTGCACAATTTACATATACATTTAACACTTCCTATATTTATCGATTACATATGCCAGCTATGCATGGTCTCTGTTCGTGTTTTACTCTGTTTGCACTGTTCATATACTTTTAAACATGCGTGTTTTACTCTGTTCATATACTTTTAAACATGCGTGTTTTAAATGTGGCAGCCAGGGGTCAGAACGAATGTTGAATAAACCGGATTCTGAAAACATCTTATCCCCTCTCAAGTGCACTCATTTTAATAGGGTTCAGATTAAAGTAGCATACTATGTCAGAAATAGTTGCCAGTTGACACCCAACATGTGTGTCAGGATTAGTTCTCCAGTTGAACCCGGGCCTTGGCCCATGGCCCGGGGTTGTTTGGTGCCGTCTGGCCTGGTCAGCTCGTCACAGGCATGTGAAAAGTGTCGAGTGGGTGCATCCCATAGTCTCACCACGCAGTGTGTAGCCTGAAGCATGTCTGTTGTTAGGCTGTTGTTGCAGACAGTGGCATGGGCAAACATAGCTGGGCACCGCAGAAGGTTGAGTCGGTCAGTCAATGCCCTTCCCTGGACTGCACCCCTGGAATGGGATATGTCTGTGGAGGGGGGCTTGTCTGGGTGGAGTGGTGTGTATGGGTGTGAAGAGTCTGGGTGGAAGTGTGTGGAGGTGTGTGGAGGGGTGTGGAGGTGTGGCATGTCTGGATGGAGGTGTGTGAATGGGTGTGAAGAGTCTGGGTGGAGGTGTGTGGAGGGGTGCGGAGGTGTGTGGAGGTGTGGCATGTCTGGGTGGAGTGGTGTGTATGGGTGTGAAGAGTCTGGGTGGAAGTGTGTGGAGGTGTGTGGAGGGGTGTGGAGGTGTGGCATGTCTGGGTGGAGGTGTGTGAATGGGTGTGAAAAGTCTGGGTGGAAGTGTGTGGAGGTGTGTAGAGGGGTGCGGAGGTGTGTGGAGGTGTGGCATGTCTGGGTGGAGGTGTGTGGAGGTGTGTGGAGGGGTAGGGAGTTGGGGCATGTCTGGGTGGAGGTGTGTGTAAAGGTGGCATGTGTGGATGGGTGGATGTGGAGGTGTGTGGAGGAGTGGCGTGTTTGGGTGGAGGTGTGTGTAAAGGTGGCATGTGTGGATGGGTGGATGTGGAGGTGTGTGGAGGAGTGGTGTGTTTGGGTGTTCCAAGATAAGTGAAATGATCAAATATGTCTATTAATATCTAAGAAAAATCTTAAATCCTTTATTTTGCATATCACATTGTTCTCAGTGCATGTTACTCTGAACCATCTGTCTGTAACTAACCATATTGTTTCCAGTGACACTGCTAAAGAGACCAGATTGCCAAAAAACATCAAATTCAAATTTCTGTTTCTACCACGGCTCTAATTATTACACATCCTGGTCAAACGCAGTAGTGCACTATATAGGTCATAGTTTGTGGTTCTGATAACCAGCAGAGAGTTAAACTGGACTACAAGTTCACTAGTGGTGAAAGCACCGTTTAAAACGGTGGGGACGGTACCATCTTCCCACTCGCCTAAAGATTAAGGCAACGCTCTTCAAGAATTAGAGCGATGGGACAAACGTAAAACGGACTTCCAGACCATAAAGGTGTAAAGGTTTTCCGTTGGCACTCCTTACCAGTATAAACATTTGCTGTGATACTTTCACTGACTTTTTTAAGAGACCGAGGCGGCATAGTATCAGTGATTTTAAATCCCCACATTAACCACTACTGTTTAAACAGGCACGTTGTAGGTTGGGAAGGGGCCCTCTGTACAGAACTTCCTGTCCCGATGACAAGCTTTTGGAATATTGGAACATTTTCAGTAGAACACGAGAAGCCTGGGTTTTCCAAGTCGGCTGAAATGCAGCACAGAAATCTTTTTCATTCAATCCCATCGTGGTGGAGGGTTGGTATTTAAGCCATACAGGGAAGAAGCCGAAACTTTGCGGTGTTCATTCCAAAAGTGTCCTTCACCCAGATAAATTATTTCTGTGAGCATCCTGCCTTCCAAATTGTATTTTATTACCAATCAAATACACTACATTTAACCAGGTGAAACATCTGAAGTTGTGCCCTTGAGGAAACCGAACCTCTGGATAAGCACATCAACAACATAATTAAAAGTCAACGTGCATTTCAAAGTTAACAGGGTGCCATTTGGAACATTGCCTCTGTGGTCCCTCAGCTGATGCGTAATAAACCATTATGAATAGCTACAAAGTGTACCAGTAGGTTTCCAACTTGTCGCCACAGATCCAATGAATCCCTGGTTGTGTGCAGCCGGGACAGCCCTGTTTACATTACCGACAACGTCACAGCCGCACAAGACATAGTGTAATTATAAACATGCCGTGAATGTTTCCACTTGTTCCATTCAAAATAGCCTCATGTTTCAAACTTTAATTACATTAAGTTAACAAGTGGCAATTTAGTAGGACTCGCATAGCACTATAATAACTACAAAAACTAAAACATGTTATATTACTGCTTCAACTCGGTGCCAAACCTCTCGAGGGAACTCGGCCTTCCAGCGAATTTGTATATGACTCACTAATGATACTCAAAACGTTGTATTTGAAAGGTTATTTTCTTTATTGTCATGTGACTCTCACACCTCCTTTCCTCCATCTCTCCCTCAACTCACCATTGTTTTTACTTCACACTTTGCCTTATTTCTTCCTCTCTATGTCACCTCTCTCTCTCCTTAATTCCCTCCCTCTTTTAATTTTAACCCTTTCTTTCCATCATCCTCCTCCCTCACCCTGGTAGGTCAGATCCTCTCCACTCAGCAGTAGATGGATTGAACGGGAGTGCTCTGTTTGTGAACCTAACGAGTGTGTATTTTGTAGGAGGTGTGGGGCATGTGGTTGGAGTGGCCCCTACAAACACCTGAAACTGATTAGAATCACATCTCTACATCAACTAAACACAGGGGTGTGCTGGGGGGTGACCCTAAAGACTGATCTTGGATCAGTTTGCATTCAACTGTTCACCCATTTCATTTCATATGTGACAACCTCACCAGCACATTTGTATGATCTGCAATGAATCTAATTTATTTGGTGTGCTTTAAACTCTCTAAATGCATCTGTAATCATGTCCTCAGAAGGTAGGATTGCAAGAGGATGAAAACAGGGGCAGTTCAGTGGACAGACATGACGTGAATGGGACAACAAGTTTAAAATCTGCTGTAACATGCAAGTATCTTACACCATCTTAAATATATGGGGCAGTAAAGGTTTTAATATTTTATTGTAAAAACGTAATAAATGCTTATTGATATTAATACAAGTAAGTATACAAATAAGTAACAACATGTTCTTGTGTTATCCCAAAAATCTATATATATTTTTTTATATAAGGTGGTTAGAACATATTTGAAGAACTAGGAAATCAAACATAAATCGCAGTGGAAGACGCTGTATGCATAAAACGCTGTATGCATCTGATAAACTGCACTGAAAGGTAAATTCCTTTCTTACAAAGACACGTTTTTTGTGCACATGGCATCTGGCACCAAAAGCCACACTTTAACCATAGGACGTTCTAAAAGTATTGCCACCGCAACCCACAACTTGCGTCCACTGATATCACGGCATTCATTACAACCCAAACATTAAGGGCATATGGCAAAGTCACCTGGCACCAAAAGCCAGACTTCCACCATAAGACAGTCTACAAGAATTGTCAGAAGTAGCCGTCAGGCTCGAGAGACTATAGAGATTATGTATGGCCTCCTGAGGACTGTTCAAGCGGTTACACAAACATCTTTTTGAAAAAGAAGGGCACCAAATCTCTTATCTAGAGTCATTAATAAGATCCAATTACCCGCAGGTCCTCTCTGAATACAGATGTGGTTTCAAACAAAATTAATTATTTTTGCTTTACCTTGGGACTAAAATTACACTTATATTTACTTTTCCCGGCTTCAAAACACATTCCCTTACCTGATTTCGTTTGAAAAACAGGCCCGGTACACTGTTATAATATATCCAGGGGATATGCCTTAAATCCAAAAGAAATCAATCAAATGGTGTGAATTTATTAATCAATCATTACACAAGAATGAATAAACCAATATTGTAGTCGTAAACATAAACATGTGGAATATGTTACAAATAACTAATGATAAGCACCAAAAAAAAGCACAGTCTGATTGATTCCAATCTTGTACACTTGTTTGGAAGTGAATTACATTGTTGTCATGTTTTATGTGGAGGAAGCAAAAAGAAAATACATAAGAGTTGCTCCACAGGCGTCAGTCTTTACACTTCTATGTGTTTCTAAAACCTCCTCTTTCCCTAGCCCTCACCCTCTCTTTCTACCCCACTCTCTGTTTCTCTCCCCCACTCTTCTATCGTCATCTCCCCCCTGGCATTGTGCACCGTGAGAGTCCTATGAGAACTATACCAGACCGAGAGGCCGGAGAATGTGGACTAGAAATTGAGTTTTAAACAGATGCAGTAATTCCATTTTCACCCTTTTACATTTGGAATGCGGGGGGCCCATGTGTAACCGAACACCTGCTATCACCGACGGGGTGGGTTGGGGGGTTGGGGGTCAGGCGTTGGTGGGTGGCTGGACTGCTGCGCTATCTCTCTGTTAACCAGTACGGGGGCCCCATAGTCTCTGATAGACACAGGCTGTGAGCCCGAATAGCAGCTAATTCCATTTTAAGTGTAGGGTTCGGGTAAAACGTAGTGGACTGTATGGAGAATAGGGTACCATTTGGGACACCGGAGCCGGTAACTGATGCTGATCTTCATCTGCTAGCCTGCATTATGTTAACTCTGAGACTGGACACCTGTTTTGTTCACCAGCTTTCACCTGCGGTTCACAGCTTGTCCGCATCCCAAATGGCATCTTCACAGCGTGCCACTTTTGACAAAGGCTTACTGGTTCAACGTAGTGCACTAAGTAGGGAATAGTGGGGCTTTAGGAGACAGGAGGTGGAGAGGAAGGGGTAAAACTCACGGCACTCTATAAACCATGCCACCATAAGATGGCTTTGGAAGCGTCCACTGATATCACCTCCATGTTCTGATATCACCTCCATGTTCTGATATCACCTTCATGCTCTGATATCACCTCCATGTTCTGATATCACCTCCAAGTTCTGATATCAACTCCATGTTCTGATATCACCTCCATGTTCTGATATCACCTACATGTTCTGATATCACCTTCATGCTCTGATAACACCTCCATGCTCTGATATCACCTCCATGTTCTGATATCACCTCCATGTTCTGATATCACCTACATATTCTGATATCACCTCCATGCTCTGATATTACCTCCATGCTCTGATATCACCTCCATGTTCTGATATCACCTCCATGTTCTGATATCACCTACATATTCTGATATCACCTCCATGCTCTGATATTACCTCCATGTTCTGATATCACCTCCATGTTCTGATATCACCTCCATGTTCTGATATCACCTACATGTTCTGATATCACCTACATGTTCTGATATCACCTACATGTTCTGATATCACCTCCATGTACTGATATCACCTACATGTTCTGATATCACCTTCATGTTCTGAGTATCACCTCCATGCTCTGATATCACCTCCATGTTCTGATATCACCTACATGTTCTGATATCACCTTCATGTTCTGATATCACCTCCATGCTCTGATATTACCTCCATGTTCTGATATCACCTCTATGTTCTGATATCACCTACATGTTCTGATATCACCTACATGTTCTGATATCACCTCCATGTTCTGATATCACCTACATGTTCTGATATCACCTCCATGTTCTGATATCACCTACATGTTCTGATATCACCTACATGCTCTGATATCACCTCCATGTTCTGTTATCATCTACATGTTCTGATATCACCTACATGTTCTGATATCACCTACATGTTCTGATATCACCTACATGCTCTGATATCACCTCCATGTTCTGTTATCATCTACATGTTCTGATATCACCTATCCATGTTCTGATATCACCTACATGTTCTGATTTCACCTCCTTATTCTGATATCACCTACATGTTCTGATATCACCAACATGTTCTGATATCACCTCCATGTTCTGATATCACCTCCATGTTCTGATATCACCTACATGTTCTGATATCACCTCCATATTCTGATATCAGCTAGATGTTCTGATATCACCTACATGTTCTGATATCACCTACATGTTCTGATATCACCTCCATGTTCTGATATGACCTATACATGTTCTGATATCACCTACATGTTCTGATATCACCTACATGTTCTGATATCACCTCCATGTTCTGATATCACCTACATGTTCTGATATCACCTACATGTTCTGAGTACCTCCATTCTATGATATCACCTCCATGTTCTGATATCACCTACATATTCTGATATCATCTCCATGTTCTGATATCACCTACATGTTCTGATATCACCTACATGTTCTGAGTACCTCCATGCTCTGATATCACCTCCATGCTCTGATATCACCTATACATGTTCTGACATCACCTATACATGTTCTGATATCACCTATATATTCTGATATCATCTCCATGTTCTGATATCACCTCCATGCTCTGATATTACCTCCATGTTCTGATATCACCTCCATGTTCTGATATCACCTCCATGTTCTGATATCACCTACATGTTCTGATATCACCTACATGTTCTGATATCACCTATACATGTTCTGATATCACCTCCTTATTCTGATATCACCTACATGTTCTTATATCACCTACATGTTCTGATATCACCTCCATGCTCTGATATCACCTACATGTTCTGATATCACCTCCATATTCTGATATCACCTACATGTTCTGATATCACCTACATGTTCTGATATCACCTACATGTTCTGATATCACCTCCATGTTCTGATATGACCTATACATGTTATGATATCACCTGCATGTTCTGATATCACCTACATGTTCTGATATCACCTCCATGTTCTGATATCACCTACATGTTCTGATATCACCTACATGTTCTGAGTACCTCCATGCTCTGATATCACCTCCATGTTCTGATATCACCTACATATTCTGATATCATCTCCATGTACTGATATCACCTACATGTTCTGAGTACCTCCATGCTCTGATATCACCTCCATGTTCTGATATCACCTATACATGTTCTGACATCACCTCGATGTTCTGATATCACCTCCATGCTCTGATATTACCTCCATGTTCTGATATCACCTCCATGTTCTGATATCACCTCCATGTTCTGATATCACCTACATGTTCTGATATCACCTACATGTTCTGAATACCTCCATTCTCTGAGCACCTCCAATTTCTGAGCACCTCCATGCTCTGGCTATTGGAATGAGGTGCTGGTTCTTAAAAAGTGCATAGGAAATATATAGGTAAGAACCAGAAGACAGTAGGTCATGTACAATAGCTTTGAATTCTCGCTAACCAATTAGTGCACAGCAGATTCTAGTTAATGACTACTATCACACATAAAACCTAGCCGCGCTCTGTTAATTTATTTTCTCATTAACCATCTACTTAAGACTATTGACACACGTCTTAGGCAAGTTTGTTAGGCATTGTTATGCACTTCAGTAATCACCTCCTCAACATGGGGCCTATACAAGTGTTAAATTAACATTGGCAGCACAGTTTAGACAAACACCCCCCTCTTTAGGTTGGGACAACCCCCTGGGGTCTCCTAGCCACGTCCCTCCACTGTCTCCCACGGGCATGTTACCACAGTGTGTGTGTAGTAAATGTGTCATATTTGAAATGTAGCTACAGGATACATTACCTAACTATGTTGTATGCAAGTATCTTAAATTAGAATACGTAGAATACAAAATGTAGATGTGTTGTCAAATTGCATTCATGACTGAAATGTAAATGTATTTTTGATGTGCAAGTTGATATAATGCGTGATTTCACCAGAGCACTGTCACATAGCATGAGTGAGCCTAAAAGTAGAATACAACGATTGAATGCAACAAGACAATGTTCTCAGTGGCATTAAAGTTCTAACCACAAGTACATTTCTGATTCAATTCGCACATGTGTACCAAAACTCAATGAGCAATTGTCATCGATATGTACTGTTTTAGAGAGAAATGGGAAGAATAAACAAAGACAAATTAATTAAAAAATGTCTCTTCAGGGGAAGGGTTAAACAAACACCTCAGAAAAACACTTGATTGACTTACTCCAGTGCCCCTCCCATTAGCTCCTATTAGGCGCTCCAGAAGGGGGAGTGGCCGCCTCTCTACAATATATATTCCTCTAGAAGGGGGAGTGGCCGTCTCTCTACAATATATATTCCATTCCGTGCGTCTGCAGACAACACAGCCTGCGGGATGAGCGCGTAACGGGGGTTACATTCACACACAAAGGGAGGAACCAGACCCGGTGTCTGCGCGTAAAATACGTCACTCCACAGCAAACGGATACATTCGAGTGGTAGATTTTGACAGCCGTAAAATCGAGTGAGTAAGAAGAAGTGCTGTGTGCGTGTGGATTCCCCGTAATCCTCGCAGATCCGAGACCCGAAGGCTGCTCCCAAATGAACACTGTCCGCAAAAGGATGACTTTGCCTGCAGCTCTAAATTAATCGGACACTGCAGCCTACTTGCAAAGGCAAGTTCGCTGGCACTTTGGAGAAGACAATTGGCCGTGAGTGAGGATGGGGTGTAGCTTGCTGGATCTGTGCTGGCGCCTGCTGTTTGCACTGTTTCTGCACCGGTCGAGATGCGCGGCGGCGAAGGAGCCACAATGCCAGGAGATATCCGTGCCCCTGTGCAAAGGTGTCGGATACAATTACACCTACATGCCGAACCAGTTCAACCACGACACGCAGGACGAGGCAGGACTGGAGGTGCACCAGTTTTGGCCGCTAGTTGAGATCAAGTGTTCCCCGGACCTGAAGTTTTTCCTTTGCAGCATGTACACCCCGATTTGCCTGGAGGACTACAAGAAGCCCCTGCCGCCCTGTCGGAGTTTATGCGAGAGAGCCAAGGCAGGCTGCGCGCCTCTCATGCGGCAATACGGGTTCCCGTGGCCGGACCGAATGAGATGCGATCTGTTACCCCTGAAAAGCAACCAAGAGACACTATGCATGGACGACAACAGGAGCGAGACGACTACTAGTTCTGCGGTCGTCGCGAAGCCCACAAAAAGCCCCGTGAAACCGGTGAACCCACGAAAGAATAAGAACGGACACGGTAAACACAAACCCCCGGGTTCTGCGTGCGAACCACGGTGCCAGTGTCGCGCGCCCATGGTTCCGGTCCACGGTGACGGGCATCCCCTATACAACCGGGTCAAAACGGGACAGACACTCAACTGTGCCATGGCGTGCCACAGCCCGTACTTCACCCAAGACGAGAGGACATTCACCGTATTCTGGATCGGCCTGTGGTCCGTGCTGTGCTTCATCTCCACGTTTGCCACAGTGGCGACTTTTCTAATCGACATGGAGCGGTTCAAATACCCGGAGAGACCCGTTATATTTCTGTCGGCCTGTTACATGTTTGTCTCGGTCGGCTACATCGTTAGACTCATTGCGGGACATGAGCAAGTGGCGTGCAGCCGGGAGCACGGTATTGAACACATCCAATATGAGACCACCGGGCCGGCGCTGTGCACCATTGTGTTCCTGCTCGTCTACTTCTTCGGCATGGCCAGTTCTATCTGGTGGGTCATTCTGTCTCTCACCTGGTTCCTGGCTGCGGGCATGAAATGGGGGAACGAGGCCATAGCCAGCTACTCGCAGTATTTCCACCTGGCCGCCTGGCTGATACCCAGCATGAAGTCAATAGCTGTGTTGGCGTTGAGCTCTGTGGACGGGGACCCCGTGGCAGGAATATGCTATGTGGGTAATCAGAACCTGGACAGCCTCCGGGGGTTTGTTCTGGCTCCTCTGGTGATCTATCTGTTCATCGGGACTATGTTTCTCCTGGCCGGGTTTGTGTCACTGTTCAGAATCCGAAGTGTTATAAAACAAGGAGGCACCAAAACGGACAAGTTGGAGAGACTGATGATCCGGATAGGGATGTTCACAGTACTGTACACGGTCCCGGCCACTATTATAGTGGCGTGCTACTTCTACGAGCAGCATAACAGACATACGTGGGAAATGACCCACAATTGTTCCTGCTTATTGGATCATGAGACGCAGAAACCGGACTATGCTGTGTTCATGCTCAAATACTTCATGTGCCTGTTGGTGGGCATCACGTCCGGCGCGTGGGTCTGGTCAGGTAAGACCTTGGACTCCTGGAGGGGTTTTTGCACCCGCTGCTGCTGGGGCAGCAAGGCCACGACCGGGTCAATGTACAGTGATGTTAGCACGGGACTGACGTGGAGGTCCGGCACCGCGAGCTCCGTGTCCTGTCCCAAGCAGATGCCTTTGTCACGGGTTTAGAAAGGAGGAATGGAACACTACTTGCGTTGGGACGCGTGTTTCAATGAGCACATTAACGAGCACCTGATGATTGGTCTTCATGCATAATGATCCAATTTAAATTAAATGGGATGTGATTATATGGTTAGAACAATGTAGGCTACCTGGCATTATCAACTTGAATGCACCAATTTTCGTGAGGATAAAGATTAAATGTAGCTACTCTTGGAGGCCAATGTAAGATGCTATTGCTTAAAACATTGTCTTTTTTCGACAGAACCAGATTTATATAATTACCTCTATAAGTACCTCTTATAAACAATAAAAATTGCTTGTCAAATGGTTTAATGTGGGTTTGCAATAATACGGGTTTGTTGGTGCTCGTGTATTTATATAATTATTGAATGTAAAAACATTGTACATTTGTAAATAAAATGTATGCGAGATTGTACATATGTATAATTCAATTTGATAGAATATCTTTATTTTGAGAATAAAACTACTTTTTTATTTCAATATGTGCGTCTTCATTTTGCAACAAAGCTGTCATCATTGCGATAACAAATACAATACTTTTAATGCAATAAGCATACCATGGTGCTGTAAATTTAAATATCATACTCTATTTCAAGAATTGTAATAGCCTACATCATTGTCATTAGCTGTTATGCTCCCACTAGCATTTGTGGGAAATATACATATCACCCACAGTAAAAAAATATATATATATATTTATGTTGAAAGTTAGAAAACTTTTTGGGATGCAACCACAGTCAGTGTGCCACGTGAAAAATAAAAAAACATAGTAATTATCCTCTTTCTGTCCGACAGTTCTGTAACAAACTCTGTTACAAATCTCTTACCCCCAACGACCCACCAATTAAAAAGACAGTATTTGAATTACATAATGTATTAGAATCAGCACCGACTCCCGACCTGGATATGAAATTGGATCTGTGTTTACGTGAGGCAGAGTTCAAAATACTCATTGCTGTGGATAATTGGGCAGTTGTCCTGTGCCAGGAGGCCCTATAGGGCTGATTATGAAGATGATGATGAAGATGTCTGGCAGTGAGGGAGTGACAGTGGGCTACATTCTGTCCAAAATGGCACGCGTACGCGGTGTAGGCCTACTCGATTACTTTAGTTATGATCCATATGGGACTTAGTCAAAGTAGGGCACTTTTTACCTAATTACACCCAGTGTGTGTTCAGTTTACTCTGCCTTTGAAAACAAAGAGACGAAACATTGCTTGTTCAGAACACACTGTTATAGAGGGCTGTTTTTTCAAACTGCAGGTAGTGGGGAGGTGTTTTGGGCTTTTTATCCATCAACCAAATAGATAATTATTTTTATTTTTACAGTGTGGCAACTACAACAACTGACTTTATTAAGAAAATATATAAACACGCCAAACTCACCCAAGTCACTGGAACTTCATCATAAACACAAAGTTAGTTTATGATGCCATCAGTGACATAACACCGCCCCCGTGTGGACAAATGATAACATCACGTTTTTAAGCTTTCAACTATATTGTACCGGTAATCAACGTTGAGTAAAAACATTGTCAATGTGCTATAGCCTATACATAAATGGCATACATTCTAGTTAAAATCCTCCTGTATACTGTATACAGAGACAAAATAATGGCATACATGAATTAATCTGACCAAGAGCTTGATCTATCTTGATCTATTAGGCGACAAGAGCTTGATCTATCAGGCAGGGGCATAAAATAATATATAAATACAATTAATACATTTGAATCAACAATTTAACAGTGATTGACAGGTACTGCGAAATGATCACAAGGAAACGGATTACTCACTATGTAGTGTATACATTATTTGGGATGGAAACTATATATTGTCTCTGGGTGCTCGGCACTTCTTGTACATACAAGTAAACTTCCTGTTATGCTAAAATAGGCATAGAAAATAAAAGTATGTTTAGGTATAAATGTTTGTTTTCTTGTGCTATGTTACTTGCCTTGTTAGCTAACTAACTAGCTAGCAAATATGATACAATGGCTGTTGGGAGGGTGTGCTATTCTACGGTGTATGTATTCTGATGTTGATTTGAGCCCCACAACTGTATGGAACACACGGTAGTTTAGCCAAAAACAAATACAGCCTACACTGTTCATTCCAGTATATTTCTATACTGTTCATACCGTCTACCCGATTAATGCCCCCCCGCCACATTTACAGAAACTTTACCCAGAAAATAACACACACACATGCAAAATGCAAAAATGTATGATTGTGTTTGATTTGACACACTTTTATCTGAAATGTGCACTACATTTGAACAGGACCCATTAACCAAAGCCTTATATTGGGAATATGGTCCCCCAATATAAGGCTTTTCACAAATGCATTATCATTTATAATATATGTAGGTGTTATTTGAGACAATATTCAAATGAAAATGCAATAATCCAAATTTCATTTGAATATAGTCTCAAATAACACTTACATGTATAAAAAATGCTAATGCATTATTTCCTTATGGGTTTTATTACTAGTATGTCCAGGCTTTACAGGACCAGCACCAGAGCCTTGACCTGGAGTAGCTCTCGAGGCACACAATGCAAACTCCATCTTTATAAGTTCTGAATTTTCAATACTGTCCGGTGAAAGTTATTGTCTTTCATTTGGTATCCTGTGGCTCTATGGAACCCTTCTATATTTCTGGGGTCTTCTTAAATCTTAAAGACCTGAGCCCCTGGACCAAACATTGAGAGTATCTGGTTGTTTTATTGGAGATTCTGTCTCAATACTTTTGCTATCGCTGCCCACCAAGTCGGTCCTGTCAGGTCCTTCATGAACACTCTGTCCACATTCCACCTGTTCCCTACTGTAGTTATTGGCCTGCAGGTCATGTGAATGTTTAAATATATGAAGGAATGATGTGGCTTTAAAATGTCATATATATTTGTATGCTCTCCACCCACTACAGTCACAACCAAATGAAGACTAGACACCTCTCCTCAACATATTATTTTTTTGCTATTTCATGTTTTATGCTGAGCTGCATAAGCATTTTGGGACAACTGCTAAAAAATGTTATTTAATTGATTTACCAGTTATCAAACTAATTAAAATACATAAAACAATATATAATTGATATATCAATGGAAAATACATAGGCCTACACCTGCAATATACTTCAAACATCATAATGAAGCATTTCTCATCCCCAGCATACTCTCCGGATTGTTCCAGCACTTTCATATATATACCACATGAGGGAGTATGTGTCAATGCCATTTACTGTTCTAGAGGATACTCCATCTATTGTAGTTTTAGCAGATTCACAATAAGGCAATTCGGGTGCACAATGTGTAAACAGTTACATAGTATGTGCACTCACTTTAAAACAGACAGTATACATCAAATCATAACTTGTAAATCACTCTGACTTTTTAGTCAATCATTTTTTAAAAGTAAAATACAGTGTATTATCAAAATTCAAATGTGTACACCATACTAAACAACAGCTATACCCACACTCAAATAGACCCATGGAGTCACTATGGCCTAAACTGGTGTGGAGATCTGAGACATTTGGTCAGGTGTTATCAACCTGATGAAAAGTCCACAGTTCCCACAGGCAAGTGGATCCTGTTGAAAGTTCTTAAATACGGGCACATCGGTTATCGTGGTATGGAGGGGTATATGTGGGTATGGACTAAAGCATGCGGGATTATCATTGATGTGGTGATAAAGAGGTTATTTTAGTTCATTATTCCGTAATAGAAGCACCTCTAAGTAAAGAAGCAGCTAATTTGCCTTTGCTATACTTTTTTTAAATTAGTCTTCACTTGGGTTAGATGGTGCTAAGTTAATGTTTTCTGTCCGATGTTGAAACTAATGGTGTGGATTGGAGCAACAGCTGTGCCCAGAGTTGTTCTTCAAATGCAACTAATTGGCATTGTTTGAATCATTTGTTTGAACTGTGTTAGCTAACACAAACAACGGCAAAGACAGAATGGGTTTACAACTACCGATTTTACACGAGCCTTAGGCCATCTGAGAAAATGGTTTAAAACCAATTATCTGATCAGGGAATATTTGTTACAACAAACATTATATGGGATTAAACACAATGAAACGTTAATACAATTCGAAGAATGTAGGTTTTTCAAACTCCCTTTGAATGCAAAATCAAGGCCATTCAGTTTGGTATACTGTCCTGTTTTCAAGTAGTTCTGTGGAAAATCCTTGCTAGCTTTTGAAAGAATTAGCCATTTCTTTTCATTTGACTTTGACTGCTTTTTATGTCCCTACCGCTGTTTATGTGTTTCCACAGCATTAACAATTTGTATAATCTCTCAAGATAACAATAAAACAATTTACAACACAAAAGTTGTTGCCACCCTTTTATTGTATTAATATCGATTTCTATTATTGTGTTCTCATGAGCAAATATATACTGTCCAGAATATCAGTTTTTTTTTCAGGAGTCCTAAGACTTTTGCGCAATACTGTACTCTTAAAAATAAATACAAAGAATAACTATTACTCCGGATCTGATGAGGTGGAAGAATCAGAGGTGGAGCTTGATGATCCCCTGACGCCCACTTCCTGCATGTTCATTTCTTCCTGGAGCCGATCCCTGGACTCAGCGCTATCATAATGCTGTTCCAGAAGTGTTGTATCAACCAGAGTGTGGCGCCGGTGCCTCTGGCTACTGTACAATGGTGACGGGGTCGAGAGCCGCGATAGAACCGTCGGTTCTCTCTCTATCCGCCGGGATACAGGGAGGAGAGTTGTTCGGGCGACGTTTTTGGGATGGTCGAAGCGACCGCTTGACGGAGCACCCGTTGGCATTGGCTGAAACGGTGCCGTTTGATCTGTATTTGCATCCCTCCAGGGTGGCCGGCTTCCCAGCAGGTTCGTGGTACCCAACTTACTGTTGGTGTCATTGTTTATCCGCACTCGTCCGTGTGAAATGTTGCCGTTTGGGTAACAGTTGGAGGAGGGTTTGCCGGAGTGACTCGGCCCTCGCTTCAGGACTGTTTTGGGGGTGCTGTGGTTGTGGTTGTACAGGACCTCCGTATCCCCTCCGACCCTTCCGTTCGCAAACAGGCCGCCCTCATTCTTTAGATCTCCTCCGGGATCCTCACTCCTTCGCCCACGCGTCACCACGCGCTGAACAGACCACACCAAGTCAAACAAATTCAGCAGTAGCGACAGGGAAGCAGCGCCAAGCATTAAGTTGAGCATGATGGTCTTCTCTGTGGGTTTAGCCACATAGCATTCCACCATTGAGGTACAGGGGGAATCATAGCACTGGAAGCTCCTAGGGACAGAGAAGCCATAGAGGAAGTACTGGCCTGCACCAAACGCTGCCTCCAGTAAAATACGCACCACCAGGTCCAAGAGGTAAGCGGAAAAAAAGGTAGGTGGCCTTTTCGGTAGAGCTTGTGGAGATTGAGCAAAAACAGGGCCTGCCCGGCTTCCACTGCCAAAGACATGGAGGACTGACGACACTTTATGGATAATATAAGCGATGAACATGATGTGGGGGAGACAGAGAGCGATGAGTTGAAAAAGCCAGAAGCGGAAGAGGGAGACGGGCGCGAAGCGGTCAAAGCAGACGTTGGTGCAGCCCGGCTGAATTGTGTTGCACACAAAACGGTCCTGTTCATCCCGGAACAGGGGATAGCCGGAGAACAGGAGAAACAACAGCCTCAGAACCAGCATCAGGACCAGCCAGGTCTTTCCTGGGACAATAGAAAATAAATTAAACATCTTCAAATGTGAACTAATGAAACTAGGAAGTAAAACATATTTAAACCACTTACAGAAGACCATGAGATTTTCCCCAAAAATGAAGATGGTGGGCAAAATCGTAATGTTTTTAAATGGGTTCAAAAGGTGACATGGTTTTTAGCAAGACTTTTAAGCGTTTTGGCCAATCATGTTGTGCATTGTAAAGGGCAGTTGGCGCTGTTAATAGCAGCCATTTAAATATATTGGTGGTCCATATAAGCAAAATATCTACTATTTTCACATAATTTGAAGAGCTTATTTAGTCAACTGACAACATAGTCGGGGGGAAACTGATTAAAATAATTGGTCTGCCAATGTGAATGCAGTCAAAATGTCTTGTAGAGTCATGAGTAACCTCAAGTATGTTCAACCTACAGCATTTACAGGTTCTTATACACAGTCTGACTGCATGGCAGAAAAGAAAACTTACCCAGGAAAGTGACATTGTGGTTGAACGTCACAAATAGTATTTCTATTAGGCCGGTCTTTTCCATACTGAACCGAAGCAGTTCATCCCATAGAGACACTGATATCCTGATCCAATACAGATTACTCAGCAATGGTCCATACTGGTCCAATCAGTCAAATCACTTGGATTCAATTCGGTCCAATTCAAAACAGAGTGCCATGTACAGAAACGACTTCTGCGTATATTCCAGTTTCCCACAGTAGGTGTGAACGTGTGTCCACTAGACTACGGGAAGATCTCAATCCAGTACTCCTCGCAACCTCTGCCTTTGTCTGCTCAAAACCCATTGGACAAGAAGGTCAGTTGGGCGGGATCTTTGACATTCTCATCTAGTTGGCTTTGAGGAGGCAGAGATCACGGAGAGGACGCTAGGAGTACGCAATTGAGATATTCCCTATAGCTCTTGTGTTATAAACAGCTCCGTGACAGACAAGGCACCAGGGTCTTCTCTGGGAGCTATTCTTGTCGCATCCCAAATCATGTTACCGTCGAAGCATTGCTAGAATATTTTTCCAAAATGCATCAAGCCAAGACAGCTGGCCGGGTCTGCACATGAACTCACACAAGCATAATGAATGTTAAGCATACAGAAGGTTCAATCTGAAAACATCGCTAATTTTAGCTTTGTGTCCCTACGGAGGTGATCCTGGGCCCCATGCTGGTGTCTCCAGATCTTAGGTTGCTCACGTTCGTTCAGGGATTAGCAGAGTAATTGACAAGACTCGGTGTGAATCCAAAATGGAGCCCTACTCTTTATACAGTGCACTATGTTTTCTGAAGACATATGACCCATGGTCAAAAGTAGTGCACTGCCACATAGGGTGTTATTTTGGAGGTGAGTGTGGGGGCGGAGTAACATGAGACTATTTGTCCATGAGGCTATTTTAATGTTCATGTCAAGACAAGAGCTGCTACATATTCGATATTTGACAGTAGAACGTATGTCCCTCTTTCAGGCAATAGCTAATAGGCTAATATATTCACTTAAGCTATAGGTATACAATGCTAAGGGAGGGATTTAGCGATTAGCAATGCCAACGATAACAATGCAATTTGAAAGTTCTATTCATAATTTTGAAATCGTATTTTCCTCTGGGTGTTATATATGTACATTCGGCTTTTAAACTGTTGTTTTAGTCAAAAACAAAATAGCAAAATAAGTAATTTTCTTTTATTATAAACATAGATCAACACAACCATATAAATATTTCACTATAAAGTTAATGATTTGATCATTACTTTGATACCTGTTTTATATACTATACAAAGATTTTCATAACAATTCTTACAATTGTAGCGTTTCAATATTGATTTTTTTTATCAATTATAAAAACACAAACAGCAAAAGCTGATTGTAAAACTTTAACTATTTTAACATTTAAAACAAAGAAATGTAAAGAAAAAATCCAAGTGTGAAAAGTTTGGAGAAGCTTTTTATATTTTAACTTGGCTCAGGAATCAGGTATGTGTTGTTAAAATATAAAAATGATCTCAAAAGAGAAAAAACCTTTTGCTTATGTGTGAACTGGAAAGGTATACTAGTGAAAACTGCAGAAACAGTGATAATGTTCCTACTTAATTGAAAATTACCAGAATATAGAAAAAACTGTATGAAAACATCACATCCCAAATGGCATCCAATTCCCTGCATACTGCACTACTTTTGTTCAAAAGTACTGCACTATATAGGGAACATGGTAATCTCTATTGAAAGGATACACATAGACTGTGCGATGCAACTACTTACAGACCTTTTCCTCATTGGCTGTTTGGAAGAAATATGACTCTGCAGGTGCTTGCATTTGGTCAAATTCTGGAAGATGTGGAGTGTTTTGCAATGTGTATACCTGGATTCTAATCCCCTCAGATGATAAGAAATCATCTAATGCAGTTATACAGTACTTTAACTCTGGGTTTCTGAGATTAGGAATACAGTACTTTTTTGTTGCAGAGAAATGTGTTAAGGAATGTGAATGTAAAGACCGCCTGTAGCTAAATTACCCAGTCTCACTAATATACATGGTTTTACTGTTATAAAGGATCCTACTTGTATTCCCAGTTATACCAGTTTACCTGGTCTAACCGTTTACCTGGTCTAACTGTTATACCTGGTCTAACTGTTTACCTGGTCTAACTGTTATACCTGGTCTAACTGTTTACCTGGTCTAACCGTTTACCTGGTCTAACTGTTTACCTGGTCTAACTGTTATACCTGGTCTAACTGTTATACCTGGTCTAACTGTTATACCTGGTCTAACCGTTTACCTGGTCTAACCGTTTACCTGGTCTAACCGTTTACCTGGTCAAACCGTTTACCTGGTCTAACCGTTTACCTGGTCTAACTGTTATACCTGGTCTAACTGTTTACCTGGTCTAACTGTTATACCTGGTCTAACTGTTTACCTGGTCTAACCGTTTACCTGGTCTAACTGTTTACCTGGTCTAACTGTTTACCTGGTCTAACTGTTATACCTGGTCTAACTGTTTACCTGGTCTAACCGTTTACCTGGTCTAACTGTTTACCTGGTCTAACTTTTATACCTGGTCTAACTGTTTACCTGGTCTAACCGTTTACCTGGTCTAACTGTTTACCTGGTCTAACTGTTTACCTGGTCTAACTTTTATACCTGGTCTAACTGTTTACCTGGTCTAACCGTTTACCTGGTCTAACTGTTTACCTGGTCTAACTGTTATACCTGGTCTAACTGTTATACCTGGTCTAACTGTTTACCTGGTCTAACTGTTTACCTGGTCTAACTTTTATACCTGGTCTAACTGTTATACCTGGTCTAACTGTTATACCTGGTCTAACCGTTTACCTGGTCTAACCGTTTACCTGGTCTAACTGTTATACCTGGTCTAACTGTTATACCTGGTCTAACCGTTTACCTGGTCTAACCGTTTACCTGGTCTAACTGTTATACCTGGTCTAACCGTTTACCTGGTCTAACCGTTTACCTGGTCTAACTGTTTACCTGGTCTAACTGTTTACCTGGTCTAACTTTTATACCTGGTCTAACTGTTATACCTGGTCTAACCGTTTACCTGGTCTAACCGTTTACCTGGTCTAACTGTTATACCTGGTCTAACTGTTATACCTGGTCTAACCGTTTACCTGGTCTAACCGTTTACCTGGTCTAACTGTTATACCTGGTCTAACTGTTATACCTGGTCTAACTCGTATACCTGGTCTAACTGTTATACCTGGTCTAACTCGTATACCTAGTCTAACTGTTATACCTGGTCTAACTATTATACCTGGTCTTAATGTAATTCCTGGTGTCACTGGTTTACCTAGGTTAACTTGGTTGGATGTAGCAGGGTAGCAGTCGAAAAACATCTGTTTGAATACAAAATAAAGAAACACGTGTTCACCAAAAGCCAAAAAACATCATCAAAGTCAACCACCTGTGTGTCATACAATATGAGCACAGAGAGTGCAGAACCATGGTTCCTTCATTCACACACAACACAGCACTTGGAAAACAAAACAAGTGTTTCTTTTTAGTCAAGTGCAAGTATATTTCAGTCCATTTTTATCTATCAGTGCCGAATGTCCCACTCTGCTTTTGCTTTTCCTACATATCTTCTAGTGCAGTCTGCAGAAACAGTATGCTGTATAAAACAAAGGTTGACGCTGTGATGTAACAGCAGGTTGCCTGGCGGTTTTCATACATGGTTTACCTTTTTACTGCCTACCTTATTGGTGTATAGCAACAAAACAGATCTGATATCTCTCACATGTAACAGTCAAATAACTACCCGTCTTTCAGAGAGCTTATCCTTCTGTATTACAAGAGCGGAGGCACTGTAAAAGCATCTTTATGGCTGTGACAGAAACGTGCTCCCTTCCTCTGTCTGTCTCTCCAGGTAGAGAAAAGGTATGTCCTGTGAATGTGGCACCAATTGAGATGGAGACTATGTGTCCCCTCGCTGGCACCGGCGTCCGGGTCCACAGATCTGAAGATGGAGGTTAGGAGAGGATGGCGGGGACCCATCTCACCCCGACCAGATTGTCCACGCTCGCTGAACGCTTCTTGCTAGTACGCCGGGTGTCTTTGTAGTTGTCATCGCACAACCTCGAGATGGCCTGATGAAACAAAATGAACAGGGGCAAATCGGAAAAACTAAATGACATACTACATGACTACTTGTTAAACCAAGATATTACGAAGAGATTTATAATGGCACTTTATGATCAGCGGTTAGCGGTAAAAGGTTTTCACAGTATTCCAGTCCGAATCCCAAACTCTATAGTGTAGCTTCGGCGTTCTCCTTCAGATCTTGTCTAGGATGCTGTATACATAACTTTGTGACAGCTAACAGTGTTAACAGGTCTTTATAAATCATTGTGATTACAGTTTAACAGTTTTGTGTCATGCCGGCTCACCTCTAGTCGTTGGGCTTTATCTCGGCTCAGAGGTTCTAAAGGAAAGCTCAAACTGTTCGTCTCTGACAGTGATCGCAGGTCAAAGTAATACTTGGCATAAACACTCGATGGAACGTTGATGTTGAACTGCAAAAGCTCCAGAAATTGACGCTCCAGTTCGTTCCTGTTGAAAAAATAAACGAGAGATTATTAAAAAAAATTGCCCAAAGCTAAGAAAACGCTATAACCTACTTAGAAATGCGAGTCGAAAAACCGGACATTCAAAATATACCAGCAGCAAAAGAGTTCAGCTAAAAATAGATGGAAAACGAGACACCGCTCTTGACATACACTCTAAATCTGACATGTTTCAGTGGTTTGCCTCTGCATGTATGTGTGTATTTATTCCATGTATGTAAGTATGTATGTGTGTATTTATTCCATGTACGTATGTATGTAAGTACGCACATGTCCTCCACAGTGATGTCCTTGAGGATCTGGCAGTAGTCTACATTCCACACGGCCTGGTCATCCCAAACCTTGGAGGCCAGCAGGATGGCCCCTAGGACGATACGCTTCCAGTTCCCCGGGCCAATGTCTATCTCTGCATACGTCAGGAGCCTCTCGAGGTACACCTGTAACACACAGTGGAGAAAATGAAGGCTGAACTCCCAGGGTGACTGAGGTAAATATTGTTAAACATTCATTGATATTGCCATGCATCCTAAACAGCACTGTGTGACCTAAATGGTACAATAATCCTCTAATAATAAGCACCAAAATATATAATTCAAATCCGACTTGTATCTTAAGCATAATTGATACAGACCATCCACACACACACACACACACACGCTACTAAGGATGATCTTCCATGACAAGCTGAGGAAGTGCGTGAAGTGCGAAGATGAATGCCGCGTGGCGTGTGAAGAATTGTGTTTCTGTGATTCCCGCGTTAACTCCTCTCAGCGCCGGGTCGAGGATGCTCCGTTGGCTCCGGAGGCGGTTGACGGTTAGACACGGTTGCAATGGCGTGGTAATGAACTCAGTGGCTAACTGGCTCTGGCCCCTGGCCCAGTTTCTTTCTCTGCAACTGCTCCCGGCAGCGAGCACAGCTGCCGCGGACTCTGGCAGCAGTGCTCGGAGACAAGCTGGTTAGGTGGCGTCTGACTCACACAGGGTTGAGCTCCAGACAGGAACGGAGTCTGAGCGAATCTGATCAGACTAAAACTGACACCCGTCAATTCAACAATTTAAGAGGTTCGCTAAAGGGGGATAAGAGAACTTGGAAGGATTGTTGCTCGGTTTGAGGAGGTTTCCAACGTTTCCTTATCCCCTCCAAAGACACAGGTCTATTTGATGACACCTACAATTTAATATTGAGTATCAATTGCTAAGCTACATGGTCAAAAACTCCATTCCGTGTGGAGCCGTTTAGAAAGCTAATTATTGGGATATCCAGAACCCCCCCCCCACCGTACCAGTGTAACAATGGCACATTCTGCAGTGAGCTGGGCTGCGGTGAACAGTGTCCGTACGAAGCGGTATATCTGTTTCTGCTCTGGTTCGTGTCTGTCATAATCAGACGGCACTTCAGATTTCTGAGGAAACAAAAGAACATGCAGGCTTTATTGGGAAGGTTCGCTGTAAATAACTGGCACATTAATCTGCAACTATTCTGACATTTATCGGTCATCACCGAAAGAGGGTGGAGCTTTTCGTCAAAAATATCCTGCCGCATTCCTCCATCTGCGGCCCTTGAATAGGCAAATCGAGAAAGGTCACAAGTTCAAATGTTTTGCTGGACAGTCACACCGGTAAGTCAAACATACTTCAAGGGATATATTCCTCTCCTTACCTGTTCTTTATATGGTAATATATTGCAAGTGATACACTGTAAAGAACAGACAGAACAATCGTAGTATAAAGCCTTTGTATAAGCCTCTGTCATTATAGTCTGACCCATTAGGTTAACTTCTGTCTCAGGGACATCGACTCACCATTTGATGGTGAATTTAAGGTTTGGCTGACTGACAGTGTTGTCATCCAGGAAGATGGTGGAACAGGAACTATGTGTCCTTCTTGTCGATCCGTGCTACAATAACAAACAAATTGCAAATACACAACTCTGTCGCGCTACAAACACAGAAATACTTCACAACAAGGATTCTACAGGAGGCCGTCTCCAGAGATGTATCATGCGGTGGACATGCGTGACAAATGAAGACATCAAACGGAACTGTGTGTCAGTTCCAAGATACCGATTCACAAGAATGCACAGAATCCTCGACTTCTCACACGTTTTAATGAAGGATGCAAGGCGGCCACATTTGACCACATTATTTAACAACAAATGGCTGCATGGAGAACACACACATAGACCGTCTGCAGGAACGTGCTGTACTGTACCTTCGACTCGTCAATGTGTGTTAACTTGTAAAACAATACAACAAATTTCTATGGTCAAATTATAGCCTACATAATAAATTTGTTACAAAGTTCAAATTCGGAAAATGATATGGTAGCTGGAATCTGTTTTGATTATACTTATGGTTTTAATACTTACATGATTGGTGAAGATGCTCTTTCTTTTTTCACGCACTTAAAGCAAAAAAAGGAATGAGAAAGGGTGAAAACAGCCTTCATCCTATGGTCAGTATTGGCAAAATGAAGTAGCTTTATATAGCTGTATGTAGCTTACTATTACTATAGAGATTAAGATATGGTGTCTGCATGATCAACAACACATTCTGCAATGAAACAGCTAAGCATATATGAACCCTGCATTAAGCAATTGCAGGGCACTTCGGTCCAGACAGGAGCCTTTACGACGTTTGCATAAAGAGTAAAAAGCGGTGAATACCACAATATGAGCAAGTTAGTCATAAAAACTGGTCCCAGCGCAAAACACATTTCATTCCAGTCTCCTGTTGGCATTAGTGTTTGACTTTAGGATTCACATCAAGGCAGGCTATAGGCCCGAACAATATTACAGACAGACTCCACTTGACAGCTAGGGGGAAGCAGAGGCGCGGACTGGGTTTATACTCACCATTCTTGCTAGGTATCTCCACTGAAAGAGAACCAAACGCCATCTACTTCATTTACCATAAGTCACATAACATAATATAACATAACTATTACTGCCTCTGAATTGAAAACATGTCACATCTTAGAAAATGCTAACAAATGTCTTGTTACAGTGGAACACAGTCATGCGTGAATCTAAAGAATGATGCCACAAGCCTGTCTTGTGAGGATTTTATATTTAAATAAAACTACTATATTCGATTTATAACAAAGACATAATGTGACAAGTTCAGAATTCCCAGAGGCTGCACACAGTACATGCTTAACGCAAAGCACAAATTACCACTTTCTCTGTTTAGTGGAAGCTATATGTGATCTGATAATTCTCCCTCATCCTGCTTCTAACCAGAAGGATATCTTCCGCTCCCATGAGATTTCCCATATAAATCTGGATGTTTTTTGGTCAGGTCACACAGACAGAAGGAAACCTTGCTTGTATCCCTAATGGTACCCTATTCCCTACATAGTGTTCTACCCTTCACCAGGATCCAGAAGTAGTCAACTATTTAGAAAACATAGCGTCATTTGGGACTGCTGGTCCCAAATACCTGGTCTCACCTATAGGTGCTAAAGATATGTTGTTGAATGTACATCTTAAGTAACGTTAGAGGTTTTTAAATGTTTGTTTGATTGATTAATAGGATACTCACCGTCTGTCTGAGATTTGCTGAGGAAAATGGTGCTGGCACGAGGGTGGTCTGAAGGATTGTACTCCATATACATATCTGTGAATACAAAACATACAACCCGCTGTCAGTTAATGGAGAATTCTTAAACTCCTACTCCATATAAGACACACTTCTCTTTATGAAAAATAGCGAATTAAGTTATCCTGTTTATATCTGACTGCTTTACATTTAACTTTTTGGCAGCCATCTTGTCTGAGAGAATATTTGCTGCCTTTCAAAGAGCCTTTCAAGTTCAACCAATCTTTTTTGGGAAGCTTTTAGTGATGCCTTGATCCATCGGCAGCACATCAGAATCGGACAATGTTTGCCTTGTTGACTGACATCGGCCAATCAGCAAATGAGTAGACATTTGCCGATAAAACTGGACAATTTTTAACAGTTGTGTCTCATAGATTTTGCGCAGAGTATGATTTAATTTAATGTGTGATAAAAGTGTAATGAAGACCTGAATAACTTTAAAACTGTTCAGTTATTTTTTGTCCCTGACAAAAGGGGGAATAAATAACAACAAAAGCAAAATAATATTAATTTAAAAAACATCTATATGGGCATCGGCCAAATTGTTATTTCAAACTTCGGCATCAGTATCGGCCCAGAATTTCACAATCGTCGCAGCCCTACTATCTTTTGCTTCAGAAAAAAATAATTTATTATTAATTATTAATTTATTAAACACATGTTTTTACTTCATTATTTTTACTACTTTACAAAACAGCTGAATTCCGACATCTGGAATATTTACCAGATAAACACATGCAAATGGCCACTGACCCTTTCAAATATATAGATGGAACGACACATTAAAGAGACACATTAAAGAGCTCACTAAGACAAATTTAGACAGATTTGTAAACAATATTTGAGAGACATAGGCCTTTGGGTACATATAAATAGTGTTAGATCTGTGAGTTCAGCTCAAGAAAAATGGGGGCAAAAACAAAAGTGTTGCGTTTAGTTTTATTCTATGTTGTATTAACTAGATGAGAGAAATGTAAAGATGATAGCTTTAACTAAAAATTATGCCAAAAAAGGCAGCAACTTTTTAGTGCCTTTTTAGGGTGACCTTACTAAGTCAATATACCAGAGGAAACAGCAGATTAATAACACCACTCAAATTAGAAAGCTAGGTCTATTTAATACTCAAGAATGAAGTAATCCTCGGAAATAGACATGTACTAACACAGGTTTGACCATTATGAGTAAATGGTTAACTAAACAAAATAACCAGGCTACCAAGAAGAGCCATATTTGGTTGATTGAGAATAAAAAAATGTCAGGAATGTAAGGAGCTTCTCATAGACTTCTCCTAGTCCCAAATAGACCCTATTTCTCTTCATATTTCACAATTTTAAAGGGAATAGGGTGCCATTTTGTACACACCAGCCTTACGACACATCCCTTCCCCCAGTAGGCAGAGCCGGTTTCAGCCATTAGATTAGCTATAGATCACAGAACTGGACAGTGACTCATTCATCTTAACGACAAGCGCCAAATGAGTTGCTACGATTTTTCTTAAAGAGTAACTACATTCTGTGCCATGTCATTTATTCATAGATTTCTCTAATCACATTATGAATTCGCCAAAGGGCTGGTATGGGTGACAAAAAAACAGGAGTCTTATGATGAAGAGGTCTGGAATATACCAGGAGTATCAACATATCTTAATATCTATCCAAATTCATTTAATTCAGTCTTAAACAGACCATATTTTGATTAGGATCCTTAAAACCGATACATATAAAGATACTGACCCGTATCTAACTCCTTTGGACCTTGACAACAGTGTCACATTGATATATGTTGTGTCAGAATGTGTGTTAAGTTGCGACATCTTCTAGGTAGGTCTTTCATGCAGCCATATCACCCTATAGCCCAAGACTGGTCGCCCACTGAAGCTAAGCAGGGCTGAGCCTGGTTAGTACCTGGATGGGAGACCTCTTGGGAAAAAACTGGTTGCTGCTGGAAGAGGTGTTAGTGAGGCCAGAAGAGGCTGCATTCTGGTCTGTGTGGGTCCTAACGCCCCAGTATAGTGACAGGGACACTATACTGTCAAAAAGCACCGTCCTTCGGATGAGACGTTAAACCGAGGCCTTGACTCTCTGTGGTCATTAAAAAACCCAGAATGTCCTTTGATAAAGAGTAGAGTGTAGCCCCGGCATCCTGGCCAAATTTGCCCCTTTTCCTCTGTCCATCATGGCCTCCTAATCATCCCTATATATATATATATATATATACTAATTGGCTTCATCATCACTGTCTCCTCTCCACCAGTAAGCTGGTGTGCGTTCTGGTGCAATATGGCTGCCGTCGCGTCATCCAGGTGGATGCTGCACATTGGTGGTGGTTGAGGAGATTCCCCCTTCCATGTAAGTCCTGGCGAGTTTTCAAACTGCTTTCAGTATCCAATGCAGTAAATCAATCAGCATAAATCAATCAGCATTGGCCACTGCATTGACATTATATAAGTAATCAATACACATCATGATGAGGTCACTTGGTGTTCCCCTATTAATGTTCAGAATTGTGCCCTATTCCCTTTATAGTGCCCTAGCAATGAATCCCGAACCCACTCCTACACCAGTGTGCTTCACAAACGTCCAGTTGAGGGGCCACTTCGGTCATTAGGACATCAGACTCAATATAACTGGGGGACTCGTCATGGGTCACAAATGAGGCCTTGCAATGTTGACCCCTGCCCTATACACTATGTTTAATAAGCGTATCAAATTTTGGACAGATTCTTGTGAAGCGGTTAAAGGTCCACTGTTACTTAATAAAACAAACATGAGATTCTCATTTACAAGTCTTTGCTAGGCCATGATTGGAACGAATTACAAAAAAAGAACTTGAAAGCCTTATTTCACCAACTGCCTTTGAACTACTTCTGTCTGAACTTTTTTTCAATCACTGTACGTGGGAACTATCATCTGGTTTTAATGCACACTCCTTTAACAGTTTCTGCCATGCCCTATTTGTACGGTCGCACATTTTCACCTGTACTGCTATTGTAAGGGACAGAGCCCTGTCCCTCCATTCTATGGTGGGGCTGACACCTCCCCCGTTTCCTGAGAGGGAACAATCAGGGACATTGGAACCACCTGTGTTTCTCTCTCACCTGTTGTGTGTTGTCTTCGTTAGTGCGGGTATTTAAGTTAGTCCTTGTTTGTTAGTCTGTGCGGATCATTGTTTAAGGTATGTGGGTTTTTGGTTTTCTGGTTCTGTGTTTAATGTGGGTTTATGTTTGTTTATATTAATGTTGTGGGATCTGGGGGAAACTTTAGGGAAGGTGATTTTCATTAGTTGTTTCTGTTTGTTTAAGTTCTCGTTTCTAGTGCCCGTTCTGCCTGGATGTGAATTAAAACCCTTTTTTGGAAAGGTTTCTCTGCGATTGTGTCTACTCCTTGTGATCTGCATGGCAGATCCTGACAGAATGATCCGCCGCACTATGACACAGCGGAGAAAGAAGAGCTGTCCGTCCACTTACGGACAGTCTCCAGAGTTCCCTGAATGTTTTCGCCGGTGCGCGATACGGCGCGGACCGCCCCTCCCTCCTCGAACATCCACTCCGCCAGCTATCTGGTTACCGGCGGACTACGCAGCATTGCGTGAGTGGAGAGAGTCACTCCGCAGCGAGGATGAGGAGTATCTGGAGGGGAAGTACGGCTGGGAGCCCTATGGTGCTGAGGACTCCGAGCCTGAGGACGAGTCCGAGGATGAGGAGTACATGGAGGGGGAGTTTCGCTGGGATCCCTTCACCCTCCAGCTGATTCCTGTCTCACCCTCCTCGGTTCTGCCCTCCACCTCACCACCCCTGAGAGCTGCTCGGCAGCACAAGATGGCTGCCGCCCCGCAGCACAAGATGGCTGCCGCCCCGCAGCACAAGATGGCTGCCGCCCCGCAGCACAAGATGGCTGCCGCCCCGCAGCACAAGATGGCTGACAAGGCTCAAGCGGCAAAAAAGCCAGGGAAAGTCTCACTGCTGGACAGTGGTGAGGACCTTGAGTTTTCAGACGAGGAGGACATTGATGATGACCCTCCTCCTTTGGAAGACGCCGGGGGTAGAAGGAATGGTTCAGACAGTCAGCCCAGTCCTGTCCTCCAGCCTGAGTCAGTCCCCGTCCTCCTGCCGGAGCCAGTTTCCCTGCTTGAGCCAGTTTCCCTGCTTGAGCCAGTTTCCCTGCCTGAGCCAGTCCCCGTTTCCCTGCCTGAGCCAGTCCCCGTTTCCTTGCCTGTCCCCGTTTCCCTGCCTGAGCCAGTCCCCGTTTCCCTGCCTGAGCCAGTCCCCGTTTCCTTGCCTGTCCCCGTTTCCCTGCCTGAGCCTGTCCCCGTTTCCCTGCCTGAGCCTGTCCCCGTTTCCTTGCCAGTCCCCGTTTCCTTGCCTGTCCCCGTTTCCTTGCCTGTCCCCGTTTCCTTGCCTGTCCCCGTTTCCGTGCCTGTGCCAGTTTCCGTGCCTGAGCCAGTTTCCGTGCCTGAGCCAGTTTCCGTGCCTGAGCCAGTTTCCGTGCCTGAGCCAGTTTCCGTGCCTGAGCCAGTTTCCGTGCCTGAGCCTGTCCCCGTGCCTGAGCCTGTCCCCGTTTCCCTGCCTGAGCCTGTTCCCGTTTCCCTGCCTGAGCCTGTCCCGGTTAACTCTGAGCCAGTCCCAGTTTCCCCGTCTGAGCCTGTCTCCATCCCAGAGTCTGTCCCAGTGGCTGTCCCAGCCCCAGAGCTCACTCCAGCCCCAGAGCTCACTCCAGCCCCAGAGCTCACTCCAGCCCCAGAGCTCACTCCAGCCCCAGAGCTCACTCCAGCCCCAGAGCTCACTCCAGCCCCAGAGCTCACTCCAGCCCCAGAGCTCACTCCTGACCCCTTGTCGGAGCCTGTTCCCCAGCCTGAGCCTGTCCCCCAGCCTGACTCCAGTCCTGTCCCCCAGCCTGACTCCAGTCCTGTCCCCCAGCCTGACTCCAGTCCTGTCCCCCAGCCTGACTCCAGTCCTGTCCCCCAGCCTGACTCCAGTCCTGTCCCCCAGCCTGACTCCAGTCCTGTCCTCGAGCCCCGTCCGGTCCTCGAGGTCGTCATCCTGGCCGAGCCAGTTCCCGGGCCAAAGACGGTTGCCGAGTCAAGGACTGTTGCCGGGCCAAAGACAGTTCCCCGACCTCCTGAACCGTGTCCTCCGGCACGGCCACCTGAACCGTGTCCTCCGGCGCTGCCTCCTGACCCGTGTCCTCCGGGTAGACCTCCTGACCCGCTCCCGCCGGGTAGACCTCCTGACCCGCTCCCGCCGGGTAGACCTCCTGACCCGCTCCCGCCGGGTAGACCCCATGACCCGCTCCCGCCGGGTAGAACCCATGACCCGTCTCTGCCTGTCCGGCCTCCAGACCTGCTCCCGCCGGGTCGACCACCTGATACGTCTCCGCCTGTCCGGTCTCCTGGTCCGTCTCCGCCTGTCCGGTCTCCTGACCCGTCTCCGCCTGTCCGGTCTCCTGATCCGTCTCCGCCGGTCCGGACTCCTGACTTGCATCCACCAGACCGGGCGGCCTCCTGGTCTGTCAGCCTCTGTCCTGCCCGAGACCCGTCTCTCCGTCCTGCCCATGTCCAGCTCATGGATTATATCTGCTCTTGTGTTTTGGGGCGCTTCAGGAGCCGCGCCCCTTGGTGGGGGATTCTGTAAGGGACAGAGCCCTGTCCCTCCATTCTATGGTGGGGCTGACACCTCCCCCGTTTCCTGAGAGGGAACAATCAGGGACATTGGAACCACCTGTGTTTCTCTCTCACCTGTTGTGTGTTGTCTTCGTTAGTGCGGGTATTTAAGTTAGTCCTTGTTTGTTAGTCTGTGCGGATCATTGTTTAAGGTATGTGGGTTTTTGGTTTTCTGGTTCTGTGTTTAATGCGGGTTTATGTTTGGGATCTGGGGGAAACTTTAGGGAAGGTGATTTTCATTAGTTGTTTCTGTTTAAGTTCTCGTTTCTAGTGCCTGTTCTGCCTGGATGCGAATTAAAACCCTTTTTTGGAGAGGTTTCTCTGCGATTGTGTCTACTCCTTGTGATCTGCATTGCAGATCCTGACAGCTATCATACATATTTACATAATTTTTTTATTATTAAATTTGCTCATGCATGCTTAAACGTTCCTCCCCCCACCATTACGGTCATACAATTTGTGCACACGTTTGTATATCAGTCGCATTTCAAATTAAGATGTAAACAAGGGCCCACATCACATCGTAGGGTATTCTTGTGTGTTAAGTTACGCAGCTTTAAAAACAGTGTCGTGCCTTATGGGATTGGCTGCTACTAACTAACAGATGCTGTATCGTTGAACACTTGATTAAATGGCAAACCGAAGGTTCTAATGAGCCCCTACACCCTTGATCAGGGTGCTCCCTCAGCTTAAAAACACCTGTTCAAATGGCGTATGTGAATGCCCAAATAGAGGGCCAAGACTGGACAGGGGGTAACGAAGGGTCCATTTGGGATTATTTTGTTTGGGTACATTCGTTTCATTTGAGACGCATGAATGTGCACATGAACGGTCGTCACCCCGGGCAGCCGGCGAACATACGTGAGCGCGCGCACTTGGAGTCCGCACCCTGCGGGAACGCCACAACGATTCACACAGAGACAGGAACCTTAGCCAATGATATCAAGGTGACAGCCACACCCATCACAGGGCTAGGTGAGAGTAGTGTCGTCCAAGAGGTGACCGACTGGCACTTAACAACTGATGGAGATAGTATCTGTATCCCGGGTCTCATGAGTTCGTGTTGTGTGTTTTTTCTCTTTTTGCATTGCTTCGTGTACGTCTTAAAATGTGTGTTTTAAATGGCAAACATATTAAATAGCAAAAGCCGACTGACACACAACACAGGTACACTTACACACGCATACATAGACATACTTAAATGCACACAGTGATTCCAGTAGGCTACATCGATTTCCGAAATATTCTACTAAGTAGAGTAGACAAAATGTAAATGCATTTTTGCAGTTACAGACAGAGAAGACAAAACACACACACACTCACACAGCCGGAGGCCACATTCCAGCCGGTCTGCAATGCCAGACACAGATCTGCTAAATACATTGTGTATGCTGACAACAAGGTTGATAATTTGTAGCTGCCACTCAAACCGCATGACACTGAAAATAAAGCCAGGTTTGTTATTTAACTAGTCAGCGTCCGGAATGGCATCATATTACATACATAGTGCTTCTTTATCTAGCAAAATCCTCATGTGCAAAGTTAGATCCATTCCTAAATGAGCATCTGTTAAACAATTGTCCTGCAAGTCAGACACTAGGGCACTAAATCTGGAAAGTCATATGATAGATTATCATTGAATCGCTCCGACACCAAATCACCTGACAGTGAATTTAATTTATTTAAGTTATCGCATCTTTGAATTTTCAGAGGATGCATCACAAATGATATATTATTCCCTGTTTAGTGCGCTACTTTCAACCAGAGCTCTTTGGAATCCCATTTTAAGGCACTGATAAAATAGTTCACTAAAGAAGCAATTGTGTTGACACCTGGTAGTGGTCGGCTGGCCACAGACTGTAGACAGGAATAGATCGCTCTGGTGCCAGGTACAGTGTGAACCGCACAGAACATGACATTCAGGTTATGAACTCTTAAAAGAATGTCATTGAGCCTGCATTTGAATGTGTTCGATGGACCAGATTTGATGGGTTTCTTGGCAGAGTTGATATGTCACACGGGCAACTGTAGAAGCATAATGTATGTGTTTTATTATTATTATTATTGATTCTTGTTGAAAAGAGGCTGTAACATAACAAAATGTGAAAAAGCGAAGTGGTCAAGTGATAAGTGGTATATGTATACTAAGTCATTGTGAAAAGGCATTAACTGAAAAAAGTGTCATGAAGACAAAAAAATGTATAACCCAAAAAGTACATTTGAAAGTACTTCAAATCACAGGGCCCTTCTCATTTGCTAATGCTCAAAGTCTTTGTATTGACCACTAGTGCAATGGAACACACTTGTGAAATAACAGCTAAATAATAGCATTGATGACAATGCTCATGCTTGTAGAGATATAACTCCAGGCAATACAAAATGATTTGTCAAGAAAGAATTGCGTCTGCGGTGCTGTGTGTTATTCACATTACGAGTGTAGTACTATTGATCTACTATGATGATATGAAAGGCTTGTCCTATTACTGAAAGTAAATTGCTTTTTACAACTTTTGAGGGAAACTCCAGACCCCAAACACCTCAGCTTATTACCGGGCAGATTTGGTTTCCAACATGCAAAAACATTGAAAACAGTATCCCAACAAGTTTTTTAGTTCAAGAGATGAATACGTGTCCAGGTTTTTACACTCAGTATTTGTGGATGTTGCTTTTCTGTAAATTGTAATGACATGCTATGTAAAAGAGACAGATAATATAAACGTATCTACCTAATGTGACACATTAACATTTGTTAACCTAGCTAAAATGACAATTGAAAAATAGATTGTTTTAAATAAAAAATTTGTAATAATTTTAAAACTCATTACAAAATACATGTAAATAATCTATCCTATAGGACCAATTCCGACAGTTTGTTTCCAACTGTTTAGTCATTGCAGCATAAAATGGCCCAAAGATCATAAAAAGTGTACCATAGATTACGGTTTCACTAATCAATCGATTGCGTCCAGGGTGAGAAACCATTGTATATCATGTTGAAGAAAATGCAATTAAGGGTGCTTCAGTACTGCATATATGTTTTAACAATGTGCTCTAACCAGCAAATACGGTAGTACTGTCCGGATAAAATGTACCATATAATATTGGTGCTTAAAGAACCATTTGTATAACTTATGTGCTTGCGTGAGTAAGAGTATGGTGGAAGTTGAGGGGTCCAGTTTAAGCAAACCCATGAGCTGCTGCTCTCAGTCTAGAAGATAAAGGCATTCTGTCCAAAACGTCAGCCTATCTCCTATGTAGTGAACCACCTTGAACCAGATTAGCATGTCTCGTGGCCAAACGTAGTGCACTACACACAGAGCGCATATGTCGATTAGAAGATTACTCAAATTATGCCCCAGTAACACTCACTGTATTCCAAATGGCACCCTATTTCCTATAGTGCACTACTTTGCTGCAGAGGTCATAGGGTTCTGATGAAACGTAGTGCATACTTAATTGGAATAGGGTGACATTTGAAAAACACACCCCAAGAAGACATACTGAAGCAACAGCAACAACCAACGAGGGGTGAGAGAACTCTAGCTGGCGGGGCCAGACTGAGGCCAGAGCACCATCTGTCAGACTGCCATCTGTGAGGGGAAACCGCTATATCAGAGACATGAAAAGTCATTCATAAAATGTTAAAGAGTATCAGAGAGAAGGACAACATGTGTTGGAAAAGTCTGACTAGGCAGGCATTTTATTCGCTAATATATAGTAGCAATGTTGTTTTTGCCTGGCTACATCTGCATGTTGATGTCATCTTTCAGGCACTGGTATCCGTGTCACTGTTATGCAGTTAGTGTCTTTTTCAGCATCGCACTAGACAAACGTGTGCTTTTCCTCTACAGTGAAACCGATCTGTTTCTGTTTGGATGCAGGTAGGAATCAGTGAGCAGAAGATATCCGGTAAACTGTCAACTTGACAGAACATATTTCTACACTTGGAACACACCTAAGGACCATCAGGCCCAAATGACTTGTAGCTGTCCCTGTCCTCCTGGTTGTGTTGTGTTGTGTCTGGCTCTCCACTGACCCCGTCCACCTGATGGTCCCTGTCTTTGTCCAGCTGGCCGTGTTCCTGACCTGGATCATGTTTTATAGACTCTGGAGCTCACATGCATTTTAATTAAATTTCCACCCGGCACAGCCAGATACAAGCCACTGCTCAGAGTCAAAGTTTAGAAGTGGTCATCAACCCTGTTGTTGCTTGTCTTCGTGTTTCAGGCTGGGTGTTTTGTCAACTACGGAAGTTATAAAATAAAATGAATTAATCAATATTATTTTAATGAGCTGAAGGCTTCCAAAAGGTGTACTAATGGTGTAAAGTAAATTACTGATAAATAAAAAAATAATCATTTTTTTATTGACCCCAACGAACTCAAATCTGTCCACGACTGAATTTAATTCAAAACCACAGTTTTGCATTGAGCTTTCACCTAGTAGAAAACATAAGAGTCCCACTACAGTATGTTCGTATCACATCTATGTTCCCTAGTTTAATATTATGTCCGTTCAAGTGGATCAGTGACAATGCAAGAGATAACAGGGACAGCCTACCTAGCCACAGGATCTATTCTGTACATGCTGCTTGGTATTCTGTTTATTATGCCAGGATGCTTTGAGCAGCTGAGGAGCAGCTGATGACGGGGGGGGGGCATTGTGTGGTGTGAAAGGAACGTTTGAAGCAATAGTGGGGGGGGGGCATATTCTATAAGGAAGGAGGAGGTCTTCAGAGGTGAAGCAGCTCTGTGAGGGATAAACACTCTCAGTGAAGTCCTCTTTGCTGTTTGGGTGGAGGACTGCAGTGTCTGTACATGCATCATTACAGAGTAGGCCGGGTTTCACTGACGGACAATGAAAAAGGAGGCAAGAACGAGGGAAGAGACAGAGGGATAGAAGAGAAGAATATTGAGAGAGGAGTTTGAAGTGGCAGAAAATGTCTGAAAGGAAAACAAGTGAGATTGAGTCACTAGAATCAGAAGGCACAAGAGATGTTAAAACTGTTAACTTGTACACACTGAATCGTGCCCCCAGTACAGGGTGCCTTCTGGGTGCCTGAACACAAACTCCACACAGAGAAGGGAATCGCTGAATCCATAAACTTAAATAGAACATCAGCTGATGCATCCCTGGTGCCCTAGTCTGCAGAATGGACAAGCTATTTAAGACAGGGTTCAAGAACAACAGGCAGCTTTTGTGTGTGTGTGTGTGTGTGTGTGTGTGTGTGTGTGTGTGTGTGTGTGTGTGCGTGTGCGTGTGCGTGTGCGTGTGCGTGTGCGTGTGCGTGTGCGTGTGCGTGCGCGTGCGCGTGCGCGTGCGCGTGCGAGTGAGTGTTCTTAGTGAGAAAGTGTTGGTTGTTAAGCCCCTGTCCCACTGAGGCAGCTAGGTTTTTATCCAAAGAACATATATGTGGTCTAAATGGCATCATCATTCCCTATATAATCCACTTTACGTGATCTGGTCAAAAGTAGTGCAGTAAAAAGGGAATGGTGTTTAGTAGAGGGAGATTGAGCCAAAAGCCAAATACTCTCAAATTGAAGATTGCTCAGAACTTCATCAAAAGCTGCCTGCTTTGACTGCCTGCCTAAAGTCCAAGCTGAGTATCAGCCAAGATGTATGCTCATGTAGGGCAAACATAGAGATGTATGCTCATGTAGGGCAAACATAGAGATGTATGCTCATGTAGGGCAAACATAGAGATGTACGCTCATGTAGGGCAAACATAGATATGTATGCTCATGTAGGGCAAACATAGAGATGTACGCTCATGTAGGGCAAACATAGAGATGTACGCTCATGTAGGGCAAACATAGATATGTATGCTCATGTAGGGCAAACATAGATATGTATGCTCATGTAGGGCAAACATAGAGATGTACGCTCATGTAGGGCAAACATAGAGATGTACGCTCATGTAGGGCAAACGTAGAGATGTATGCTCATGTAGGGAAAACATAGAGATGTATGCTCATGTAGGGCAAACATAGAGATGTACGCTCATGTAGGGCAAACATAGAGATGTATGCTCATGTAGGGCAAACATAGAGATGTATGCTCATGTAGGGCAAACATAGAGATGTACGCTCATGTAGGGCAAACATAGAGATGTATGCTCATGTAGGGCAAACATAGAGATGTATGCTCATGTAGGGCAAACATAGAGATGTACGCTCATGTAGGGCAAACATAGAGATGTATGCTCATGTAGAGCAAACATAGAGATAGATGTATGCTCATGTAGGGCAAACATAGAGATGTACGCTCATGTAGGGCAAACATAGAGATGTATGCTCATGTAGGGCAAACATAGAGATGTATGCTCATGTAGGGCAAACATAGAGATGTACGCTCATGTAGGGCAAACATAGAGATGTACGCTCATGTAGGGCAAACATAGATATGTATGCTCATGTAGGGCAAACATAGAGATGTACGCTCATGTAGGGCAAACATAGAGATGTACGCTCATGTAGGGCAAACGTAGAGATGTATGCTCATGTAGGGAAACATAGAGATGTACGCTCATGTAGGGAAACATAGAAATGTATGTAGTGTCTATGTAATCTCTGTTCAACACCAAAGGACGGAGAGAGTCATTTTAAGTCTGGCAGGAACACAAGTCCTGAAATGGGTCAAATGTATGTGGCTCAATCACTCTACAATAAAGCCATTTACAATGTGGTAAAGTTCACATCATTATTGTTTTATTTTTGTGGCTAGCACACTTAATGCTAATAAACAGCAGCTAGGATTTGTTTATGAAAAGTATACTTGGGTTAACTATCTAAGCTTTCAGAGAATAACCCTCTCTTTATAATGTCCCATAATAGTCCCTGGCTAAATGCAGCCAATAGTGTGTCTCGTAGGGATCTGTAACTCCAGGCATCTGGCATTATAGACCTCAGCTGCTGCTCTGTTAGGACAACATAAGAAAGTCCCCAGATCAACAAACACACACAAACACACACAGTGTGCTGTTTAGAAACCCATCTTTAACTTCATATACTTTCTGTGAACTCACAAACCGGCTAAAAAAGCACACTGTTCTCCTAAATGGCTGAGATTTGCCAAGGGCCCCGGAATAAAATGTTATGTTGATATTCAGATGCTGGTACGATAGGTATTGCCTAATAACTGCTGCATAGGAGATTTTGGAAAATAAACATTTTTTTGAAAAACTTTGTATAGCAATTTTGTCTATAAATGCATCTAAATCAAATATGCGGATCTGGCAAAGAAGTGAATCTTGACAAATTGTCACATGTATTATGATAATTTGATGGGAAAAATATGGAGATGTAAAAACAGTCATTTCAATATTTCTGTGGAAATAACACAAACTTGCCTATGGCAAAAAAAGCTGTCTGTCAGTCGCAAACTTAGAAGAAGGATGGCATGTCATGGGTTTTTGATTAAATTACCATTTAATCAATCAATTTTTTTTAGAAGAATCATACACAGTAAAACACTGTAAAAAGACTATTGCAATGCTCACCGAAAGGTTATAGTCATTAAATCAGTAGTTTCGGCAGCTAGGTATATTCCTCCATCGTTTCAACCTCATCTCCCCAGATCAGCTCAGAAAAATGAGCCCCAAGCTGTCAGGTCCCTGGCATGAGATTGTTTAAAACAGACAAGAGACAAAACAGCAGTGAACTGATAGCAGATTCATGTACTTGTTGTCTGCCCTATTCACACATCAGGCCAGGGTCCCCTGGGTCTGTGAGTTCCCGGGATGCAATTCCTTCACACAACATTTGCTATACTTTCAATCAGCTTTTTACAGCAACATCTGACACAGGGATTCAACGCTATTACAGTAATGGAATAGGTGTTGCAGCAATAATAGAGCGCTAGCATCAAGAAAACCGTCTGTGTGGTAAGTTAATGTACTTACTGATATGCAGGTCTCTTCAGTAAGAATCTCTACCTAACTAGGTAGCTAGCCATCTGTAGCTAATGATGTTACTGACAAAACTAGCTACGAGCAAAACAACCAAGGCAGCTAACTCAATATTATCTGACATTTTTACTATATTTTTTAATAAGCTTTTTACAGCAGCAAATGACACAGGGATTTAATGCTATTACATTAATGTAATAGGTGTTGCAGCAATAACTGAGAGCTAGTATCAATAAAACTGTCTGTGTGTTAAGGTAATGGACTTACTGGGCATAAAGAACGTGCCACAACAATGTGTAAAACCAACTAATAAGCTTAAATCTGACAGTTATCAACTAGCATAGAGTAGCTGATTGAAAGTTATAAACATTTGGTACTCCCATTCGAGTCCTATCATCAGGTCTTTTAGTGAAGAAATCACCAGCAAAATGTCACCAAAAGTGAATGGGCAAAAAAGGAAAATAGGTCCAGCATTTCCCGTGTCATAAACAGTTATAAGAGATAATTTGTGCGGTTTTGTTCATTCTAGCACTGAGAAATCTTTTGCCACATTGCTCTCATTAGCATAGCAGAGAGACACAGACATAAATAAATAACAAGACCACAAATAGAATATGTATGCTCTATATACCTGCAACAAAATAATTAACACTTTAGCTACTGATGGACTTGGTATTTACCAGTATTCACAAGTTTAGGATGTATATGATCGGACCCTCATAAAAACTGGAACTCTGATGAAAACCTGAAGCCCTGATTAGATCTGTGATAACCACAACAGCGGCTGAATCATCAATGTAAATATATAGATATTTTTTAATTTATTTTTACCCTGATTTTCTCAAGAATGTATTTAATCTGCCTTGTTGCAGCAGTACAAGCAGACTCGGGACAGTCAATGTCGAGAAAAGTGTCCTCCTAAACACAACAGACTCTGTTCTGGTTCCAAATCATTCGTCTGCTTTAACCAGGAAGTTTATTCCTTATTCAGGGCAAAGGGAAAACATTCTTCAGCCTTCTACTTCCATTGAGCAAACTGTCATCGAAGCCAAGGAGTCAATAGTGAGGGAAGAGATAAGACAACCAGATTTAAATACAAATCACACTCAATTGCACTTGCTTTCACAGGACTTTAGTACTGTTAATTTGATTTCAGAACATTTTAAAACTACATGAGTTCAGAAAAAAAAGTTGGCTCCCATTGGTATAGCCTCTTTCAGAATGCATTAATTGTAATGCAAATTAGGATGATTGAACGTTATACTAGACCGCTGTTGTATTTTATGCATTCAAGAAATAACAAAGACAGGCACAAAGAAGTCTGTCTTTATAAATGGAATGCTGTCTGCATTTCTGCTCAATGCATGAGTCCAAAACAGCACCCTATTCCATATATTACACTCTCTAGGGAATATAGGACCATTTGTGGCTTAACCCTGTAGGACTAACAAGTGGACTGGATGTCCATAATGCAGGCACTGCAATAGCAAAACAATATCTAATATATTAGGAACACATGGCCCAGAACAACACACTATCTAAACAATGGGCCAAAAACATTGCCAATCAATCACACAAATGACTTGGAAGGGAGATCAGAAACCCAAATATGCCTATTAATGCCTATGGACACAAGGTACACTGTAGCTTCCATAAGAAAACAGAATGAATGCATAATTCAAATCCAATGCAGGCAGGCCTTGCAAAAACGGTTTATAGAGATAACTTTATAATAATAATTGCAATGTTATATTTACCGCGAATAAGCAAAAGTAATAGAGCATAGAGAATGGTTCAAATGAATTCGTTGTTTACGATATCACCCAGCACAGGAGCACATGAATCATTAATATGGGTATCCATTGGGTTATTAGATGGGCTGGATCAGATACTTTACCGTCCACATTCTCCCGGTCGCTGATGTGCTGCAGATTACAGCCGGTCTCCTCCCTACTCAACTCCGGATCCGGGTTGTACGACTCTAATCTCGAGTGAGCATTTCTCCTGAGCTTCGGGCTGGAAGATACACAGCAAGAGTTCGTGATCCCCATATTCCAATCCTTTACAGTGTTGCGTGTATTATCTCATCCACTATAATTGTATTGTTGTATTGTATTAGTCGGTTCAGTTTGCTACAGCAGGGGTTACAGATCAAAGTACTGAGGGTGGAACCGGCGCGATTAACAGCATACACTGCAATTGATAAATCCAAGTCCAAGATGAATTAAAAAAGATATAGCCTCTTTCCAACAGAGAAATATGCCTGCTATTACTCGATAAACTCTTGTTTTATCCAAGCCTAGTAAATTAATAAAGCCTCCACTGGTTGGCAAGTCCACGAATTAACATGCTATTAAACATGACTGTTGACCACATACATGCCTGGTGCGGAGACATGGTCGTTTTTTATCCGGTGTAACGGGAATGTAAATGGAGACTATACGATACACATGACCGTGTAGGATGGTCGCCTGTGTAGCTGTCACAGAGGTAATACAGGGGTGTGTTCAATACGCCGTAAAACATGTGTCGTGTCTGGGGACCTACACGCCATCTATCCAATAGGAAATCAGTTCGAAATGATGGCCCCTCCCCGTTTTGTTCTGTTTGCTTCTGTTCGGCAAAACGTTGTGCGTGTGTGCGTGCGTGTGTGCGTGCGTGCGGTCGTGTGGTGTGTGTGTTCTTGTTTATGTGGTATAATATAAGTATTCACGATTCCACCCACCTAGTTTATGATAATATACTGTATACCATGTGTATGACGTCATGTAGCTTTTTACTGCTGTCATGTGTTGGTTATCAATTTAATAAAGCTTTAAGGCATCTCGGGGGTTTGTATGCGCCATGTCCTATCACTCTGCGATGCGTCAGGCATATGAGCATCTCTTAGTTGTGGTATAAAAATTATAGAATGGCTGTTTACCTGAATTTAGATGGATGTTTCTGAATTGTCCTTCTTTAAATGTTTTATTTTGTAATATTCAATGTGAACTAATTTTCCTAAAGAATGCTGTTGTGTTTGTGGTCATGATTCCAGACTGGTGTAAATGGAAATCATGTTTTTATAGAGGCTGTTGAAATTATATTTTCAGTATGTTGTTTTCTAAAGTTATGGTGTCAGTAATATACTCTATTGTTATATATGTATAGTACTGTTAAAATACTGTTTAGTAATAGTGCTTCTCTTAATATTTTTCCAGTGCCAGCTTATACATAGCCCTACGGTGGCCCACGGGTGCACAACACAACAACATTAGCAAAGCAAATCAAAGTTCAAAACACAAAAACATGAACCCAAAACACAACAGCATTAACAAAAGCACAACTACATTAACAAAAGCACAAAAACATTAACCCAAAACACAAAAACATTAACCCGAAACACAACAACATTAACAAAAGCACAAAAACATTAACAAAAGCACAAAAACTACATTAAGAAAAGCACAAAAACATTAACCCAAAACACAACAACATTAACAAAAGCACAACAACATTAACCCAAAACACAACAAAATTAACAAAAGCACAACTACATTAACAAAAGCACAAAAACATTAACCCAAAACACAACAACATTAACAAAAGCACAACGACATTAACCCAAAACACAACAAAATTAACAAAAGCACAACTACATTAACAAAAGCACAAAAACATTAACCCAAAACACAACAACATTAACAAAAGCACAACGACATTAACCCAAAACACAACAAAATTAACAAAAGCACAACTACATTAACAAAAGCACAAAAACATTAACCCAAAACACAACAAAATTAACAAAAAAGCACAACTACATTAACCCAAAACACAACGACATTAACAAAAGCACAACGACATTAACGTCTCCGGTTACGTATGTAACCATAGTTCCCTGAGGGGAACGAGACGCTGCGTGAAAACGCTATGGGAACGCTCTGCGTGAGTGCGTCATGAAGCACATGTGTAATCAGTCCAATGGCGTGACGGAACGTCACAGACGGGTGACGTCGCGACCAGGAAGTCATAAAAGCACCCCAAAATACCGGCACCTTCAGTTTCTGATGGGCTGAAGCAAGTGCCAAGGGCATGCTGGGAGTATGGCACAGACACGCAGCGTCTCGTTCCCCTCAGGGAACTAAGGTTACATACGTAACCGGAGACGTTCCCTATCAGGGAACTTCGAGCTGCGTGAAAACGCTATGGGAACACCACTACCCACTTCGCCATACAAGCAAGTGTCCGCCATGTGAAGTCAGAGCACACATTCGGACGAAAGCACCTGCGCTCCTGGCGTGGAGCTTAAGTCAAGCTGGTAAAAACTCATGAACGTGTGCGGTGAGGACCAGCCTGCTGCAACACAGACGTCATGTAGAGAAACCTTACCTGACAAAAGGGCTTTTGAAGCCGCCATACTCCTGGTCGAGTGGGCTCGAACAGCCAAAGGCTGACCAGCCGACTCGTAAGCAAGTGAGATGGCCTCAACCACCCACTTGCTCATCCTCTGCTTAGACACAGGACCCCCTCTCTTGGGTGGTCCAAAGCACACAAACAATTGTTCGGACAGCCTCCACAGGGCAGTTCTGTGGACGTAGGCGTCTAAGGCCCTCACCGGGCAGAGGAGGTTATGCTTCTTTTGGTCCGACGTCAAAAAAGGAGGAGGGCAGAAGGCTTGCAGCACAATAGGCCCAACGATGTTAGTTGGGACCTTGGGGACATACCCGGGTGAAGATAGTAGAAACGCCTTGACCATCCCGGGTAAGAATTGCAAGCAAGAGGGCGCCACCGACAGAGCTTGCATATCACAAATCCTCTTCAGAGAAGAGATGGCAAGTAAGAAGATCGCCTTGAGGGTAACGAACTTGTCAGGGACCTCCTCAATGGGCTCGAACGGAGCACGGGAGAGGCCTTCTAGTACAATGGCCAGGTCCCAGGATGGCACCCTCATGCCGGCTGCTGGCCTCAGCCTCCGGGTGCCACGAAGGAAGCATGATACCAGTGGGTGTCTCCCCAGAGAAACTCCATTTAGAGGGACATGGCATGCGGACAAAGCTGCCACGTACACCTTCAGTGTGGATGGGGATAGACCTGTAGAGAAGCGTTGCTGCAGGAACTCCAGCACTGCAAACACTGGGCAGTTAACTGGGTCTACCTGCCGTTCTCTGCACCACGAGGTGAACAGTTTCCACCTGGCGGCATACGCCTTCCTTGTGGCTGGAGCTCTGGAGTGAAGGATGGTCTCAACGACCTCAGTCGAGAGACCTGAATCTAAGAGGCGGGCCCCCTCAGAGGCCAGGCCCATAGTTTCCACAGCTCCGGGCGGGGGTGAAGGATGACCCCATGCGCCTGGGAAAGCTGGTCCCTCCTGATCGGAATCTCCAGAGGAGAGCCGACGAGGAGAGATATTAGGTCCGCAAACCACACTCGGGCCGGCCAGTACGGTGCTACGAGCAGTAGAATGACCCGCTCCTGACGGACCCTCTCCAGAACTCCTGGGAGCAGAGCAACCGGGTGGAAAGCGTACAGGCGTGACCTCGTCCATGCCTGCACCATGGCATCCACCCCTAGCGGGGCTGGAAGAGTCAGCGAAAACCACAGAGGACAGTGTGACGTCTCTCTGGACGCAAACAGGTCCACTTCGGCACGACCGAAGTGCGACCATAGGAGCTCCACCACCTCGGGATGGAGTCTCCACTCCCCGGGCCTCGGCCCCTGCCTCGACAGGGTGTCTGCCCCCTGATTTAGGTACCCCGGGATAAAAATGGCCCTTAAAGAAAGGAGCTTCCCGTGGGACCACATAAGGACCTGGCGGGCCAGATTGTAAAGTGGGCGTGAGCGAAGACCCCCCTGGTGGTTGATGTAAAAAAACACAGATGTGTTGTCCGACCGGACAAGAACATGATGACCTCTTAGGTCTGGGAGGAAGTGCTTCAGAGCCTGGTAAACTGCCAGCATCTCTATCCAATTTATGTGCCATGATAGCTGATGGCCCCGCCAGAGCCCTTGAGCTGGGCGACCACTCATGATCGCCCCCCAGCCCGTGAGGGAGGCATCCGTCGTTAGTGTAACACAGGACCCTGGGTTAGGAACCAAGGTTCTTCCACATGACCAGCGTGCAGAGACAACGCCACGTAACTGTGATCATGCGGAACTGGTTTCCCCTCGGGGAGAACCCCTTGGTTCTGAGCCACCACTGTAACGGTCTCATGTTCAGCAGGCCGCAAGGAATAACGTTGGACGCTGCTGCCAGTAGACCCAACAGTCTCTGAAACTGTTTCACAGTGAGTGACTGGCCTAGCCTCACCTGCTCGACAGCTGCGAGGATTGACGCAACACGTGCAGGAGACAAATGTGCCCGCATCGTGGTCGAATCCCAGACTACGCCCAGGAAAGTGGTCACCTGTACCGGCGACAGCGCACTCTTTCCAGCATTGAGCCTCAACCCCAGTTTGTTGATGTGAGCCAGAACGACATCTCGATGCCGAACCGCTAGATGCTCCGAAGGAGCCAGAATCAACCAATCGTCGATGTAATTGAGGATGCGTATGCCCTGGAGGCCCAGCGGCGCCAGGGCAGCGTCTATACATCTCGTGAACGTACGGGGAGAGAGTGCTAGGCCAAACGGAAGAACCCGATACTGGTACGCTTTGCCCCCAAAAGCGAACCTCAGGAACTTCCTGTGTTGTGGAAGGATGGAGATGTGGAAATAGACGTCCTTCAGATCTATCGTGACAAACCAGTCCTTGGACCTGAACGGTGATACGATCTGTTTGAGAGTGAGCATTTTGAAGCTGAGTCTCCCCACCGTCTGGTTCAACAGACGTAGGTCTAGAATAGGACGCAACCACCCATCCTTCTTGGGAACAACGAAGTACCGGCTGTACCAGCCCGACTCCCTGCTGAGAGGAAGAACTCGTTTTATAGCCCCTTTTAGCAGGAGCTAAAAACTCACGAATGTACCTCCTGCTCCAGTACCAGAGCCTGCTCTGGGCCTACCACTGTGGGCAGGACCCATTGAAACGAGGCGGATGCGTCCTGAACTAGATGGCATACCCGCTCTCGATTATCCGCAGGACCCACTGAGATATATTTGGCAGGGTCTTCCACGCTGCCAGAAAATCTACTAGGGGCACCAGCCTCTCGAGGCTGGCCTCTGGAATAACAGGTACTGCAGACACAGTGCCCTGTAACAGCGCACTGGCAGGGAACATCTGGTTCGACAGTTCTGGGCCCCTCCTCGGGAAAACGCTCGCCTAGGCCACCCAGCCGAGGGCACCAGGAGAAGCTCACTACTCCCCAGGTGGGGACCACCCCCAGCCGTCCAACCCCCCTGTCAGGGTCTTTTAGACAAAGCCTTCTTGGGCATAGCGACAGGCCACGGAACTGTCCTACCCCTCGAAGGCCCCGCCTGCGAGCGTCGCCTCCCGGCCCACTCATCGTGTGGGGGCGCCCGAGTAGTGACACTCACTCTCTGCTGCGCCCGGTGTGCCGTGCTCGGCACCGGGCGGGGCTGCCCCCGTCCGACAGCCCCTGCGACGCGGCTACGACGGGGGAGAAATTTCTGGAAGGCAGCCGCCTGCCTTCTCTCCTCCAGAAACCTCTCGACGACCGAGCCAATAGCAGGTCCAAAGAGGCCCTCGGGGGAAAGAGGCGCGTCCAGAAGGAAGGCTTTCTCCCTATCTCTCATATCAGAGAGGCTTAGCCAGAGATGCCTCTCCGTAGCCACCAAGGCTGCCATAGACCGGCCCACTGCTTTGGCCGTCTCCTTAGTGGCACGAAGTGACAAATCTGCAGCCTGACGAAGTTCTCGAACATCGTCAGGACTTATACTCTCCCCCTGAGCCCCGCCGCTAAGCAACTCGGCCTGATATGCCTGTAGAATAGACATAGTATGCAGGCAGGAAGCTGCCTGACCCGCCGCCGAATAAGCTTTGCCCACCAGCGCCGAAGTAGTCTTCAACGCCTTGGAGGGCAATGCTGGTGTCCTCAGAGACGATGCCGCGGGAGATAAATGGCTCGCCAGTATCTCCTCCGCGACCGGCATCGGTCCGTACCCATGAACATTAGCCTCGGCAACATTGGAGTACATATTAGTCCGCGGACGACACCGGCCTTTTCCAGGACCTCGACACCTCAGCGTGGAGGTCCGGGAAGAAAGGCAAACACCGGCGAGGAGGTAAAGCACGGGAAGGCAAGAATCGTTCATTCAACTTACTGGTTGAAGCAGACTCATGCCTGTCAGCCGGCTACTTGATCTTGAGCTTTCCCACAGGTCGGGTGAGTACCTCCAGCAGCTCCTCGTTCGCGGGTGACTGAACCAACAATTCAGCCTCTGCGTCGAGGTTTTCAGCCTCCATTTCCTCAGAACTGGACGGCTGAGAAAAGGGTGCCTCATCCAGGGCGGAAGAAACCCCCGCGGGTGCTTCCGAACCCCGAGCTGAGGCACTGGCTCTAGTAGACGAGGACCGAGAAAATGCAGAAGCCGTCTCGGAACCGCATGCTAGATCCGCTTGCGAACCCCACGACGCCAGTCGGCGCCGTGCCTCGGCAGCGGCGGGACCTGAGCCGCGGGGAAAGCGAACCGAGCCGCTTTCCTGGAAAAGCGCCAGGCGAGAGCGAAGTGTATGGATGGCAAGACGGTCGCAATGCTTACAGCTAGCCTCTTCCAAGGCTAACTGAGCATGCTCCTCTCCCAAACAAACTACGCACAGAACATGTGTCCCGGCCCGTGAGAAAGCGGTTGCAGGGAGAAGCACACTGTCTAAAATGCCGCTCGGTTGCCATAATCGCGGTGAACTCTTGTACATAAATGCAAAGAAATTTTCTGAATTAACAACGTAATAGCAGAAACCCGCGAGGACTGTCACAACATGCACTTGCTGAAGCAACAAAAAACTGAAGGTGCCGGTATTTTGGGGTGCTTTTATGACTTCCTGGTCGTGACGTCACCCGTCTGTGACGTTCCGTCACGCCATTGGACTGATTACACATGTGCTTCATGACGCACTCACGCAGAGCGTTCCCATAGCGTTTTCACGCAGCTCGAAGTTCCCTGATAGGGAACCAAAAAGCACAACGACATTAACAAAAACGACATTAACAAAGCGGAAGTGCTCCAGACCACTAGGGGGAGTGGAAAGTGGAATTGGTTGGTTCCCAACCAAAATAATAACTTGTTGTTGCTAGCAGGTCAATTTGAAATCCTCTTTAAATCAACGCACATTTTATTCATCAATGTAAGTTGTTTTTTTCATATATTTAATTATAATTTTACATAAAATTACGTAGGCTATGTAATTGAGAAAATACCAGTTGGAGCTGTGTTTACCTGTGATGTTTGTTGAAAATAAACTTTCAAACTTTCATTTTAGACTCCCCCTAGTGGTCTGGAGCACTTACGCTTTGTTAATGTCGTTTTTGTTAATCTCTTTGTGTTTTTGTTGATGTCGTTTTTGTTAATGTTGTTTTCGTTAATGTCGTTGTGCTTTTTGTTAATGTCGTTGTGCTTTTTGGTTAATGTCGTTGTGCTTTTGTTAATGTCAATGTGCTTTTGTTAATGTAGTTATGTTTTTGGTTAATGTTTTTCTGTTTTTGTTAATGTCGTTGTGCTTTTTGTTAATGTCGTTGTGCTTTTGAACTTTGATTTGCTTTGCTAATGTTGTTGTGTTGTGCACCCGTGGGCCACCGTACATAGCTAGTGATTTATTCCATTGGAGAATAACGACATAGACCACAATGGGGACAGCCTAGCCTACCTTGCTTTGCTTTCATTTGAATTTTAGATGCTGTGCTTGCTTTTGTTATAAATAAATAAAATATGGAGAGATTTTAAAATATGCAAAGATTAACATGGGTTTTAATGAGTGCAATAGGGATTTAGAGGTTTCTTGTGAAAATGGTCCTGATTGTTTGCCAATCACAATACTGCCTTTAAAGCTATTCCATATTGAAATATATATTTATCACAAGTAGAGTGTATTCACATTTTAAATAATTGAAGTGTACGTGTCGTCACAAAAAATACATAATGCTATGTGCAATTAACCATAGACTAAGCATTATACCCGAGTAGCAATGTTCTGCACACGACACCTGAAGCCAGAAGCAAGTCAATCAATCAATTGTACTTCATAAAACCTTTTTACAACGTCACAAAGTGTTTTTACAAACACCCTGCCTGAAACACGACAGAGCACAACAAGCTAATATACATTCTATTTCAATAATGCTGATATATTTATTTTATCTTTTGATTGTTTAGATTTTTTAATTCAGTAATATGAGAAAATAATGCAGGAGTTCGTATACACAGTGCGTTGCAAAAATATTCAAACAGCAATATCTATAGGTTATTATTGGCCTTCGCAATTGGCTTGCACATGTCCTGCAATCTCCCCAACAACACAACAACAACAACCGAAATAAGCTCCTCCTTAGGTTTATTTTGTATCTTTTTCATTTTTTGTAACTTTACATTTACTTGATAACAGTACCATTCACTTTGACTGTGCAACCATTTACGAGGTATTTTACAATAGTTTCCAATTTCACCTGCTGGCTGCATGTACTTTTTAGGTGTTTAATAAAGTATTGAAATGTGGATTTTCTAGCAGGCTCTAACATTGTTTTCCTGATCTAGTTTTCCTTAACAGTTTTCTTTAATATATATATATATATATATATATATATATGCTAAGCCCGGCATCATTTACTAACAAAGTCAACTTTTTTAAATAGCAAAAATATATTGATTCATTTTAGATTAATCATTTTAGTGACATTTAAAAATCCTTTAATGTTCACATGCAAGGCTTATAACATTGACTAGTTGTGCTTTTTTTAGGGTGCTCTATTGTATGGCGCAAAAGCTGTTTATTAAAAGTGCAACCTCTTCTTTACAGGGTAAGTTTAGCTAAATGTTTTTACTGTAAACATAGCATTGTGAACTAAGATTTTTTTTAAAGTGCTCGAGGCATTTATTAGCAAGGCATTGATCCTTGTGTCCATGCCAATACCGATTCAGAGTAAGGACTAGCATTTCATTAGCATTTTGCCAATTGTAATTTAAATAAGGCTAATAAACGTACTGATAAATACTTTATTTTGTCAGGAATGTGAAAGCCAGGACTATTCCGAGGAGGAGCCATCGTCAGGGAAGCAATATGTACCTGACAGCCAATCGGACTCTGATGATTTGAATAGGTCGTCATGTGCATCAAAAGTTAATTTTATTGTTCAAAGTGTCATTCCACCCAACTCCGTATTGGATGTGGAACTTTGCATTTTGTCATCCAGCTCAGGTGGGACAACAGAAGGGGAGATTGTTTCATCCACACCATCTTTCACCAAGAAGAACTACTGTTTTGTCTGTAGCAACCCCCAATCTAAGATATCCAGGCACTTTCATAAACATTAGAAACAGAATGCTGAAATTGCGTTTGCTTGTTCACTCCCCAAGAAATTCAGACAAAGAAAAAGGTTGTTGGACAAACTTCGAAACAGAGTGAATCAAATGCACAATGAAGTAGTCCTTAACAAGACCGGTGGGTCACTGAAGGTTAACAGAAGACCAAAAGTCAAACTGGCTAATCAAAGTTACATGCATTGTCTCTACTGTAAAGGTATGTTTGTCCACACAGAGCTCTGGAGGCATGTACGCCGATGCTCCTCAAAAATGAAGTCAACCACTTAATCTTCTGGAAGAATAAAAATGTTGGGTCTGGCCAGTCTGGTGGATGCACCCTACCGTCAGCATATTTCTCAGGATGTTTGGAAGACATTTAGAAGTGACATCTGTTGTGCGCAGTGACATCTCAATACTACAACGTGCACAGTCTTTATATAATAAGCATGGGCAATACCCCCAAAAAATAGCTCTCTGTACCCTATAAAAGGCCGAATTCAACAAACCATCCCCTCTACCATTCACTAAAGATGTGGTACTTCTTAACCAGCACCTGGAGAAGACTAGAGAGCAACCCAAAGTAATGAATAATCTCCTCATGACTATGTCAAACTGACCAAAGAAGCTCTTTCACAGCAAAAGTGTCTAACCTTCTTTTAAAATCTAAGCTGCATTCAGATGTTGCTGTAGGCCTATCGAAATTTTAGGAAAGTCTTTGCAAGACCTTTAGAGAAGAAATGGAGGAGGAAGGAGGGCGAAAGGTTGCATTACTGCTTACTTCCAAAATGGTTGATACCTTGAAACTTATGGTTGATAGAAGGGGAGTGTGTGGAATTAGCAAAGATAATGCTTACTTATTTGCAAGACCCAAATTTGAGAGTCCCTTTTGAGGAAAAGACTGCCTCAGGAGTTTTGCACGTGAATGTGGTGCAAAGAACCCAGAGCATTGTGTCCCATTGCTAGTTGCCCTCGTGTTCTGTGTATTTATTGTGTAACTGTATGTTTTCTGTGGGATAAGATTTGGGTCAATAAAAATGAATGAAACTTTTGCGAAAACGAACAAAAAATATGCATAAACACCAAACATTTTTACATTGTCTTCAAATAAACTGCATTCTTTAATTAAAAATGTCAGTTTCGCTTTCGCCAAACGTGCTTTTGAATGCGCTGCCAGAGTTTTCGTTTTCGAAATCTTTTTTTTTGTTTTCGCTTCTCAAATTTACGTTCGCCCTTCTGGCACATATCTATCGTGTGAATTGAATTGAATTGGGACTGACTCACACATGACTCACACATACATCGACGCACATACAGTTTTGGCCTGTTCGTTGTCAGATTTTCTTTGTGATGTGACATTTAGCTGAGTCATACGATATTTGTTTTTAACCATATAGCAATTTGTGTCATGTGTATTTCATTAGGTCAAAATACATAATTATAGATACCTATAACATAATGAATAGTATAATGCAGCTGTACAGGACAGGACAGTATTTTACGTTCTGCATTTGCAAGTGGGTGTTCAGTTAGGGTGGGGGGTTGAGCCTGATATTACTGGATGGAGAACAGAAACTACTTAAGTGGTGCTATGTGGCCAGTAGGGGGCACTCAATACTCTGGCCAAAAGTCTAAATCATGATGTTTGTAGTTAGTGACATTTGCATTCTCTACACTCATCTCATCATGGTCACCTGATCAACACAAGTTTCCAACAAGCCCATTCGTCCCCAGTCTTCTCCTGTAACACTCAAATACAAAGAAGCACTTGATTGGTATCAAGTAGATTACTTGAATGTTTTACATGAATGTTTTACATGATTTGGGCTCCAATATTTTAAAATATGTTTAATGTTGTAACACCACCTGTCCATTAAATGGCAGTGTTGGTCTATGAAAGATGAGGCTTCCTGATTAGACCATACAATGCTTTATACATGCAGTTGTTTTCACATAACTCAATATTGAAACCCTCATGTGATCATATTTTCAGTCTGGTCAAATAAGAATGATCTGTGTGAGTGATAGTTGAAATTAATTTAGAAAAACAACGAACAGATTATACTACATAGGGTTTTGTACATTATGTTGACGACACGGAATATGGGATTAAGGTCACCGGATTGTCAGTGCACAAAAATAAAAGACAGTTGTTTCAAGGTTTTCGTTCCAAGATCACATGTTAACACTTCGACCCATCCATACTGTGTCAACAGAACTGAAACGGAATGCACCTGCAAACATATACTATCAGAGAAATTCTAAATCAAATGCTTAAAAAAGAACAAATGAAACTCTCGGGCAGTTAGTAAAACAGGAACAAACTTTAAACGGTTATCTTTTCAGATAAAAGTAAATTATTAATAACTGCGATTAAGGATATTCCCTGAAGCTAAAAGTTAAACAACACCTTGCCCTGTACACTGCTCTACTGATATTAAATATACAGCGAAGAAAGAAATTATTTGATCCACTGCTGAATTTGCATGTTTGCCAACTGATAAAGACATGATCAGTCTATAATTTTAATGGTAGGTTTATTTGAACAGTGAGAGACAGAATAACAACAACAAAAATCCAGAACAACGCATTTCAAATAAGTTATAAATTGATAAGTATTTGACCCCTTGCAAAACATAACTTTGTATTTGGTGGCAAAACCTTTGTTGGCAGTCAGAGGTCAGATATTTCTGGTAGTTGTCCACAAGGTTTGCGCACATCTCAGGAGGGATTTTGTCCCACTCCTCTTTGCAGATCTTCTCCATGTCTTTAAGGTTTCGAGCCTGATGTTTGCCAACTCGAACCTTCAGCTCCCTCCACAGATTTTCTATGGGATTAAGGTCTGGAGACTGGCTAAGCCACTCCAGGACCATAATGTGCTTCTTCTTGAGCCACTCTTTTGTTGCTTTGACCATGTGTTTTGTGTCATTGTCCTGCTGGAACACCCATCCATGACCCATTATCAATGCCTTGGCTGAGGGAAGGAGGTTCTCACCCAAGATATGACGATCCATGGTCCCGATGATGCGGTGAAGTTCTCATGTCCCCTTAGAAAAACACCCCCAAAGCATAATTTTTCCGCCTCTATGTTTGATGGTGGGGATGGTGTTCTTGGGGTCATAGACAGCATTCTTCCTCCTCCAAACACGGAAAGTTGAGTTGATGCTAAATAGCCTAATTTCATTCTCATTTGACCACAACACTTCCACCCAGTTCTCCTCTGAATCTTTCAGATGTTCATTGACCATCTTCAGATGGGCCTGGACATGTGTTTTCTTGAGCAGGGGGACATTGCGGGCTCTGTAGAATTTCAGTCCTTCACTGCATAGTGTTACCAATTGTTTTCTTAGTGACTATGGTCCCAGCTGCTTTGAGATCAGCGACAAGATCCTCCCATGTAGTTTTGGACTGATTCCTCACCATTTTCATGTTCATTGAAACTCCACGAGGTGAGATCTCGCATGGTGCCCCAGGCCGAGGGAGATCAGTTACAGTATCAAATGTTTATTTTTTGTGTTAATGCTGATATGGTTAGGCCCAAAGCATTGTTTTGTATAGACTTCAGTTAGGTGTTTTCAGATATATATTTTTTATTTTTTTTAGAAACAGTTCATTTTTACTATCTTAAAGCATAGCATGGATCAATACACATCCTGAACAAGATCAAACCTGTTCTATATACGTGTATACGTACAAATCTATAAAAACAACATTTAACTAACATCAAATTAATTGTACATCTCAACTGAATTGCATATCCACTGGCCTGACAACAAAAAGACAACTATATATACCTGTAAACAAAAAAGGCAGGTTATTACAAAATTAAAAGCAAATGAGATGCTCCGAAATCAAATCAGAAATTGTCCCAAATGACACCCAAGATCTCATATAATGCACATCTTTTAGCGAGAGCCCAAAGGACTCAAGAGAAAATCAATACATTATGTAGGGGAATGACATTATTAGAAAGTAATTCACATACAATGTATAAAAAATAGCCTTATCAGTACAGCACCTTTCAACACAGACAATAAGGGAGAATAATTGATGACAGCTGGAGAAAACATGAAACAACTGACACATGGAAATTACATAGTCATGTACCATATAACCCATCCAATGGCTGGAAAAATACTATTAGAAAACTCATATGGAAATATACAGGTTTCCTGTTTATTTGTTTCACTCTGTCCCTGAAGAAGGGGTTCACCTCATTGGATGTACAGAAATATAAGAACTCTATTTTGAGAAAAGCTCAGTTTGGCCTGGTTTCAAATCGGTTTGAGCTCTCGTCAACTCCATGTCTTTCCCTGTGAAGTCAAACAAGCCAGTAAGGAACAATCAGTTGGCATGAAAACCTAAACAAAGTGGACTTGCTGTTGAGTTCCGCATGGACTCAAAGTGAAGTGCTTGTCCGATGGCGGGACTCATCTGCAGGCCTTTAGCGCATGCATGTCCACAGTGTTGAGTCTTCACGAAGCACATGAACCCAATGTATCGTTTCCCATCTGGCTGCCTTCTCCTTGGCCAACTCCCTGCAAATGACCGAAGCAAAGTCGAGGCTAATGCGTTCACAAACAAGCGCATGTGTGAGGAGAGACAAGGGCCCTGAGCAGGACTTTTAACTTGAGACTGGAGAGTGCAACCCCCCCCACCTCGACACAACAGTCTTACACTACGAGACGAGCAACAGAGACAATAGTCTTTTACATTTTTTTTATCCCAGAGTCTCTTCTTCCCCTCTGTCCGCATTAAGTCTGTAAACTTCTCTTCACGTGCCTGAACCATATGCTCACAGTCTCTGGGCACAACGCCACTCATCTACTCAGTCTTGTGACAGTAAATGTCTTTTAGTGCTTTGAGTTCCTCGATGAGGGTCTTGTTTTGGTTCTCTAGCACGGCCACGCGGTTCTCCAGACACTTGACGTACTCCTTCTTTTTCCTGCGACACTCGCGTGCAGCCTCCCTAGACGAGACATATGAATAAGAGATGGAAGTCAGTGGACAGACCAAGCACCATCACCATGCCTCATGTGATATACCCCTTAACATCAAACCGCTGACCATTTATCCAAGTGTGAATGACTTTAGCGAAACATAATATCCTTTGTTCAATTGTTAGCCAATATATTGTAAGTTTGGCTCCAAATACAGTATATAAAGTATTTCAGAGTACTCTACAGGGAAGAGGCGTCCACTATAAATGCAGTCACCTGTTTTTCATGAGGCGGGTCTCCCGCTTGCGTGTGACTTCCTCAGTGTGCACCGGGGGGCTGTTCATGGACATGGAGCTGGGGGAGGTGGCCATCACTAGGCCCTGGGGGAGGCCCGATGAGGGTGAACGCAGTTGGTACGCTGGCATATCCCCAGTGGCAGCTAGGTGGGACAGACGGTACGTCGGGGTTAAATGACTTAGTCACATACAATTCAGGGTTAGTCGTCGCTCAATCGAATCCGACACTGGCACAGAAGAACAGAACCAGAATGTCCGAAGATTAAGTCAATAATTCAAATCAGTAGGTCGCTACAACACACATTGCGTTGGAATTTAGGTAAAAAATAGACTACTTGTTCACTGCATTTCTGAAAAACAAATGACAACCATGCAAGCGCAGATTACAACAGCCCAACAGTAAATTCATCCCGGCCGTATTGAAATTGGAGCATTGTTTAAATAGGTTTAAATTTGGGTGAAAGCAGTGAGTGTGCAATCTGTGTCAAAAGCCAGGAAACCTTCTCCTTAGATCCGATGCAACAACAGATTGACCAAGGTCCTGTGACGTAACCAAGAAACCCGGTGTCATCGGGAGGACAATGTTCTGCCCAACAGCCCGTGAAGCTCAGGTGAAATACATTTTCCTGATTGGTTAATGTTGTAAAAAAAATACCTTTTTAACAAGCGGCTTAGGCGACTAAAACTTTATAGAATGACATGCTGTCTTCAGACAGTTATGTTAAGATAATTAATCGTTATTAGGTGGTTCCATTACTGTCAACCTATAAAGAAAATAACGGTGGCATATCGCATTTTCACAACTACATTATTTGGTTTCAAAGGATTAAATAATGTTTTATATAATTGTAAAACAGTATTAAAAGTAATAAGGGTACGCCAATGGGATAGAATAATATAGCGTTAATATAGACGTACTGTATGAACCTGAAGACGACGGGTGAATCCTGTCCCTTCACTCCCTTTTGTGTATTTAAAACAGTGGGGAAAGATAATGCAGTTTAAACAAAAGGAGCAGTGAAACCGTTGTAACCCATACTGCAGTGGTACATGGCCAGCAGACAAAGCAGGTTAGAACACTTGGGCACACTTGGACACTTATAATTTCTGACCCTGAAAAATGTTCAAATAACACCAAATAAAATAGTTAATACGCAGTGTTAGCCTTAACCCTACGCAGTATTTCCAAAGTAGACCAATGATGTGTACCAATGAACAGCTATTAATTGTTTTTTTTTTGCCTGTCAAAACCTAATATTTGAATTCACTGTGAATGAATTGGCAAACATTCACGCATTTGTTAAAATCCAAACACCAGCAACTGAACAAGTGTTTAAATACATGAGTGAACAAGCCTCAGAAGCGCCTAGTCTCTACTCTGTTTTCATTCGTGTGAATGACTTTACGCTGGCACACACAACCCAGCTCATACTGTTCCCTCAGAGAGCTCTGTTCTCTGTAAACACAGTGTGACTCTGCTGATGTCAATGTGGGTCTAACTCAACGGTTAGCCCTGTCATTTCCCTGCCTGTTCCAGGAAACCGAGTGACGTCAAACACACAACGCTCGCCCCTCCCCCACCCCAATCACTTCTCTGCCCGGCTGGCTCCAGAGAAGGGTTCTGTTTCAACGCTTCTGTGGAAAGAGGGGCAGGCAGGAAGGAAACGGCTTGAGAAAGCTAACAGAACACTGACTGTCATACTATTGTCCTGTTTTCCCCACTACTGAGATGAATAGTAAGGATTCAGCACTTGTAATGTGTTGACGTTTAATGAAGGACTGATTACAGTAAGCAGGGTGCCCTGTAACAAGCTAGCTGTTTACCTCAATATGTTAGTGTGTGCATGGCTTTCAGTTTTCTATTGGTTTCCTCTGGTCTCTTAAAATCACATTCAGTGTTTTGGGAAATCGTTTTTTGTAACGCCTTTGAGAATTGCGAGATAATTGTTCTAAGTTGTTAACCAGTGATATATTACACAAGACAATTATTAAAAGCCTGGTAAGGAAAATAACAACTAATGAAGAACTTTTAAGTCATTAATCACCAAAATAATGTACATAAAGCTCTCTACATACAGACATTGCAGAAGATCACTTAACTGAACAACAGAACACATGTGTAATCTGCCTGAAAGCATGCAAGGCAAAAGAAATACCTAATAGATAAAGCCAAACCCAAAAAAAACAAAAAACATTACATGATAATAACATACCTGATTCAGTCTCATCTCCAGTAACAGCCATGTCTTTCAACTCTCAAAACAAAATCTCGGACCAGAATCCCTTTCTCTTGTTGTGCACCTCTCTTCCTGTGCTCTGTGTGGATTGGTCACTAGTCAACTTTGCACATATTTGCAATTAAGTACATTGACATCATAATGACATCACTAAGGCTGCTGAAGTCAATAAGACACATTCCACCTCACAGCTCCTCCCCCCGCCTGCCACCTCACAGCTCCTCCCCTCGCCTGCCTCTTGGACCAAACGCTGAAGCGACGCTATGTGGAAGGGAGGGAGAGTGGGCAGGCAAGCTGGATATTTTTAGACGTATGACGCAACTAAGCAACATAGAGCAAACAAGAAGATTTTGTTCCCAACGGGCAGGAGAAGTCCTAATGTGTGCACTCTGATTGAACCACCAAAGGATTTGCTTGGACGACTTATCGTGATAAGAGGACACTTAGCTGTTCGGGAAAAATAGCATTTAAAAAATATATTTCTCTGGAAGATTTGGTAGTTTTAAATACACCTAAATACACACATACACTGATGAGCCAAAACATTATACCTAATTTGCTGTTGGTTCTCTGTGTGCTGCCAAAACAGTGATGCCAAGGCATGTACTCTACAAGACACTTGAAGGTGTGCTGTGTTATCTGGCAATAGCAGTTGCGAGGTGAAGGTGTTGTGGATAGGACTTGTTGGTCGAGGACACAGATGCTTCACCAGAGGGATAGTATTAGCCAAGTTAGGGGACGTACCTAGTTTCCACCAGACATTGCACTTGGCATTCAGGCCAAATACTTGAATTTTTGTCTCATTGGTAAGAGTCATTTAGTTAACACAGGACTGGCTTCTCTGCAGAGAAACTCTGAAGCAATAAGTGAGTGGCCATTGGGTTCTCTGTCACCTTAGTCACCATGTAATTTCAAGTTTTTAAACTTCTTTGATTTCACAAAAACGAAGGCCACAATTTTCCTGGAAACTACATTTAATAAAATCCCAATGTTGGAACAAAACTCTTACCTACGTAGAAATGTAACACAACCCTATTGTATTATTCTGTAACATCAAATACCGACCCAATTCTGCCAGGGAATTGTATAAATTGAACATATTTTTTATATTCACATGTAAAAAATTCTTTATTAGGTGTGAAAAGTTTCTGAGCTCGATACCTCCTCACAGTTTCAGGATTCACAATTATTGCTTGAATAAATCACTGTTAATATGTAGTGTCATGTACTGTAGATATACTTTGTACGCCAACATGGATAGATTGACCCTTCCCTCCTACCTTGTATCATTACTTGACCTCCCTGCACAGAGAAGAACTGCTGCCCTGAGTCCCCTGCCTGGGCTGCATACTGCAGGATCTGTTGGGAACCCGAGTTAGACATGGCCAGAGTCTGTAGGCCCTGAAGTCCTTCCGTCCCTGGGCTGGCTATCTGAATGGCTCCTCCTGGGGTGATGGCAACTAAGAAAGAACAACAGTTGGTTAGAAAAGGAAATGCCAAGAGAAACAGCTACATTTCAAGTGATACGTTTACCTACGCATTAGCTAAACACATTTAAACTCAGTTTTTCACAATTCCTAACATTTATTCCTAGAAAAATCTTTCTGGTCTTAGGTCACGTAGGATCACCACTTTATTTTAAGAATGTGAGATGTCCGAATAATAGTAGATATAATGATTTTTATTTCTTACATCCCATTCCCAGTGGGTCAGATGTAAACTGGATGAGTATTTGGTAGCATCGCCTTTAAAATGTTCTTCGTGAGTAGCCTTCCACAAGCTTTCCACAATAATTTGGGTGATTTTTGGCCATTCTTTCTGACAGAACTGGTGTAATTGAGTCAGGTCTAAGGTTGGGACCATATGGTTCTCACAAAGCGATTCAAAATTTGAAACAAGGTTTAGGGTCACGGTTTCTACATCTCTTTAGAAAAACGTATAGAATAACATAAAAAGTTCAGTGGCTGTGAGTGAGTTGGCTTGGCATTTATAAATAGATCCACCACTTCTGATATGCGTCATGCTCTCGCGTTCACCTACAAGAGCCGACGCTTATACGTGACTCGTTCAGGAAGACCCATCTCCTACGTTATTGCGCTCGTTGTCTGACACAACAGCAGAACGGTGTCTTTCCCTCTTCAAGTTCCAGTCCTCCACAGCAGCTTTAGTACTTCCCCTACATTTACTCCTGTGTGCGAATCGAATAGCGAACAAGTCTGTAAAACAAAGCTAGCATTTCGTGAAGGCCTGTGATATTTCGATTCCTGCATGTCGTGGGCTATACATTTGCAAATCCATTTTTATTATTTTGCTTATTGACGGCCCGGGTGGAGAGTAGTAGCAAAAGACTGGAAGAAGAAGTGAAGAATGTTCTTCACTTTCTTGCACATGTTTTTGCAGTTGAGATCATGGCTTTGTGATGGCCCCTCCAATATCTTGATATTGTTGTCCTTTAGACATTTTGACACAACTTTGGAAGTATGCCTTGGCCCTTGCATCATTGTCCATTTGGAAAACCCATTTGTGACAAAGCTTTGACTTCCTGACTGAATGCTTCAATATATCAACATATTGGTTTTTCCTCATGATGCCATCAATATTGTGCAGCAGCACCTCCTGCAGCAAAACATCCCCACAACATGATGCTGCCACCAACGGTTAAGAGCAGTCCAGTGCTATAGGAATATTTCTTAGAATCACTGTCGTGGGGAAGAAGCTGTTTTTGTGGCGGGATGTTTTGGTCTTGACCGACCATAGCCAGAAATGAGAGTTCTGAATAGTCTGTTACCCGGATGGGAGGAGTCTGCCTCAATTTTTGCAACAGCAGTCTAGAATATTTGCATCTTGGGTTGATATTTTAATAAATAGTTTTTATTTAGGTTGCTCGTGGTTCAGGTTACCTTTGTTAAAGTCACCAAGGACGATAACTCTTTTTTAGCAATTCAATTGTTAGCCCATCCAAAAACATTTGATGTTTTTTGTGGAAAGGTTCTAACTTACCACCCATGTTTTTAGGTGATTTGACAATAAATACATACAAGTATTTTACTTATTTGCACTGTGATCCTCTTTAATAGAAACATTTCACAAGTTTAGAGTTGTGACAAAAAAACTGAAACTAAATGAACAGATGGATTTGGTTACATAAAGTACAGCATATTCTGGCTAGATAAATTGTTAAATCCCTGAAATCCTTAATTTAGGTACTTAACCAGTAAATATATTCCAAATACACACATATCAGGTTTTACACCAGTTATCTTGGTTTGTTCTGTGCAGCCATTTTTTTAGTCTTGTTTGAAGCTTTAAACACTACAACCACTCCTTATTTAAAAAGGCTTCAAACCATTGGCCGAAACCTGGTGAGTAGCTGATTTAAAAATTATACAGATAATTCAGTGTGATGGTGAAACCAAAAATCTAAGGGAAAACTAAGGGTGTGTCCTCAAAGGATCGATTGTCATATACGTTACCAACACTGTTGTGTGTACTGTTGTACACCACCTTTAAATCATCTGAAGTTCTTTACTACTGTTTTGGCAATAAGCACCTCTTCTGACAACTTTATTCTATATGACAACTTGCTCGGTTTACCCCAACCACATTGACCAGAACCCAATGATACTCACTGTATTGGCCGGTGCTGGTCTGATAGATTGAAGTTGGCACTTGAACGGAAGGTACGCTTGAGGGAAGAACCTCATCTTCGCCTTTTTCCTCCTCAATTTTTGGAATTGAGGAGGAGTCCGATGACAGTTCATTTAAGATTTTTCTGGAGAAAAAGAGAAATCAGGTGATAAACACCCATGCATATAGTCGACAGTAGTTGCATTCTTTTTTTCACATAACTTTTGACCAAGGCCCATGATGCTTGGTCTACAGTGGTGAACTAGGGAAATAATTTATTATTTAAAGCTTAGTCAATTTAAAATGTTCAATGTCTTTATGTCTGCCTACCGATATGATGGCCGTCTTGAGAGAATCTCCCGTCTTTTTTGCGTGTCGTTTGACTCTCTACCTTCGAGCCCCGACATAGAGGATACCTGAAGTTAACAAAACAAAAGGAAAGTTTATAAGCAATGAAAGCAGATCCCAGCGTAGGGCTACCTCCCTCCATTAAAAAGTAACAAAAAAAACAAGAAAATAATGCCCCAAATGGAAGTGCTCTGTGCACTGTAAAAAGAAGAAAGTGCGCATTAAATAGAGTGGGGATTTATAAAAGTTTTTATTACAGCAGGGCTTCACATAAATGTTCAACTAATCTTACATACAATGTGCTGTGTTAATTACCGTCTGACAAGAGACAACATCCAGTGCATGAAGGTTAAACTGATGAGCTTAAATCCCAGATCCTATTTCTTACACAAAGAGATAAAGATTGCTGTTGTTTGGCCCTCAGGATTAGTGGCACAAGATTTTTTTTTGGACGATTGGTTATACTCTTGCCAACTCATTGGCTGTCATTGTCACGCCCAACAGTGCAATGAGCAGGAACCTGGCATCATAACAGACTGATACGCAGCGAATGCACGGCAACAAGTACCCAAATCCATTTCGTGTTTATCTCTGGGATCTTGAGATGACAGCATTTAATTTAAAAAAACTCAGATTTTATTGAAATGACCCCAGAGGGGATGAGTCTGTGTTCCAAATGTCACTTTTCCATTATGAATCCCTAATACAAAAGTGCACTACATTAGGGATAGGGTGTCATTTGGGATTGACTCTGGAGGTATACGGATGTGATGCAGCTCTGCTAGTTACCTGTACAGGCTGCATCTGTGGCGACTGAATAACAGAGGCCTGAGGAGCCTGTATGACTCCTTGTATCTGAACGGTCTGTCCACCAGGTAACCGAACAACTGTCATACCAGCAGAGGCTCCTGGTCCGGAAACCTGGAGGAAAAAGGGATGATAATCATTTAACTCTGATATTTAAACAAAACAAGACAGAGATTGGGGGGAAAGGAAACTCCATAAGCGTCTAGCCTGTTTGTACCATCCTGCCAAAACGTATCCTCTCATCATGTTAGGCTTGACAATGAGCAAAAGCGTTGGTAATTTATTTAACCTTTATTTAAACAGGTAGGCCGATTGTGAACAAATTCTTATTTGCAACGGCGACCTGGCCAAGATAAGGAGAAAGGAATGTGCAGGATAACATACAGTTACACAATAAATATAAAGAACACAAGAGCGCAAATAGAAATGGGACACAACAAGGCAACACAGGGTCAAGTTACCTGAGGTATATGTAGTTCGGTTAAGCAGCATTGATAAGGCAATGACAAATATATATAAAAATACAATGAGTATCTATATACAGGATGTACAGAGATTAAAGTGTCTAGAAAGAGCACAAACTGATCAGAATATTTTGAATCAGATGCACTGAACAAATTGTGTTAGGCGGATGTGGCCACAAGAATTACAACAGCCACATATTTTCTAAGGTAACTACCTGGGTGAGAACAGCAGTGGGGGAGTTCGATTCACTCTGACTTGCTTCTTCATCAGACATTGAGTCATCAACACTTCCATCCTGCTGTGATGCAACTTCTGTGTCCATGGTCATCAGACAAAAAATGGCAGGAAACTGAACACAATGAAAAGGTATTGGCTCGGTGATTAGATTACAAAGAGTATTTTAGCAAATGTTATCGTTAGTCCTTGTTCAATGTCCTTACATTATTTTATTACAAATATAGTTTAAAGTATGTGGTAAAGGGGCGAGTGATGACAAGGATGTGTGTGGGGGCACATGAGGGCACTCATCTCATTGCCAATTTGTAAAGAAAAAGGGGTTTTGACCAGTGTTCACAATCAATCTGCATGAGGTGCATGCTATGGTTTGTTTCATTCTGCAAAACCAAATTGCTCTGTCATTATAATGGAGAGCCCCAAGTCTGATATGCCAATGGGCGGAGCCTAGAGTTTCGAAATACTCTGTGTGAAACTCTTTTATTCGAGTGGTGACTCTTGAAATGGTTACTATTTTAAATATATAACTAGTAATTGAAAAGCACTGTAGTCATATTAAACCCCTTAAGGACACATTTTTGCTGATTGATGTTTATTGACTTTTCGGTTAGTTACTTCACAAAAAATAACGCTAAATAAATTCCGTAAAGAGGCGTTCAAGAGTAGCCACTCGAAACCAAATTCCACCACCAACGTGAATAGCGATCACGTAGTTCGGCAGGCAGTAAGCAGGCAACAGCCGGGTTGCGCAAAGTAATAGCGGCTCGGTCTGTTTAGCGAACAATATACCGAGCGACAGTTTGCCCCCGTGCGTCATTGTGAACGTCGGACTTTCTGCCTCGTCTCTATTCGCCGCTCGGGTCCTACGACAACACCGCTACTGTGTAATAACTTACCGAGCTTCTACGTAGTCAGACTCGTCACTAATTATGGTAGGAGTGGATGATGGCTCGAGCCTCTGCCCACGTAGTCCCCACGTCAGTCCTGATGATGCGGATCTAACATGTCCACCAAGCAGTAGTCCTCTTCAACTGACAAACACATAGAAAACATACAGGGGAGGAGCTCTAAACATTTACTGTACTACCGGTACTTCTGGACTACTGGAAATGTCGGTCGGGTATGGTGGGGGGTGTAGAGAAAGTGTTAATACACTCGGTTCAAAACGGTTTAATAATGTCCATTCAAACCGTTGAAACATAAGGAGTTAGTTCAGACAGAGTGGGACTAAATACAAATACTATTATTGTGTTGTTTTTACAGTTGCGCTGAGAGTAACTGACATTTATCTGAATGTGCCATCTAGTGTATGTAAATGGTAATGCAACACTGGTATCAGCAAAATGTTCAAACCATAGTGGCTCAGGATCAAACAGATAGTACAAAAGTTAAATTGTCATTGATTTACGTCCTCAGTAGGCCTATACACTTAATTTTATGTTGATCTAAAAATGTGTATGAAGGAACGCAAATAGACTTTTTAAATGTTGCCTCTGTTTTATGGGAATTTCTACTTTTTAATCAATAGAGTAAGTGAGATGCATCAGTGTTCATAAACACATTCGCTTCCCAAATAGCTCTTGTCTAGTTTCCATATTTTTAATGGCCGATTTTTGCTATTGCTTGTGTTAGGGTGTAAAGAAAATATGCAAACTCCACAGTTAGCTTAAAATGGGGGGTATGAAATTGACTATTTTCTGTTTTTAAAAATGTTGCTAGGAGAGGTTTATGAGTACGCATCATGTTACAGAAACAATATCAAACTAGCACAGCAGACAATAGTTACGGATGTAACTAGTAACATGAACATCTTTGGAGCAGAGGAATCAGACAGAGAACTTATGTTTAAATTTTCAATCTGTTTTCAGAATATAACCTGGATTTGTCAGTGCAAGATTCGAACTGCTACTCCAGTAAAAGACTCGAGCTTTATAGACCCATATTTGTCCTCTTTTATTCTGGATGGATGACCCAACAACATTTTGAACGCTATTTTGGATTTTGTCTTAATGCTTATTAACCTCAGCACTAAAGTATGGCTTCATTACAGTTTTATTTACACTACATGTTAAGATTATGTCAATGTGATTGTACGTATGCTTTGCCGCAGGAACTAAGTTCTGTGACAGCTTGTCAGAAAAAATCGAACTAGCAAATGAATGCGAACAAGGTTTTTACACAATCAGACGGAGACAGAGACAATAGTACAGTTTACACTTCTTTATTTAATAACAACTAGGCAGCTGTGGGTCACTGCCTACGCCTACTGCAACTAACTAACTAACACACAACTAGCAACTACCTACACAAAACCCAGACTGACATTTCTTCACAACTCGTTACCCCGACAAAAAGAGAGAGACACCTGTCCACAACCCTCCCTCTTATAAGACTTCAGGCTCGCTTCCTGACACTCCACCCCTCCTTCTGTCCAATGAGTCAGTTCCCATCTCACTTACCAACAAGTGCACCCATAACACCAACTAGAAGCTTCCAGAACTCCAGGGTCGCTACACAAACAGGCCCTCGACCCGAGGGCACAAACAAAGTCATTATAGTGACCCAGACGCCTCCTCTCTCTCTGGATTTTCTTTGTCCACAGATTGTCTGTTCAGCTTCAGCCGTAGCTGGTTGCTCATCCTCTGCATCTTGAGGAGCTTTCCCTACAGGCCCCTGGCTGTTCCCACTGTCAGATTCTTCCCCACCCAGGCTCAGATGGAACAGGCGGTGCAAGGACAGGGGCTTCCCCCAAGGCACTTTTCAGGGTGCCAAAAGCTTGCTGGCACTCTGCTGTCCATTTAAACTCCTTGTTTTTCCCCAGGAGGCCTGTGAGGGGAAAAGCGATGTTAGCAGGCCAGTCCCAGGAAACTCTTCATCTGCCGCTTTGTCGTCCCAGGGTATTGTAGTCCCAGGGTATTGTCATCCCAGTGTATTGTCGTCCCAGGGTATTGTCGTCCCAGGGTATTGTCATCCCAGGGTATTGTCGTCCCAGGGTATTGTTGTCCCAGGGTATTGTCATCCCAGGGTATTGTCATCCCAGGGTATTGTTGTCCCAGGGTATTGTCGTCCCTGGGTATTGTCGTCCCAGGGTATTGTCGTCCCAGTGTATTGTAGTCCCAGGGTATTGTCATCCCAGGGTATTGTCGTCCCAGGGTATTGTCGTCCCAGGGTATTGTCATCCCAGGGTATTGTCGTCCCAGGGTATTGTCGTCCCAGGGTATTGTCGTCCCAGGGTATTGTCGTCCCAGTGTATTGTCGTCCCAGGGTATTGTCATCCCAGGGTATTGTCGTCCCAGGGTATTGTCGTCCCAGGGTATTGTTGTCCCAGGGTATTGTCATCCCAGGGTGTTGTCGTCCCAGGGTATTGTTGTCCCAGGGTATTGTCATCCCAGGGTATTGTCATCCCAGGGTATTGTTGTCCCAGGGTATTGTCGTCCCTGGGTATTGTCGTCCCAGGGTATTGTCGTCCCAGTGTATTGTAGTCCCAGGGTATTGTCATCCCAGGGTATTGTCGTCCCAGGGTATTGTCGTCCCAGGGTATTGTCGTCCCAGGGTATTGTCGTCCCAGGGTATTGTCGTCCCAGGGTATTGTCGTCCCAGGGTATTGTCGTCCCAGGGTATTGTCGTCCCAGGGTATTGTCGTCCCAGGGTATTGTCGTCCCAGGGTATTGTCGTCCCAGGGTATTGTCATCCCAGGGTATTGTTGTCCCAGGGTATTGTCGTCCCAGGGTATTGTCGTCCCAGGGTATTGTTGTCCCAGGGTATTGTCGTCCCAGGGGTCCCTAGAATATGTTTCAGTTAGATAATTACCAAGGTCATCTGAACAATATTGCTTATCATTTCAAACACTGCTTTATGTAAATTGCGATAATTGGGTTTGGATATGATCCACGTTAGATTATCTAGGGCCGGCTATAGCTTCTGTTTTTCTTTGGTGCAATAGAGCTCAATATAGTTTGCTAGCTTTATTTCAACAAAACAGCAAGTGGTTACAACTAGTTAAATGTAATTCTAAATCATTATCAAGAGTATTCGAAATCTATCCTTGTGGTCGTTATTTACAAGCAAGTTGCATTTCTTCATTATTTGCAAGGTGCGCGTGCATGTGTCATCGACTGGAAAAAATGGCTTTATGCATCTAATGTATACGGTTACGATTTTGTAAAGCAGGGGTCATTTGTAGCGATGCAGATGCATTTTGACAATTGACAGCCTCCATCTTTGAAGGCCAAGAATACACTGTAAGCAAATAGTATATCAACCGTACATGACTATATCCAACCTAATGATCAATACTAATACATATCTCGGATTGTCTTTAATGATACATTATCATTACAGTTTGTGTATTCGTCATGTGTAATCGGCTGTCATTATAGGAAGTTCTTTAGTTGAGAAGTTCAAAATGAAACCTAACAATTTGATGAACTCAATTTACAACTTGCTTGGAATGTCGCTGTGTACATTTTGGTCATTGGAGTATTTTGGGGAAAAACAGAATTACAGGAAGAAAATGTTGAATGTTTTTTTAACCTGATGAGAGATTCATTTTCATAACATGCACATGCAGGTAATTTTCAGTTTTATATGCTTTTTCTCATTCATTACCATGGACATATTTTAAATGGAGACATTGTATCCAATATAGGATTAAATTCTTCGAAATATATTCGATTTTTTTCAATAAATTATAGCTCTTGATTTCTTTTTCCCTACGTTAAATCCTATACAATTTAAGAAAACTGTCCCCTGGGTCCCTAATGTTTAAGTTGTTTAAAACACTGCCCCAGAACACAACTTCAATTTAGGAGTCAATTTTGGAGTCAATTTACAAATGTCAATTTAGGAGTTTGGATCTTGGCATAAAGACACATGTCTGTCTTAAAGGGGTGTGGTAAACATGACTGTCTTAAAGGGGTGTGGTAGATGGTCCAGGCAATGTCTGGGGGTGGTAGGTATGTTGGAACAGGTTATCTTGCCACATTGCTCTCTAACGACCCCTGGTGGCGTGTCTGGAGCCTGTGTCTTAGATAGAATTTTCCATGTCAAAAATAGTGTGCTGAGATGCAGAACGGCCTGGCAAAATATAAATACGAATTAACATGTCTGTTCTACTCTCCCGAGACAGGCAGGAGTTGCTACAAGGCATGATCATAATCACAAATGCAGCGTGAACAAATAGTGGCAGTAGTAAAAAGTGATTAAAAAACGACATTTCCTTTGAAGGTAATTAAAAGATACATGAAAATAAATGTTTGTAAGTGTTCTCCATTGAGTTTGACGATGTCCAATGTTCGACTTAGTTTATACTGATTTTACTTTACTGTGTGAAAAATGGGATGTTTCAAAACCAATACTGTCTAATAACAGAATAACTTGCAGAATCCTTTTCCTTGTATTTTTAATTAGTGTCATAAAGGTTAGCAATGGTGACTATGTAAAAGTCAAGGAAAGTGCGAAAATGAAAGAATCCCAGTGAGATTGAGGATTTGATCTACCGGTAAATGAAGATATAAATGTTTTATGACCCTTCAGAAAAATAACTCTGGTTCCATGTAGGAAGAATTTAGACACAATACTCTGACATAAACATCTGCATTTATTCAATGCAAACCCGCCTGTTACCCAACAGACTAGCATCGCACCCACTTCCCAAACAGAAACAGCTGGTGGATTCCGGGCGATTCCGGAAGCTACAAGCTAGGCCAGGTCTGCCTCTAGTACACACCTGCCTCCCCTTGAGACCATGTCAAAGGAGGCATTTAGGCATCCCAGGGAGTATGTTGGCGCAAGGGCCAAAAGTAAAGAGACAGGAGATGAAGCAAACAAGGCTTTGAGGAGGAGGAATATGAAGATGCGCCAAGGAGATTGAGGGTGCTGGAGATGAAGTAACCACCAAAGCTACAATTACCAGCACCCATTCAGCTCAAACCACCAGACAATATGGCATGTATTCTCTGCACTACTGTCACTCGGAACAAGTGGGGGAGACCAGGGACAGTTAGAACATGTAAAGGTTGTAACACCTTAAATTTCTCCAAACAGAATCCAGCTAGAGTGATCACACTCACTCTGCACATGCTCAGTTAGATTGTCTTCTAGCTTACAAAAAAGAGCCACTTTTGTAACTTCCAATTTCACGAATGCATTATTATTTTCAATATATTTAAGTGTTATTCTAGACAATATTCCGATGCAATTTGGATTGTTGCGTTTTCATTTCAATATAGTCTCAATATAGCAACAGGTATTACGTATTTTGACTCTTATTGATTGAAGTCAAGTGTTACATTATCAATCTCATAAATGCATCTTCATTTCATCACTATTTTTGAGGTGCACAACATCACCACAGGCCACCAAGTGCCCCACCTCTCACAACTGCCGATCTACATTGCAACCAAGAAGGAAAAACAAGATATAGGGCCCTGCCCTTGGCCTTACTGTATCCTGCTGTATCCCAGCTTTGAAATGAGACGCTCTCTAGTTTTAAAGATAACACATGAGGTATACAGATAGGTTAATATATTTTGTGACACAGACATGGAATGTGAATGGAACCAGCCAGCAACGTTCAACCAATGTGCAATCTGTGGAGATGTACTTCGCTGATGACTAAAACCCTCAGTCAAGTGAAACCACTAGTAGGTTTGTCTGTGACTGAGGTACGGTCTCTGGGGCATGTTTAAAGATATAGCGCCACATTGGGATTTGCTACATTCATTTTAATTTTCCCTTCGAAGATTGGGCCGATTTATAATTAAAGCCGCTATCTCTTCTTCCGGTGACAAGAATCATAAGATACAGTGGATATAAAAAGTCTACACACCCCTGTTTTTTGTGATGTGAAAAAAATTAGACTAAGATAAATCATCTCAGAACTTTTCTCCCCTTAAATGTGACCTGTAACGTGAACAACTCAATTGAAAACCAAACTGAAATCTTTGAGGGGGAAACATAAAAAACAAACAATAACCTTGTTGCATAAGTGTGCACACCCTCTTATAACTGGGAATGTGGCTGTGTTCAGAATTGACCAGTCACATTGAAACTCATGTTAAATAGAAGTCATTAGATACCTGCCATCATTAAAAGTGACTCTGAATAATCACAAATAAAGGTCAGCTGTTCCAGTAGGATCTTCCTGACATTTTCTAATTTCTAAACCAGATAGGTAACATGACTAAATAAGGTTGGTTACTATCAAACAAAAGTCTACAAACCTACTGCAACCTGATTTGTGCCATTGTAAAATGTAATTAATCAGTAATAGAAATTAAACAATATATCATGGTCTTTTCCCCTGCTCAGATCTTATAACGGATTGGTTAGGTCTCATTATCATGTTCATTGATATATAGCTATATTTTCATTTTACAAAATCTCCCAGTGTACCAAACATTATTATTGATCTTTGCAGCGATCGACAACGTGTTTCAGTGTGTGCTGTTTATCTACCCGGTAGATCTACTCTCCAGGGTGGCCTCTTGGATTTCAGTGCAGATCAGGGAGAAGTTCAGCAGGGCCTTGTTGTTCTCTTCGCCTGATGGGGAAGCATGCACAGTTTTTCTTAAAGAAGAAGATACTAGTTCTTTACTGGGAGTGGATTCATTTGCACACCATCATCTACATCTCGTCTTATGCTCCCGCTGATCCATCCCATTCAGCCCAAGTTGTCCGAGTTCGCTTGGAGAGTCTGTCCCTCTTTCATGTTGCGCCACGGTGACCCAAGAAGCCCTGGTTTCGAGAGAGAAGGGTCACCTCACCTCTGACAATGCTACAATTCTTGGGCCCATGCCATGTGAGTTGCAGTGAAAGCGGTTCTTAAATCAGTGAACACAGGTGTAGCTGGCAACTGATTATCTATTTTCCGTTTCGTAATGACTTAATGTATTGGTTCTTGTTACGTTCCCACCTCTGAGATGGAAACGAGAGTTCGTTGGAGGTGGGAAGACGCCCAAGCCAATGCGTTGGAGTGGAGTGTGTGTGCGTGGACATACGGGACAAACACAATGTTTTAATGTATGTATTAACATTTGTTGTTAATAAAAATAATCATATTTACGTATAATACAAATACAAACACTTAACATAGAACACTAACTGGTGTCACGAGTGGTGAGTAAGTGTACTGCACTGTCTGGTTTCGGGTGCACCCTTTCCTGGTTTGTGTTGGTTACAGCTGTTGGGGATTTGCAATCACTGGGCTATAAAGGGGATTGCTAGATGTCACTCGTTGCGCTTCATTGTTACATGTCACATTGTTTGTAGAGGTGAGTGTTATATGTATTAGAAGACGTGCTGTTATTTGAATGTTTCGTAAGTCGCTGTGTATGCGCAATATTATTTCTAGTTAACAGTTTTGTGTCTGTTCGCCGTACTCGGTTTGTTTGAGTTTGTCCTTTAATAAACCTGACTAAAACGGATTACCTGGCTCTGCACCTGGCTCCCTGCACTACACCCTACGGTTCGTGACAGAATGAAGCGCCACCGAAGCCAGCAGAGTCGGACGGTGAGTGGATTCTGCGGGGGGGCAAGCTATAGCGCCCCGTCGGATGAAGCTCACCGTCACCCCACGGAGCGGTGGGAGTGGAATCGGCCGGAGACACCACAGGAGCGGTGGCTACGTCTCCGGCCGTATGCTGTCTATGAACCATCTTTGCAGCATTTAGGGTCAGTGACAATGGGTCCGCGGGCCTTCTATGAAGGCAAGAGGACATCCCGGAGGCGCCCCAAAGTAATTTTTGGGGGGGAGCTAACGGGGTGTTCACGGAGGTCCGCGGAGAGAACACCCACGACCCTGGTGCTGCAACAGCAGCCCCCCACTGCTCCGGTGCTGCAGCCAGGCCCAGCAAAAGCCATGGAGCTGCAGCAAAAACCCCAGCTCCAACAGGGCTATGACCCTTTCCGGCCACCAACCTCCAGGGCCAGAGACCACCTAAGGGCCTGGAGTGCCAGCCGCCCGGAGTGATAAGGAGATGGTGGGGGGTGTGGTTCACCCTGCAGGACCAGCCTCTCCCACTCCAGGGTGAGTGCCTAGATGAGCCCCTCCCACCTTTGCTTAAGTGCCCTGAGCGGCTCCTCCCTCCTCTGTGTGAGTGCCCGGACCAGCCCCTCCCACCTTTGCTTAAGTGCCCTGAGCGGCTCCTCCCTCCTCTGCGTGAGTGCCCGGACCAGCCCCTCCCACTTAAGCGTGAGTGTCCAGAGCGGCTCCTCCCCCCTCTACGTGAGTGCCCGGACCAGCCCCTCCCACTTAAGCATGAGTGTCCTGAGCGGCTCCTCCCCCCTCTACGTGAGTGCCCGGACCAGCTTCTCCCACTCCAGGGTGAGTGCCCTGGGGGGCTCCTCCTTCCCCCGCCAGAGCTCCCAGAGCGTCCCTGCCTGCCAGAGCTCCCGGAATGTCATCTCCTTCCTCCGCCAGAGCTCCCAGAGCGTCCCTGCCTGCCAGAGCTCCCGGAGTGTCATCTCCTTCCTCCGCCAGAGCTCCCAGAGCGTCCCTGCCTGCCAGAGCTCCCGGAGTGTCATCTTCTTCCTCCGCCAGAGCTCCCAGAGCGTCCCTGCCTGCCAGAGCTCCCGGAGTGTCCTCTCCTTCCTCCGCCAGAGCTCCCAGAGCGTCCTTGCCTGCCAGAGCTCCCAGAGCGTCCTTGCCTGCCAGAGCTCCCAGAGCGTCCTTGCCTGCCAGAGCTCCCAGAGCGTCCTTGCCTGCCAGAGCTCCCAGAGCGTCCTTGCCTGCCAGAGCTCCCAGAGCGTCACCGCCTGCCAGAGCTCCCAGAGCGTCACCGCCTGCCAGAGCTCCCAGAGCGTCACCGCCTGCCAGAGCTCCCTGAGCGTCACCGCCTGCCAGAGCTCCCTGAGCGTCACCGCCTGCCAGAGCTCCCAGAGCGTCACCGCCTGCCAGAGCTCCCAGAGCGTCACCGCCTGCCAGAGCTCCCAGAGCGTCACCGCCTGCCAGAGCTCCCAGAGCGTCACCGCCTGCCAGAGCTCCCAGAGCGTCACCGCCTGCCAGAGCTCCCAGAGCGTCCTTGCCTGCCAGAGCTCCCAGAGCGTCCTTGCCTGCCAGAGCGTCCTTGCCTGCCAGAGCTCCCAGAGCGTCCTTGCCTGCCAGAGCTCCCAGAGCGTCCTTGCCTGCCAGAGCTCCCAGAGCGTCCTTGCCTGCCAGAGCTCCCAGAGCGTCACCGCCTGCCAGAGCGTCACCGCCTGCCAGAGCTCCCAGAGCGTCACCGCCTGCCAGAGCTCCCAGAGCGTCACCGCCTGCCAGAGCTCCCTGAGCGTCACCGCCTGCCAGAGCTCCCTGAGCGTCACCGCCTGCCAGAGCTCCCTGAGCGTCACCGCCTGCCAGAGCTCCCAGAGCGTCACCGCCTGCCAGAGCTCCCAGAGCGTCACCGCCTGCCAGAGCTCCCAGAGCGTCACCGCCTGCCAGAGCTCCCAGAGCGTCACCGCCTGCCAGAGCTCCCAGAGCGTCCTTGCCTGCCAGAGCTCCCAGAGCGTCCTTGCCTGCCAGAGCTCCCAGAGCGTCCTTGCCTGCCAGAGCTCCCAGAGCGTCCTTGCCTGCCAGAGCTCCCAGAGCGTCCTTGCCTGCCAGAGCTCCCAGAGCGTCCTTGCCTGCCAGAGCTCCCAGAGCGTCACCGCCTGCCAGAGCTCCCAGAGCGTCACCGCCTAAAATGGCCGCCGCCACTCCCACGTCGATGGCCGCCGCCACGCCCACGTCGATGGCCGCCGCCACGCCCACGTCGATGGCCGCCGCCACGCCCACGTCGATGGCCGCCGCCACGCCCACGTCGATGGCCGCCGCCACGCCCACGTCGATGGCCGCCGCCACGCCCACGTCGATGGCCACCGCCACGCCCACGTCGATGGCCGCCGCCACGCCCACGTCGATGGCCGCCGCCACGCCCACGTCGATGGCCGCCGCCACGCCCACGTCGATGGCCGCCGCCACGCCCACGTCGATGGCCGCCGCCACGCCCACCACGATGGCCGCCGCCACGTCCACCAAGATGGCGGAAGCCTTGCCGCACAAGATGGCGATCGGGCCACCAAGGCCCTTTAAGGGCTGGACCTGCTGTCTTGGACTAACCCTTTGGGTGTGACAGTGGGTCCTTGCCTGTTGCTCCCTTGTTTTTTTTTTGTGTGTTGTTAATGTTGGTTGTTGTTGGCTATCTGGGAGCTAGCCTTAAGTGGGGGGTACTGTCACGAGTGGTGAGTAAGTGTACTGCACTGTCTGGTTTCGGGTGCACCCTTTCCTGGTTTGTGTTGGTTACAGCTGTTGGGGATTTGCAATCACTGGGCTATAAAGGGGATTGCTAGATGTCACTCGTTGCGCTTCATTGTTACATGTCACATTGTTTGTAGAGGTGAGTGTTATATGTATTAGAAGACGTGCTGTTATTTGAATGTTTCGTAAGTCGCTGTGTATGCGCAATATTATTTCTAGTTAACAGTTTTGTGTCTGTTCGCCGTACTCGGTTTGTTTGAGTTTGTCCTTTAATAAACCTGATTAAAACGGATTACCTGGCTCTGCACCTGGCTCCCTGCACTACACCCTACGGTTCGTGACAACTGGGGAGAGAGGAAGGTTAAACGAGCGTGGACAAATCAAAGAAATGGAACAAACGAGCATTACTCTTCCCTGCCGTTCACACTCTTACCTACCCAACTCCACATCAATTATTTTGCTTTTTAGACTTTTCCTATACGGAGGAATACTTTTTAAATTAAGAGTAGAAAATAGAGAACAGTGTGCCATTTGGGACACAGTCGTGTAGAAGAGAGTCCAGATGGTGAATCAGAGTAACAGCAGGGGGACCACAGGGGGCACAGAGAGCTGCAACAGGGGGTTAAGACAACCCGTTTACTGAACCACTGTTATCATGAAATTAGGAGGGTGAACACGTTAAATCGTTTACTGTACCTTATACAAAATGACATTTCAGCAGAAGCTCTTACAGCCAATTCGCAACTGAAAGATAACCACATTTCCCAGTTATTGCAAGTATATTTGACACATTAATAATTTAGCAGACACTTTTACCCGGGCGGGACAACCACACAAGTACATTTTACTCAATTAAACGACAATCAAGCGTTAGTTCACAAAGATACTTAAAATAAGTAATTGTGGGTAAAATATGGCATTTCATTATAAAATATTGCTGAATATGCATCAGGAAGGGACAGTTGTAAATTGCCTTAAACAAAAAGTTTGTATGTCAGTGTCTCAGATTTTGGTCAACACACAATTTCTTCAGTATAAGACTTTGATAATAACTCTATTAACTGTGCAGTGCAAGAAAATGTTTCCAATGTTACTTACTTTCTCATTTAAGTTACAGTTTTTGTTACTGTTTCACTCAGCTGAAACGTACTATCATGTGGAAATCATATTCACAACACACGTATGTATGTATATTTAAATACCATAATGTGATCTGTTAAAATCTGTTAATACATGATAAGTGATCTCTCTCTGTCACGAACTAAGGTGTAGTGCAGAGGAAGCTAGGTGCAGAGCGTGTCAAACAGGTTTATTTCCAATGAAATATTAAATCAACCGAGAACGGCGAAAAACCACTCTACTGCTCTAAATTAAAGTGCGCTAAACCACGGCTTATAAAATACCTTTAGAACGACAGCAATTGTCTTCAAAACACTCACCAACTATTTAACAGACTAACATGACATAGGAACAATAACCAAAACAATAACCAACACTGTGCACCATGACCCAGTGACTTACACAAACGAAAATGATCACCAAATCCCGTTCTGCTGTGCTCATTCTAATCAAACCAAATGATAAACAGGCGACTTCAAACTTAAATAAGTGAAAAAGAAATGCAACTCCCTCCTGGCTCACTAGATGTTCTCAGAGGGCCAGGAGGCGTTAAACTCTCATCTCAAGGGTATTACAACATACTCCAAGTAAATATTTCAACATTACGTGTGACATGAACATTTAAGACGTTGTTTTGAAATGTAACATCTTCTCCAATTTATCTTAACCACAAATACATGTACGTATAAAAGGTGTCAAACAAATTAGTTGAAGATGAGTAAACAGAACATTAACTATATAAAGGGAGATTTGTTATACCTTTTCTGTTGATAATCATAGCACTATGTGAAGACTCATCAGTCTTGAAATACAATCGTGTTTTCTGTGCACCAGATTGCTTAAGTTTCATACCCATCCAGAATGGTTTAAATTGCCATTGCTTGGGGAAGGGAAGTGCACAAACGCATGGATGTCTTCATCCAAAGATGGGGTGTAATTTCCATTGACAGATAATGTATGCAGTCCCTTCTGTGTAAAATCATTGTCTAATTTACAAACATATATCAACTAAAGTGGACCGTCAGAAAAAGACGTACATAGTTAGTCCATGTAGATCAGAATCTTAATCTATCTTGTATGTTATAATTCTATATATAATTCTATATATATATGACTTTTGAAATCGTTTAAAGAGAGAATGTATTTCAATACATCAACAAACATCTACATTATTTTTTTATTTTTACGCCTCAAATGACATGGTCCCCCCGGAAGCTCATAGGCCCAAGTTTGGGGGCACAAACGCTAGGTTTGGAATTCCTGGTGTCGACTTATATGATATGTAATAATATAATTTCAGATAGTTGGTATACATCTATTATTAAGAGATTCTGTGTGCTGTCCAGGGGGTGTACTTATTCATTAAGCTGCTCACACTCTGAGAAATGAGACTCTGGATATATCCCCAATAGGGGGTTCAGGCTCCCAGGCTTACTTACTTACCATTAAGTCCCCTATAGTGGTATTAGCAAGTCTTATACAGGATTGAAAGTAGACAGATTTAGTGCAGTCCCTTAGGTCCATTCGGACAGAGATGATGGATCCAAATTGTCCCAGGGGTCCGAAAAAGTATTTTAAACTGTTAATGTAACGGAACACCCATTGGATGTCCAGCATTCTGTGAGAGCTCATATTCTGGCAAGTGTCAAGTGTCTGGCAAGTATATTCTGGCAAGTGCAAACATCAGATACACGATCAAATTATCATTTCCTACATGAAAAAAGTGAACATGTTCCGCATCAGTATTACAGGGCTGCAGTTGCTATATGTAGCTATTATGATAATGAAATGATTCATGATTAATAAATTAGCCAATTCCAAAAAAACTGATTAATCATCAGTCATTATAATGGTTAAAAAATTTGTGCTGACACCTACATGTTAGTTTTACATATTAGTATCTAGTTCTGAATGATTGTACGGAACAGAATTAGCTGAGGTAAGCCTTTTGCAAAACACTATTGAGTTAATAGCAAGCCATGATCAATCCAACATTGATTTCACTGAAGATAGCATATGGCAAATAATAGCCTATTCCTTTTTAAATATATTTTTTTGTGGCTATAACAAAAAAATTATTAATTAAAGACTTGCCAAAACCTCAATGATCATTGCAGACATGTAGTTTTGACTTGTTAACTTGCCATATTCTGGGAAATTTACAAAATGGAACAGGTAATGTTTGACCAAAATGTGAAGGGGAAACGAGCTTCTGAAATGTTTTATACCAGAATATTTTCTGTGCACATGCACACAAATAAAATGTCCTTTGTATAGAAGCCAGGATTAAATGCTTTTAGACCGTTGTTGTTCGTGTCTACGTTGAGTCCACAGTGAGGCAAAACAGTCACTCCTCAACTTGAGCAGCCTCCACCGATCATATTATATTTCTATTTTCCTGGTGTCCGAACTGGCTAAGGGGTTGTGAAAAGAGCAGCCATCAATTATTGTGTAAGATACGTTTCATATATAGTCCGGGAGAGAGGAAAAACTAGTTGGCTAGATTTGAATTTGTTTTTGACAGAAGTCTTCAGATGATGGCATGGCGTCTGTCCTGGCCGTATGGATGCATGCCAAATATTCCCTAGTGCACTTCTTTTAACCTGGGAGTACACAGCATATGTAATAAAGGGCCATTTGGAACACAGTCAGTAAAAATAATTTGTTGTTATGGAGATCAAGTGGCATCGCCCATCAGACCCTCTGGCCTTATGAGAGTCGAGGGATGAGTCAGACTGCTGTTTAAACATGCCCAGAGATGGTGTTTCCAAACACCAACTCTACACTTCACTACTTTCTGTGTTCACTTTATGTGTTGTGATTGTAATGTCACAGGGAAACTTGTCAGAAATCACAAAATGTAGGGAATGCTCTTGTTAGCATGAAAGTAAAACTGATACAAGACATGTAGCACAAGAGAGGAAAACATTGCAAAGACCTGCCCTCATAAACACCAGCAGTGTCATTGTACCATATTTGTTGCAATTGTTTAAATATGCGTGCAGTTGTTTCTGCTAAGCAAACAGACGTAGTTCAGTTGTAACAAAATACAATGACGCTGTAGGTGTGTCCCCAAGTTTAACAGGGCTACAACATGAACCAGTCAAGGACATTACCTAATTTCTCCACATGGTGTCGCCCAACAATTGCTTGTAGACGTTGCAAAAAACTGGAATTCACTTGATATTTTATCAACTGAACCTATTTTTTAAACCACCAGTTTTTTACCAATATTTCAGACAATACATGTACACTATATGAATCTATAGTTATTATAGCATATTACAAGGTCAGTTCGAAACATTTGCTCAATATTATCATGGTGATAAATGCAAAAGATTTCAAGTATTGTATAAACTTCATTAAGTTATACAGTGGAAACACGTTTGTACTGTGAGTGTTTGGAAGACTACCAAGCTATTTTAATCTATCGACTTTATTTTCTGCCTTAAATATGGCTTTTAGGCTATATGCTTTACTTATTTTGACCCAGGCCCAATACACACGTGTCACTTGGGCCACGTATGTGCTCAAAGCAGGATTATGTAACCAATATACAGCCATGTTCTTTTGAACTGATTTATTTGTCAAGCCAAAGCAGCTGTTCGACAAGCTTCATACGTGGATTTGGTCTGGTTTTCATTAGGGCTGGGTTTCATTTTAGGGCAGGGTACCACAAAAACCCATTCACCTAGCATTGGGCAGGTTGTTTGCAGCACTTTCCTTTTCGAATGCATATATATATATATATATTTTTTTTTTACTCTATTCCTGAAATGCCTGTATAATCGATATTTAAGAGTAGCCCACCTAACACAGGCATCTTATCTGTTTGGACTTTCATGTTCCAGAACATGTTCAGATTTCCCATACAGTCAAGCAAACTAGGAACAGGACCCCATGGTTGAAATTATTGATATGAGTATGAGAATACATAAAGGGCAAATTCTGCAATACTTTCTTCTGATGCCAAATATCAGAATGGGTTCATTAAACATACAGCAGATGTAATATAATATTAACTAACAATTTCGTTCATAAATAAGTTAATAGTCCATTTAATAAATAAGGACCAAGATGGTGTTGTAAATGACCAATCCGGTACTCCCTAATCCCAATTCTAACCTTAATCCCAGTTTAAAATGTTACCCCATCCCAATCTGTTTAAACAATTATACAATAAATAGCATTTTTCAAATGCACCAGATTACAACTAGTCTCTTATGCTAAACTGAAGCATGATTGAATGCTAAGATCGCTTGAATAATTGAAGTAAATCTTTTTACATTTTCGAAATAGCCAATTATTCACGCACGCATTGCTGCTCGTCTTCTCGGGTAGATACTGTGACAGTTCCCATTTTGACCAGCGTGTGGAGGCGGTTCTTCAATATCCCGGTGGATCAGATGTTCTCCTCCCCGCGCTGGTCTGGGAACAAACGTCGAGATAGAGTGAGAAAGATTAAACAGGTGGTCAAAAACAAACAGCTAACAATGTCGTCCCAGGAGAGATGGTGAACGATGTTTCGCTCTTATTCCCGTTCAAAGATATACATTTCAATAACCAAAGAAAATTCATGTTTCGACTGCCTTTTGAAGGGAGAATTTATCCTCGGGTTTCATCCGAAATAACAGCACATCTTTCGGATATTCAACCATGAAAGTGACGGTGTGTTTTGGAAGGACCAGGGTGGTGGTACCGTGCGGCGATGGAAATATTAAAGTGCACACTCTCATCCAGCAAGCCGTTATGAGATACAAAAAAGCCATCGCAAAGGTGGGTCGCTGTTACTAGGTATCACACGGTTGTTTAAGTGATCCACATCATTATTGGAAACTGTTACAATGTGTCTGGATGGAGGATCTGGGAAATCATTAATGTGTACCCGCCACTAAAACTAACGATTAGTTATTACTTCCTTTCGGTCCAGATGTGTCACAATGTATTTCAATGAGACTATGATGTGTTAAAGTTTATCCGAGTTGTTTATGTGTCGCCATAACTGGTCACGTCCTAATAATGTGCAAACACATGGAAACTTCGTTGGGACTTCACCCACGCCAAGATGCAAATTAAATAGCACTTAACGCTAACTTCAGTACTTAACTACATTATCAGGGACACACTCGTATTTGGTATGTATGTATGTATGATAATAATACACATGCTAAATAGCATGCTAGCTAGTTAACAATCCAACGTTTGATTCCAGTAAAGTTGTTAGCTAGCTGACTGCTAACCAGCTAGCACGAGCAAGTTGTTGTACTTTACTAGTTTCAAATGGGATGGCATCGTTAGATACGTCCCTAAACACCTATATACCATTTACTACATTATTTAGTATCGATGTCATGACGATTTGACTTTATTCGTCTGTAAACAATATAATAACTGTAGTTTATTTGGCACCCGGGTTGGTCTTTGTTCTCCTGCTAATTAGCCTATTATGGTGTTTGGATACTTATAGCTTCAGATCTACGTCGCTAAGCTAAAAACTGCTTCAGACAAAGGTTGCCGCTCACAACTCAGACTCAAACTAAAACTTCTAGACTCATTTGTGATGTTACTTCAGATTGTTTCTCAGTTTGGGTTGCTCGCATTTGGTCTCTCGTTTGAACTGGAAGTGGAATATTCTTGGTGAGCCGCAGGTTTCCTGAGTGCAAGCCCTGGAGGATAGAGAGAGAAATTGCAGATGCCCTTGTTTGAAAATATTTAAATAAGGATATGAGGATGGCAATACACTGGACTGATCGTAGGTGGGCAAACAGGCAATGCCAAATTCCCAAAAGACAATAACACAAGAACATTTTAAGTGGTACTATGTTATTTCCTTCTAATACAGCATTCAGTTTGCATGACCCCCCACCCCCCAGCAATTAACCTCAACTACATGCTTTTAAACAATTGTTGTTAAGACTGATATTTGTAAGTAATAAAACATAAGAGGCTGTTGAATGTGGCCAAAATTGCTAATATACCATGGGTTTGCCATACTTAGGAACAATGTGCTACATAGTGCACTGACAATACACAGCTATAACGGTTTACATTTGACTGTACAGGTTTGGGGATGCCCTGTGCTTGCAGGCTATGATTCATCGTCCACAATGCTATTTTTCCCTTTTAGAAGATGTGACAAGCAAAAGTTGTGTTTCGTATTTCTATACCGAGCGCATATCAGATTCCGTATAGGCTGCTTAAGACAACTTGTCTCAATGCCATTGTGATTACATTGATATATTGGATGTTTAAAGGGCCGCAATAATGCTTCCATAAATAAGTAATGGATGGTTCAGCTTCATCTGCATGTAGAGGAACAGTGTCATTTGTTTTAATGCTAGTAACCCAGATGAGACGGTGCATGTCCTTTCAATTATTCAGTCTGCGTGTGACAGTGAAGGGCTGGAAAATAGTAGGCCTGTACCTATCTTTAGACTGACTGGTGTAGAGCTAAGGGATTTGAAGAACGAGGTGTAACTTATTCCCTAAATGAAAGCTAGTATATTGTGTCACGCTATAATGTAGGCTAAATATTAGCAGAATGCAGCTGATAATTGGTCAGAGTTGATTCTGGATTTTTGTGGAATTTAACGTCACCTTTAAAATAAATAACTTGGTTCTGAGAAATATATCGTAGCTGCAATGTAATTCCCCTTTTTTGTTATTGCTTTTGCAGTTGCTGTTGGGTATTCTCAGATTAATCTCTATGCAGATGATAACATTCTGTATACATCCGGCTCGTTAGATACTGTTCTTTCTAATCTCCAGCAGAGTTTTAATGCTGTTCAGTATTCCTTCTGAAACCTCCAGTAACTACTAAACTCTGGTTAAACTAAGTGCATGCTTTTGAACTGATCGCTGCCCACACCTGCTCGTTTATCTAGCCTTACCGCGCTAGATGGGTCTGAATTAGTATATTTGGATACATACAAAGACCTAGTTGTCTTGTTAGATGGCTCTCCTTCCTTCCCCAAACAATAAACTCATATCTGAAATAAAGTTTTCTATTCCGCACCAGGGCCATCTTCACCCTGCCGCCAAACTTGTTTTGGTGAAGATTACTGTTATAGGAATGTTTGATTTTGGTCATGTCGTTTATAAACTGTCCCAAACTCTCCTGAATTTTTTTAATGTGGTTTACCACAATGATGTACGTTATGTTACCAATGCCCGATATAACACACACCCACCCACCCAGATTCCCCCTTTTAAATAGTATAGCGATGCAGGTCATAAAAAAATAAACTGTCCTTCTGACCTTCGTATGAATAGTTATATACCATTTTGTTTAACACTTTTTTTCTTTTCTGTGTGTGCATGCTGTTGATTGAAGCTACAACATTATAACTATATTTTCAATAACATTTGCTTGCAATGGCAATCACATTTATTATTCACTCTAGCAATGAAAAATCTCTTGCTGCACCAGAGAATAAAGGCACAACACATGTGTGCACAAATATTTTTCCAGGCCCTGACTCCGAAGGCCCGCAAACTTTCTGGCAATGTTGTTTAACTGGTAACTAAGACAGTGTTCTCCAGTGAAGTGCTGTTGCTGGAAAGAATTGTTAGGGTAACATTGTGAGCCGTTTTCATATGACTCCTAGCAACATATTTATTTTCAGATTCTGTTTCACATGGAGCTGAAAGGACTTCAGAACCAGACTTGTGTCACTACCTTTTCCACTCAGTACACATTAAGCGAGACTTTGTTTTTAGGCCTTAGTAACCGCAGGAAGTATTTGTTTGAAGGGTTCCATGTTACCTTGGAAGGTGATGTGCAACAATTTACATTAGCAGACGTTAACAACATAAAAATGGCGACTTTTATAAATCTAAATATAACCACTGTTGTTTATTTACGCTAATAGTCAATATACAGTTCATAAATAACTTTGGAGAATGTAATTGTCTGTGTGTTTTCTTGATCTTAAAATCCCAGAACTCCCTGGGAAAACAATCTAAAATAAAGAAACCCACTAGACGTTTAGGCATTTTCCCCACCCGTAGCTGCATGGGTTCTAAAGCAAATGGTTATCAAGTCTTTTATAAACTCTCTTTGGTCCTGTATCTTGTGTTAAGATCACAGCTTTAAGTCAACCATACACAGTTTGCATCGCGAAGGACAATCGCTTCCATTTATAGTTCGTTACTTTGGAGCAAGGCTTAATAGTCCAAATGTCCAAAAGTAGTGCACTAAAGAGGGTCCAGGTTGCCACACATTTTTTTTATTTTGCCTAGTTTGGATGTTACTGCACCACTCCACAGGACCCTGTCTTGTAATGTCATCAGTCGTTACTGTGGAATGCATCTTGGTGGGACAAACATTATGCATTTGTTTTTTATTTTTAACGTTTTATTGATATATATATATTTAAAAGTAGCTTGACTTTGCCTTGTTGACAGCTTTGCGCACTCTTTGCGTTTCCTCATCAAGCTTCATTAGGGGGCTGCAATACAGAGGCTGCAGCCAGACATATGGATTTGAACCCATAATGCATGCAGCAATATAGAGGCTGCAGCCCAGACATGTGGATTTGAACCCATAATGCATGCAGCAATATAGAGGCTGCAGCCCAGACATGTGGATTTGAACCCATAATGCATGCAGCAATATAGAGGCTGCAGCCCAGACATGTGGATTTGAACCCATAATGCATGCAGCAATATAGAGGCTGCAGCCCAGACCTGTGGATTTAAACCCAGAATGCATGCAGCAATCCATAAGCTGCAGCCAATACCTGTGGATTTGAAACCATAATGCATGCAGCAATACAGAAGCTGTATGTTAGATCTGTGGATTTGAACACATAATGCATGCTGCAATACAGAGGCTGCAGCCCAGACCTGTGGATTTAAACTAATAATACATGCAGCAATACAGAGGCTTCAGCTCTGACCAATGAACTCTGTTTTGTGCAATGTTTACGTTTGGACTTTTTTCTAAAAGGCACCTTGTTTCATTTTAGTTGTGTACTACTTTTGACTACAGTCACATGGCACTTGTCAAGTGTAAATCACTATTTATGATGTTGAAAAAGATGGACAGTGACAGCAACATAATATCAGAGGGGCCATTTAAAAAATGGTGGTGTATGTTTATTTTTCAATGGTTAGCCAAATAGCCAACCTGTGTTTATTGTTTTTCATTTAATATGACCTAGTCATATTTAATACTTAAATTACTACTGAAGTACTTAAAATACTACAGATTTTTTTTGTAGGCAACATTTGTGTGTGGAAATGTGTGTGCATATCCAGAGGACAGAATGGTTTGGGTTTATGTTGGTGGTCAAAATATATATGCTAGTAGATTAGCCAATGCAGATTTCCCAGCTCCTGTATCGTAGATTTTTCAGTAGCGTGTAGGAAGAGTCTGCAACATATTTTGGTTAAAAGTTAACAGAGTGTTATGGAAAAACCTTGGCCACCGCTAAAAGAGATGGGGTCCATTTTAATAGGTTCACCATTACTACAATAATGAATGCTTAACTGCCTTTTTGTCGGTGCAACGGCTTAGGTTAGGTATGCGAGAAGACTGAGTATCTGCTCATTTGCACGGTGCTGTGAATTAGAAATGCAGGTTACAACAACACTTCACCTCGTATGCAATGTCCTTTAATCCAGGTCATTTGAGTCAGTGTTAAAACCAGCCTGGTGTTGTTGTAACACTCTACACACACTAGAATCTAACCTTACCTCTTTGTGTCTGTCCATACGAGGTCCTTAGTTACAGTACCAGTCCTATTAGCGCTATAATTTCCTTCCCGATGCCACTGCGTTGGCAGAGTATAAAGGGTCGGACCGTTTTGCCAGCAGAAGGTTTGAGTCTCAGGGTAAAAAAACAACAACTTGCTGTCCTTGAGCAAGACACTTGAGTGAAGTGTCAGTGAATAAATAAGCCTGATGTCGTGCCACGCCTTGCATGTGCAACACACATGCAGGTATTTTAGGTCCTCTTCTCACAGAGCTGTGTGAAACAGTGACTTGGCCTCCCCACAGATTAAAAGTATCATCTGTGACAATCACTGGGGGAAACGGCCTTGGCTGGCGAGTACGGAATGGCTTCCAGATCATTATGTATTGTACTATGTTTGATCAGAACGCTATGGACCCTGGTAGTGGCAATGGTAGTGTATTGAAAAGACAATGGCATGGTATTAGGACTGCATGTCATGTGTGTTGTTGACGCATGCGTTTATGGCAGGACATTTGCTGAACAGTTTCCACTGTATATTTATTTTTATTTTTAACGCAACATGAATGTGTGCATGGGCATAGATGAGTTGGTTCTTATATTGCTTTGAAAATAAGTGTAATTGTTCTTTAGCAAACTAACACAGTCGGTGTATTTCGTTTTGGTTCATCTCTCTCTTCTCCCATCGTACATAATGGACAAGTGTCAGCTTGATGCTTAACATGCAATGTAATGTGAAGGGCATTCTGAAAGGCCTAGTCTTCGTTCCTAGCCATGTTCCACCCAGTTCCAGCTGCGGGCAGAGAACTTTCCATAGTCTGAAACTGCGCGTTGATGCGTTAATAAAAAACGGCCACCCATGCTTTAGTTGGCTCTCCCTAAAGGAGACTGAACACAGTGTATAGTCATTACTGGACCGACAGCAGCTGTTCAGGGCCGCGTCACAAATGCTACCCTGTTCTCTAAAAAGGTCCTGCTTTTAATGTGGGCCTGCCTCCTAATGCAGGAGATGTCATTTGTACTGGTGTGGCATGGGCCAAAGCCAGCATTTAATAACGCCTTTGCCAAAATGCCTTCTCGTCTCTTGAGATCTTGAGTCCCAATTGATAATCAATTGATAATAGTTTGGTATGGAAAATTTTAGGGATGCACCGAATATTCGGCCACCGAAAATTTTCGGCCGAAAATGGCCCAAAAGGGCATTTTCGGTTTTCGGACGAAATACTTTTATCACCGAAACAATACGGCCGAAATATGTTGTGATCTATTCGGATCCTCTGCACTTCATCGCGACTGTACTTGATCCGCGTTATAAAGACCATTACTTGGATGCAGAAATAAAGCAGCGCGCACGAGAAATGATCCAGGCGGCTATGGATGCGGAGAACCCGCGTGGAGACGGAGAAATAGCGCACCGAGCAGCAGCGCACGGAGCAGCAGCGCACGGAGCAGCAGCGCACGGAGCAGCAGCGCACGGAGCAGCAGCGCACGGAGATCAGAGCGCAGAAAAAAAGACTCGTCTCTCTGCACTAGATGAGGGGCATGCACCCTCGTTGTCTGATATGTTCAGTGAAATCCTGCAAGAAAGTGCCTCACATGGGCGTAGGTTTAGGGGGGGACAATGGGGACATGTCCCCAACAACATTTTAACATGACTAAATTGTCCCCACTAATATTTTAGCGAACTCCGTTATGAGTTTGTGAAGCGATTTGGGTCAATTCCGACCGCAGAGCCGGTACGGTACTAGAAACGCCGTAATTTGATTGGCTAAAAAACCTAGGGGAGGGGAGTTATCTGACACGCTATAAGTACACAGGAGAGTGACTGAAGACAACGGTAAAGTTACCAGTGCTTTCTGTTAATACATACCCCATATGTTAGAATCTTGCAGTCACAATAAACAGTGGAAATGTTTCCTGTGTATATTTTGCTTATGTAATGTGGCCTATTTGGGATATCCCATTAGTAGGGGCGGAGTAGTGGCACCACCAGGGTCGCTACAATATATTGAATCTGACAAACAGCATTACCATCTAAAAGCAACAGGCTATTGTCTCAACTAAACGCAAAAATAATCACATTATTCTCAGTAAAAGTTCACTTGCCGGATGGGGGGGAGAGATGTCCCCACCGAAGCTGAGACCAAACCTACGCCCTTGGTGGCTCATATCCATAAATGCAATGGTACTAATAATTGGCATAATTTATTTCGGTGTTTCGGTTTTCGGTCTTGGTTTCCTCTTTTTCAGTTTTCGGTTTCGGCCAAGAATTTTCATTTCGGTGCATCCCTAGAAAATTTGGTACTGACCTTTGACTGTGACTCGCACAGGGGCGTCAGTTTGTGTTGAAAAGTGGTGGAGACAAAAGATCAGATGAAAAAACATTACAGCAGGACGGGAAAAATATTGAATAACGGCGCATCAAAAATGGGCATAGCGTAGGCCAGTCAACAGCACGGAAATACTCAGCAATGTCGACTGCACATGTAACAGTCCCTGCAACACCAGCTCAACCGAACAGTGCCAAAGCACCATCCTGTAGAAAACAGCAGCATGTTAAGTCAATGATTACAATGAAATTCATTACATATGTAAAAGAAAACACACCATAAGCATACAACGCAACATATCTGCATCAAATAACACCATTAAAACAATGTGGGCTTTGCAACCCCCATAGAATTTCTAACTAACGTTAGCTAACTTCCCGCTTAAGGGCCGAGAACCGGCTTCTGTTGTTTACAGATCACGCAGCCTCTGTAAACGTAGAGTTCAATATAAGACTGACCTTGGTAAGTAGCCAATCTGCGTGTTAGGGGTGTGGTTTTGAAGGGTCAATTGGACGGAACCCTTTCACACGTAAGTTTAAAATACTCTAACTGATCCTCCAGCGTGAATTTTTCTTGGCGACTGTTATTTGGAACCTGTCATTTTAATGTTTCCATGGTGACGCGTCATTGCTTGTCACGTGAGCAAGTACAACACAGCGCTGAATGAATGATGATGTTTCTTTCTGTATCTAAACTGCATTGCATGTTTTATTTTGTGCAAATAAACCTTTAACATTTCTTGGTTCGCTTGATTTTTCAGAACATTTTAACCAAATGCTTTCAAAAAGTGGTGGGGACAAAATCAGCCATTTCAAAAAGTGTAAATGACGCCTATGGCGTTTTGGCTAAGAGCAGTGATCTCTAATCCGGCTCCCCCATTTCTTGTTTTTTAATTTTAAACCCAACATCTTAGGGAGATCATTTGTCATAAATAAAAGCAGGAAATGTGTGACTGCTGTGTAAGGGGAAAGGACACGGTACGGGGAGCTAACGTGGCGCGCCTCTGTAAAGTTCAAGGGAGAGCGTCCTCAAGGGCAGCGCTAAATCATAACAATTCATGACATGGCCAGAGCGTTTAAGTGGTTTATAGAGTGCTATGCAAACAGATTATTTGCAACCTGGCAGAGGTCCAGTCAGCTGGAGCCTTGGCGCTACCCATGGCGGCCGTGCGGGAATTAAGCGTGCATACACGGCCACATACGGTCCCCTCGGGGTACTCCTGGGAAATGGTATTGGCCCACGAGTGGCTTGTCGTCTCACGCGTGCTCCTGTCTAGACTAGGCCTCAGCAATGGCTGCTGTTCTGTTGGTTCCATTCCACGTATTAGAATTGGCCTCTTACCAGCTGCCACTAAAAAAAACTTTTTATAACACTTCACGACTTTGATCTGTTATGATTCAGGCATGGCAAGTTTTGGGGTTTGAGTCAGATTTTTACTGCTGCCAAAAAGCGGCTAAATGATTTATCGTAAAAAAGGAAGGCAGCCATTTTATCTTTTTGAGCTTTTGCGATATTCCTTACTTCCATTCCTTGCTTTGAGTTTTTTTCCTCATCTTTGACCACTTTTGTCTGCGCAACATTTTTCTATAATGTTGGGCACTCAGGCACTCTGACAGAGTTTATTTATTGTAAATGTTTTTCAGCAGCTGAAACAGGAGTGTGTTTTTGGAAAGCCTTGGGAGTGTTGCTGAAGCTGGTGGTCTGTTTGGCTAAACACTGGCAAACAGATTACGGCGATTGTAGAAGCTGAAGCAACTCTTACTCAACTTTATGTTCCTGTCAAGGTCATTTAGTTTCCAGTAGGGATGCACCGAAATGAAAATTCTTGGCCGAAACCGAAAACCGAAAAAGAGGAAACCAAGACCGAAAACCGAAACACCGAAATAAATTATGCCAATTATTAGTACCATTGCATTTATGTATATGAGGCACCAAGGGCGTAGGTTTGGTCTCAGCTTCGGTGGGGACATCTCTCCCCCCCCCTCCGGCAAGTGAACTTTTACTGAGAATAATGTGATTATTTTTGCGTTCAGTTGAGACAATAGCCTGTTTCTTTTATACTACTCTAAAGTTTAACTAGCATAGGCCTATCCATGTGCAGACAAAAATCATTATGTAGTAATCAACTTTTAGATGGTAATGCTGTTTGTCAGATTCAATATATTGTAGCGACCCTGGTGGTGCCACTACTCCGCCCCTACTAATGGGATATCCCAAATAGGCCACATTACATAAGCAAAATATACACAGGAAACATTTCCACTGTTTATTGTGACTGCAAGATTCTAACATATGGGTTATGTATTAACAGAAAGCACTGGTAACTTTACTGTTGTCTTCAGTCACTCTCCTGTGTACTTATAGCGTGTCAGATAACTCCCCTCCCCTAGGTTTTTTAGCCAATCAAATTACGGCGTTTCTAGTACCGTCCTCCTGGCGCTGCGGTCGGAATTGACCCAAATCACTTCACAAACTCATAACGGAGTTCGCTAAAATATTGGTGGGGACAATTTAGTCATGTTAAAATGTTGTTGGGGACATGTCCCCAGCGTCCCCCCCTAAACCTACGCCCATGTGAGGCATTTTCTTGCAGGATTTCACTGAACATATCAGACAACGAGGGTGCATGCCCCTCATCTAGTGCAGAGACAAGTCTTTTTTTCTGCGCTCTGATCTCCGTGCGCAGGCTGCTCCGTGCGCTGCTGCTCCGTGCCCTACTGCTCGGTGCGCTATTGCTCCGTCTCCACGCGGGTTCTCCGCATCCATCGCCGCCTGGATCATTTCTCGTGCGCGCTGCTTTATTTCTGCATCCAAGTAATGGTCTTTATAACGCGGATCAAGTACAGTCGCGATGAAGTGCAGAGGATCCGAATAGATCACAACATATTTCGGCCGTATTGTTTCGGTGATAAAAGTGTTTCGGCCGAAAACCGAAAATGCCCTTTTGGGCCATTTTCGGCGGAAAATTTTCGGTGGCCGAATATTCGGTGCATCCCTAGTTTCCAGGCATACTAACAATGCTGTGTTTTTTTTCTCTACCCCCGGGTGTTTACAATTCTCAATCAACAATCAGTGTCTAGGAATTGCCAATTGCCAATGGTGTTGGATTTGTCTGTTGTCATGAAATGTAGCCTAAAACCAGGTTGAATCTGGGTCTGTGGTTCCGATGTATTTTTATAAAACGTTCAAATCTAAATGTAACTTTTCAGACTCGAAAGAGGATATCAGTCATTTTGGTTACCCCAATAGTAATAAAAATATATAAATATTTCTGGAAAAAGGCACAAATATTTACTATATTCAATGCTAGGGCATTGAAAATGGGTCGTAGATGGGTATTTTAGCAGGACATTGACCCAAAACACACGGCCAAGGCAACAAAGGAGTGGCTCAAGAAGTAGCACATCAGGGTCCTGGTGTGGCTTAGCCTGTAACAAAGAACATTATGGGATATTAAATGCAGTTTTAACTGTACATTTGGTGATTCTGTCTGTATTTCATTATTGCTGGTTTGATTGTGTCCTGCTAATCAATAGATAACAAAGCTGTTTTTGATCATTTTAACCAGTGTGCATGGAAACAAAGTAGTTTGGGATGCAAGCCCCAGATCCATAATTATGTTATTATTCTCAGAAGCACGTCTCTGTGGGAAGGTTGGCCTGTTCTGAGCTCCCCGGAACCGAACACTCAATGAAATGTCAAGGCCCATGTGTGTGGACCGCAGAACACAGAGCGTATTGTCTTTGAGGAATGCTTGTCCGGTGAATCGATGCCCGATGCCCGAGCTCGAATGTTCTGCCCAAACCATTCCGGTCCTCCCCTCACTAAACGAATACTGAGGATTTGATTGCTTTCATAAACGATCCTTCCGAGGCTTCTCACACCGACATGTTAATTTTGGCACCTGTCAGGCTTGTGCCTTTTTCTGGTGTAGCCTTGGCGTTTTCCTCAGTCAGCTCTGCTACTGGTGACATTCCACAGACTGTTAACTGGGGATTTGCTGTGTTGTGTGAAATGTAGCAGGTTAGTGGCACGTGAACTCTGTGACCGATTCATTTGGCCCGCCTGCTCGTTAACACAAATAGTCAAATTACATATTAGGTGGATTCGCAAAAGCCACAGATGCTGATCTAACCACACTTCACGACAGTGGTGTGTAGAAGGCCACAGGTGCAGATCTGACCGCACTTCACTACAGTGGTGTGTAGAAGGCCACAGGTGCAGATCTAACCGCACTTCATGACAGTGGTGTGTAGAAGCCCACAGGTGTAGATCTGACCACACATCACGACAGTGGTGTGTAGAAGGCCACAGGTGCCGATCTGACCGCACTTCATGACAGTGGTGTGTAGAAGGCCACAGGTGCAGATCTAACCACACTTCATGACAGTGGTATGTAGAAGGCCACAGATGCAGATCTGACCACACTTCACTACAGTGGTGTGTAGAAGGCCACAGGTGCAGATCTTACTGCACTTCACGACCGTCGTTCATACCAACATGACTTCAGACTAGGGCTGCACGATATTGGAAAAAATTTACATTGCGATATTTTTTCCCCAACGATATATATTGCGATATTGCAGCCATCAATCCAGGCTAAAGTCAATACCATTCCGTCAGACCATACATTTTTTTAAGTAATTTTGTCTAAATGCATCCATCGTTTATTTAGCTTGTTTATTAAGTATGTAAACGATCCGGAGCAACGACAACATATAGTTTAATGTTAGTGAAGATTTTAGACAATGAAACGGTGAGTTCATGAGTTCGCTACGTGTACCGTGGACTTAAGAGACACGAGAGAGAAGCTCATGAACGCGCATGTTGCTATCGGTTGCTACGACAACACAAACAAATTATTGCTAGTGTTCATGTCCATCATGACGTCATGGGCCAGTCAACGCGGAAAATCCAAGCTCCATGTTGGCTTTATGCGCTTTGAGCACTCTCATTGGAATGTACGGGGCTACCGGCCAAACACTTTATCCAGTTATATTAATATACATCCATGGTGCTACCCTTGTGCTACCGTTCTCAACTTCTCTTTATACATTTATTGGTGTTACACTTCTTCACATGGCATGTTTCGACGATGTGACTATCGCGCATCCGCACATCGCGATGTCGATGATAAAAACTGAATATCGTTCAGCCCTACTTCAGACACTCAAAAAGCCAGCCAAGTCTTCCGATATCAATACTATAGAGGATCTTTGAAGTTAGGTGGAGCAGGAGGTGTGCAGTATACATGTGTGGTATAAGTCTGTAGGGACTGTACCGTGCCATTGAGTCAGCATTGACCAAAATCCCAGGTGTGTTTCAGCTCCTTGTTGATTCCATGGAGGTAATACCGCATCCTACAAGATTCAAGATAAGCATACATTTCAACATTAACTAGTTCCACTTGGTGGGCTGTACACGTCTGCTGAAAGACCACAAACTGTCTACTTCATGTAGTTCATTTTCTTGGGATGCATTATTGGTGTTTAATATGTACTATTTTCATTATGCGTCGTGATTTGGTAACAAAGAAAAATTACTTCCCAGGCATACGTAACTATGGCTGTGTCCTAAACTGCTCCCCAACCCTTTTATTCTTCACGCCCTTTGACAGGACCCTTTGAGCTCAGGTCAGTGCAGTAGATGGTGATCAGGTTTTGTGCTGTTAGAAGGGGCTGGAGCAGAGCCTTTTCCTGGCTGACTTTATTATTGGCCTTTGGGAAGATCAACAGGCCTAATCCTGAATAGCACCCTATTCTTAACATTTCTATTTTGACCAAACATTTTACACTTCAGGAAATAGTGTGCTATTTTAAAAGCAGCAGGATTTTTGAGCTTTCAGTTCTCTGGTAAGACTGCAGACAAGACAATAGGTCTGTCCAAAACCACAGAAATGCTTGTTTATATCTGCGGAATGGTTTTCGATGAAAGATTAATATGGAGGGATTTTTGTTTTAATCTCCTATCTTTGCCCATGCTGTGTTTCCAGTGTGTCACTGGAATGTTTTGTCAGTGGGTTTGAGCACACTGCAAATTAGGCCCGTGTTTTGTCAGAGGGTTCGAGCACACTGCAAATCAGGCCCGTGTTTTGTCAGAGGGTTTGAGCAGAATGCAAAACTGGCCCATGTTTTGTCAGAGGGTTCGAGCACACTGCAAATCAGGCCCGTGTTTTGTCAGAAGGTTTGAGCACACTGCAAATCAGGCCCGTGTTTTGTCAGAAGGTTTGAGCACACTGCAAATCAGGCCCGTGTTTTGTCAGTGGGTTTGAGCAGACTGCAAAACTGGCCCGTGTTTTGTCAGAGGGTTCGAGCACACTGCAAATCAGGCCCGTGAGTTGTCAGAGGGTTTGAGCAGAATGCAAAACTGGCCCATGTTTTGTCAGAGGGTTTGAGCACACTGCAAAACTGGCCTGTGTTTGAAACGACACAGACTAACAACGCCGAGCTACCGTCACTGGTACCTTAAAGCCAAAGTGATCCTCAGCCTGTCGGATCGAAGGTGCCCGATTTCCAGGGGCCACGTTGGTCCTCGCCAGTGTTGTGCCTTGCTCACGATTAGACCGTTACCCGTTGACCCGGGGATAGGTCGCATGTTGCGTGAGCAAGTGACCCTCTCAACGTTTGATTAGATGATGATGTAAGCACGCATCAGCTGCCCACTGTACTGTTCTGCAGTGTTGCCAGGTAACCAGTTGCCTGCGGTGTTGCCCAAGAGCCTTTCTGCTCCTTCTCTGCTGCCAACTTGTTTTTTTAAATACACTTCAGCTTTGTCCTTAAAAGGTGCTCCTGTAAACCCACAGTGCTCACTAGAATTTTACAGTTAAACTCACATTGCCATGTCAGTGAAGATTTGCCCTCCCCTCATCTCCACACCAACCACTTTTTTTTTTTTTAAAGATGTTAATGTATCCCTTCTAACTCAATGAACGTGCAAGTGATGAATGTGAGGCTAACAAAATGCAAATGCCATCGTTGGTTTTGCAGGTTTTAATGGCCAAGACTGGTCAAAGTATTATTGTGACATTTAATGAGTCTATGGCTAATACGAGCATGATATATATTGTTGTCTTTAGTAACTAAATTGCATGAGTTGATATTGGCTTTGTTTACCTCACATAATAATTTGAATAAAAGGGAAGTAGAACAGCTTTGTTCCTGCCAGCCCAGTTGTATAATTTGACTTTGACAGCTACTGTTTGGCATAGATTGTAAAGTAATGTCCCGACGTAATGGGCCTTAATATCCTTTATAATCCTATATTTCTGTAATAAAGTGCATCATAGGGATGATCAGGGTTGATGATGTGGTAGAGAAGCGGGGACAGATTGGGCATTGTAGCGAGACCTCTCCTGTGTTTAGCATGCGCGTGACTAACTGCTCTGTCCCAGCTGGGGGATGGGAGCTGTGGCCGTCTACCCTAAACCCTGGCCTGCATGAAGTGTGAACACACAGTGCCGCTGACGCCCTGTTCCTGCTCACCGATGTACTTCTACTGATCAACACCCGCTAGGAAGTAGGCTGCCGCTTGGGCATTCGAGGTGTGCCCTCGGCCTTGACCTGCGTGAGGTGTGACTGCCGCCTCCTGCCTTCCTGTCTGCCTCTTTTCTCGTTGTCAGACAAGTTAATGACTTGTTGTGGCGTGTCAGCTGGGAGCTTTTCAACCTCCTCTGGGCGGAACAAGAAGGCAGATTAACAAATACGGGGAAGAAGAGCCTGTGTGTGTGGTTGACTTTCGCTTTTATTAACCCGTGAACCTCAGAATATCGACGGTTTCAGTTGACGTTTAGCTTGAAGCTGGAGTAGTTTTATTGGCCAATTCATCAGTGTTTTCAAAAGCTTGTAGGTGAATTTTGTCTGAAGCTGAATGCACAGACATTTTAGATTTGAATCGTTCAGTAAGGCTCATTTATTTTTTTGGCAATTTTTGGCCAAACTACTTTCCAAATTGGGGGAAATTAGCAGTAAAATATTTTGTTGTTTACATTTTGGGTGCTGTTTTTGTCCGATATGAATCATATTTGGCATAAAAGTATACTAGAAAATAATTTAGATGACCAAATCCTTTCATTAAAGTGCACCGGAGGTTGGGGTTTGGCTTTTGTGTTTCCTATTGTGATATCCACCTCAAAAGCCCTGTAGCTACTCATGTCTGGAACCCGTGGAAAATTTCTACACTTAAGCTAAGGAGAAACCCAATAGAAAATGCATTAAATACACATTGCAAAACAAAATTGATTTATTTAGATATTTTTGTAGCCATATATATTTTTGCTGCGAGGATTACATGACAACGATACTTGTTCCACTCTTTGTGGGCTCTCACTGTGGCTTTCATTTCCATGTAAGCATGTAAGCAGGCCAGTTGGTTACGCCGCCCATCATCTTTGCACAGTTAATGCTCCAACCTGGGCTGGTTGCTGCTTCAAAATAAGAACTCCCAGCAATCCTTCCTTTGAATTCGAGGAGCTTTTTTCAACCTTGCCTACATCTGACATTATAGCGTGTTGCTAATAGATGAGCTACCACTGAACCCGTTCACTGACCTGGTGAAGTATTTGACATTGTTGTGTATTACTACCACTGAACCCGTTCACTGACCTGGTGAAGTATTTGACATTGTTGTGTATTACTACCAGTGAACCCGTTCACTGACCTGGTGCAGTATTTGTCATTGTTGTGTATTACTACCTCTGAACCCGTTCACTGACCTGGTGAAGTATTTGACATTGTTGTGTATTACTACCAGTGAACCCGTTCACTGACCTGGTGCAGTATTTGTCATTGTTGTGTATTACTACCTCTGAACCCGTTCACTGACCTGGTGCAGTATTTCACATTGTAGTGTATTATTACCACTGAACCTGTTCACTGACCTGGTGCAGTATTTGACATTGTAGTGTATTACTAACTCTGAACCCGTTCACTGACCTGGTGCAGTATTTCACATTGTAGTGTATTACTACCACTGAACCTGTTCACTGACCTGGTGCAGTATTTGACATTGTAGTGTATTACTACCACTGAACCTGTTCACTGACCTGGTGCAGTATTTGACATTGTAGTGTATTACTACCACTGAACCCGTTCACTGACCTGGTGCAGTATTTCACATTGTAGTGTATTACTACCACTGAACCCGTTCACTGACCTGGTGCAGTATTTGACATTGTAGTGTATTACTACCACTGAACCTGTTCGCTGACCTGGTGCAGTATCACTCATGCATCTTAATTATCATGATGTCCTATTTAAAATCGGCTTCCTTCACTTCACGCTCCTTCAGACTCAGACACTTGGTAACATTTCTGAACACTTCCTCGCAGGTAGTACTTTAAACATCTGTATCTGCTTCGGGTTTCTCTGAAACGTCTGTATCTGACCGATTGCCCGCCTTTAGGTGTTCGTATACAACACCACAAAATGTGTTATATTGACCGACATAATCTCCATTAAATGTCACGCATTCCATTGCACACTGGTGCTATTCCCTTTGCTGTTATCTGCCCTTCCATGTAGATTTTGTCCCCCAACATTACGGTTGCAGACCATTCCCAAGCTAAACCGCCATTACCCAGGAATAAACTAATGTGCTACTTATGTGCCCGTCTGTATGTAGAGCACTGTTTTTGACTAGCGTTCCTTCTGGGACCAAATGTTAAGCTGCTCACTCTAATAGGAGGGGCTGTCTGTTGTTCTCAGAAGCCAATTTAAGTACCTTTCACAGAGCTTTGTAATATGGTAATGTGTTCAGGGCATGGCCGAAGATTTAAAGGATTGTGTATTTAATTTTTGGGAGTGGCAGAGCACAATATAAAGTTTTGTTGAGTAACTGTTTTGTGTTGACTGTTTTTGGACCATATGAACTGATTTACCTGTACAGGTTGCGAACCTGTTAAGGGCCAGAAATGTAGATTAAGTGTAGCTGTCAGAAGGTGTGGCCACAGTCGCTGCTCACAACAACACAACCATCCTTCCTGTCCAGCCTTGGGCTCGAAACGGCAGACTTTGTCTCATATACTTACCTGCCTTCCCTGTGTTGACCAATAGAGCAGATTTGGAGGCTGGTATCCATGTGACACCAGGACAAAAGCCACTCTGAACAGAATGTTAAGCAAGACCTGACCTAGCCGTCTGCCTCTGTCTCTGTCTGTGTCTGCCGGTGCTTTTTATCTGTGCCTGTCCAGACCTGTCACTTTATTTCCTGCTGAATCTCTACATGAATGGGCATCTCCTGAACAATGTTGACACATGGGTACTCAGCGCGCCACTCGTATTGAAAGGCTTTAGGGCAAAACCAGGTTATATTGTATCTTCCATCTGCATCCTCCAGTGGTAATGACTCACTCGTCGGCTCGCAGGTTCTCGTCTGATGCGGTGAATTACATTGTTTGTCTGCGTTGGCGTTCCCAGTGTGAGCTGTCACGCCTTGATCGGCGTCTGCGTCATACGCCCGTCTCCACTGGCTCCATACGCCCGTCTCCACTGGCTCCATACGCCCGTCTCCACTGGCTCCACACGCCCGTCTCCACTGGCTCCACACGCCCGTCTCCACTAGCTCCACACGCCCGTCTCCACTGGCTCCACACGCCCGTCTCCACTAGCTCCACACGCCCGTCTCCACTGGCTCCACACGCCCGTCTCCACTGGCTCCACACGCCCGTCTCCACTAGCTCCACACGCCCGTCTCCACTGGCTCCATACGCCCGTCTCCACTGGCTCCATACGCCCGTCTCCACTGTCTCCATACGCCCGTCTCCACTGTCTCCATACTCTTGTCTCCACTGTCTCCATACGCCCGTCTCCACTGTCTCCATACTCTTGTCTCCACTGTCTCCATACGCCCATCTCCACTGGCTCCATACGCCCGTCTCCACTGTCTCCATACGCCCGTCTCCACTGTCTCCATACTCTTGTCTCCACTGTCTCCATACTCTTGTCTCCACTGTCTCCATACGCCCGTCTCCACTGTCTCCATACGCCCGTCTCCACTGTCTCCACACGCCCGTCTCCACTGGCTCCATACGCCCGTCTCCACTGGCTCCATACGCCCGTCTCCACTGTCTCCATACGCCCGTCTCCACTGTCTCCATACTCTTGTCTCCACTGTCTCCATACTCTTGTCTCCACTGTCTCCATACGCCCGTCTCCACTGTCTCCATACGCCCGTCTCCACTGTCTCCATACGCCCGTCTCCACTGTCTCCACACGCCCGTCTCCACTGGCTCCATACGCCCGTCTCCACTGGCTCCATACGCCCGTCTCCACTGTCTCCATACGCCCGTCTCCACTGTCTCCATACTCTTGTCTCCACTGTCTCCATACTCTTGTCTCCACTGTCTCCATACGCCCATCTCCACTGTCTCCATACGCCCGTCTCCACTGTCTCCATACTCTTGTCTCCACTGTCTCCATACGCCCGTCTCCACTGTCTCCATACGCCCGTCTCCACTGTCTCCATACGCCCGTCTCCACTGTCTCCATACGCCCGTCTCCACTGGCTTTGTTGTTGGTTTGGCCAATTGACACCATTCTTGCTATGTGGGCGAACACAAAGACTGGTTCTAGGATAGAGGGCTGCATTTGGGATGCATTGACTCTGACCAGACACATGCAAGCCTCGCACCCGCAACTTCTCTCTGGAGCACGCAATATAAAATCTGGAAGAACGCCTGTCAAATCTTCAGTGGCATTTCCTACACGGGTGTGTATGTTGTAGTTTTGAGCGACAGCCTGAGAAAATGTGGAGGGTTGTCTTCTGCAAAAAACGTGCCCCTCTCTTCTGCCTCCTCTTCCCCACTGTTTCCTCTTCCCCCTGTTTCCTCTTCCCCCTGTTTCCTCTTCCCCCTGTTTCCTCTTCCCCACTGCCTCCTCTTCCCCACTGCCTCCTCTTCCCCTCTGCCTCCTCTTCCCCATTGCCTTTTCCATGTATACATTACACACAGGGCATTTTGATAGTTAAATTATAGCCTTGGATATTGTATTAAAATGTTGAAGTAGTTGTGAGTAAGTATAATACTCACTCATCCTTGCACTTCAAGTAACTCCCAATTATCTCCATATAATTTGTGGAAATTTCCCAAATGATTTGTGTCCTATAAAACATGGCTGAACCCCTTCCACATGGTGTAATTTAGTTTTTCTGTATGCATAAACATCTTGTTCAACCAAAAGCTTTAATTTAGTTCTTACATATGCCCCCTTTCAATGAGTTGGTGACGAATGATGCAAGTTGAAACTCATGCTATTCGTACCTTGTGTCTGAAGGTCTTGTTGAGTTTGTTGATTAAAGTGCAGTTTTCCACTATTCAAACAATCCTTTTTTGATGCAATCTTCCATGAAGTTTTGATTAACTGCAAACCAAAGAAATGCATGTGTGAATAACAAAATATATTTTAATGTCTGCCTTGAAGACATTAGGCATTTGATGTTATCATCATGGGGTATTTTGTGTGTGGATTTTTTTTATTAAATCTATTTTGCAATAAGGCTGTAACATAACAAAATGTGGAAAAAATTAAGCGTTTGAATATAAATTATTATACAAACACTCTGTAGGAAATGTCCTCCCATTTAGGACACAGGCTCTTAGTTTAAAAATGTGATCCACTTGGAGACTTTTATCTCATGCGTTCATCTGATCTACTGCAATGTGTTCTCATGATTCCTGGATTTGTGTTTCTGCACTTTGTTTTTTTGATACTTTAAGCTTGCATGCATGAAATTGAAAGCCTTTCAACTCCACTTGGCGGCGAGCATAGAACAGGTTTTAGGAGTGTTTGTCATTTTCAGTTTTTTCTATGAAGGGGTGTGGCGCAACTTGTGTTTTGGTTTGAATATGTTAAATGGAGTGAGCTTGTCAGATACGCAGGATATCGCGTCTATTCCCAGTAGGAGGAAGAGAAGAATTATAAGGAAGACTTAGAATGTAGGTCCCAAATGACTCTAATCCCAGTTAGGTAAACCACATCGTTACCAGAGGCCTTTAAGTAATATGAATGGTTTACTCTTTTCGGATGAAGGCCAAACCTCTGCCTAATCAACTTGACACAAGTTAAGCAACACCAGCTGCTCTCCGGCTCCCTCCGTTCAGGTCGAGGGTCTTGCCAGTCCCAAATGGTGTCCTGTTCCCCGTGGAGTGTGCAACAACAGCCATACAGGGACGGGACAAAAGCAGCACACTAAATAGATTGAAGTTTGCCGTTTGAGGCGTAGCTCAGCCCTCAGCGACGTCCTGAAAAATGGAGCTGCATTTCCTCATCGAGCTCCGGTTTCCCCATCAATTAGCCAAATTAGAAAGTCCTAGAAGCCGTCGGTCAAAATGACGATACAGGAGTGACGTGGCCTCAGCTTGGCTGTTGAGGCTGAGAGGAAATTGTGTGCGGGATGGACAAAATGTATTGATGAGACTCTGTTGAATGTTAGCGCACTATATATGGGTCATGTGTGGGGATTTTATACTTGGACCTGGACACAGTCTTGGTTAGGAAATTTTGTGGACAACAGAGCAGCAGGCTTTCATCTGTTCTTGTTTTGTTAATCGCTAGTGGGCTCGCTTTCTTCCGATGAAAAGGAAAAGTTCTCTGGCGACTTTGGTTGTTTGAATGTCTGACCGAGGTCATTAATGGGGTTGCGGCACACACGGTTCCAGCTGCGCTTCAATCGAAGTCGATTCGATCAAACTTGGCCATTTCACTGTCGCAAAAACACATGTGCATGAAGGCTCAGACGTTTTTCGTTGCTGTTTCCCGTCGTTGTCCACCGTATCTCTTGGTGACTGAACTCTTCTTCTTCTTTGGTTGCTTATTTCGATTACATATAGAGATTATCACAATGCCGAATCTAGAAGCTGACAATGACTGGTTGAAACGGTGTGTGGTAAAGATGCCTTCGTGGGAATTGCTTTGCCTCGACTTGATGTTTTGTCTGAGTCACTTCCCCCAGCAACGGCTAGAGATCCTCTTCAGAGACATCTTACTGGGGTGTCGCGTTCCAAACACAACCCTACCCCAGATATAGTGTGCTACTTTCCATTTACAACACTGATTCTCGCCATCTTACAGACAGTGTTCAGAAATCAATTAGTGTAGACCAGGAGTTGGCGTGGATGTTGCACCAATTTGTTTAATGTTTTGTCACCAATCCTGTTTGTAATATTCATGGACAGGATATCAAGGCGTAGTCATGGGGGGGAGGGGTTCCCGTTCGGTGGGCTGATGGTCACATCACTGCTTTTTGCGGATGATGTGGTCCTGATGGCCTCATCGGTCGGTGACCTTCAGCACTCACTGGATCGGTTCGCAGCCGAGTGTGAAGCGGCTGGGATGAGGGTTAGCACCTCTAAATCTGAGGCCATGACTCTCAGCAGGAAACCGGTGGAGTGCCTACTCCGGGTAGGGAATGAGTCCTTACTCCAAGTGAAGGAGTTCAAGTACCTCGGGGTAGGGATGGGAATCGAGAACCGGTTCTTCTTTAGAACCGGTTCCCAGTGAATCGATTCCTTGGAACCGTTAGTGTACCTGCTTAACGATTCCGCTTAACGGTTCGGCTCGTTGCAAATGTGTCATCATGACCGCCACACACGCGCTGCGCATTTTGGTTACGCAGAAGCGATCTAAAGTGTGGTTATTTCACTCAAAAAGACGCCAATGCAGTCATTTGCAACAGTTGTAAAAGTTTAATTTCGGCAATGGGGGGAACTACCACCAATATGCAGAAGCATTTGGCCACACAGCACGCAATCCGTTTGCAGGACTGTCGCGTGTTTGATTCTCTACTACTCAGCGACACAACAACAACAAGTGAGTCAAGCAGCAGCGGAGCTAATGAGACGGCATCTGCTATAAATGCCAACGGTAACTTGTCTATTTAGTTAATGTGAGCGCCATTTCATTGTGTAAACTTTTACTATACGGATAATAATCTCTATTGTCAATCATTTGCCCAAGTTGATAGTTGTGGTCTTTACAGAAGACTTCTTTCTATTTTGTATGTCAGTTGAGTTGAATTTAGTTTCAGGTTGAATATTCCCAAAGGAACAAGCTCTTCCTTGACTGTTTACCGTCTATGTTTTTTGTTTTTATGGCACTTAAATGGCAGTTTTATTTATTTTTTTGGCTGGACCAATGAATGTGAAAAAATCTATAGGTCCCTGGACTTTACTTTGTAGCTCACCTACTTTTAGGTTTGTTCTGAGGTTGCTACACATAATTTGTGTATACTCTGAGTATGTGCGGTGTTCTTATCAGATATTAAAGCAAGTTAATACAAACGAATTTGTAATTATTTCCTCACCCAATGAGAATCGATAAGGAATCGGATCGATAAGCAATATCGATAATGGAATCGGAATCGTTAAATTCTTATCAATTCCCATCCCTACCTCGGGGTCTTGTTCGCGAGTGAGGGAACAATGGAGCGGGAGATTGGTCGGAGGATCAGAGCAGCGGGGGCGGTGTTGCATTCGCTTCACCGCACCGTTGTGATGAAAAGAGAGCTGAGCCGGAAGGCAAAGCTCTCGATCTACCGGTCAATCTTTGTTCCTACCCTCACCTATGGTCATGAAAGCTGGATCATGACCGAAAGAACAAGATCGCGGGTACAAGCTGGCCTCTCCCTTAGGGATAGGGTGAGAAGCTCAGTCATCCGAGAGGAACTCGGAGTAGAGCCACTGCTCCTTTGCGTAGAAAGGAGCCAGTTGAGGTGGTTCGGGCATCTTGTACGAATGCCACCTGGGCGCCTCCCTAGAGAGGTGTTCCAGGCACGTCCAGCTGGGAGGAGACCTCGGGGAAGACCCAGGACTAGGTGGAGAGATTATATCTCCACACTGGCCTGGGAACGCCTCGGGATTCCCCAGTCAGAGCTGGCTAATGTTGCCCGGGAAAGGGAAGTTTGGGGTCCCCTGCTAGAGCTGCTACCCCCGCGACCTGACCCCGGATAAGCGGTTGAAGATGAGATGAGATGTTTTGTTCCATTTCTTTACTTTAATTTAATTCCAGATTTGATCAGTCATTACTAGGACTTCTGGAAAATGGTAGAAAATCAGTCCTCATATTTTACCTGAGCGCAGAGGTGGAGGAACCAGACACACGGTGAACAGAGAAAACAAAAATGGCAGACGCAAACCCACTCCACCTCAGATCTCGGATCTGTCGGGGCTCTTTTTTAGCAGCTGCCTCTTGATCGTCATTTCGTCAAAGGCCTGTAAATTGAATTCAGTTCATTTGATCAGGCAGCCAGGTGGGCGTGCACATGTGCATGCATTAATCTGTGTGTTTTCACTTGTCACACAGTTAATACGACTGATAGGAAATATGTTTCTCTTCTTGGTCACTTTCATTGCATTGTCAAATTCGGACAGTCAGTGAGCCTTTCCACAAGAGTTTTTCTTCCTCGCTGCATCTAGTTAATTTCTCTGTCTGTGATGTTAAGGAACAGGTCTGTATTGTTTACTGTCGGCGTTCAATAACTAATGAGACCTGCGATGCGATACACTCTGTGTATCAAGTTGCACGTTGCACTCGTACAGAACCTCATGCTCTCTCACACACCACATACACCAATAGTGACGTGAGAGTGACGTGTCACAGCCATGTTGTTTGGTTGAGGCCAGGAGAATCAGCAGCAGAGGGCCAGGTGTGTGCAGAAGGACAACGGGTCGATGGGATGTGGAAGCACCATTACACCCTGAAGAAGAGGCTCAGGGTGGAGACGTTTCGGGCATTTCAGGTAGTAGCCTTTGTCTGTATCCCGAAAGGCACCAAATTCTCTACACGGTGCACTATTATTTACCCGTGTCATGTCATATGGGTCCTGGTCCAGTGTTGTGCACTATTATTTACCCGTGTCATGTCATATGGGTCCTGGTCCAGTGTAGTGCACTATTATTTACCCGTGTCATGTCATGTGGGTCCTGGTCCAGTGTTGTACACTATTATTTACCAGTGTCATATGGGTCCTGGTCCAGTGTAGTGCACTATTATTAACTGGTGTCATATGGGTCCTGGTCCAGTGTTGTGCACTATTATTTACCAGTGTCATATGGGTCCTGGTCCAGTGTAGTGCACTATTATTTACCAGTGTCATGTCATATGGGTCCTGGTCCAGTGTTGTGCACTATTATTAACTGGTGTCATATGGATCCTGGTCCAGTGTTGTGCACTATTATTTACCAGTGTCATGTCATGTGGGTCCTGGTCCAGTGTAGTGCACTATTATTTACCAGTGTCATGTCATGTGGGTCCTGGTCCAGTGTAGTGCACTATTATTTACCAGTGTCATGTCATGTGGGTCCTGGTCCAGTGTAGTGCACTATTATTAACTGGTGTCATATGGATCCTGGTCCAGTGTTGTGCACTATTATTTACCAGTGTCATGTCATGTGGGTCCTGGTCCAGTGTTGTGCACTATTATTAACTGGTGTCATATGGATCCTGGTCCAGTGTTGTGCACTATTATTTACCAGTGTCATGTCATGTGGGTCCTGGTCTTGTGTAGTGCATTATTATTTACCAATGTCATGTCATATGGGTCCTGGTCCAGTGTTGTGCACTATTATTTACCAGTGTCATATGGGTCCTGGTCCAGTGTACTGCACTGTTATTTACCAGTGTCATGTAATATGGGTCCTGGTCCAGTGTACTGCACTATTATTTACCAGTGTCATGTCATATGGGTCCTGGTCCATTTCAGTGCACTATTATATACCAGTGTCATATGGGTCCTAGTCCAGTGTAGTGCACTATTATTTACTGGTGTCATTTGGTTCCTGGTCCAGTGTAGTGCACTATTATTTACCAGTGTCATATGGTTCCTGGTCCAGTGTAGTGCACTATTATTTACCAGTGTCATATGGGTCCTGGTCCAGTGTAGTGCATTATTATTTACCAGTGTCATATGGTTCCTGGTCCAGTGTAGTGCACTATTATTTACCGGTGTCATATGGGTCCTGGTCCAGTGTAGTGCACTATTATTTACTGGTGTCATGGTTCCTGGTCCAGTGTAGTGCACTATTATTTACCAGTGTCATATGGTTCCTGGTCCAGTGTAGTGCACTATTATTTACCAGTGTCATATGGTTCCTGGTCCAGTGTAGTGCACTATTATTTACCAGTGTCATATGGGTCCTGGTCCAGTGTACTGCACTATTATTATTTACCAGTGTCATGTGGTTCCTGGTCCAGTGTTGTGTATTATTATTTACCAGTGTCATGTGGGTCCTGGTCCAGTGTAGTGCACTATTATTTACCGGTGTCATGGTTCCTGGTCCAGTGTTGTGCATTATTATTTACCAGTGTCATGTGGGTCCTGGTCCAGTGTAGTGCACTATTATTTACCGGTGTCATATGGGTCCTGGTCCAGTGTTGTGCATTATTATTTACCAGTGTCATATGGGTCCTGGTCCATTTTAATGCACTATTATTTACCAGTGTCATATGTTTCCTGGTCCAGTGTACTGCACTATTATTTACCAGTGTCATGTGGTTCCTGGTCCATTGTTGTGCACTATTATTTACTGGTGTCATAAGGTTCCTGGTCCAGTGTAGTGCACTATTATTTACCAGTGTCATATGGGTCCTGGTCCAGTGTAGTGCATTATTATTTACCAGTGTCATATGGTTCCTGGTCCAGTGTAGTGCACTATTATTTACCAGTGTCATATGGGTCCTGGTCCAGTGTAGTGCATTATTATTTACCAGTGTCATATGGTTCCTGGTCCAGTGTAGTGCACTATTATTTACCAGTGTCATATGGGTCCTGGTCCAGTGTAGTGCACTATTATTTACTGGTGTCATGGTTCCTGGTCCAGTGTAGTGCACTATTATTTACCGGTGTCATATGGGTCCTGGTCCAGTGTAGTGCACTATTATTTACCGGTGTCATATGGGTCCTGGTCCAATTTAGTGCACTATTATTTACCGGTGTCATATGGGTCCTAGTCTAGTGTAGTGCACTATTATTTACCAGTGTCATATGGGTCTTGGTCCAGTGTAGTGCACTATTATTTACCGGTGTCATATGGGTCCTGGTCCAGTGTAGTGCACTGTTATTTACCGGTGTCATATGGGCCCTGGTCCAGTGTAGTGCACTGTTATTTTTCCGCTGTCATATGGGTCCTGGTCCAGTGTAGTGCACTATTATTTACCGGTGTCATATGGGTCCTGGTCCAGTGTAGTGCACTATTATTTACCGGTGTCATACGGGTCCTGGTCCAGTGTAGTGCACTATTATTTACCGGTGTCATATGGGTCCTGGTCCAGTGTAGTGCGCTATTATTTACCGGTGTCATACGGGTCCTGGTCCAGTGTAGTGCACTATTATTTACCGGTGTCATATGGGTCCTGGTCCAGTGTACTGCACTATTATTTACCAGTGTCATGTCATATGGTTCCTGGTCCATTGTAGTGCACTATTATTTACCAGTGTCATATGGTTCCTGGTCCAGTGTAGTGCACTATTATTTACCAGTGTCATATGTTTCCTGGTCCAGTGTAGTGCACTGTTATTTACCGGTGTCATATGGGTCCTGGTCCAGTGTAGTGCACTATTATTTACCGGTGTCATATGGGTCCTGGTCCAGTGTAGTGCACTATTATTTACCGGTGTCATATGGGTCCTGGTCCAGTGTAGTGCACTATTATTTACCGGTGTCATATGGGTCCTGGTCCAGTGTAGTGCACTATTATTTACCGGTGTCATATGGGTCCTGGTCCAGTGTAGTGCACTATAATTTAACAGTGTCATATGGGTGGAATAGGGGAACTCTGTATTTAGTTTTTACTTTTAGCAGTTTGACTCTGAATGTTGATATTGTAGTTTTTGGGTGTAGTTTAGTATCACTTGAGTCTTGTGTTGAAGATTGAGGCGTGATGTTAAATCCTGTTTGTGTGTATCTTTCCACGAGTCGTCGTTTTCTACACTGGAGGTTTTGTGTACTCTAGTTTTACGCCGGGCAGACTTAGCAACCTCTCCCATGTTGACTGTCAGAGGAGCGAATTCCAGTCGTTGTTGAGTAACAGAGGATCACGTTCCCAACACCAGACGGCTAGATTTAATGTGCGTGTTTTTAATTGCACCACACTTGTGCTGTTGTCACTGAACACTCTTCTACTAATAGGAAATATAAGGGTCTCTTAGTGTGCGAGCGTGTTGGGCTGACAGGGCTTTCCCGGGTTCCGTACCAAATGTCTCCCCTTACCAGAAAAGTCTGGTCTAAACCTGTGCTCAATGTAGCTATCCGGATATTATTTGGGATTTGAACCTCTTCGCCTCTGGTTTCCTATCTCATGCTCGGACATGTCCCAGACTGACAAACAGACTTGGAAAGGAGTGCTTTTAATGCGATATCATTCATTCAAAATGACCTTATCCCTTAGACGGAAGAGTGACTTAAAATAATAACGGATTTGTTTTGGGTTACTGTATTTCAATCCCACGTCTGCTTTTCTCTTGTTCAAACCTCCTCTTTACCTCTTATTCCCAATGTGTTAACTTCCACTGAATGAGTTTCTTTATTTGTGGCGTGGGGGGTGTTTGTGGGGGCTTATGGATGTCGGCCCAGTTTAGATTTAATTCTGAGCTCTGGCAACCTCTTCGCTTGTTTCTGGGACAGTTTTCCCCCCAGTGTTCTTTAATTTGCCCACATCAAGCGGTCTAAGTAAGGGGTGTTGGCAGTGTGACAGCCAGTGTAACCGAAGAACACAATCTGACATGTGTCTCCAATTTACCTTCAGCTCCAAATCATCGACCTTATACAGAAACTACAACTTAAGTGTAAATTGCTGCTCTGCTTTTCCGATTTGAATGTTCATTATTCTCAACTTGAAAGTTAAACGCAACGCTTCTTTTCACCGTCCTTTAAATACTCTCCTCCTTTGGTCATATTTCATAACCTCAATGCATTTTTAGTTTTCACAGTTAAATGTATTTTTTCTAAGAGTAAGGTGACTCTGATGTGCCAGGATATTCTGTTTTTAGGAGTCACTGCGGCTGTGGATTGAAGTATAATTCTGTGCTTTTCTTGTAAAACATTTGTGGCTTGGTTTCTCAAAAAGCATATATTAATTGCTGCAGGCTGTTCTCCGGCCAGTTATCTTAATATGTTTTTGGACTGGATGCTATATTTAATGCAGATTAATGAGGCCAACCTATAACTTAACATTAACTATGTAGACCAACTCCACACAAACGATTACTTCCTAAATGGCACACTAGTTTCTGTTTATAGGGAAAAGAGACATTTGGGATTCAGCTTTTTTTGAAGTCAGTTTTAGTCATCGCTGGGCATTAGTAAACCTGTCTCTTCTGACTCCGCCTAATGAAATAAACCTTTCAAATGTTTTCTGATGATAATGTGGATTTAATTCATAGGCATTACCATGATTAGATTTGTTCACACTCGCTCATTTGCTGTAATTGCTGCTCTTTCTGGAAATAATGCCATAGACATGTTTATTCTGAAAGTCAAACATGAAATTAATAAGTGAATCCCAGTGGTGCACATTATGCACATTATGCTGTAGTTTGTAGAGTGTAGTTTTGAAGCCAAATCATATCTTTACTTTTCTAGCCACTTATACTCGGTCTGTGGGATTGTAAGATTTAGCACGGGTTTAAAGGATAGATTCAACTTTATCGTACAGTACAAGTACATTACAACAAAACGATGGGCAATAATTGCATGTGTATGAGTTCACACTAGGGATGCAAATTATCGATTAATTCATTAATCATTAGTTGATTGACTTTATTGATCTATTAACGATTAACTGATAAGCAGCGTTTTTCCGGAGAATGTAAATTTCCCACGGTATCAAGTGTCTTTAACATAGGGCTGGACGATATGGCCGCATTTTATATCACAATATATTTCTTAATTTTGGTCGATACGATATAATTCCGATATCGATATGAAAAATAAAAAATGCCAAGAACACCCACAACAGTCTGTACCTACAATCTTCTGAAAAATGAATTTGCCAAGTCTATGAAACCTCCTCCTATATAACTACATAATATTTTAGATATTAAACGGTACAAATAAATTAATGTTCACTTTTTATTTGAATTTATACAAACAAGAAAAGTCAAATAAACATAAGATTCTCAGACTGACCTTATTAATATATTTAACTTTAAACGTAACTTTTGGCGCTCTGCATGCATCTTGTGGAAGAACATTGTAGCCGGAACTTCTTCTCTCGGTTTATGTCTATGACGAATCACGCAGGTACTGGGCTACGCCACAGCGGAGCCGAAGTAGTTTAAAATAGTCAGAATATAAACACTTATTATAAGTGTACCATAGTGATTCAGGATAAAACGAAAACACAGTTTGGATATTGGATTCATGATTTACTGGCTCATTATATGTATCTTGCTAATTTTTAACTATAAAGGTACTGCAGCTTTAACATAACAACACGCTGCTAGTCGGCTCCACTCTCCGGCACATTTAGCATCACGCTGAAACCTGAAGTTTATCAGGTCTCAGAAAGCCGAACCACTTCCCTACCACTGAATTAGTCTTTCCTCTCATATCAACTGTCTGCTTTCTCCTCACTTATGGAAGCTCGTTCTGTCACGTTTGAATTGCGGTCATGGGCGCTCATTTTGTAGCTTAAACTTGACGCGTTGGAGATCAGCAAAAATATTGAAATATCGAAAATGCTTGGTTTCTTTTTTGACGCCTCAACTTAGTGTCGGGTCTCTCGTCGCCCGCGAGAATCTCGTTTCACGTTCAATTACGCCTACGTCCTGTGGAAAACGGCCTTTGATTGCAATGTTCAATTAACCGACAATTAATTTAATTTAGTCAAGTAAATTCTTATCGACAATTAATCAATAGTCGATTAACCGTTTACATCCCTAGTTCACACTGACCTGTAGGGTGATGTAGATTCACACTCACCCAGAGTTAATAGGGTCACTTTGTAGGGTGATGTAGGTTCACACACCCAGAGTTAATAGGGTCACTTTGTAGGGTTATGTAGGTTCACACACCCAGAGTTATTATGGTCACTGTAGGGTGATGTAGGTTCACTCACCCAGAGTTAATAGGATCACTGTATGGTGATGTAGGTATCGCTAGCCTAACAGACTGAGCTGACAGCATCTGGCCAGCTTCACTTACTTTGACTATGAGCTTTTGTCCTAATCGGGCCTTATTACTTATGTAGTGCACTGCTTTGACCTGTTCTTTATTGATAAACTGCCATCACATCAGCACCACAACTCAAACGGACCATTCTGAGAGTGGAAGCCCTCGTCATTTTCTCTGCGAGGTAACTGTTCTCTAGGCGACACACCGTCGGAGTGTGACTTATTTGACGATGATTTGATTTAGCAGTGCAGGTCATTGCGTTAGAGTGTGAAGGACACTGCAGTTTTCCCTGTTCATTTAAAAGGCTTTTCATTTGCTCTGGTTAAGCTGATTGTTCCTGTGGGTGGATCAAGATCACACCGGGAGATGCAATATAAACCTACTCCTCATGTATTCCAAGTTCAGCGACACCTTGCCGCTAATATTGGTAGGCCTACAAACCAGTCCGGACAGATCTGAAACATGGTCTCACCGCATCCTTTTCAGGTGAACTGCCAGGCCCTAAAGCTGAAGACCACAGTTTTTCGCTCATTACTCGAAAGTAATCGCAGCTATATTTAGAATATTCACCAAGCCTCCTTTGTTTATTTTAATCTCTTCAATCATGATTGGATTGGCTTTTCAGCATTCCCGTATGTGAGTCTGACTGTACCATTGTTGCATGTCCAGAGTGGTAGCTACTAGATTGGGGGAGCTGGCCATGGACCAGTCCTGCCTGGCTCTACTCTGACTGGGGGGAGCTATTATGACTGAAGTCGTCCAGTTTGAACTCCTATTCTCCATTTCTATAACGGGAGTCATTCTGGGTCATGGACCAAGACTTACACCACCGAACATGGGACTTTCTAGTTGTTTAGTTGTAAGTGGTGGTTACCAGCTGAGAGGACCATATCTGTTGGTCTTCACCATTGACTTAACAGCAGTTAGGGACTTAACTTGAGTACTGGAGACCTCATCTGTCTCCTAAATGATGGCATGTCTACTGAGCAGTGCACTTTATCAGAACAAATGCATACGGGAACTGGTGGTCGTACTAATCACATTACAAATGGGAAATACGATTGGAATGTGTCCCATAAGTTTAAGCTGTAGTTTCAACTCCGTACGTAAAAAGTCTCTGGACGTTGTGTTCAGCCTGGTACTATTTTTAGCCTGGTACTATATAGGTAAAAAAAGATTTGCTCTTGCGATTTGACGTATGATCTAGAGAAAATATTTTACATTGAACACTGCCCAACATGTCCTAAGCTCCAGTGCCTGCTGGCGGATGGACAGGTCATCTAATGTGCTTGTGTCCGGTGTGGTTATTGGTTATTGGCGGTGGTGCTGGAACAGAGCTTTTACAAGTGCGCTGTCGTGGGCACATTTGTGTATCTCACTGCAGATAAAAATGACTGGCAGCATACGATGCTTCTGATCAGAGCTGAACCACAGCCTGTCTGGATGCTGCGCAAATGTCTCGCCTGGAAACCTGCTGGATAACTGCTCTTATCAAAGATATGTTTGTAGTACAGTAACTGAAATGGTTGGGAGCTGGTGATCTAGTGTGTGCACGTTATTTCGCCTTATCATATCCTAACCATGTGAGCAAAAATGTATGACAAGTCGTTCAAGTTCAGTTAAGGTTGGGTTTAGATCTTTCTGTTTGTGGGTTCCTCTTTCACTGGTATATCGGCATCCTTCCAATTCGATACTTTTGTGTGCATTATTAGACTACTCTGGAGAAATGGCCTCCAACTAAGTGAACTATTGTTGGGTCAATTTGTTTTCTTAAGTTACGCTCTTTAAGTAATCGCACGATCGACACTAATCTGCGGCAGACGCATTAGTGTTGATCGAGAAATTTCTTTTGAACGTATGGTCACACTGAAATCCAATCACCAGTACACTGAGTTGTGGGTATACATATGACTTAAGCGCATAAGTGTCAAGGCCTTCGTGGTTCCCGGCTCTAATAGACCGTAAATGCGAGCACCGAACCAGCAAGCACAAACTTGGTCGAAAGCACTGGCTGTTGGAAGGAGCTGTATCCAGTAGAGTTAATGATTCGTCCAGAATCGTCCCAAAGATGCTCTAAAATTGGAATATTGGGAATATATAATATGCAGATTTACAATATCAGTGTGGTGTATATAGAGTTTTTGGTGGGGTGTAATGCAGACAGTTTTGGAGTTGCCTTGATGCAATAAGCTTAAGGTCTTTGTATCTTTTGCATGTGAAAAACTGTTGGCTCGACTCAAGGGAATAAGGGTGTTATTTTGGACACACGCATCCCTTTTGGTTCTTCTTGTAATCTTTTGTACGTGGTTACTTTGGCACACAGTTAGACGAGGGGTCGGGAGGTGGGGGTCATAACGCCAAAATACACCACATTGGGATGTTGTTTGTAAATCTCCCACCATAGAGTTGCAGAACGTGTCGTCTTCGTCATATCCGCTGCCACCTTAGCGCTAAGCCACTCTGTCCGCCGGCATAACACACAGAGGTGTTCAATCTGCAGCCTAGCTACTTTATTATGCTCTCAGATCTATGTGCGTGCTCTGGCTGGTGGTCGTCAGTGTTTTTCCTCGGCTCCTTTATTTTCTACGGCGTTATCTCACCTTGGAAATCGGGCCACTGCGGTAAATCTCAAGGCTATGCAAAAGTTTTGAGCTACCGCCGGTTGTACTGTAAACCACGCGCGAGTGAGCCTGTCACGGCATGGCCTTTTCATTTGTAGGGGTAAGGGTTAGGGGTTGAACATTAAATCAGCTAGTTGTTGCTCTGAACAAACGGCAACAATGTTAAGCAGGTCCTCTACATGCATTGCTTGAATGTAACCCATGAACAAAAAAGATAGGAGTATTAGGAAATGTTTTTGCAGGGAATTTAACCGCTTGATTATTCCGGTGAATAAGCGTGACGCCCGAATTGCAAGAGATAACTCTTGCAATATCAAGCAATAGTAGTTTTATGTAAGAGTGACCTGAAATGTTGATGATGAAATAAATGTGTACGTGATGACGTGTCACATTCAAGCCTCGACCCAACCAATAAATATTCGATACTCAACCCTAGAGGTGAGGACCTCTGACTCACTGGACTGGAGGTAGCTTCAGTACTCGGTTATACTGTACATGACGTTTTAAGTATGGCAGAATGAACGGTGGCGCCATAATGTCTAAAGTCTAATAAGAGAGACATTTTAGTAAAGAGCAAATCTGGAAGGAGAGCGAATGAGGCTGATGTTTAAAGGAACACAGGCTGAGGGAAATGAGAGGAGAGGGCGATGGACAGGAGAGAAAGATGGAGGCTTGGTCCTCTCGTTAGGTCCATCAGTCTGTCTATCGGACCTGCCTGCTCCTTCAGTATATCACTGGTCCTCTCGTTAGGTCCATCAGTCTGTCTATCGGACCTGCCTGCTCCTTCAGTATAACACTGGTCCTCTCGTTAGGTCCATCAGTCTCTCTATCGGACCTGCCTGCTCCTTCAGTATAACACTGGTCCTCTCGTTAGGTCCATCAGTCTGTCTATCGGACCTGCCTGCTCCTTCAGTATAACACTGGTCCTCTCGTTAGGTCCATCAGTCTCTCTATCGGACCTGCCTGCTCCTTCAGTATATCACTGTTCCTCTCGTTAGGTCCATCAGTCTCTCTATCGGACCTGCCTGCTCCTTCAGTATAACACTGGTCCTCTCGTTAGGTCCATCAGTCTGTCTATCGGACCTGCCTGCTCCTTCAGTATAATACTGGTCCTCTCGTTAGGTCCATCAGTCTGTCTATCGGACCTGCCTGCTCCTTCAGTATAACACTGGTCCTCTCGTTAGGTCCATCAGTCTCTCTATCGGACCTGCCTGCTCCTTCAGTATAACACTGGTCCTCTCGTTAGGTCCATCAGTCTGTCTATCGGACCTGCCTGCTCCTTCAGTATATCACTGGTCCTCTCGTTAGGTCCATCAGTCTGTCTATCGGACCTGCCTGCTCCTTCAGTATAACACTGGTCCTCGTGCCGCCTGACCCTCGTGTTTAGCTGTGTTTAATAACGCTGCAGGCTATCTGTTTACTGAGCCTGAACCTCCAGATGCCACCACTTGGACTGAGTCCAGAGCCCATGGCGCTCTGCTTTATCTCGGGATGGATCCACAGACAGAAGTGCCTTAAAGGTCCAATGTGGTCTAGTTTTTTTTTGTATTCCATGAGTGTGCATTCATTATGTGGTAACAATTAAGCATGGTACTATGACCATTTAAGAAAAAGTGGTCAATCAAAAAATACAGGTTTTGTTAGACATTTTTTCAATGACAAGATGTCTCTAGGGCTGTATAGTGCTGTGAGTTTAAACCACTGTTATTGGTCTGGTAACAAATTCCTGTCGCCAAGCAGAAACAAATCCATTCCACCCAGGCAGTCTTTTTAAACTAGCTTCACTCTTTCACAATGTCAGTGCCTTCCTCAGTTGAGATAAAACAGAACATCATCTCTTTGACTTCACTAGACCTTTAAAACAGCCGCCTCTTTGCGAATGTGGAATCAAGCCAAAGACATCATGCAGCAAATCAGACGAGCCGATGGAGGGGAACCCCAATATCACATCGCGTTTAGCCAAAGAATTGCCAATTTCTAAACCTCTCGGTGAACCTAAACAGCTTTTCTAGAACTGTAAACATTGTTTTGTTGCATGTTCAAAACCGGAAGGGAGGGTATTCCTGCCAGTCTCTGTCTCCAGGGACTGTTGCTTCATATTCGTCCGCTGACAGTGTTGATAGGGGCTGCCAGCGTTTGGTTCGTGGTAACAGTTGAAGCCTGTCTTGGATGTTATATTTTTTTTCAGATTTGTGTGGTAATGAGATAATATTATAATTTTTTTCACGTTTTCTTCATTGTTTATCGTGACTATATCTGACATTGCTTTTCAGGTTTCAGTCGTGAAGCGATTACAAAATGCATCCGTGCAGGTGGATGTGTATTTCATTGAATTACGTGTTTCCGTCAAGGTTGTGCTCCACTAAGAACAAGTAGCTGCGCTGCATTTTCTAGGAATGGGAAGAGTGGCTGAAGTTCGTTGAACTATGAATTGCTTGTTTGGAGGCCAAACATTTTGTACATGCAGGTTGTTCATACCTCTGGGATGATGTTCAGGGGTTGTCAACGTGAAAATGTTTGAATCCCTCCCTGGTTTCCAGTCACCATCGCCTTGGTTTACTTTCAACTGAGCTGCTGGTGCCGTGCTATTTACTGTAGGCTATTTTTACTGGAGGTCCCGAGGCTTTTAGGAATGTCTTTGACACACTTCTGTCACAGCTTAGTCGACCCTGTTTACCCAGCAGGCCTCCCCGGGACTCTGCTACAGACGACTCGATTGAGCCAATCCACAACTGGGTAGTAATGAATTCATTGAATACTTTAGCTGATAATTGGTCTGAAGGAAGTGCCGTTGTAGTGAACTGAATGTGGCCTTGTTGGCCTTGACCAAGCCACTAGACTAGAGCAAGTACGTTTGCAGTGTGTCAAATCATTTCAATAGTGTCGGCTTGACGGAAATGGAGGTACAAGAGGAACGGTGACTTGAACTTAATATTATTCACATTTATACAACTAGTTCAGAGTTTAAAACACACATTGTCAAAGAGTATCTAATGTAAAAGTGATTTTATACAGAACATCATGACTCTTCTGAGCCTATCACGTGTGCTGTAATATCGCCAAGGCCGTTAGCGCAGAACTTTATCTTCCTCTTTCTCTCGTTGTTTCTCGCTCGCTCGCTCCTATATTTCTGGAATTATTCTTTGCTGATAGAGTGAATAGGATGGATTCTCAGATGGATTCTTCAGTGCTCAGAGACGTGTGTGTGGATCAAGTGAGAGACCCGTCTGTCAGCATCCTAATCAGCTAGCTGTGCATCAGTGCCACACAGCTCAGTCCTTTGTCCACCACAGTCATGTTTGAATGTATAGAGACACCCAACAGCCAAGGTTGGTCATACCATGCAGAATACAGTATTACACTGTAAGCCAGGTAACACCGTTTCTTCCAAATGGTTATTTATTTTACCTTTTTTTACTCAGATCTTCCTTTTTTGTCATTTATTTTTTCCTCTGCTGTTATTTGTTATCTCTTCCTACCTCTCCATCACACTTAACACGGCGTGGGTTGTTTTACAGAGATTCCAATCGGTTTGTTTTGACATGTTTTGTCAAGGCCGTGACATAAAATTGATCTAATCGTGTTTTCTAAAGCAGGTCATTCCTCTCAGGATCGTAGGGGACGGACACGTTTGCAGTACTTGGTGTAATGAGGATTCCCCCAGGGCTGTGAGATGATTTTATCAATCAGCGTTTTCACATCAGTGGTCTCTAAACCATGTCTTTAGTCATGTCCAGACTGGCCTTAAAGATAACACCCTTTCTCTCACGCCTATGTTTCCTGGGGAGAATGGGGACATACACAAGACAAAGTTGTTAATGGACAGCCATTCATGAACATTGATTATTCTTTTCCGAAGCTGGCCTTGGTTGGCCTCAACAGGAAGTGAGCCTGGCTATGCTGCAGTTGCTCCCGCAGATTTACTTCTGACTGACCTCAGCGGGGCACTGCCCATCAGGGGGTTTTTCCAAGCTGCTGGGTAACAACTTGTTAATGCGTGTTCTGTTGGGTGTTTGTAAAATCACTATGTGACAACTGCCATTGTAAAAAGGGCTTTATAAAACACATTTGATTGATTGAAGTGATGTTTTACCCCGCTCGTTGTTCTTCCAGGATGCCGGCTACTGGTTACAAGTCAACAGGCTGGAGCACGGAGATGGCGGCATACTGGACCTGGATGACGTGCTGTGTGACGTCGCCGATGACAAGGACCGGGTAGGTTTAACTGCACAGAGCGCTGGGTGGTCTAGGGATCTATTCCCCCTGAACGATCCAGTGGAGAAGTGGTTTTGAATCTCGCCTAATGTGGCCCGTAGCGAGATGTATAAGCTGAGAAATGAACGACACCAGCAGTATTTACCACTTGCGCTGTCATTTCGATGATTCAATGGGACTAATAGTTTATACTAAAGAAATGAGTGTATGGACGCATTAATTCAAGCAATTTATTGCTATATGATTGCTTGTCCTTGTGTCTCGGCTCTTCTCTCCGTAATCCTACTACATTTCCAGTCAGTTCTACCAAATATATATATACAGGGGGAGCAGTAGAGAGCCTTGTTTAACAGAAAGTATAGATATATGGGAATTTCAAAAGAGGCGTAAGCCATCGTTGGCGAACGATCAAGCAATCATAGCAACGTTACTTTTCCTAGTTTTAGAAAACAGCATAATCCGGTTAAGAAGTTTCACCAAACAGAGCCTGTATTCTTGTCACTCTACCCCCATTAAACAGCAATTATTAGGGGTCCTGCTTAGTGCTGCACCTGGCATTTAGTTGTTAAATGCCATATAGACACAGACAGTAAAATAACTGAGTATGACGTTTATCTCTGAAGGCAACGGATGTCTTTCCTGTTCGCTTTGGGACCTGTTAAAACTTGGAAAGCACTCGGCCAGCGTCCACAATAAATTTGAGGAGTTTGTTTCAACATCCATAGCATAGTTTACTGCTTGTGTCATTCATTTCGACATTTGTGTAGTTATTTACCAAATGGTATAACGACAAACTTAAACTTCTCTAATGAGTTGAGGCTGTCATTTGCCCAGGATACATCTGTAACTGCCACATGTTTATTTATGAAGTCTACTGCTTTTGACCAGGGCTAGTGACATGTAGTGCTCATTAAAGGGAATATGGGGCCATTTGAGACATACTTTTAGCAAGCGTGATTGACCCACAGTCACAAGCTGCTACAGTTAACCCCCTGCATCTGTTAGGTTGTCTCATTTCCTGTCAAGCTTCCCACCATTATTATAAGATGCTGACGGAAGGATAAGAGCTAGGCTAATCTTATTTGCTAGTGTCAACGCTGCTATTGGAGGTCTCCCAGAGTCATATCCTCAGCTGGGTCACCAGAGCAGGTGGTCGTATTATTGTCAGCATGGTTAATTAAAGCAACGGTTTAATGTAGGAGGCCCATCCAGAGAAACCTGTACCAGATGCAGGCGTGGCTAAATACTCTGTTGGGATGTTCTCTTAAGTTAATTAAAATATAGAAAACCAACAAGAAATTATGTGAGAGAACATTTGTGACTTAGTATCCCTTAAACAAAGATCCGCACAAAACGAGTGTCACAAGTTGAGAAGTAAAAAAGTTCCCTTGACGTTCCCTCCTTGACGTTCCCTCCTTGACGTTCCCTCCTTGACGTTCCCTCCTTGACGTTCCCTCCTTGACGTTCCCTCCTTGACGTTCCCTCGGTCAAGTCTCTTTGTGCGGTTTTTATTATGAATTGTTAGGAGATTGTAGTCAGGCATTCTTTTTGTGTGACTTCTTCCATTATGTTACAACACAGCCCAGTATGAGTGCGGGGGATGGTGGTTCTCCCTGCAGGTCACTGTGCTTGTTCTAGCGTGTGCGTGTGTGCGTGTGTGCGTGTGTGCGTGTGTGCGTGTGTGCGTGTGTGCGTGTGTGCGTGTGTGCGTGTGTGCGTGTGTGCGTGTGTGCGTGTGTGCGTGTGTGTGTGTGTGCGTGTGTGCGTGTGCGTGTGCGTGCGCGTGCGCGTGCGTGTGTGTTTGTATGGGTGCTTTATAGAGAATGATGTCCATTTGAAGCCTGTTCGGCTGCAACTACATTGATTACAACTTTGATTAACTACATGAGTAGTTGTAAAACAAATAAATGTTTTATGAAAACAAAATCATAATATAATGTTCATGACTGTTCATTCCAGGCTAATGTCTCATAAAAGTCCATGCATCATTTCAATGCATTTATATGCTGCTTCTTTTGTGGAGAAATGTCACAAAATCTGATGCTAATGGGTTAACGCTGTGGTTCTCAAACCTCTCCTGGGGACCTCCAGACGTCCTATGTATTAAATGTATCCCATAGCTAGCACACCTGAATCAAGTTGTTATTTTTACCATGGTGTTTGTACTCTGTGTTTGTACTCACTCAGTGAATATATTTCAGGTATTTTAAATTGGTGACTTTATTGCTACTGTATGGTCACTTACGGGGGACAAATTTAAGCCAAAGCATGTTTTGGACATAATTATATTTACTCATAATATAAATAGAATAATATATAGAATAGAAAATAGAAAAAATGCCCAATCAGTCTTTATCTCTTTTCGACAGCTGGACTTTCAAATTTGGATTTAGTTCTTTGTTTCTTCTATTTCAGATAATCTTCTTTCAGGCATTTCATGACATATTAAAAACCCAGTGGCTTACACTACTAGATCACCAAGCCCGTTTGACTCTGTGATTCAATGAGAACATGTTGTATAATTCATATAGATCCTCTATGAAAGAGGGTCGCTGTATGTTTCTGTCCCCAGTGATGCGGTCATTCTGTGTGGCCGCTACATTTACGCTGCCCTCCTGAAATACCATAACCGGGCGGATTAAGCTGTTGTAGGGGAAGTCACTCTGTTCAGGGGGAATGGATAAGTCACAGCTGAGAGTGAGTGACAGCTGCTTTCTTCTGTTCTCACAATTAAGAGAGAGAGGGACAGGGAGGGGGCGGGGAATGGGGGAGTAAAACACACACTGACTAACGGTCATGACCTCGTCACATGTGACTAAACGTAGGGTGCCGCTGAGGACACAGGCTTTTACCTATTTGCCCTGGGTAAATATTGTGTGCTACATGGAGAATAGGATACCGGTTGGGCCACAAGGAATCTGCCGGTGTCTCATTGATGTGTCTTTCAGTGTAGTTTACCTCTCAAATGTTCACAAGTAGAAATACAGGGTGATAGCTTGAATGGGGTTGTCTGTTCTACTCTGTGTTTTGCGGTAATATCTTACCCTGTTATTGATCCAGGCCTCACGTTGCCGTAGTTGGCCTGTATCCACCACTTCACTAAACATGCCACTCCCTCTCCTGGATTCCTGGAACTCCAACGTGTGGGGTGAATTTTTAATTCTTTTTTTTTGGGTGGCCTGCGGGGGCAGAGGGCCTGCGGGGGCAGAGGGCCTGCGGGGGCAGAGGGCCTGCGGGGGCAGAGGGCCTGCGGGGGCAGAGGGCCTGCGGGGGCAGAGGGCCTGCGGGGGCAGAGGGCCTGCGGGGGCAGAGGGCCTGCGGGGGCAGAGGGCCTGCGGGGGCAGAGGCCTGCGGGGGCAGAGGGCCTGCGGGGGCAGAGGGCCTGCCGGGGCAGAGGGCCTGCGGGGGCAGAGGGCCTGCGGGGGCAGAGGGCCTGCGGGGGCAGAGGGCCTGCGGGGGCAGAGGGCCTGCGGGGGCAGTATGTCATCGCCCCTGCCTGGAATGGTGTCAGGCAGCTGAGGGATTCACCCAGCGTTCTTGTCCCTGATCCTATGGGCTCCCCTGGCTCACAGTTCAGCCTTGAGCTGCTGTGGCATCCCCGTTTTTAACGTTCAGCCAATGCCCTCCCCGCCATGCCACAAACACACCCCACCACACACACACATGCACACGCCCGGTGTCAGGTGGCGTATCCCAGCACACTCCCAAGGTCACGACCTATAGGCGGCCAAGCTGTGCCAACCCAGCATTCTCCATATATCAGAGGGAGTATGCTCCCTGAAATATGTGCCTGGGTGGGGTGGACAGCTGCACGGACAACTGACAGTCATTCACTGTCTGGACGCCTGCGCTCACTTCGGTCACCCACGTAGAGACAGACAAGCGCTGACCCATCCAACTGTCAGTCTGTTAGTTCATGGTCGGCCGGCCGATGGATGGAGCCCTGGGCTAGGATTGTTCCAGACCGTGTTCAGCTGCGCAAAACAACGGGTTTCCTGACCGTTCATAATGAATTTGATGAATACTTTCGTCCATTGAGTTGGTAGGATGTTGTCTGTATATTTTGCGAGCGTTCTGGAAATGGTGGATGTATTTTTATGTTGCCTTCCAGTGTGTCTGAAGCCTTGTGGCTGACTGTCACGCCATCCAACATGAACTGAACCTGGTTGATGCCAACGGGGTTAAAAAATAAATAGCCTTGGAAGTTGGAACTTTTTTAGACCTTTAAAATGTGGCGCCTCGCTTCGGGTTATTTGGTTGTCTGCCGGGGAACACAAAACCTTTGTTAATGTCGACACCAAACTGTGTATAGAGTTTTGAAGTGCCGCTGAACAGACGGACTCGCGGCCTGTTCCGAATGATTTAACACCTCTTTGGTTCCTAAAGCAAAAACATTATGACCAATGCCTAATATATACTGTTCCACGTGCTGCCTAAACAGCACGACCCACTTAAACATGGACTCTACAGGTCCCCTGCGTGTTGTGACACATTTCTCCCATAACCATCATTGCCATTTTCATTGACTTGTGCCGCAGTAGACCTTCCACGAAATCTGAATTTCCGCTTACCATCTAATCTATCTAGACCGTGACATACAAACTTGTCTTTGTACTCCTCACCTGGTTGCCGCCACACACGCTTGACACCATCTGAACCAAATACATTTATCTTGGTCTCATCGAACCACAGGATATGGTTCCTGTAATCCATGTCCTTAGTCTGCTTGTCTTCAGCAAACTGTTTGCAGACTCTCTTGTGCATCATGAAGAAGATGCTTTCTTCTGGGACAACAGCCATGCAGACCCATTTGAAGTATTGTGTGGCGTATGGTCTGATCTCTGACAGGGTGACCCCCAGCCCTTCAACCTTTGCAGCAATGCTGGCAGCGCTAATACCTCCATTTCCCAAAGACAACCTCCGGATATGACGCTGAGCACGTGCACTCAACTTCTTTGTTCGACCATGGCGAGGCCTGTTCTGAGTGGAACCTGTCCTGTTAAACCGCTGTATGTTCTTGGCCACCGTGCTGCAGCTCAGTTTCAGGTGCTTGGCAATCTTCTTGTATCCTAGGCCATACTTATGTAGAGCAACAATTATTTTTTCCAGATTCTCAGAGAGTTCTTGAGGTGCCATGTTGAACTTCCAGTGACCAGTATGAGTGTGAGGGCGATAACATCAAATTTAACACACCTGCTCCCCATTCCCACCTGAGATCTAGTAACACTGAAGACCCACATGACACAGGGGGGATGGATAATTGGGCCCAATTTGGACATTTTCTCTTAGGGGTGTACTCACTTTTGTTGCCAACGGTTCAGACATTAATGGCTGTGTGTTGAATTATTTTCAAGGGACAGCAAATGTACACTGTTATATAAGCTGTACACTCACTACTTTACCTTGTAGCAGTTTAATTTCTTCAGTGTTGTTGTCACATGAAAAGTTATAGTCAAATATTTACAAAAATGTGATCACTCACTTTTGTGAGATACTGTACATGTATGCCTAAATTCATATTTTGTATCTATGTTTTGAATATTGACACCTACATTGGATTGTGGAGGGATACGTACTATGAAGGAACCTGATAGTGTTTAGGCCAGAATAGATTTTCACTGAGTCGTGCCATATATTTTGCAACTAGTGTCACCCACTATTACCAGCTTTAGTCACTGGTTTGGATTACTTATGTCTTTACCCGCTGAAAGTCAAACACATTGGCCTTGTGCTGCACGGCAAACGCGGGACTCTGTTAAATATTCATTTGTGAAATCAAGTGAACCCACCTTTATCGACGTACCTTCCAGTGTTCCCTGCTGGTTGTTTCGATCGTAGCATAGGCACCTAGCGGCATGGGACGTCAACACTTATTGATTTTGGGGCCTGTGTATTTAGTCCGCTGGTTTGTTCGCTGATGCATTGCTTTTTGCGGAAAGTAGCCTTTTTAAGACAGTTAGAATTAAGTGTATTGACCTTGATATAACACATCTAGACATGCACTGGCCATAACTGATGTCATCTATTCCAGAGTTCTGCAGTTGTGCTGAACTTTAAATCAATGGGCTCATGATTTTGACTGTGGGATTTTCCATTGTTACCCTCAATTCACATATTACACTCAACTCACTCGACCACATAAATCTACAGCAGTGGTTCCCAAACTGGGGGACTCGGACCCCTCAGGGTACCTGACCTATACACAGGGGCTGCTTCAGGTGTCTTATGGGACACAGGCTTACTTGTAAAATTAACACAAGGGGTTTCTTCCAAACTGTAACAGTAACTTGAAAACCACTGAGCTACAGATGATGTTTGATCCTTGTATCAGCAAACCTTTGAAACTGTTTATCATTTATTATTTGTGAATTCAAGTGAATTATTCAAGGCGTGTGCGTTGACAGAGCTGCCTACTCCAAATTCACCTATCCTCACATCCCCTGATTTAAACAGATACACACGCCCTGAGACATTTTCACTCAGTCCTCATCCAAACATAATTCCTTCAGCTGATTTACACTAACGTATGACCCGGACTCTTCCTCACTCTTTCCTCCCGACTCTCAGGAGGAACAACGTGCTGTCTAACTCTCCGGTTAGTGGGACGTTACCCTGTGTACCGTGTGTTGGTCATGTGGGCACTTAACTCATTACCATCCTCGTGAACAATGTCTGTCAGGAAAATAGCTGATTGTATGTTGTTGTGTCGAAAATGGCCGACTGAATTGTGCCTGTCCCTTTTCTTTGTTTTAGGTCTGAAAAAACCTACCAAAGTGTCTGCTAATAAAAGCTGCCACACACGACCTGTCCTCTTGCTGGAAGATTCCTAGACAGCAATCGATGGTTCCCCGTCAGCACAAAGTATTGTTGTAGCTCTGGTCAAGAACACCTAATTAAAGTCAGTGATGGCCTGACGAGCACATGACAAATGAAATCAGCTGTGCTTGGCTGGGACTAAAATTCAAATGTGTACTGTTTGGGGGTAATGTTGGAACGGAGTTTGGGACCGCTGCTGTAGCCGTGGCAACATTATTCCGTGTCAGTCTCTGTTACCAAAGGAGCGGCACTAAGGGTGTGCATGCAAAAAAAAACAGCACTTTTTTTGTCAGTACCGCTTCCATACAGCCCCTCTCCCTCCGGAGTAACAGTCACCTCTGTTAACCTGACTCATGGTTAGTTAGGCCGTCAGGTCAGAGGTGAGCGCATGCGGAGGGAGAATGAAGCAATGAGCCTTTGATCTGCTTCGTAGCCACCCGGCTTTTGGCTGCCGTCCATTAGTTGTCATGGACCCACAGGCCGTGGCACTCCTCATGGGGCTTGCAGGAGGTACGCCGTGGACCCCCCACCCACCCCTTCAACGTAGTTGTTATTCTCTCCTAACTTTGTCTTTGTCTCTCAATATATAATAGGTATGTCTTTATTTAGAGAGTCACACGTGGCATCTGTAGATTCTCCAGAGGTTGGCTTAACATCGGGAATCTGTGGATTGGCACCTGCTTGCTACAGCTAAGGTTAGATTTAGAATAATATGACACGCACAGCTCGTTCATGGTGACTGTGTACAAAGTGTAACTTCCTATTTATTTGTTCGTGTTGCACCTAGATTGGATTGTAACATCATTTTCAACTAGGATGTCTGGGTAATCAACCAGTTTATTGCTCATACATTGTTGCGTTGTAGAGAGTATAACTTGGTGCTGTATGTCATTTAGTGCAAAAGCCGCCCTCTATAGGGAATAGGGCTCTATTTAGGACTGTCTCTGTACTGTAGGGGCGTTTTGCCAGAGACAAAATTGGATTATTCGCCCCATTTGGCACAAGTGGTCTCCCATTTGCTGCTTGATGGCGTGTCGCCGTGGCAGCAAAAGGCCCTATCATGGTTTAATTGGTGGAATTCCTCTAACGGCATGAGACGACCACTGTTGAGACAAAGGGTACGTGTGACAACTCTACAGGAGTGTGGTACAAGGACTGTGGTTTCAATGGCACACTCTCCCCATTAGAGGGCACTGTCGTTAACCCATCCAGACATTTGAATGGCCCACTGTCACTGCTGTGGTCCAGCTGACTGAAAATGAAATGACTGATGTTGCGTTTCATGTTGAATAAATTGACCAGATGTGTCCTCTGATGACAGGTCAGATGACAGACAGGTCAGTTCACACTTGTAGTTGAGATGGTAGAAGAGAAGGGAACACTGAATGAAGTTGCACTGTTCATCAGAAACTGAAACATGTAGAAGGCAGTAATTTGCAAGTTAGGGACATAATAACACTATGTCACCAGTGACATAGAGCTTATAATAACCAATAACACTATGTCACCAGTGACATAGAGCTTATAATAACCAATAACACTATGTCACCAGTGACATAGAGCTTATAATAACCAATAACACTATGTCACCAGTGACATAGAGCTTATAATAACCATTAACACTATGTCACCAGTGACATAGAGCTTATAATAACCAATAACACTATGTCACCAGTGACATAGAGCTTATAATAACCAATAACACTATGTCACCAGTGACATAGAGCTTATAATAACCAATAACACTATGTCACCAGTGACATAGAGCTTATAATAACCAATAACACTATGTCACCAGTGACATAGAGCTTATAATAACCAATAACACTATGTCACCAGTGACATAGAGCTTATAATAACCAATAACACTATGTCACCAGTGACATAGAGCTTATAATAACCAATAACACTATGTCACCAGTGACATAGAGCTTATAATAACCAATAACACTATGTCACCAGTGACATAGAGCTTATAATAACCAATAACACTATGTCACCAGTGACATAGAGCTTATAATAACCAATAACACTATGTCACCAGTGACATAGAGCTTATAATAACCAATAACACTATGTCACCAGTGACATAGCTCAGGAGGGGAGTGCATTGAGCTTACCACGGTTGCACTCTCACCTCAACACAATCTGAGAGGGATTATGTGACCATGCACATGCTTTCAAATAGAAATGATCCTGAATTCACTCTGTCTGCTAAATGGACTTGTTGTTAACGAGTAAAAGTAAAGCTTGTATAATGTTCTAATATTTGATCAATCAAAATTCACCCTTATTTGTTAATTTGAGGATGTTCCTTTGAACTCTTTGTTATTGCAACTCCCAACTGTACCAGAAAGGGTTAATGATTCTTGCATGTCTTCTAGGAAGCATGAGGACCTGCTCAATACGCTAAACACCACAGCTTTTGCAGGCGACTAGTATGAAGAGGTTTTAGAGAGTGTTGAGTCAAGGACAATCCTGGCGAAGATGCCACCCCCCACCCCTGGCAAGGCTCGGTCAACGTGCACCTCCCCATAGAGCCGATGTGCACCTCCCCATAGAGCCTATGTGCACCTCCCCATAGAGCCTATGTGCACCTCCCCATAGAGCCGATGTGCACCTCCCCATAGAGCCGATGTGCACCTCCCCATAGAGCCGATGTGCACCTCCCCATAGAGCCGATGTGCACCTCCCCATAGAGCCGATGTGCACCTCCCCATAGAGCCGATGTGCACCTCCCCATAGAGCCGATGTGCACCTCCCCATAGAGCCGATGTGCACCTCCCCATAGAGCCACTTATTACCCAACAGCACAGTCAGGGTTAAAACCTAAATTGTAGTGGACAGAATTGTCATCACAATGCCACAAAATGACGGTTACAGGGGTTTTTCTTGTTCCCTTATATGGGAGTGAGTACAGGAGAACCACACTGCCCCCTTCTGGTGTACATTTCTAAGTGCAGTTTTCCTCTACTATGCTATTACGCAGTGCATGGAAGATTTTCTTCACTTTAGTTGAAATTTGCCAGTGTGAATGAATGACACAATGACACTTCTGTCTTTAATTCTTGTCGTAGCCCAGATGTTCTTGGAGTCATGACTCCAAGTGCCCGGTAACAGCTCTGTATAAAACCAATAGCCCAGAACACTTACGTTGTCATTTATTTCTCAGCTGAATAAACAATGTCACATAATCTCACATAAACAATGTCTTTCCTGAATCTGAGGCATTTTGCTGACATTCCTATCCAAGCAACTTACAGTAATGGCTCGGTCAAACTGGCTTCCCATGGGATTTGAACCCACAACCACGGTGTGTGCTTACCACACTGGCTGACATATAAACTGTGGGAGAGTTTGAAGCCTTATCCCTGAACCTCTCTGGTAATTCCAGACATCCTGTGTTATTGGTCACCGGGGAGTTTTCGAGGGTGACTCATGTGTTCATGTCATTTATATCCAGAATAAAGGAATCCATCTTTTTACATTCGCATCGATCCAATGTGTTATTACAAAGGGGTTTACCGGAACATTTGGACAGAGGTGACTGTATACTCTGACCCCTTTTTATCTGTCTGGAGGAAATTCCCCACATGTCCAGCAGAGGTCTCCCTCAGCACTGTTATTGAGTGTCCCTGTTCGTATGCTGCTGGACTAATGTGGTCACACGTGCCGGACTGGATCCGCTTTGCTTGCAGTGGAGCAGTTCACCTCCAAACCGCTTTTGTAACAGCTCATCATAACACACCGTCTAGTAAAACAGGAAACCGCAAACCTTCGCTCATGTTGTTTTCCTGTGCTGGGCCAGAACGGCATCTCAAAATGGCACCTTGTTTTTTTTGTACAGCAAACGGCCCACTGCTTCTGACCAGTCCCCCTGTTCTGTGCAGCCAATGTGGTGACCTCCAGTGAGTCCCTGGTTGTCAGCCAGCTGTGTGGCTGGTCTGTGGGGAGGAAAGGCTTGTGGACGCAGCCAGGATTCAGGAAGTGGTTCCCAGGCCTTCAGCGCATACAGCCACTGTGGCCTGTTCAGTTCATCCACACACCCAGGGAGGGAGGAGCTTATCCGGTGAATAGATTGATGGGCTGCTATCTGAAAGTTCGCTGGTTCAAATCCCGACAAAATTAAATAAAAACGGATATTTGCTCTAGATAAAAATGTCCGTAAAATCATATTTTGACCACAGGAGGGGAAATATTTATCTATTTATCTGTTGTTTGTTCTCACGTCTTCTAGGAAATTACTATACATTTAGGCAAAGGAATTGATGAAACGTCATTCTGTGTTTTGTCTTCCACAATGCCTACTTTTAACTTCTAGAAGGGGGCATATTGGTATTAGATTCATACATCCAGCATGGAACCTCTTTCAGGACTGTCAGCAAAAGAAAAGCCAGCTCCATGAAAGGGACAATCTTGTAATTCACTGGGTTTGCCGTGTCAGTTTGCTCTGCGTTATATAGATTAGAGATAATGTTTTTTTTAAGTGGTCAAATCAAGAGAATATCAGCCCATTTTCAATGCACAAACTTGATTGCAGATTTATCTGTCTCTTCTCCATCTGTTACCTCAGGTGGAACCCCTCGTGGACTTTTCAGTATGTCCTATGTACAGGACTATAGAGGTAGCCTTTGGACAAATAATTTTATGATGCAAGCGTTCTCTGTGACCAATAAATAATGTATTTTGCCAACACCTGTAGGCATGGATTTGAAATGAATTACTATAGGTTGAAGTTTCGATTTCTTTTTATGTACCTTACTTATTAGTAACATGTTTAAAAAATAATAGACATCTTATTTCAGAGCAGATATCTTTGGTATGCCATAACTAATACGGTTTCACTGTTCGTACTACGGAGGGCACTGTTTCTCTGTGTGTCTCATCAGACAGTAGCAATGTTATTTTCTTTGGTCTTTTCTCCCCTGCTATGATGACTTCCTGCTTTTTCCCCTGTCACTGTGGTGATAGTCTCTAAATAGACAGGAAGTGAGCAGGAAGGGGACACATGCCAGTCAGTCAACAGGATGTGACTGAGGTAAATGCCAGAAGTGCGGACCCAAGTCGTTTACTCAGGTTTTAATGACGCGAGATGTCTTCAGAATGATTTGGGCCTGAGTTTATCTCAGAGAACTGCTTGGTCCAGCCAGAGCTACATTTATGATAGTTTAAGAGTTCTACTACACGTCTTAGTACAGACAGACTTAAAGATATTTTAAGAACATATATTCAGCAAAACTAAAGCAATTCTTTCTTCCGGAAGGCTCTCCCGCGATAGGATGGGATAGTCAAAATACATACCAAAAGCCAAATTCCTACCATTATTTTTTAAACCGCTCATAACGTCCACCTCTAGTTGCATTAGAAACACCAGTCAAAGTGGCATTTTGTCTCATGGTTGACTACAGCATGTCCACAGTAATGGTTCGACAGAGTCAAAGTATTAGTTTTGTGCTACGTCGCTAGACCTGCACCCAAACTATGGTATTGTTACTTGGTACATTACTTGCTTTTTGTTTTAATTGTCTCAGTTTGTCACATTGCAATACGCACAGAAAAAAGAAATGTTATTAGATTTAATAACATTGTGTTGTGGAAGACTTTGGGCATTGGGTCCTGTCTGAATCTCATAAAGTCCCAGCCAGGCTGGTGAACGCTGTACCTGCGCGCTGGTTTCATCACAATAGACCGACCATTCGTGTGACGGTCTGAACCTGTTGAAACCATTTATATCATAGTTAGGCAGGAGAGGAGCCGTCTGTACCCTCCTGGGGAACTACAACACTACGCCAGGTGGCCACGATCAGGCCTGAAAACCCTGTCCCCTCTGGCGCCTGAGTAAAGACCACCGTTGACCCAATGAAGGAAATCTTATTTAGCCCACACAGCCGGAGGAGGAGGAGAGGACGGCTCTATATGAACTTCCTAACTCGATATACCACGTCTTCAACCTCCCAACTGCCGGGACCGCTTCCATCTTCATTAGCCTGCTAACAGGAAGCACAGCTCTGGGGCCACCAGCGAGGTTTGTGTAACTACTGGCCGACATCGTCTGGAGTGTCAACGTTAGCTATACGCTACCGTATCCTAGCCACCCCACCCAATAGGTTGGTACCGAACATTTAGTTAAAATATTCACATTATGCTCCATAGTTGCGACGTTAACATTTGCACGCTGCCGCCTTGTAGCAGATGAGAGCCTGGTTAAAAGCGCCGACCGGTAATTAGGTCGGCAGAGACGAAAGCCCAAAGGAGGATATTGCCAACCACCAATCCTTGTGCTCTGTTGAGAGAGTTACCCTCACGTTCTCATTAACCGTCGCTGGTTCTGCCTCTGTTGTGGCAACTAACCTTGCCATATTAGGAGATGCTGCCGCCTAAAGAGAGGTGTAGTGGAAATAGAGCAGCGTTCTACAGACACACACACACACGCACGTCAAATGTGGGCACTGAGCTGGTGTAGCTAATATCGTGTATTCGAAAGTCTCTGCCATTTTCATCACATAGGCGGATCTTAAAGGCGTACAGCGTCCTGTACAGGAGGTTATCCTTTACATGAAACCTTCTGCACTGGGGTCCGTTCTGACTCACACTTGGTCAAACTCGGGTTGATGTTTCTAACAGGTTTCTGAAGAATCTGAATGAGTTTGAATCAGATGACGCAGAGGGCAGCGCTTTGGCTAATTGTCTGAAATCTGCTGCTTGTTTAGGGATTAGAGGAAGTGGACTGACCGAGTTCCTCTACTCTGTGTGGTGAGAAGAACCCGAACCCATGCCCCCCTGTGCACAGAGGGGCAGGAAATCCTGACTCAAGCTGATTAGGTCTAATGGTTTTAACATGGGGAGGTCCAGTCCGAGGTGCTCAACCAGCCACCCTCTAAAGCCTAATCATGACTCTCTTTACCCAGTGGGAACCATTGGGTCTGTATCTGTGCTTTCTATCTGGATCCGGAATAGTCTGTATACTACTCCAATAGATGGTATCACTGAATCCTCCTGTACAGTGCTCTTCCCAACATTATCCCGTTGATGTAATAGAAAGGAAATTACCGGAATGGAAAACGCACCAATCATTTGATCATCGCCAGCCAATGTTTAAATGGGGATGGGTATTTTGTTCTGGGAATTAGTTGATAAGCCTAAACTTCATTTGAATTCCACGTGCTTGGAGAAACTCACCAAAATCAACTTTTGTCTTTGCCACTTCTCTGACTGACTTTCTGGTTAAACATGTAGTGTGGTGAGAAAGCTGATTGGTTTGGTACCGGTGCCCTAGGAGAAACATCTGCTCCTTCATCTCCGCTGTTCCACCATTGAACATCACAAAAGCGCATTAATGGATTGGGTCAAAACAGAGAAACCTGTATTGAATCCCCTGTCACAAGGGTGTGCTAAGACTATTTGGTCTAGCCTTCTGTAAGCAATTTCAATCATATATATTCGGAATACAATCACGTAAAGACGACAATGTAATCTATTTTAATGAGATTGATTGATTTAGTCTTTTGGGAATCGTCTAGAACATTTGCTGCTTCTGATGACGAGGACTGTCAGTGATTTGATGGGAACGGACACCATCAGTGATCCATTGAGGGAAAATCAAGACCACTTCACGTTTCTCCTACCAAAAAGATGGCTGATTTGTCAAATTGCCTGAATAGCATTTCAACCTTTACATCTGTTAGGAGTGTTAAAATATGAAAGGGGAATCTTGGTACTCTAGGAAGGACTCTAGTTGACACTTGACCTTAAAATATAGGTTGCTGGTCCCTACTACCCTGTCTGGGCTGCTAGCTGTCTGTCTCACGTTGGCAAGAGGAAGACACATTTCCTATACATAGCCTCCATTTATGAAATGCAGAGAAAGGCCAAAGATGTGCCACAAATCGTTGGAAGATATTTTACAGCAAAAATCTGGTGATTGGCTTCCAGCCGTGCTTCAGGTATTCAGGAGAGTTTCTAGAACCATTTGTCTTGACCCAAGTCGGCGCGTCTATTATTGGTTGCATCTGTAGCAGAACTGCTGAAACATCATCACTTATGGACAAGACGATTCCCTCTGTATAGAGAGAGCTTTTGGAAATGCCAGTCCTACAACTATTGCAATTACTCCTGGCTTGAATCCATGCAATTTCATGCACCAATTTTCTATAATTGTTGATCGGCCGGTGTCTGAAAATACCACCTCGTAAAACTCTCCTCACGTTGATCTATTTGTCAGTTCATGTGCACCTTCTGACAGTACTGTTCGGAAGTAGAGTGAGGTGACACCGTCTCGACAGAATTTTATAGAATCATTGCTAAGTTAGAGAATAGGCGGCGTCTGTGAATCACGGTCCGATTAAACAGTCAAAAGGTTCTGCCTCATAGCTCTATATTTTCAATCTAGTGCACTACTTTTTCACCGGAGTACAAACGGTTTTAATATTATTCAGCAGCGAGAGGACAGCTTGTCCACTTCCCCATTGCACAGGAATGAGTCTTGTGTGAGCTCCAAGTATACGAGATTTCAAAAGCCAAGGAAAGTCTGAATAATTTCTGAGCCAATTACCGAGACAGGTATGGCAAAGTAGAGCACCGAGCACTGTAGAGGACATTGACAAATGTAACTTGCTAGTCCTTTCCAAATGGTACACTAAACCCTAAGTATTGCATTGAGTTTGAGCAGGTTCCAGGCCCTTTTAGTCAATACCACCCTGATTTATTTTTTTACTTTAGTCTGACTAACCCTTCCGACATTTTAGCTGAACATAATGAACCAAAACTGCATCATAAAACTGTCTGCAGCACTAGTTGATTCTGGCTATTGGAAATTCCTAAATGGCAAGGCTCATTTCAGTAAGACTGTGTCGCTAAAATGCAGAAACACCAGCATAGGATCATATTCCCGGTCTGCTGTGTCTTAAATAATACAATTATCCCCAACACAGTTCACTACCTTCGCTTTGAGCCCAATGCACTCTGGGTAAAAGCAGTGTGCAAAATTTGCCAGTGTGTGGCCCACTTTCGCAAGCCTGTGTTGTGAGGTAGACCTGTCTGCTGTATTCCTTGGTTCCGTCTGGGAAGGACTGTCTCAGTTCTGTCTATATAAGGAAGTCCAACATACTTAGTTCATCTATCCATGTGTTTAGAGTCAGGCAGTGAAATGTACTGAAGAGATTGAAAGAACTTGCTACTAAAAACCCTGTGAATTCCCATGACTGGTTTTCTCAATGCCTAATTGGCTACTGCAGTCCGCAAATGGTTCTGGCTTGTTACAGAGGAGGAGTGTGGCCCTTTGGCAACCGTTATTGTGATTTTACAATTTCAGTTTTCAATGCGTTCTTGTTTGCTCTCTGAAATTGACACAGCTGTCCGTTGTTAGTGCAAATTGAGCTAGTTAATTTTCTTGGCTTTTTTAAACATTTTTTCCCGTCCATTAAGACAATGTTTGTCGTTGTGGCATGTGTGTTTTTTGCTGTCTTTGCAAGAAGCAAAAGTGCCTATCCCAATACAATCCCAGCTCTGTGTGCCTTTCTTCCTCCCCAGACACTGAATAAGACATCCATTACCTCTTAATAAACATGTATCTATGGGGAACGCCTGAACTCCAGTTTTGTCTTTTTTCATTTGGTAATGGTTAGTTTGCCTTCATTTGTAAACATTGTTAACATGTTGCTGACTCAGCGGACTCTCTTTAGCGCTAATTATTCCGACCTGGAGTCAAACCCGCAACCTCTTTGTGTTGCTCATTAACCACCAACCGAGTCTGGTTTAGCCCTGTGTTTCTCTTTACCACATGGTTTCACACTGATAGTCTTTATACTTACTTGTAAATGAGCATATTTTCTTTGGAAAACAATCTAGAATCGGTAAAAGTTACTTAACTATTAGTAATTAACTTTGAAAACACCATGCGTTTATTTACTTTGATGCTGATGTTGTCGCTAGGTCATTCCAAGCGAACAGGAATTGGAACTTATAAAGTGAGTCACCTTCCTCGTTGTTAACACAGAAGACCACCAGCTGAAGACCACCAGCTGAAGACCACCAGCTGACCACTTCTGTTCCATCCCTTTCTACAGTATGTGGCCCCTCCCCTTGGGGTCTCTGCCTTTATTGCTGTCCCAATGTGCTCCTTCCAGCCCTACGTGGCACACTGCTTTATACCAGGTCTTAATAGGGCACTTAAAAGGGGACTGGGGGCGGTTTGAGACTCATATGGTCCGTCTATCTTATTGATTTGTACCAAACTTCCAGAGACGTGACTTTGATTTGACAGTTTAATTTGTGCTGTGCGTACTGGTGTTTAATGAGGTTTTGTGGCTGAGCTCTCGGCGGTTGTGGTGGGGAGAGTAGGAGAGATTTGATGAGGTACATAGAGGATGCTCACAGCCCAGTGCTGTTTTTTCAAAAGATATACGAGGGGAGGGGAGGGGAGAGGAGGGTGGGTGAGGAGGGTGGGTGAGGAGGGTGGGTGCTGAGGTGAGAGGTTGAGGTGGGTGGGGAGAGGTGGATGTGGGCGGGGGGATGATGCGGGGGAAGAGGCAGGTGGGTAGAGAAGTGGTGAGATGTGAAGACTTTACTTTTGATATTACTAATAAGACCTACTTATTGTACTTCGCCCCCCCATGCACACAGAAACACAAACACAAAGCAAATGTTCAGACAGCACCACGACATCACATTCTCATGTACTAAGACATGCTAGCATCCACCACCTCTCTACACAAGCCCGTTTTACTATATACACACACCTGAGCACCACTCTACAATAGTACAGCTTTTACATATTGGTTTTTGAATTGGAGTCAGAACCTAGTTCAGAATAACACTGTTCTGAGTATACTGAAGTGGACTGTAGAGTACGCCCCCCTCTCTGTACCACTTTCTAACTTAATGCATTTATTATGAGTTGTCTGGTTCCTATAATGAATGCTACGTCTCTTGATAAATCCATGTGTTTCAAGTTTAATAGTGTCTAATCCAAATCCAGCCTAATTTAAAACCGGGATATGGGTAATTCATATGAAATCGGGTTGAGTCCAACAGTGTCACGTTACTGAAGACTTCTGCAATACTCTCATTTCGTCTAAACAACCATTCTGTCTGCCCTCGTGTTTCCTTGGTCTCCAATTACAGATTTTTTCCCCATTTCCCTCAGGACCGTCCAGTCCCATTGGAACGCGACTACCCATGTTTTAGTCTTTGACGTCTTGAAACAACCTGGGTTGTTAAGGGTTAGAGGCCTGTCAACGCTCATGAATAACAACACTGAGCCCTTCCAGATGCATTGTGGGCCAGGAGGACAGGTTCTTTCATCTTTCTGACCAATTGTCATTGGCTGCTGTCATCTCCACTCTAATAGGTGGAATCCCAAACGGTACCCTTTCCCCTGGTGGCATTAACATAAGTAGCCCAAATTGGACCTTTTTCCAAGTAATTGGCCTTTTTCGGTAAATGCATGTTTTTCCACCTGATCCTATTGATCAAAACCCCAATCAGAGGAGAACCACTCCGTTTAAACAGAGCTCTATAGGGGCCCAAGCAGTGCAATATTGAATTGGCTCAATTTTAGCTCCGTTTGCTTACGGTGTTGGTATATCTTAGGCCATACCACTGGACCATTCTTCTTCATTAAGCCTTTATCAGGGGCCCTGTTCGCCGACGAGATGAGAAAAGCAGAGCCCTTAAAGGTGAACAGAGAGGCTCTCGGAGATGTCTCACATAGCACTTCGTCCACTATTTAGTGTCCGCCGGTCAGAGGTAGTGCAGTATATAGGGAATAGGGCGCCATTTGGGACTGCAGACTTTTTTACTGGGGGAAATGCTGAGCTTGCCTCGCAGGAAGGGTAGTATTGGACTCCCGGGACCACTCCAGTTGCCGACTGATGGAAGGTCTTTCTGCTTCAGCTTCTTTCCTTGCTGTTGACTTTTAAGTGTGCGGTTTTATTGCAAAAAGCAAGGGAGCACTTGATTCCTTTCCTGTGTTCCTTTTGTGCTGGTTCCTCATATTGTGAAACACAAAAGAATTGCTGAAAGTCGAGACAATTGAGCCTAACCAGCTGTATGGCTTGGAAACGATGTGATTCAGCGCCCAATCAAGCAGCTGGGCCAGAGAATGACAGTGAAGTCAGAACTTAACTAACTCCATTCAAGTTGTTATGACATTCGCCAAGTGACTTCTGTTCCTTTGCCAGACACTCCACTAAGGCATTTCTTCCCCACTTATCGTTTTTTGCTAACTTTATGTCAAACTGAGGCTTTCCAGAGGAAAGTGAGTCTTCAGCTCACATGTGAACTAGCCTATGTGGCTGTGACCTGAACATCCGGTTTTATACGGCAGGGTAGTAGCACACAGGCTGTTCAGATGACCCCTGAGCCATCAAAAAGCTTAGATAAACAAGTGTCTGTTTACCTCGCTGCAGCCCAGACACTTTGTCAGCTTTCAATTCGCACCCCCCACCACCGTCAAAAAACGTCCATGATATACTGGCAGTTCTATAAGATCTCTCCTCTTCAAGCAAACAACCTATATCCACTAACAATCTAATGGCACATCATTGAAGTATCGGTTTGAAGAGGGGAATTTAGAGTCTCTAGCTGTCGGATCTCTAGGCAATAGGGCGCGGCTTCTGATACAGATTTTGTAATTAAACACCGTTGTCCCTCTATTTGTGCAACAAATCATCCGTTAAGTCAATCCGATGAGTAGATGTAGCGTCTTCGCCTGAGTGACGAAAAATACATCTGTTGATTCATCCAATGTCTGGCTTGTTTGTGGACAAGGTCTATGTCACTGCTTGCTTGTTGCACCTCCGTACACAAGTAGTAGACGTGCTGTCCGAAATAATCCCAGCTCGTAACAAAAGTGCGCGGCATAGTTAACGTTGGACGCCGTCTCTACTTAACATTGACCTCCATAAACGCTGCCGTACAAATATAATTGGCGCTATTACTTATCGGCCTGTGTGCTCTTTGACATCTCTAAGCTCTGTAACATTGTTAGGTTCTGAAGCGTTGTTGCTCTTGCTGGGACTAAATAACAAACAGTGTTCATTTCCTGTAATCATTCGGGACTCCATAAACCCAGGTACAAGTTTATGATGCGACAATACTCTTGGCCCTGCTTTATGTAGTAATGTAGTTTTATGAAATTTCCTATAGAGCCCAGCTATTAGTATCTCATACCAGAGTCTTGCTCGTGGGCCGTCAACAGATTTGTCCCTAGCCAGGTTTCATTTGCCGTGTCACCGGTTACCTCGCCGGTTATTTACTGGCGTTTCCTTCTTCCCGTTTCAGCTGAGCGGACATTATCACCCGCCAGACCTGTTGGGTTGTGCCGGCTCTGTTAAATTTACGAGGACGCCCGCGGCAGTGTGCTTTCACTAAACGTATCTCGGCGACGCACCGTCGTGCACGTCGAGACGCCAACACGCCTTTCCGAGCGGCCCCGTCCTCAGGCTCTTCCTCATCCGCCGCGACACGAGTCGTTCCCGGCTAATTGAACAGCCGCATTGTAAAACAAGCCCGTGCTGTCTATACAAGTGTTGATTGTCTTGAGAAGCTGTTAATGAAAGCCGAGCTGGGTAAATATAGCTTCGGTGTAATTAAAGGTGATTCCGTGCGTCGCCTGATTCGTATTATCTGTTTTCTCACCAGGCTTTGGAAGTTAGTTGTTGGCCTTGTTGTAGAAAGTTCTCTTAATTGTTTCAACCAGGCGTACCAGATTATTTTATTCAGACCGTCCAGATATTTTGGGTTGGTGGTATTCGAATGAGCCAGTAGGTTTCCATTAATAGTTGGCCTGTTGTCAGCGGTGGTGAACAGCCTCCCGTTGTGCTTCCTTCTCCTCGTCTTCTTCACGTTACATAAGCACATTTACTGAGTGGGAGGCGAGTCTACATCTCCAGTTCTACTACGACAGTGTAAACACGACCAGCAGATGTAGGCTATGAGCCCAGTTAATGTGAGAACAAGACTGTTTCAGGTTTTGTGTTTCCGCCAAACAACGTGCACTCCAGTCGACTGTCACGGTTTCCTCACAGCGTACCTGTCATTTCCCATTGAAACAAATGAAATCCTGTAGAATGCTGAAATGTCTCGTGCTTATCCCAGGATATTATTCACGACTTCTTTGTCACATTTACATTGCTGCAGTTCCCTCCCCAGCTAATATAGCTCTATCCCAGTAATTCAATTTGTCTCTTTCAGAGAAACCGTCGAGTTTGTCCAGCTGTTTTCGATTCTTTTCATCTGTAATGGATAGGAGGTCAGTAGGCTAAAATGGCCCCCTCCATTTCTGTGAAAATTGTTCTACACATGAACTTTATTCTTTATTTCACATGAGTAGATATGACTAAGCTTATATATATCTCTGTCAAACAATTTGTCTGTGTGTGTCTGTGTGTGTCTGTGTGTGTCTGTGTGTGTCTGTGTGTGTCTCTGTGTGTGTGTGTGTGTGTGTGTGTGTGTGTGTGTGTGTGTGTGTGTGTGTGTGTGTGTGTGTGTGTGTGTGTGTGTGTGTGTGTGTGTGTGTGTGTGTGTGTGTGTGTGTGTGTGTGTGTGTGTGTGTGTGTTTTCGGTGCTCATTTGTATGTACGCGCGTGCCTGTGAGGGCAGTGTTTTTCTTTGCCTCGCGTCCATTCGACTTGCGGTCGCTGTAGGAGTTTGTGGGTTGCACCCCGGTCAGAAATTCAATCTCAGCTGCACCCAGCACACTTTAACCACCTTGACACATGTCCCGAAAAAGATATGAACACTTGGGTTTTTGTACCGTCCTATACGTCTACACCGTTCAGACCAGGCGTACAAGTCAACTGTCAGGTGGCGTATCATCGTGATGGATCCCATCACTGCCGTCGACCATTTGGCTTTGGTTCTTGTGTTGTTAACTGTCTAGATATGTCAGCAGTCTCTCCCGCTCTCTGACGACAAATCAAAAACCCATGAAAAGCTCTGTCATCCCGTCTGTGTTTTACTCCCTCCTGTGTTGTTTCTTCACCACCTCAAGGTATCAGTTACACTCAAATACCACTTGAGTCCTGATGTTGTTAGATTTCCTTTTCAAAACCTCTCCTCCCACCTTGGCTGCAGACAAGTGTTTACTCAGTGAGTTACGAGGATCTTTCTTGGCCCATTGGATTCTGGCACATTTTCCAAATGGCGCCATCCGGGCCAGTCCCTCTGCGGACAGCTCTGCTCTGTGTGGCCCGTCTGGCCATGCACCGAATAGCCAGACTGTTGGCCAAGCTTGACGTCTTCCTTCCAGCTGGCCGGAGAGCAACACTGACCGCTCTTAAGAGAGGTAGATGTCCCCCTGTTTACATTTGACCTGTCTACGGACACTTAAGTACTCGTGAGTCAGCCTTTTCCCAAGCCGTAGATCAGGAGACCGTTTCTGTATCCCGACACACAGATGCAACCCCCGCGCAGAACAATTGTCAACGTGCACTTTGTCCTTGACGTGATGGATGTGCTTTTCTAATAACCGATAAATCCCTGGGGTACAATATCACGGGGCATCTGGGATTTTATGAAAGTCTTTGGAGCCATACGTTGGAGTATGGAGTGTGGCGTAACTGAAATGGATCCTTGAAATATGGTACAAGCGTCGTCATAAAGCACACCTCAAATGTATCCGTATGTGGTTTAGACATCAGTTCTTAGTTTACGGTTAAACTCGGGTTACTGTTTCCTGACGATTTGAAGTAAGTCTTTCGCTGATATGTAAAACACACAAACACACACAAGCGAATATGCACAGACAAGCTGACACATTGTTAAAGTATACAGACTCTCAGAAGCACAGATAGTTTGTTGTTGAGTGTGTAGTAGTGAACCATACGCATCCACAGGGAAGACTGCGTGCGTGCGTGTGTGCGTGCGTGTGTGCGTGTGTGTGTGAGGTTTAGAGAGAAAATAACGATTATGTGCCGGGCCAAGTCTCTGCTTGTCAACACTGGTGGTAATTACCTGGTGGTAATTGCACACACACGCACACACACACACTCACACACACCCCTGCACACACACTCACCCCTGCGCACACACTCACCCTGCACACAGACAGATACACACACACACACACACACTCACCCCTGCACACAGACAGATACACACACACACAAACATACACACTCACCCCTGCACACACACACACACTCACACACAGGCACGGACACTGACATTCTGCATTGTATTCAGTATGGCATTGATAAGAATGTAGGCTGCGAGAAGTCCTCCTCACAGACAGGGTGTGCTCTAGAGTCATCAGCCTACTATAAGACAAACCACAGGTGAGAGAGGAGCTAACCCAGTTCTGTATGAACACAGATGTTTAGCTACAGTGACTACTCCCATCTTACCTCAGATCGTAGCCTGACATGATGTTAACACTGATCATGAGATCTGCCATTTTCTAGCACTGAGTGGGACATTTCCTTACCAGACGCACCGTGTCCGTTTGCACATTACAGGTCTGTTTAATCAGTGCCAGATGGACCCTGCAGTGGAAAAGTTTCAGTCTCTCCCACATGTTATTCCAAAACCCCTCTGGGACTTCGTTCGCTGGGAATTTTACTGACTTTGCTACACTGGGCGCCATTAGATAAAGCGCCTACACTCTGCAGGGTTTATGTTTAGCATAGTTATTTCAAGGTACTGTTGACCAAGTACACACTCACGCATTTCCCACTGTAGAATGGTCTGACCTTTGACCCCTGTTTGGTTTTTACTACACGAATGGTTTTGTTTTGACCCCAGGTCACAGAGACGGCTAATGAAGAATCGATGCTCGGTTGCCTTTATTTCGTCGCTGACTTGACGATAGGGGGGAGGAAGGGCTGGCGTCCACATAGCATCATGGTTCATCAGTAGTGCACTCCAGAGGGGATAGGATGCCATCTGGAACCCCCCTGGGTCCCTCGGGGACATGAGGTTCTCTAGGGTTTCTGCTCGCCATGCTGTTCTACATGCTATAAACCCACACGGCTCTTAGGCTTTAGCCACTTTCATTCACTGGAACAGATTCATACCAGAGGGCTGTGTAGACCAGTGTCAGATGTTCAGAAGAGCTTTCTGAAACTGCACCCTATTCCCTAAAAACGGTGCACTACTTTTATGCAGAACTGGTCAGAAAGGGTACACTGTATAGAGACTAGGGTGCCATTTGAGATGAGAACTGCTTGCTAAAGGTCCCGCTTGAGTCTGTCATGTGACCTCAAACTCTGCTTAGAGTCTCTGCCCATTATGGCCAGTGGGTGTTAGAAACGGGCTACAGACAATTGGCTTTGCTATTTGGCTGTAATTGACTGTACCACATAGTCAATAAAATATGTTTCTAAAGCAACGTGGGTGTGATGTTACTGAATGATTTGGCTCCTATTTCACACCATTTGTCCCCAAACCGGCTGGATATCCATGTTGCCAAATGGCTTTTTCCATCAACTGAAGTGCAGCTCGGTATCCACCTCACTGAGTGGGCGGTCCTCATAACTGGTCAATTCATGTTCCTTCCATCTGTCCCTCAGCTGGTGGCAGTGTACGACGAACAGGACCCTCACCATGGTGGCGACGGCACCAGCTCCACGGGCACCCAGAGCCCCGACCTGTTCGCCACCGAGCTCAACTCAAGCAACATGTCCGCCTTCCAGCCCTACCAGGCCTCCAGCGAGATAGAAGTCACTCCGTCCGCCCTGCGAACCAGTAAGTTACCACAAACACCTGGGCCGTCCGGCGAAACATCTGCATAATGTAGAACAACCGCACCTCTCAGAACAGTGAATCGTGTCATCTCTATTCTATTGTATTTCTATATACTCAGTTTGGTCATGTTTTGCATCAGTATCTAGCACACTGTGCTCTGGTTTCATTGTTGTTCCTTCTGGGCTAAATGTCTGTACTGTTTGTATTGTTTGACAGAACATCTGACAAACCCATGTTTTGTTTGCCCAGTCAATTATACAGAATATACAGTATCTAACATAATTACAAATAATTAAGCATTTTAATGTGCATATGTGTAGGTGGTTTCCTTTGTTGGGGGAGTTTTAGTGCTTTAGTCACATCCATCGGTCACATAATGTCTTGGTCTTTTGTTCTGATGTTGCAGAAACATCAGATCGAGACCATTAACTAACATCAGCATGAACAGGGCTTCAAACCTGTTGTTGCGTGGGAGTCGTACCGAGTCCTAACATGTCATCAACAATTACCATTAAATGTTCCAGAGTGTTCCGGCACAAACAGACATGACTGTTTTGTATGTTCGGAAAGAGCAACTACAAACCTTGTTGGAAATTTCACCGAGAGTTTCTCCAGAAAATATAGTTTTTTTGTGGTCCAGAGAACAGACCACACACAACAGACAGATGTTAGACGGGAACAGCAACGTTGGAACGCGTTTTGAAATTTCCTCTCCAGTCTGAAGTGTTTAATTCCCGTACTCCGTTGGAGTCGTGTCCAAGCGCTGGCTCTTCTCCCTGTCGGCGTCCCACCAAGAACATTGAGAGTGACACATCGCCGTCCGCCATCTTCTGTTTACAAATCCCGTTCGTGCAAACGGAAAGAGCTGAGCATGCTTCCCATGAGCGTGTGTTGTGTAAGAGGGAACCAGGTCACCGGGAGCGTGGGAGTCCTGCTCAGACCTGCGTTCCAAATGGCGACCTATTCTCTAGGTGGTGCACTACTTTTGGTGCCTACAGGAGTCTGGCTCATAATAGGGCGCTGTGTAGGGTTTTTGACCTCCTATATCATATACATGGGACAGTAGAGAAGGAAGACAAACTGTCCTGACCAGTCTAAACACTGACCACCACCTCCCATCCTCACACATTTCCAGAAAGACGATTTGAACTCTCGGCTTAAGTTGGAAAACAAGATTATTCTGAATCCCAATCGAAAAATTCGTTGTTTTTTATTCTATTTTTTGTTCCTGGGCACTCAAATCTTAGATGAAATCACTGGACTGCAAAAATGTTATCTGCCGTAAAAAACATCTAATTTCATAGAGCACCCTGTGTTTTATTGATTTAATGTATTCTGTTTTTATGCTCCAGGGATTTCCAGTAAGTATATGTTTTTATCTAAACATATGCATTCATTAACTACAGCATGGAAAGGTTAGTATATATTGAACTGACAGGGTAAATTACAGACCTGGTTCGTCTGATTATGCAGAAAAGTTACCGTCATTATAGCATACAGATTTAATCAAAGAAATCCAATTAGGAGTCGGCTGACCTGCTCACAGCAATTTGATGTGAAGCCGCTTCCAAGCTACTGGATTCATCACTAAAGCGTCTACAGATCATTACCAAGCAAAGACCCTGGGCTCTACAACACCAATTTACAGCCTTTATAATTGTGCTCTTGGATTTCATTCTCGTTTCTTATTCTGACTGATCTGTTGGTACAGCGCTGGACATCCAGGACGTTCATGCTGTGTGGAGGCTTTATTCTTCTTTCACACACACACGTCATGTTTACGTGGTCGGTGCTGGAAGGACCGGTTGCTGAGCGTCAGGGTTCATTTAATTTAGGAGGCTACGCTACAAACTGTCCACATGTCAGCGTAGATCACAGGATGTTCAGAATGTATCCCTCAGGGTGACCAATGGGAAGCCAGGATATTGACAAGCTTCTTAGATCCAGTTTTTCGGTGGAGTGATTGGCCTAACAAGGTAAGTGTACGTTTGACCGACTTTGTGTTCTCTTTGTTCTCGTTCCTCTAGATATGCCCCTTCACGTGCGGCGCAGCAGTGACCCCGCCCTGGCGACTGTAAACGGGCCGCTCAGTGAGCCTCGTGTGGCCTTGCCACCGGAGGAACCGTCCAGGAAGAATCCCACCCGCTGGTCCACAACGACCGGCTTCCTCAAACCAAGGCACTCTGTTGGAGGCACCGGCACCAATAGCCTTGAGAGACAGGTAGCTAACTTTCATAATACTCTGATCTCTCCTGATCTGCGGTTCAAATGGACCCAGAGATGGTTTGGCCCTGGAAGGAATTCTCAGTATAGTTCATTAGTTGGCTGTTTCCTCATATTGTTTTTTTCCATGTAGCCCTGTTTGGCAAGGGCCCCAGACACTGCAAAAATGTGTTTCATGTTCTATATGCCGTAACCGATAAGTACACAAACACCCCTCTATTGAATGCTGGGAATCTGAACTTGGGCCTCGTTGTTTGATTTTGAATCCAAAAGTCATTTAAGCAACTTTGTTTGTTGGTGCCAGATGTGGTGGTTCCAGCGTCTCAAACAGTTGACCTCCTGGGAGTTTCATTCACTACATTTTCTTGAGTTTACTGAGAATGGTGCAATTAACCAAAATTATCCAGTGAGCACTTAGCGGTTGTTCTTTGGGTCAGAAACCTTGTTAATGACAGAGGTCAAAGCAGAATGTCCACTCTTTCAAGCTCACAGAAATGTCACACACTCTTGCTGTAATTGTGCAGAAAGGCATCAGGAAAGGCATCTAAAGGCCTATCACAATTCTACATAGGTGTATCTAACATATTGGCCAGGGAGTGTGTGTGCGCTGCCCCTTTCGTTGAGTTTTCCTTAGCAGACTACTCATATGACTGAAGGCGTTGTAGGGGATTCACATACACTTATTAAAGTCATTACAACTCCAACCACTCCACTGATTTGATGAAAGACTGAATACTTGACTTCTAATTCATAATATCACAATGACTATCGGTCTGAAGTTTCCATTCACTTTAGTGTGGGGGTGCTTCACTGCAGGAGGGTCTGGAGCGATTCACCAAAACATAAGGCATCACGAGGAACCAAAATGATGTGGATATATTTAAGTTACTCCTGAAGACATTAGTCGGGATGTTTAAGCTTGGTCATTAATGGGGCTTCCAAATGTGCAATGACCCCAAGCATACACCAAAAGATGTTGCAGAATGTCTTAAGGACAGCACAGTCGAGATATTGGAGTGGCAATCAGAAACCTGATTACGAAATAAAAGCTGAACTAAGCAATTCTCGCTACTGATGATTCTGACATTTTGCATTCTTAAAATAAAGTGGTGATACTTTCTTGACTTTAGACAGGGAATACTTACTAGGATTGAATGTCAGAAATTCTTAACTTAGTTTAAATGTAATGTATATGTTTAGTAAAATGTTGTAAAGTTCCAACTTAACCTGTATATGAATGCGCAAAATCAAGTGCTACATGAAAGCCTTGAATAACGAGCCAATACTTCACTCACTGCTGAGACATTTTCTTTCCCCTGTTGGGTTTTTTTAACAATATTTCCATCATGAAGATGAGAGTTAAGTAGCCCATATCGAGGTGCTTACGGCGTCTACATCCGCCGGAGCAGCCGTTAAACATTTTTATTTGTAACGCGCTATGGAGAAGAGCATCTGGCTAAATGACTAATATCTAGATACGCTACAACACTGAGATGGGCTAAATAGCATTTAAGGGACTCATAAATATCTGTATGTCTCATTAAGATGTTTCCCAGGCCCAGTTCGGGCTTTACTCACAGACGTTTACTTTCTCTTACTGGACTCTGTATAAACCGTGTCTGGAATGCTAATTGTCCTGGTTGTGTTCTGTGTCTTTCTGGGCTACATTTCCAGAGGCTGTTTATACAGAGTCCAGTTAAAGAGCATCTCCATTGTAACTATCTTTAACTGGACTCTGTATGTAAACAGTGTCTGGGATGCTAATGGTGCCTCATGTCCTGTTTTTTTCCAGGGTAAAGGTCCGGATACATACCGTAGTCTCCCTCGGGACTCAGGGACATGGGCCAATCAGAGAGAGTTCCAGAGAGAGACCGCCCGTTCCTCCCTGAGTGCTAACCACCCCATGGTAGACCGTTGGCTGGAGAAACAGGAGCAAGTAGGAACACACACACACACACACATCCCTTTAACCTGGTTTTACCAGTCACATTTCCACTTTCACCATTTATCTGAAAATCTATCACCACGAGCGACTAACGACCTGTCGGTCCATACTGTCCTCCATCTGGAGGTAGAGGCTGAAGGAAACGTCTGCTTGCTTTCCCTCTCTGACGAGCAGACCTGGTAGAACAGGTTGCGGAATCAAAGGGGAAAAGGTCCTTCACATGTCTGCTTGTAGCGAGAAATGAAAGGAGCTGCTTATGGATGTCTCCTTCAGCGCTGACTTGATCTCACTGCCATTAGCTGTCAGATTGAGTTCAGCAGTTCATCTGCGCGTGGGCGGCTGGCTGGCCCGTTCTGTCCTCAAGGGGCAGACTGGGAACGGAGTTCGGCTATGGCATTTACAGCAATTACATTTTTGGTCTGCTGACCACTGAACCGGCCTCCCCCTGAATCTCTGTTATTTTTACCAAATGGATATGACTATTTTGGTATTTTACCATAATAGTTAGATATAAATCCATGCACAATCCTGAATACTGAAAGCCTGTTAGATTTCAGGTGGACCGACTGCCAAATCCCTTTCTGGCACGTGTGAAGCAGCGACACAAACTCTGAAGCTTGGAGTAACACAACTACTCTCTCACATATCTATTCATATATTAAAATAAATTGAGACTTTAAATGTGACCAGATATTGAAAGTACATTTTGAAGCCATGAGGAGATACTTTGTGGACAATAATCTCCTACAATCTACTTATGATAGCGGTTTGGACAGCAGGGTTTGTTCAACACTCTGGTGGACAACGTATCACAAATGGCGCCCTTTTTATATTGCTGCACACAATTTTACACAAAAAGCAAGGCCCTTGGTAAAGAAGAGGCTGCCATTTCTCTACACAGTGAAATGTTTGAAGCCTCCTTGTCCAAAATACATTTTAAGGTTATCTCAGAAGTTGCAGATATCCCGACCTAACAGTTAGCAACCCGTGCTTGTGTTACGTTTGTGTCGGTTCTGTGTCGGTTCTGTGTCAGTTCTGTGTCGGTTCTTTGTGTGTGTGTGTGTGTGTGTGTGTGTGTAGGTGTTTTTTTCGTAAAAGGCCATGCTGGCACAGCTGGAGCCAGAGCGGAGTGTATACACCACTTCCCTAGCCAATCAGGAGTACGTAAACACGCGTAAACACACGTGGAAGACACTTCCATGTAATGACGGACCACTTCTCACCACAGAGCCGGCTGATTAGAGGGGTGTGGTTGGTTTGAAAAGACACAAGTCATTATGGTCCAATGATACATGTACACTATTCTCTTTAAAGGGTACTACTAGCCCATGTTGATCCGCCTGGGAATTATAGTGTGATTTTAGAAACATGTCTTAAATATTTCCATTAATACTTTGTGTTAACGTGCGTGCATGAATATGTGTTTAGCTCTCTGGACAAGTGGCACCAGATCTGTTCCAGTCAGGTCTTAATGGCAGCCAACAGAAACATGGCAATAACAGTCTGCTCAGGTTGCCTGGGTGATGTCGACCTGACTCACTCCAAAAGCGCCTGCAGGGTAACTGTGTGGTTTAGGTTTGAGCCACGCCCTGAAGGACACAACCTGTGCTCTCTGAACAGTGAGACGTGTGGAGTTTGTCTGGCAGTCTGGTTTTTCTCCTGCAGATATCATTTAGACTAGCCGGGATGCGTTGGTCCACAGACACACCTACACGCATGCTTTATGGTGTTAGAGGTTTGTAGATACCCTGAAGCATGCTTCAAGGAGTACACAGATACAGCTCCCATGTCCTGCTGTGGAGATACCTGACAGGTTTCCCCTCATTACTGGAGCAGCCATATCTATACAACAGTTAAGGCCGGAAAACCACATGGACACGTCCAGCAGCACACACACACACACACACACACACACAGTGGCAGAATCGGGTAGCACAGATTCATGTCAGCGGCCACAGACCTGCGTTGCTATTTGGAGAGAAACGGCCTCGCTCTTTAATTTCACCACTTCCATCTCCCACCTCACGGCCTTAATTGCTGCGTTTTCAAACTAACTCACAGGGACTTCGCCTGTCCTCAAATAAGTCCTGTCAGTATTGTCTAACACCCCCACCCCCCAACCCCCTCTCCGCCCCGAGGCTGCCAGCTGTATGCCTGACACCACTTAAAATCAAGTGTCACAACTCACACTGTCGGGATGGAACACACAGTAGCTTATGTTTACCTCGTATCGTTGTTTTTACTTTCCCATCCCAAGATGCACTCTGTCGGATTGTCCTTGTCTCTGTTCAGCCACTGTGCCTATCTGTGTTCTTCTCCTTTTAGTGATCTGTGCATTTTTAAATGGTGGGGGAGACTCCCGGGGCTCTGGTTTTCCACAGCCATGCGGACAGTAGTTTCATCATCACTTGGAAGCATACTATCTGCCTGAGGAGACGCTAGCTAGACTCCCCTCGAGCGATTCCTCGTTTCACTACAAAAAAAGACCAGGAAGTCCCTCAGGTGGAGCCGCACGGAGCGCAGTCGCCTGGTTTAGTATGATAAATCATGCGAAGCCGCTGCCACGGAGCCATAAATCACAGAGCTGCCGGAGCTGCTTCAGGTGCATGTGCCGCGGGCTTCCCAATAGCCAGACGGCGGAGGCGTGTTACGTACGGGGCCTAATAAGACGCCTGACGATGAGTGGTCCTCCTCGGGTCCCGGGCCCTTGGGGACAGCAGAGATGGAGTTTGTTTTCAGGGCCGTCACCAGTAGGTGCTGCTGTAGTGTCGGGTTTGGGGAGAGGGGCGAGTTGGTTGGATGAGCTGTGTTCTTTCATCCGGGTTGCTCCTAATCTGTCACACTCTCATTTATCTCATTCACTAGCTCTCTCTTTGTTTCTTCCTCTCTCTCCTTTTCTCTCTCTTTCTCTCTCTTTGTCCCCATCTCTGTTTATCCCAGTTTGTCTGTGTCTTTCTGTTGCGATGTGAACCCTCTCATTCGCTGGGTCATATCTCCCAGTCTTCTCCCTACGTTCTGTAGCACCTCTGTTGATTTTCTCTCATTTTTATTGCTCTCACTCTCTCTCTCTCACTCTCTCTCTCTCTCTGTCTCTCTCTCTCTGTCTCTTTTTCTCTCTCTCTCTGTCTCTCTCTCTCTGTCTCTCTGTCTCTCTCTCTGTCTCTTTCTCTCTCTCTCTCTCTCTCTCTCTCTCCGTCTCTCTCTCTCTGTCTCTCTCTCTGTCTCTCTCTCTGTCTCTTTCTCTCTCTCTCTCTCTCTCTCTCTCACTCTGCCGTGTCTCTTCTCGCTCTGTCACATTAAAACAAATGAGAACAAATATCTCAGATAGCTGAACGAGATGGGAGTTGAAAGGGCTCTTTCTCCCTGGGGCCTGCCGCATTCAAGCCTGCAGCATTCAAACGTACCCCTCGTTTGCCTTCATTTTGTGTGTTAGCTTAGCGTCATTATATGCATTTAGAGTAGGTCCTAGTCACTTATTTGATTCGGTGTCTCAGGGCAGCAGACGTCAATAGTTAGCACGTCAAACCGCCTCTCTAAAACTGCGCTCCGAGAGCATAATGAGCCACATAAAGAAAACACAAATCGAAGTCGGCAAGACTTTCAACCAGCTCTCCTCAGATCTTTGAACTGCGATAGCTGAGCGTGAGAACAGAACATCTCTGTGTGAGCGGAGAACCGAGTGAAAATCTCCTTTATACTCCGCTGCTTCATCGGTGGTTTAGACGTGAGGGTGGCGCCCGCAAAGCTAGCGCGGAGGCCTCGAACAGCAAGCGATCCACATCAATAAAAATTCCCGCATTGTCACTGCACAGTGACCTGACGTGAAGCCACTTAGTATGGAACCCTGACTGTTCTGCAGATATGAAACCCCAGCTTGGCATTCAGTCCTTCGGGTCCTTTTTCGGTCTAAGAACTGCATTACCAGTCATGTGACCCATTCTCCATTTGGGAGGAATCGGGAGATGTGTGTTTGTGTCCCCAATTAAATCGCTGAGTTTAGCAGGGCACTACTTTTGATCAGGACCTGTAGGGCTCTGATTAAATGAAGTCCACTATTCTGGGCTCTAGACTAACATTTTCTGCTGGCGGCACCGGCAAATGATTTGGTTCCATTTTTGAAATATGTGTGAGTAAAAAATATTTGACATTTGTTTATTTGTACACAAAGATGGATTACAGAAGGTGAGAGATGTGTTTCAGTATGTAGGGGACAATAATGTTTTAATATTGGTTTATTAAATTATGATGCCAATAAACATATCATATTTTGTCTTTACAATGTGTTGGATTGAGTGGCAATTTGTTTGTTGAATATTCTCATATTTGGACTTTGTAAAGGCCATCTCGACTCTGGCGATACTATATACTTGTCTGTTGGTCGTATTTCACTATAATCTCGTCTTCCTTGGCTTGCCTCCTAACGCCAGCAAATTTCCTGAAATGTCACTATGCCGGGCAGGAGCTGCCTACCTGTTTCATGTGCAGCAAGGATGTGGTTGTTACAGTTACACCCTCAGCAGGAGGAGGAGGAGGAGGAGGAGGAGGTGAGTGTGAGTGTGAGGGAGGGAGTGCCTCACACACACTCACACAACCTGTGAAACAGATTCCAGGGAAAGGACATTTCTGATTGTCATTTCATGAAATGATCAGTTTAAAAGAAAGAAAAAATGCTTCAGAATTGCACAGAGCCGGTTTATTAATGTGAAGAAAACAAATCGGGTTTCTAAATGCCAGCATGTGGTCACTGTCTGGGAGCCTGTTATGTGGGGTTTAGGTTAACATCTGAGACACGGACTAGCAGAACTCTCCTGACCTAAATATGCGTCAAACCCAGCTGTGTGTATAACAGGAACCCATGAAAGAGACTTGACATACAAGTGCTATTCTTCTGATTTGAGCCTTGGCTAGATGTTCAGTTGGGCAGTGGTTTGGCTCGGCGGTACAATCTCAGCCATCAGACCATTTTCTGTTTGTATGAACTGTTTGGCTTCCCTGCTTCCTTTGTTTCTTCATATCTGGCCCGTGCATTTGCAAAGCACCGTTTGGATTGGATTTGGGAACCGTATTGTTGTAGGATCCTACAAGACCAAACTCATGTCCCATCACTGGGACACTTCATGCATCCAGATGTTTAATGCTGCAGCACTTGGCACTCGCATGGGCACTCGCATGGGCACTCGCATGGGCACTCGCATGGGCACTCGCATGGGCACTCAGCCTAGATGTCTTATTTTCAGCTGCAGGACGACCGGTTTGGGAAGCATATTGTGATTACAAAGTTTTCCTTTCATGTAATTTGTCTCTTTCAGTCAATCTGTTTCTCAAATTAATTTTTATTGCTGTATTGGCAGAAGAAACATTTTGTAATTATTACCAAAGCATCAGTGTATACAATATATATTAGGAAAAGCAATATTATATTGTAGTGAGATGACAGAAACAACGACTGTAATGTTAGTAATGAGAACAAGAGAATGATTCAAATACACAGTCTCTTGGTGATGGATATTTTTCACAGGAGTATTATCATGTACACACACCCCTGTTAGGTAGCAATATCTTATTATCATGTACACACACCCCTGTTAGGTAGCAATATCTTATTATCATGTACACACACCCCTGTTAGGGCAGCAATACCTTATTATCATGTAAACCCACCCCTGTTAGGGCAGCAATACCTTATTATCATGTACACACACCCCTGTTAGGGCAGCAATACCTTATTATCATGTACACACACCCCTGTTAGGGCAGAAATACCTTGTTATCATGTACACACACCCCTGTTAGGGCAGCAATACCTTGTTATCATGTACACACACCCCTGTTAGGGCAGCAATACCTTATTATCATGTACACACACCCCTGTTAGGTAGCAATATCTTATTATCATGTACACACAGCCCTGTTAGGGCAGCAATACCTTATTATCATGTACACACACCCCTGTTAGGTAGCAATATCTTATTACCATGTACACACACCCCTGTTAGGTAGCAATATCTTATTATCATGTACACACACCCCTGTTAGGGCAGCAATATCTTATTATCATATACACACACCCCTGTTAGGGCAGCAATATCTTATTACCATGTACACACACCCCTGTTAGGGCAGCAATATCGTATTACCATGTACACACACCCCTGTTAGGGCAGCAATATCTTATTATCATGTAAACCCACCCCTGTTAGGGCAGCAATATCTTATTATCATGTACACACACCCCTGTTAGGGCAGCAATACCTTATTATCATGTACACACACCCCTGTTAGGTAGCAATATCTTATTATCATGTACACACACCCCTGTTAGGGCAGCAATATCTTATTATCATATACACACACCCCTGTTAGGGCAGCAATATCTTATTACCATGTACACACACCCGTGTTAGGGCAGCAATACCTTATTATCATGTACACACACCCCTGTTAGGGCAGCAATACCTTATTATCATGTACACACCCCTGTTAGGGCAGCAATACCTTATTATGCCTGCTAGTTTCAAGTGGTCGTCACTCAGACCACACTTGTTATGGATCTGTCTCGGTTTTAGATTTCTGACAGAGTAGATATGATCTGCCTATTCATATTTTCTGTTGATCATTAGATATGAGTTAAATATGCTTCATTTCATTCTGTATTTTATTCCAATGTTGTAAATATGAGTCCTGAGACTGATTCATGCTTTTGTTTGATTGGTTACAACCAAAACGCGCTGTTTTAACTTTTGTGTCAGCTCCTGGGTTTGAGGTGCTTTGACTTGGATTCTGTTATTGATTTAAGTTCTTCTTGAATTCTCAAATGATGTATGGTTTACGTTTTATTGTGGGATATTTTTGTATAGGCTTTCCAAGTCCTTCCATATTGTAGCTATTTCTTGTAGCTTTGTGGTGGTTAAGCTGTTCCACAATTCCCAGAACTGATTTTGATCAATAGGGCTCTTTCATTTGGTGTAGTGCCTCGGAGCGACTGGACTCTGGGTGTGTGCTGTTCTCTGACTCGTCCTCGCCGGGCCTCATCCGTTATCTCCTCTTCTGCGCTTGCGTGCGTGTTCGACGTGCTCATCCGAGTGAGAAACTCCCATCATGCAAACAACCCCGGCCAGCTGGAATATCCTCCTAACAGGCATTCTGTGCATCCCAAATTCACGCCTCGTTCTTTTTACAACCCCACTTAGGGAAACGCGTGTCATTTTGGACGTTGTTGAAAGGGCGCACGGGGGGGAGAGGGCAATGCCTTTTGGGAATACCTCCGAACTTGTGGAGACGGGAGCATAACAACTAGAGACTCAGGCTTGGACAATCCAGAACCAGACACCTGATTACAGTGTTCATTTGTTCTGGGTCTACGAGGTGTTTGACTTTCAGAAGTTACCAACAAGCCTACATGAAAGATCCCACCTCTGGGGTGTGTGTCTGTGTGTCTGTGTGTCTGTGTGTCTGTGTGTGTGTGTGTGTCTGTGTGTGTCTGTGTGTGTGTGTGTGTGTGTGTGTGTGTGTGTGTGTGTGTGTGTGTGTGTGTGTGTGTGTGTGTGTGTGTGTGTGTGTGTGTGTGTGTGTGTGTGTGTGTGTGTGTGTGTGTGTGTGTGTGTGTGTGTGTGTGTGTGTGTGTGTGTGTGTGTGTGTGTGTGTGTGTGTCATCGTGATCCCCTTAAAGTCCTCACAAGTATAGTAAGACAAGCATGGCTGCATGTGTGTGTATTAATGCACTGATGTGATGAACACTCACACTCCTCAGTGCTTCTTCTAGTTGCCTTCTACTAGACACGTTTGCCTTTAAACTCAGCCAGTGGGCCTCGGCAAACGATTGAGTTTGGCACCCCGGGGCTGTCAAGGTCACCGGTGAAACCACTATGTTGTGTTTATGTAAGTGCCTGACCTCTGTGGGGAAACCACTTCCAGCTCTCATTTCTCACATTGTATACTATGTGCACCCGTTCAAGGGCATTTGAAATGGCTCCTTTCGGTACGTGCTGATTCGTTTCATGAGAGAGAAAAGTAGGGATTATTTGTGAATCCGTTTTGTTACTTTCATTGACTTTGAACGTGTCTCAAACCTGCCATATTCTTGTTCTAAGTGTTTGTGGGCAGCTGGTTCATATTGTCACAGTTTCATATGCCCCCCCCCCCTTCACTCACTCAGTGATTGGATGGATATTTAAAATGGCGGACGGTGAATTAAATGGATTGCGAAGTGGGCTTATTGTAATTTTGAGAATGGATACTGGAAATGACATGTTGCATTTGTGTATTGTTATTGCTCAGATCCTGTTCTGCATATGGCTTAGATGGGTGTGTCTCTGTGGCCTCGCTTCTCATTGTCTGGTTATTTACAAACCGTTCATCAGACTGGCCAATTTCCGTTTCTCTGCCTGTCGGTCTCTGTCAGTCGGTCTCTCTGTCTGTCGGCCTCTCTCTCTGTCTGTCGGGCTCTCTCTCTCTGTCTGTCGGTCTCTCTCTCTGTCTGTCGGCCTCTCTCTCTGTCTGTCGGCCTCTCTCTCTGTCTGTCGGGCTCTCTCTCTCTGTCTGTCGGGCTCTCTCTCTCTGTCAGTCGGTCTCTTTCTCTCTGTCAGTCGGTCTCTTTCTCTCTGTCAGTCGGTCTCTTTCTCTCTGTCAGTCGGTCTCTTTCTCTCTGTCAGTCGGTCTCTTTCTCTCTGTCAGTCGGTCTCTTTCTCTCTGTCTGTCGGTCTCTTTCTCTCTGTCTGTCGGTCTCTTTCTCTCTGTCAGTCGGTCTCTTTCTCTCTGTCTGTCGGTCTCTCTGTCTCTCGGCCTCTTTCTCTCTGTCTGTCGGCCTCTCTCTGTTTGTTCGTCTCTCTTTGTCAATTGGTCTCTCTGTCCGTCAGTTTCTCTCTGTTGCTTGTTCTCGCTTGCGGTCTCTATGTTCATCGTTGTCAGTCTCTCGGATCAGGCTAAGGATGCCATATCCTGCCAACACCGTCCTGTCAGCCTCTGTTTTCACTGGGATTAGCATTTAAGTACCAAGCACAGCGATAAGAGCCTCTCTACAACACAGCGACAACAAGGACCCTTTCAGATAAGCTGGTGGCGATGCCTTGGTAGTTATTGGCATCTCCATTGTATTTTTTGGATCCATCTCCTGTCGCTTGCTAGAATGTGTCAATAAGAGCAACTGCTAGTTGTAATTGAATCACGTCTCGGTTGTCTCTGTTGGATCTGAAGGACACCCAAGGCTGTGTCCCTTCAATCCCACTTCCCCAGATAATGAACACAATCTAACCTCCAGAGGTTTCTCAGAGGGGTCACCTGGTCTACCAACCCTTGACCTGTTTGTCCGGTTTTCTCCCTCTCTTTCTCTTCCTTTCTCAGTCACTCTCTTTCTCTCCCTCTCTTTCACCCACTCTCTTTCTCTCCCTCTCTTTCACCCACTCTCTTTCTCTCCCTCTGTCTCTCTCTTTCTCTCTCAAGAAGCAGATGGGGAGTGAGCTGAGAGCATGTCGTGACCTGTGGGGGTCGGTTGTTTTGTTCGTTAATTCATGGGACTCACTCCGAACTTCCTCCTGTTGGGTAAACATGGCACCGGTGCGGAATGTTAAGCGCAAGGGATAGTCCGGACGGTCACCCGGGCCTAGATTGTATGTTCTAGTTTCAAGATAATTCCATTTATTCAACTCTGACTGCCTTGTGTGTTTTTTCCTTCCTTGTGTCCATCCGCGTGTGTCTGTGAACGATCGGCTGTCCAGTTCCAGTGGGAGCACACTTCATTAAGTGCACTCTGCCTACTGTCTGCTCCACAGGCCACTTCATTTAGAATGGGAAATAGATGGAGGACAGGCCGGGATGGATTTTACTATACAATTTTAATGAGCTCAAAAGCCCGAGTGCTGTTGAGGCGATACCACTCGCACTAAGGCGAGGAGACAAACAATGACTCGGCTGAAAAGGAAGAACCCTACAGTCTGTGTCACCAATGGGACCATATTGCCTAGATAGTGTGCTACCTTTTGTCATGCGGTTGTGGTCAAAACAGTTGCCCATGAAGAGACATGGATGCGATTTGGGACTCGGCCACTGCCAGCTCAAGCTACCTGTTAGTAGCCTTCCCTATGTGCATCAACTCCCAGACGATTTTAGAAGGAATATCATTACGAATGTTGTTATGTTTCAATTATCTGAGTTCTTTGAAGCAGCTGTAGCATCAGATCAGGTTCATATACATTTATTTTGGAGCGCATGACATTTTTCTATTTTTTGTTGAACCTTCTGGTTTTATAGCGCCTCAGAATAGAATTTGGTTATATTAGAAGGAAGCCGCAGCAGTGAAATCTAGTGGCAGTTTCAGTTGAGTGGTCTCTCAGTTCATCGCAATCTAAATGGGTTTTCAGGCTCGGGGATAAGGTTACGACGCTCATGTCGCATCGGATTTGACCTTCTGTAGTTGTGTCAGAGAAATCATGGCCTGCTACACTTTTAATTTCTCTCGCGCATTGGTGAGAATATTTCCTTTGGTTTTTCTTCTCTGACTTTGAGTGCTACTATGTGCTTTAGTTTTGTGGTTAAGGTTACGGTTAGGGTAAGAACATTTCAAATTTGTATGGCCGCCATGATCCCAAAACAAGTCCTCAAGGATAGTAGAACGTAGTGTAGTAGTAGTAGTAGTAGTAGTAGTTGTGTGTGTGTGTGTGTGTGTGTGTGTGTGTGTGTGTGCAAATGTTGAAGTATCTATCTCTTACGGCTCAGGTTGCATGGTAACCATCAGTGGATACCATCCTGAAACCAATCACCACCATCTTGAACCAGAAGGTGTGTGTGTGTGTGTGTGTGTGGTTGGTTATCGAAAGTTCCTAACTGGAGACGGTAGTTTAATAATGGCCAACCGTGTCTGCCACTGTCCTCTTAACCATCGATATCCGACACCCCTGGCCATGTTTCCTTTCGGAAAAGGCATGATATCAGCTTTCCATATGACTCCCTGTTCTGTTCATAGTGCACTTAGTTTGACCAGGGCCCAGATGGGGTAGCCGATATTGATCAGCTCTGTTGGAGAGCTGAGTGTCACTCCACTGTGCCGTTGAAGAACATACAATTGTTACTCGCTGAATGTAATAGAAGCTGCCGTCCGAAAGTTGACGCTGAGACTCTGCTAGCTTTTCGGCACGACGACAACGTGTGCGGTTTGCATGCTCTCCGTGGAAGATGGCGTTGTCTCGGGAAACAGAATGTGAAGTGTTTTTCTTTGCTTCCTTTTTTGTTCCCTCCTTTTTCTGGTTTTGTCCTTTTTTTTGAGTAGTCATTTATGTGTGTGTCCTGTGGCGAGCCAGACCTTTCTCCTGAAAGCCTTTATTGAGCACAGGGCATGGTTGGAAGTAATGCTCGGTAGCCGATGTTATCCTGGTGTGAAGAAAGACACGGCAGGTCTGAGGAGCCTGTTGGTTGGCCACAATCGTACACAACATCTACCCCCCTGCCAACACGCTGCCATGGCAACGGGAAGAAAAACCACGCTCTAGTTCTGTTGACACTTTTCCTCTACCTCCTCCGGTGTCGACATTCATTTTTTAACAACCGCTGTTTCTCTTTCCCTCTTTATCCCGCGGCTTGATAGACGGAAAAGTGTGGGCACAGAACAGAGGAACCATAGACAGGGAACGTTGGGAGCAAATGTCTGAGGGTTAAAGGCCCCTGTTTAATCCGGTGAATGGAGTGCAGATATGCACGTAAACATTTAGTCCAGATCAGAATGAAAGCACTGGTGTACAGCTGCATTGTGTAATGTCATTTATATACGAGGTCTCAGCTGCGGGGTGGGTTAGAATCTGTCCCCCTCCCAAATACATTTACTGTCTAATAACTCAGAAGATGACATAATGATATAAGAGACAGAATACATCTTAAAACAATGGTTATTATTTAAAATAATATATGGTCAGGAGTTAGGCCAAATAATCACTGTCTGGAAGTCTGTCTGGAAGTCTGTCTGGAAGTCTGTCTGTCTGTCTGTCTGGAAGTCTGTCTGTCTGTCTGTCTGGAAGTCTGTCTGTCTGTCTGTCTGTCTGGAAGTCTGTCTGTCTGGAAGTCTGTCTGTCTGGAAGTCTGTCTGTCTGGAAGTCTGTCTGTCTGGAAGTCTGTCTGTCTGGAAGTCTGTCTGTCTGGAAGTCTGTCTGTCTGGAAGTCTGTCTGTCTGGAAGTCTGTCTGTCTGGAAGTCTGTCTGTCTGGAAGTCTGTCTGTCTGGAAGTCTGTCTGTCTGGAAGTCTGTCTGTCTGGAAGTCTGTCTGTCTGGAAGTCTGTCTGTCTGGAAGTCTGTCTGTCTGGAAGTCTGTCTGTCTGGAAGTCTGTCTGTCTGGAAGTCTGTCTGTCTGGAAGTCTGTCTGTCTGGAAGTCTGTCTGTCTGGAAGTCTGTCTGTCTGGAAGTCTGTCTGTCTGGAAGTCTGTCTGTCTGGAAGTCTGTCTGTCTGGAAGTCTGTCTGTCTGGAAGTCTGTCTGTCTGGAAGTCTGTCTGTCTGGATGTCTGTCTGTCTGGATGTCTGTCTGTCTGTCTGTCTGGATGTCTGTCTGTCTGGATGTCTGTCTGTCTGGATGTCTGTCTGTCTGGATGTCTGTCTGTCTGTCTGGATGTCTGTCTGTCTGTCTGGATGTCTGTCTGTCTGTCTGGATGTCTGTCTGTCTGTCTGGAAGTCTGTCTGTCTGTCTGGAAGTCTGTCTGTCTGTCTGGAAGTCTGTCTGTCTGTCTGGAAGTCTGTCTGTCTGTCTGGAAGTCTGTCTGTCTGTCTGGAAGTCTGTCTGTCTGTCTGTCTGGAAGTCTGTCTGTCTGTCTGTCTGGAAGTCTGTCTGTCTGTCTGTCTGGAAGTCTGTCTGTCTGTCTGGAAGTCTGTCTGTCTGTCTGGAAGTCTGTCTGTCTGCTGGAAGTCTGTCTGTCTGTCTGGATGACTGGATGTCGGTCTGGATGACTGGATGTCTGTCTGGATGTCTGTCTGTCTGGATGTCTGTCTGTCTGGATGTCTGTCTGTCTGGATGTCTGTCTGTCTGGATGTCTGTCTGTCTGGATGTCTGTCTGTCTGGATGTCTGTCTGTCTGGATGTCTGTCTGTCTGTCTGGAAGTCTGTCTGTCTGTCTGGATGTCTGTCTGTCTGGATGTCTGTCTGTCTGGAAGTCTGTCTGTCTGTCTGGATGTCTGTCTGTCTGGAAGTCTGTCTGTCTGTCTGGAAGTCTGTCTGTCTGTCTGGAAGTCTGTCTGTCTGGAAGTCTGTCTGGATGTCTTGTCTGTCTGGATGTCGGTCTGTCTGGATGTCGGTCTGTCTGGATGTCGGTCTGTCTGGATGTCGGTCTGTCTGGATGTCGGTCTGTCTGGATGTCGGTCTGTCTGGATGTCGGTCTGTCTGGATGTCGGTCTGTCTGGATGTCTGTCTGTCTGGATGTCGGTCTGTCTGGATGTCTGTCTGTCTGGAAGTCTGTCTGTCTGTCTGGAAGTCTGTCTGTCTGTCTGGAAGTCTGTCTGTCTGTCTGGAAGTCTGTCTGTCTGTCTGGAAGTCTGTCTGTCTGTCTGGAAGTCTGTCTGTCTGTCTGTCTGGAAGTCTGTCTGTCTGGATGTCTGTCTGTCTGGATGTCTGTCTGTCTGGATGTCGGTCGGTCTGGATGACTGGATGTCTGTCTGGATGTCTGTCTGGATGTCTGTCTGGATGTCTGTCTGGATGTCTGTCTGTCTGGATGTCTGTCTGTCTGTCTGGATGTCTGTCTGGATGTCTGTCTGGATGTCTGTCTGGATGTCTGTCTGTCTGGATGTCTGTCTGGATGTCTGTCTGTCTGGATGTCTGTCTGTCTGGGTGTCGGTCTGGATGTCGGTCTGGATGACTGGATGTCTGTCTGGATGTCTGTCTGGATGTCTGTCTGGATGTCTGTCTGGATGTCTGTCTGGATGTCTGTCTGGATGTCTGTCTGGAAGTCTGTCTGTCTGGAAGTCTGTCTGTCTGGAAGTCTGTCTGTCTGGAAGTCTGTCTGTCTGGAAGTCTGTCTGTCTGGAAGTCTGTCTGTCTGGAAGTCTGTCTGTCTGGAAGTCTGTCTGTCTGGAAGTCTGTCTGTCTGGAAGTCTGTCTGTCTGGAAGTCTGTCTGTCTGGAAGTCTGTCTGTCTGGAAGTCTGTCTGTCTGGAAGTCTGTCTGTCTGGAAGTCTGTCTGTCTGGAAGTCTGTCTGTCTGGAAGTCTGTCTGTCTGGAAGTCTGTCTGTCTGGAAGTCTGTCTGTCTGGAAGTCTGTCTGTCTGGAAGTCTGTCTGTCTGGAAGTCTGTCTGTCTGGAAGTCTGTCTGTCTGGAAGTCTGTCTGTCTGGAAGTCTGTCTGTCTGGAAGTCTGTCTGTCTGGAAGTCTGTCTGTCTGGAAGTCTGTCTGTCTGGATGTCTGTCTGTCTGGATGTCTGTCTGTCTGGATGTCTGTCTGGATGTCTGTCTGGATGTCTGTCTGTCTGGATGTCTGTCTGTCTGTCTGGATGTCTGTCTGTCTGGATGTCTGTCTGGAAGTCAAGTGTCACACAGTCTCGTCTTGTGCTTTTCAGGATGAGGAGGGCCAGACGGAGGAGGAGAACGGCAGGATTGCGCCGGTTGGCCGGGCGGACTCCAGTACGGACCACACCCCCATGAGGTCACTCGAGTAAGTCTACCAATGGTGTAGTGATCTGGGTTCCAAATAGGCACCATGTTTCCTATGTTGTGCGCTAATTTGGATTGGTCAAAAGTAGCGCACTACACAGGGATCAAGGGTGTCATTTGGGATCAATGAAACTACAGCCGGACATTGAACTATAACAAGAATGTGACAAAACCTTCTCAGAACCACTTAACTAACAACCTAAAACCTCTACTCTCAAGCTAACTAACTAACTGGGGTGTTTCTCCCTAGTTTGATTAAACCGTCTTTGTTCTAAGGCTGGGAAATACTTCATTCGGCAAGTTTTGAGAAAATCTTTTAAAACCCCAGCCTTTGTTTTTTTTTTTTTTCTTCAAATGTCAAACATAAAGCGACCATCGTCATAACTATAATACATCCCCTTGTTCCGACCCGTTGTGATGGTGATAATAAGGAATAACCGTCTAAATGTTCTCTAACTTTCATCTCTCTTGCATGCATCCAGCCTAATCTGCAGGTAAAGTGTGATCGGTCGTTGATGTTACTTTGGCCAATAAGAATTTCACTCCTAAGAACCCAGTGACTAATGCTTATTGTCATTATAAGAAATAGAACAGAAACGCGTCTGCAAGGAACCTACCTATAAAACTCAATAGGTCCAAAATTTCATAAATTTACATATAAAAACGCAAGGAAAGGATATCCAAAATGTCTGCAAACTGAATGTGTAACCATGCATGTCGCAATATGTCTACACTTCTTAGATACGGGGTTCTAACAGACGCGTTTCTGTGACAGGGAATGTTGAGCACCCGCGGTGCTTACGGCAGTCACATGTGTTTTATCCATTTCTGCCGGCGATCTTTTGCGCGGGTTCCATTTTCCCCGCCCTTCCCAGTTCCCTATTTCCTGTTTGGTTGTTTTTGGCACACATGCTTTTTCACCCTCTCATCCGCTCCTCATCCATCATTGTCTCACAGTGACATTGTAAAGCTGGTAGAAGTCTCCAATGACGGCGGGCCCTTGGGGATCCATGTAGTGCCGTTCAGTGCCCGGGACCGCAGGTAAAGCCCCGCCCTCACAGCCACCGGAGAGACAGGTGGCCGGCTGACAGACCCGCCACACATGGGGGGGGGGGAGATTGAGAGGAATGAGGGGGGGGAGGGTAGGGTGAGAGGCCTTGGTCTGCCATGTCCCCTGCATTCTCCCCACACACACACACACACTTTGTTTACAGTATATCTTCACACACAGGCGTTAACTGCCGCGTACGCGCTCCCACATCGTGGTGTGATTAGCACGTTTACAGTGATCAGTCAGGGATGCCCAATGTTGACTCTGGACTGTTTTACACTAGGCAGTCTGTGTAAACGTTTCAGTTCACACACACACAAATGTTTTAGTTTGGAGTTGTAATTGATGGTTATTCCACCGGTCAAGCTCTTCCAGTATTGGTCTTCTAGCACAGGCAGTCACAGGAAACGTGGTTATAGCACAAACAGACTTCAGCAGAAATGGGCCCACTGGAATGTAAAAAAATAAATCCTAGTAACTTTCTTTGACAGAATGAACCTCAGTGTGTCAACATATTTGTAAATAATCATTTGCGTTTTAATATCCAGAGAAGTTTATGGTAATTTAGATTATTTTATAGGAACTCTGGCCTGTCTATTCAGTCATTGCAAGTCATTTATGTTTTTGCTGTCAGGGTGCTTGAGGCGTTTGGTCAACGAGGATTACTGCCCTGACGTCACAGCCCACATGCTAATGTGACAGAGAGGCATTTTTCCGTAGATGTGATTGTTTCTTCCTGTCAGAATGATATATGGTCTGTTGGGTTTGCATGAGACAGTTCAGTCAGGAGCTTAACCTGGACGTCAGTTAAGAGAAACGTCTCGGCTAGAAAAACCGGAAGACAAAAATAGCGGCAGCACATATAACGGCAGCACATATAACGGCAGCACATATAGCGGCAGCATATTTTTCACTGACAAATGTACACCTCTCTTATATCTTACACCCTCCTAGCCAATTAAAACGATACACTAGGTAGGTAGTGCTCACTGCCAGGACTGCAGATGTCATGGAGGCCACATTGCTTAAGACTTAGTCACAAGCCTGCTTCGTATTCCACATGACACCCTATTCCCTGTGTGCACTACACAGGGAATAAACTGCCATTTGGGGACACGCCTTAGACGGGAGCTTTTGTGTTTCTGCCCTAGTTATTACCCCTACCGAACCGCAGTACTGCACCTGAGAGAGAAGGTTTGGGGAATGCAGATTAAGCCCAGGAGTGAGTCCTGGACAAGGTTTAATTTGTGCCTGCGATACCGGCCCGTGAGGCTTCCATCTCAGCTGCCGGATGGCTTGAACCGCTGTCTGCTTCTGCACTGTTTCCAGGACTCTAGGCCTGCTGGTCAAGCGCCTGGAGACGGGAGGCAAGGCGGAGCAGCAGGGCCTGTTCCAGGAGAACGACTGCATCATTCGCATTAATAACGGAGACCTGCGGAACATCCGCTTCGAACAGTAAGGCTCCTGTGCCCGACTGAGCCTGGGGGATCGCCACACCCCATCTGCCACCTCCGTTTCCCCAGTCCTCTCCTTCTCCACGCCTCCGCTATTTAACCAACCATGGCCGAGCTAACCCTGGTCTCGTTTCACACCGCTTACTTCACCCCGTTCTGTTGGGTAGAGGTGAAATGGAATGCTGTCCTCGCTGACCATTTCGCTTTTCTGTGTTTTATGTCGTTCGAGCTCTGCCTGTAGCTTCTCCTCTTCTAACTCCTTTCTGTTTCACTGCTATCGGTCAGAACTACATGCAGTTAGCACTAGCCTCTAGCACATCCTTGCTTTTAGTCCGGCAGCTCTACTGGATCCCAGCCTCTTCCGTTCTGGCTTTCGTAGCTGTATCTTTTCAGCGTATTCCCCTAATCTAGTCTGTTTCCTCTCCCTCAGTTTCCCACGCTAACCTGATCCTAACTTTGTAGATAGCTTCTGCTGCCTTCCCTCCTCTCTTTGCTGAACCTGCTGCTCCATACAAATAATATGAGTACTTCCTGCTGTATTCCTATGAGTGCACCCAAAATGGCCGCCAGTCCTCACATTATGGGATGGTATGCTTGAATGCAGACCCTATAGCTTGGTAAGTTAAAAAGTACCTATCCACACTGACCATTCCAATGTCCGACATTCTCACAGCTGTAAATAAGCTGTAAATAACCTTCACAAATGTACTCCCATCCATGAATATTCATCCAATTTATTCCCCGCTTTTACTGGAACCCATTTTCCTCAATGTAGTTCTAGATGCATGCATGCTAAGCTAACATCCCGCTCAGGCTGATGAGAACTGTACATTTTACTTCATGCTAATTTAGGGTTTTGTATAATGCTTATGTTAGCGTATATTGTCCGCTTAATTCCCCTGATTTTCAGACCATAGTTTCACCAAGCTGCAATGAATCAGCTGCGGTTGTCTATTGTGGTTGTCACATCTTCTCATCAATCACAACAGTGGCTGAAGTGTATAACCCAATCTCATACGTTTAGTGACAGGGACCTTTTTCTGATGGATGTTTGGAAAATGTAATATTTAACATCACTGTTTTGTATAAACAAACATTATATTGTAACTGATGTGACACTTTCACTAGAAATTTAGATTTTCAGATTATTTTGTTATTATGTGGTTAACAAACATTTGGCCTTAAGTCTACCGCCATAATGTAAATAAATAACCATATTTTAACGTGTTAAACTAGGTCAACCAAATTGAACTGTGTAGCTCTGTGGTTTCTAGTGACTGATGTATGTTAACATTGTAGATCCATAAGGGTGGAGCTTTTCTGACACTCAGCATGTGTGAAAACCTCATCTGTTTTGATCTAGTTAATTCAGTCCCAGTAGCCTCTGGTTGGGAAACAGAATACATCTTGTCTGGGACGTGATCTTGCTTGAAATTGGCAAGTCGCTCTGCGATATCCGTTTCCTTTGAGAATATTAATATGGGCTGGGGAAAAGAATATGACTTATGGCAAGAAATAGGAGGCTCGTGGGGGGAGGGGTTTCTTCTTCTGTTCAGCTGTTTCTGGAGGGTGAAAACTAACGTTATCCCAGGTGGCACCTCTTTACTATGTATCTCAACTGGTGATTAGTGTGTAATAGATCCGGTCAGAACAAGTGCACTAGATAAGGGATCAGATTTTGTTATGGACAGATGGATGTCTGGTGAGATCCACTGTACTAGACTTTTGTTCCAGGTGTGGCTGACGCACTTTAACTCACCTCCTTACTCTAGTGTGTCACAGTCTACACAAGTTCTGGGTTTTAAAGGATTTTCTCCAAACAAAGAAATGCTGTTTTCTTTATCTGCAGCTGTATTTGTGCTTATTCTATAAGCTTGTTCTAAAGCTTCATGTTCCTATGTTCTATAATAGGTAATGGGCATTACACTGTGTACAGGTGGCCCCACGATATGGTGAAAATGCCTAGTGTGGAGGACAATGTACATTAAAATAAAATACTTCCTTTGGCCTGGGTATAAAAAATATTTCTAAATACAGTAGGAAACTAATACATTTTTATTCCCGAGACTCTAGCCTGGATCCGGGACTCTAGCCTGGATCCGGGACTCTAGCCTGGATCCGGGACTCTAGCCTGGATCCGGGACTCTAGCCTGGATCCGGGACTCTAGCCTGGATCCGGGACTCTAGCCTGGATCCGGGACTCTAGCCTGGATCCGGGACTCTAGCCTGGATCCGGGACTCTAGCCTGGATCCGGGACTCTAGCCTGGCTCTGAGACTCTAGCCTGGATCCGATCTCAGGCCTGGATCGAACAGCTTGGTGTTGACGCTCCTCTCTCATTCCTCAGAGCCCAGAACATGTTCCGCCAGGCCATGCGTTCCCCCGTTATCACGTTCCACGTTGTTCCGAACCTGATGAAGGCCCAGTACGAGCAGCTTTCCCTAGGCGAGAGCATCCCAAATGCAGCCTGCCCCTCTGGACGCTTCAGCCCCGAATCTCTGGCCAGTGAGAGAGGAAGCACCCCCTCTGGGCTGGACCACACCCCACAGGTCTAGAACCGTCTTCTGTGTCGTTCTGTGAGACGCTTCTAGGCAGATGGTCAGAAGAGAGAATAAAACGCTTGCTTGTCTTCCGTCACAGAGAATGTTCCGGGGTCCCCAACCTCACCAGCTCCCAGAGCAGGTTGACACCTACTCCACTCTACCTCACCCCCACAGAGGCTCCATGGGCAAGCCTCCAATTGGCCCAGCCCCTCCCGGACACGCCTCCTCTCCACAGAGGGTTACGAACTCCACCCCCACCACAGGCTTTGCCAAAAAGGTTGGCAGGAGACTTAACATCCAGCTGAAGAAAGGTCAGCATCTAGCACACACACACACACACACACACACACACAGACAGCTAAGGATCGGTTTCTTGTTAAATGTATTTAATGGAATACAACTGACCGTATAGTGGATTTATGAAATTATAAAACCTGTTTTGAATTGAGGGAGAAGGCTACTCTTGTATTATTGGTAGCAAAGATTCTTGAGCGTTACAGCTACGGTTGTTTACCATTCACATTTATAATTCGGTACCAGTAACCTTTTTTCTGTACTTGAGTCATTTTGGGGGTGAGGTGCGATGCATACATTGGAATAGACTGTATAGGTATATTGAAACATTGGCTGTCACTAACAGAGGATGAGTCACTCTCAATGCTTCAAAATGTCCCACGTCTTGTACTGATAATGATAATTATGTTGAAAATTGTAATTATTTGGTTTGTATTATTATCGAAATGAATTCCCCCAGACGCCCTGCAATTATGCAGGGCTAGTACAGGGGTATTGGGAGGGGCAAACAGGTTGTCCGTCTGTTGGGCCTGTCACCTGTTAATGGTAATCTCTGAATGTTTACTTTTTGCCAGAAACAAGCAAAGAAAGTTCACTTTTTTACGTCCCATGTCAGTCACAGGCTCATAGAATTGTCTAAACTTTCCCTCCCCATACGGCGCCTATTCTCTCTCTATACTCTCTCAACCAATCGGTGCTCAGTAATACTAATGCAAATCAGAGTACCGAGTTCGGTACCCAACCCTAGTTATAGCCAGCTAAGATTCATGTCTCATCTCCAATAGAATATGGATGCTCTCAGCTAACAGGAAGTAAAACAAAAGGATGTATGCTTCCATACAACTCAAGTAACAGTTTTTGTTACAGCGCCACGATGCTAGGTGGTCAATGTAAGCATTACACATTCCCGAGGTTCAATGAAAACACAAATGCCCTTTTTCCCCATAAAAGTAGTCCCATACAACAAGTTGTGAGACAACATCATTCATTTAATTAATATCCCGCAAAAACTTAGTAATTAAGGCTCATATTCTACATTCTGATGCGTTTTTTCCAGGTGAGGTCACATGGTTTAGAAAGCCTCCTGGATCTACACACTGAATAGTTTGAATCATTGCTTCACAGAAGCGCTTTGTGCCCTCACAGTGGATGGTGCTAATCCTCTCCTGTGCCCCTAATCCTGGCCAGAGGGCTCTGAGAAAATTGACTTTTCTCCTCATTCCAAGGCTTTTCCCTTTGTCCTAAAAACACAAATTCAACATTTAAGTGTGTCTGATTAAGTTTCACAAACAAACAAAAAAATAATTAAAAGTAGAGAATGGCGAACAGGTTAGCTTTCAAAAACATCATATTTAGAGAGTAACTAAAATGTTTATCTCTGTACACACATGAACACGCGCATATAAAATATGCTTTAAATATACGTTTTTTTTTACTTAAATAAAGACGTCAGCGGAGGGGAAATGTCTTTAAGGTCTAGGCTGTACCATGAATTCGAAATGAGTCAATCCTTTGAGGTGTACGCAGTGAGTGACAGAAAAACAGAAGACCTTATGCGGATGCCTGCCAGGTGTGTGTGGGGGGGAAGGGGGCTGGTGGCTTGTTGCTAGGCAGCCACTCATCTGTCCAGCGGCACATGTCAAAAGCCACAGTGGAAATGGAAGGGCCCGCTCCATATGTCAAACCGTCAGTGGGTTTGGACCACTCCAGAGCCACATTATGCATTCAAAATAGTGCACTATATAGGGAATAGGGTGTTTGGTGAGTACTACACAGGCATGTTGTTGTTGGTACACCCTAAAAAAACGAATCCAGGTGTCAGTCACGCTGTCACGCTGTCACGGTTCCTTAGGAACGGATGCTAAAATAATAACAGCATTTCAAGTAAAATGGCAGACCTTTTTGTTTTCCACTCTCAGCGTATATCTGTTTGCTCTGCTTGGAGGAGCACACGACGAGGAGATTTAATGAATTCTGGCGTGTTGGTTTTGCTTTGCATTTGGAGGGCAGACCGAACCCCACTTGATAGAGAGATTTACTTCCTTTATTTAAATTACACTCAACCAACCCCCGTATAAAACCCAGACTCTTACCCAATCAATCTGGAATATTAGACTCCATTGGAAAGGTTTTTCCTAATCAGCGTAATGCATCTTTAAAGATCCAGCATCCCATATTGAGCGGAGCGGCGCTAAAGCCGATTGCTTGTTAGTGTAAGTCTCGGCCGTCCTTTGGTGGGATGTTGATTGGCTTATTGACGTGGTGGGGATTTAGCGATCTGGAACTGTCTCCTCGGCGCGTTCTGAAATCCTGATTTCCGCCTTGCTTTCAATTGCGTCCGCGGCACAGACACTCAGACAGCGGGATTAGGCTCGCCAGACATTCTGCTAATGATCTGCCGCGGGTGTCTGGGAGAGAAGCAATACAATCCTTGTCCTCTTCACTCTCGAGTCTCGACACACTGTGGCTTATGTTGACATTCCATGTTAGAATCCGGAATCCTTCCCACACCCCTTATTTATTTGAATAAGTTGTTTTTCTGTGGCTGTTGTGATTGACATTTGAATTGAATCCCGGCCGCCATTGGGACTTGACATTCTGGTTTTGCTGTACCTGTAATATTCAGCAGCATACATGAGTAATGAATATGTTCTCACCCTCGATTCCCTCGATATCCTTCTGTGTCGCCAGGTCCAGAGGGTCTAGGTTTTAGCATCACGTCCAGAGACGTCCCCATCGGGGGCTCGGCGCCCATATACGTGAAGAACATCCTGCCCCGGGGAGCCGCTATTCAGGATGGACGCCTCAAGGCCGGTGACAGACTGCTGGAGGTGAGCCCTGAACCGCTGTGTCACGGACGTTCCCTGTCTGCGACGTTCCCTGTCTGCGACGTTCCCTGTCTGCGACGTTCCCTGTCTGCAACGTTCCCTGTCTGCGACGTTCCCTGGCCTCGACGTTCCCTGGCCTCGTCGTTCCCTGGCCTCTACGTTCCCTGGCCTCGACGTTCCCTGGCCTCGACGTTCCCTGGCCTCGACGTTCCCTGGCCTCGATTTTCCCTGGCCTCGACCTTCCCAGTCCCTGATTTATCATTCACCTTTATTTTTGTGCTTTGAGTTGTCGGGTCGCGTGTTTGGGCTTCAGGGGTCTACATCTGATTGTGCCATTCTGTGATCCAGGTAAACAGAGTGGACCTGGTCGGGCGGACCCAGGAGGAGGTTGTCTCTCTGCTCAGGGCCACGCCAATGGGAGGAGCTGTGGGCCTGGTGGTACTACGTCAGGAGGAAGCCTTCCCATCCAGAGAAGTGGTACGTCTGTCTCTCCACAGCCCGGCTCCGCCACGCGTCCCCTATTAGCGAGAAGGCTATGACGTGCTGCGCAGTACTGAGATCTCTCTTGAGAGGAAGTTGTCATTCCATTGTTCGAGAACCCGGCCGCGAGTAACAAACGCTTGGGCCTACGCTAGATGTTACTGATCCCTGTCACCAACCTAGTTAATTCACCCAGTGAGCCCTGCTTTCCTCACATTTCTATCCCGACCCGACAGGGCTGCAGGCAGATTGATTGTGCCACTCCGGCTCTGCGCTATTCTTTCATATCCTGGACCGTGTCCTATACCGCACCCTACTTCCTCCGTGGCACACTTGCATTGACCTAAGCCCCTCAAGTAGGCGGGGGGGTGAAACACACCCGTTCTATCTGTAGAATATCAGGTGGACCGGCACACACACGCTAGGCGACCGGGTCCCAGGACAACAGCGTTTCATTGAAATCTGCGTTATTACTGGTCAAAAATAACTGGAACGGTTTTCGGGATTGATTCGCCCCTCCTTCAGTGCACCAAACTGAAAATACTAATGACTATATTTTCAGAAGAGCATGGGTAGGGTAGCTCTGTTGGTTCGATTCCCCCGCAGGCCCAGCATGGGGTGGGGGTGGGGGGTGCACACGCTGCTGTAAGTTTCTCTGGTTGTGAACATCTGCCTAATGACTTGAATGTAACAGGCAGTTACCTGAAAGCGTTAATCACACCCTGTCAGACTTCTGATGAGAGGTCGCACCCCTGTATTTCACCTGTCGGAAGAAATCCCCGTGCGTAGTAATATGCTGTATGCTAATTACATGCTAACAGAATTGCTTCGCAAAATCACTCACATGGAAGCGCAATCACTAACACTCATTCACAGGTGGGGGATGTTTTGAACCGGATCCAAACCCACATGAATGTCTGTTGTTTTAAGCAGGTGTTAAGACAGCAGTCTGTATATTAACAGAGTTCTCTTGTTTGTCCTCTGTTATATCCTCTTGTGTGTATGTATCCTAGTTGGTCTTGACTGACTTTTTGCGTCTGAAGCAGGCGTTATTTATTAACACTAGACATTCGGGTTTGATAGGTGATCTTTAAACTGTACGTCGCCTGTATTGTCTTGATACAGCCCATCTGGGCGTTTATCTGTGTGTCGGAAGGGTGAGAGATTGCAGGGGTCTTAATAACTGTGTCCTAAGTCCCAAGTGGCCCCTATTCTCTCCAAAGTGCACTACGTTTGACCAGGGACCCTTGACAGCATCTTGCACTAGAATGAGACCGGAGTATCACTGGGGATGTGAACAGCACCTCACTGGATGAGCTATTAGCTGTAACACAAGTCTCCTGGCCGGTTAGATACGGGGCCCGTCACTCCAGCCAGGGCCGGTTAGATACGGGCCCCGTCACTCCAGCCAGGACCGGTTAGATACGGGGCCCGTCACTCCAGCCCGGAGAGTTATATACGGGCCCCGTCAGCATTCATCAGCGCCTCATTGGGATCAATACTCATCTCCTGACTTGAATGGTGCTGCACCCTCCAGTAGCCTCCGGAAGGTCACCCTATTTCCTACTCCATCCGTTTCACCTATATTAGTGGTCTGGTAGAAGGTGGTGCCCTACGTAGTAAATAGGATGACATTTTGGTCGTATCTTGGTCCGCCCATCTGACTGGCTTCATTTCCTGCCCGCGGCAGGCAGGGAAACTTGTCAGGTAGGGAAGGAGAACCTGCCTTTGTGGAGAATATGAAAAATGTAAGTGGTAGTGACTTTGAGACCCAATAAAAAAAGTATGGAAACACTCAGGCTTTTAATGGTCTTCTAGTCAGGGTCATATTCAGCCATGCAGAACCACAGGTGCTCGTTCAGGTTCAGACTCTTCTCTCAGTCATAAACCGTGTTGCTGCTAACATGTCATTGAACACTGTAACATGTCATATCCCCCTGTCTCCTCTAGAACGCCGAGGCCCAGCCGCAAAGCCCCAGAGATTTGGTAAGTGTCTCCTCAACCGTACACCTATCACCTACACTGTGGAACGGAAACTGCTGGGGGGAGGGTGGCCCATCACAGCGTGCAAAAAAACGAAATGCTTCTTGCGGCTGCTGCTGTCATTGACCTTTCTTAAGACAAACCCCAGCCTCACTCCTGCAGCATGTTAGAAGCTAACGTGTGCATGTTAGAAGCTAGCGTGTGCATGTTAGAAGCCAACCTGTGCATGTTAGAAGCTAGCGTGTGCATGTTAGAAACTAACCTGTGCATTTTAGAAGCTAGCGTGTGCATTTTAGAAGCTAACCTGTGCATGTTAGAAGCTAACCTGTGCATATTAGAAGCTAACCTGTGTATATTAGAAGCTAACCTGTGCATATTAGAAGCTAACCTGTGCATGTTAGAAGCTAACCTGTGCATATTAGAAGCTAACCTGTGCATATTAGAAGCTAACCTGTGCATGTTAGAAGCTAACCTGTGCATGTTAGAAGCTAACCTGTGCATATTAGAAGCTAACCTGTGCATATTAGAAGCTAACCTGTGCATATTAGAAGCTAACCTGTGCATGTTAGAAGCTAACCTGTGCATATTAGAAGCTAACCTGTGCATATTAGAAGCTAACCTGTGCATATTAGAAGCTAACCTGTGCATGTTAGAAGCTAACCTGTGCATATTGCTAACCTGTGCATGTTAGAAGCTAACCTGTGCATATTAGAAGCTAACCTGTGCATGTTAGAAGCTAACCTGTGCATATTAGAAGCTAACCTGTGCATGTTAGAAGCTAACCTGTGCATTTTAGAAGCTAACCTGTGCATATTAGAAGCTAACCTGTGCATATTAGAAGCTAACCTGTGCATGTTAGAAGCTAACCTGTGCATGTTAGAAGCTAACCTGTGCATATTAGAAGCTAACCTGTGCATGTTAGAAGCTAACCTGTGCATGTTAGAAGCTAACCTGTGCATATTAGAAGCTAACCTGTGCATATTAGAAGCTAACCTGTGCATGTTAGAAGCTAACCTGTGCATATTAGAAGCTAACCTGTGCATATTAGAAGCTAACCTGTGCATATTAGAAGCTAACCTGTGCATGTTAGAAGCTAACCTGTGCATTTAGAAGCTAACCTGTGCATATTAGAAGCTAACCTGTGCATATTAGAAGCTAACCTGTGCATGTTAGAAGCTAACCTGTGCATTTTAGAAGCTAACCTGTGCATATTAGAAGCTAACCTGTGCATATTAGAAGCTAACCTGTGCATATTAGAAGCTAACCTGTGCATGTTAGAAGCTAACCTGTGCATGTTAGAAGCTAACCTGTGCATGTTAGAAGCTAACCTGTGCATGTTAGAAGCTAACCTGTGCATATTAGAAGCTAACCTGTGCATGTTAGAAGCTAACCTGTGCATGTTAGAAGCTAACCTGTGCATATTAGAAGCTAACCTGTGCATGTTAGAAGCTAACCTGTGCATGTTAGAAGCTAACCTGTGCAGCTAACCTGTGCATATTAGAAGCTAACCTGTGCATATTAGAAGCTAACCTGTGCATGTTAGAAGCTAACCTGTGCATATTAGAAGCTAACCTGTGCATATTAGAAGCTAACCTGTGCATGTTAGAAGCTAACCTGTGCATATTAGAAGCTAACCTGTGCATATTAGAAGCTAACCTGTGCATGTTAGAAGCTAACCTGTGCATGTTAGAAGCTAACCTGTGCATATTAGAAGCTAACCTGTGCATATTAGAAGCTAACCTGTGCATGTTAGAAGCTAACCTGTGCATGTTAGAAGCTAACCTGTGCATGTTAGAAGCTAACCTGTGCATGTTAGAAGCTAACCTGTGCATATTAGAAGCTAACCTGTGCATGTTAGAAGCTAACCTGTGCATGTTAGAAGCTAACCTGTGCATATTAGAAGCTAACCTGTGCATGTTAGAAGCTAACCTGTGCATGTTAGAAGCTAACCTGTGCATATTAGAAGCTAACCTGTGCATGTTAGAAGCTAACCTGTGCATATTAGAAGCTAACCTGTGCATGTTGCATATTAGAAGCTAACCTGTGCATGTTAGAAGCTAACCTGTGCATATTAGAAGCTAACCTGTGCATGTTAGAAGCTAACCTGTGCATATTAGAAGCTAACCTGTGCATGTTAGAAGCTAACCTGTGCATATTAGAAGCTAACCTGTGCATGTTTAGCGTGTGCATTTTAGAAGCTAACCTGTGCATGTTAGAAGCTAACCTGTGCATGTTAGAAGCTAACCTGTGCATGTTAGAAGCTAACCTGTGCATGTTAGAAGCTAACCTGTGCATGTTAGAAGCTAACCTGTGCATGTTAGAAGCTAACCTGTGCATGTTAGAAGCTAACCTGTGCATATTAGAAGCTAACCTGTGCATGTTAGAAGCTAACCTGTGCATGTTAGAAGCTAACCTGTGCATGTTAGAAGCTAACCTGTGCATGTTAGAAGCTAACCTGTGCATGTTAGAAGCTAACCTGTGCATGTTAGAAGCTAACCTGTGCATATTAGAAGCTAACCTGTGCATGTTAGAAGCTAACCTGTGCATATTAGAAGCTAACCTGTGCATATTAGAAGCTAACCTGTGCATATTAGAAGCTAACCTGTGCATATTAGAAGCTAACCTGTGCATATTAGAAGCTAACCTGTGCATATTAGAAGCTAACCTGTGCATATTAGAAGCTAACCTGTGCATATTAGAAGCTAACCTGTGCATATTAGAAGCTAACCTGTGCATATTAGAAGCTAACCTGTGCATATTAGAAGCTAACCTGTGCATATTAGAAGCTAACGCCTGTAGTGCCATTCAAATCACACCATCATATTCCACAACAGGCAAAGGCACACTTTTTCTAATGCTAACCTGAAGTCAGCCAACATCGGTCATCTTCAGATTAGCATCGACGATAGGATAGGATTTTGCCCGTTGAAGTGCTTAGTAATACAGTTGAATTGAATAGAAATTAACTTGATTGCGGAATGCTGTTCTTTTCATTCAGTTCCTGTGCGCGTTTAATCCTATCCGATAGCCAAGTTGATTAGCTTTGACAAATGAGGCTCCGGCTACGCGCAAAAAGAAAACATCCAGCACCTGTACAAACGCTGTTTCTTTCTGAGCCGTAACGGGACGGCTCAGAAAACTCCCAAGACCGTACAGATCTGTCGTGAGGGGATGTTCCAGTGTATAAATATCAAGCCAGCCCACATTGAGTCATTTACATTGGTTAGCTTTATGCATCCAATACAGCCCACAGCCAAATCCAATTGAGTTAATTACACGTTGTCCATAAATCCTGCCTGTCGGGTTCTGTGCTGATTGCAAATAGATGTGGTTAATTTAAGAGTGCACACTTTGGTGGGGGGGGGGGTTCACGTTGAATGAACTGCATGGTTTTAAACAGGTTGGCATGAACCACCTCTGACACTGATAAATGACATAATGCACACCGCTAATCGTCAATTGTGCATTAGTTACTCTTTTATGGTACGTTAAGAGGCCGTTTAAGATGCATTTGCTCTGATAAGGGAGAGACACACGTTTTGTCTGGTTTTATTTGAATCGGTCGTTTTAATTGCTTCGTTGTTTTTAATGACCACGGTCTCTGTGAACCTTGACACCATGGCCTGAAAATGTCTCTCTACATAAATCCCTGTGTTCTTTTGAGAACGGCCTGTTTTGGACCGGGTCATGGGAGTTTTTACTTCTGCCTAGATGAAAGCAGGCACCTTGGATCTCCAAGCTCTCGCTCGCTCTCCTGTGTGGATTTACAACCCATCAGAAATTAATCCCTTTCTTTTCTCTCCCAGCATTTTCTCTCTTTGGGAACAATTATTCACAGCAGATGTTCTCTCATTAGAGGCTGGCTGTGTTGCAAGGCAGACCGAACCCGAACCTCTGGTACCAGCCCTGCTCAGAATCTATGTGTTTCTAACAAAATTTTCTACGTAGACCACTACTGTCTACCAGAACTAAGCGGATTTTGGGTCAAACCAATGCGGACTGCAGACTTACATGGCTGATTTGGACCTAGCCATCCTCATCTGACCTGAGCCTCCTCTTGACAATGCGCAGACCGCCATAACACACACGGTCGAGTGTCCCTGATAGACTCTGCATTAACCCCCGGTGGGATGACAGCGCTGATTTTGATGGCGTCTGACGAGGATGACGATCCCTGTCAATGTCTGTGTCCCAAATGGTCCACTTGTTCCCCTTTATAGTGGGTTACTTTTGACCATTGTTTGAACCAAGTGCTTTTCGGCAGAGGTGGAAGTAACGACTTACAACTACTCACGTTACTGCAATTAAGTAGTTTTTTTGTGTATTTGTACTTTTATGAGTATATTTTTATGTCTGTAATTTTCTTTGTACTTAAGTACAAATTAGTTAAGTAATCTACTTTTGCAACTTTGAAAATCACAGTCGTTACTAAGTACTTGTACGATTTCTATTAAATTAATATTAAAATCTTTGACCAGCATTTGGGTATCCAATAGAAATAAGTGATCGTGGGCGGTCCAATAAAAACGCTTGTATTTGGACCAGGAAAAAGCCCTGTTTCTGGAGAGCTATTCGTCCTCGCACATCCTTCACTGGGAAGGTGTATTGTAGTGTTATCAAAGAACTGTGGCGTTATGGACATGGAGATTCGAGACGCTGAATTCAATGAAAATTCAGAAGAAATAGCGGATGACGAGTGCCCATGGCCGCACCTGGAGGAGTTGTTCACATACAGAGGAAGGAAAGGAGACAGCGTGCAAATGCAATGCTAACTGGGTTTGCCATCTGCAGTGATTTCGGCTTACAAGCTATAAACAGTATTACAAGTTTATACTGTTTATACATGTTTAAAAATCATTTAACATTATTTAAACAGACAGAATTCCTGTACTATGTGTTTATTCGTATAAAGCACAAATTGCCTGTCTTTGATCTATTCATATTTCTGATTTGATTCAATGGATTTTACGTTTGTTCAGTAAATATCACAGGCTAAAAAGTAATTAGTACTTGAGCAGTTTTTGAGAGGGGTACTTTTACTTGTAATTGAGTATTATTTTAGCAACTACTTGTACTTTCAGTACTCATTCCACCTCTGTTTTTCGGTCAATAAGGAACTAGGAGGCCACGAAGTTGCAGAGTTTGGTCAGCTGTCGACTGAACCAGAATGTCCTCTGACCAGTTTGTGGGTAACACCTGAAAGTTAACGGGGCTGCAACTAAACCCTTGGGCAATTCGTCCTGTGGTCTCTTCTGACGGTCACGATGATTTAGGAAGTAACTGCTTCACCCATCCATCTTAAAGCTGGCGGTTCAAATCCCAAATGCTGATGTGCCCTTAGCATCGGTATATCGGCCATTCACCACACTCCCCTTGTGCCGTAAACGACTTAATATCCACATATCATCCACATATCCTAGCGTAATTAGTCATATTTACGTCTGTTGTATGATTGACCCCAGCAGGACTCAAACCCCAAACCCTTAGCGTCACAAGTGCTGTGCTCTAATTGATGGAGCGGTACTGATCAGTAATATTCGTCTTTGGTCTTTTATCAGTGTGTTTTTGCTGTTAGTCGTACTGAGTTATTGAATGTGTTAATGAGTCCAAATTGAAAAGCCGTCAGCGGCGGCAATACAAAGCCACATGGATATATGTTCACGCCGGTACACTTCGTCTCATGAGCCATCTCTGATAATGCATTAGAAATACCATTACAATCCAGAGCCCTGAATAATTGTTGTGGATTTCATGCTTTGTCTCTCTCTCTCTGTTCATGTTGCCATTTGTCTCTCTTACTCTCTCTGTCTTTCTTTTTTCCTTCCTTTCTTTCTCCCTCTCGCTTTCTGTCTTTCTTTCTCTCTTTTTTTCTCACTCTCTCTCACACACACACACACACACATACACACACTTGTTGCTTTTTGCGACCTCCGTGCGACCACAGTGATGTCACTGGTGCACGAGTCAGTCAGAGAAGTGGAGAACAAGCTCTCTGTGTAATTAAAGTGATGTTTCAAGCCGCCACCTGTTCCCACGCGTGCCGCTCCACACAGTGACTGGGAACAGCTGCTAGCTAGGTAATTACCATCTCACAGTCGCTGCACCGGGGAGCTCCGGGATGCGGGCCAGCCTCATGCTGCCTCCTAATCCAGCGGCCATCTCAATGCCTCCTAATCCAGCGGCCATCTCAATGCCTCCTAATCCAGCGGCCATCTCAATGCTTCCTAATCCAGCGGCCATCTCAATGCCTCCTCCTTATCCAGTGGGCAGCTCCATGCCTCCTTATCCAGTGGGCAGCTCCATGCCTCCTTATCCAGTGGGCAGCTCCATGCCTCCTTATCCAGTGGGCAGCTCCATGCCTCCTTATCCAGTGGGCAGCTCCATGCCTCCTTATCCAGTGGGCAGCTCCATGCCTCCTTATCCAGTGGGCAGCTCCATGCCTCCTTATCCAGTGGGCAGCTCCATGCCTCCTTATCCAGTGGGCAGCTCCATGCCTCCTTATCCAGTGGGCAGCTCCATGCCTCCTTATCCAGTGGGCAGCTCCATGCCTCCTTATCCAGTGGGCAGCTCCATGCCTCCTTATCCAGTGGGCAGCTCCATGCCTTCTATGATAGTGTTGACTGCAGTAACGCTCTGCAATTTGCCTCAGACTTTGACATGTTAGTGGGGCCGTAACCCTCCCTTTCAAATGACATAACGGACAATTACGCAATGCCCGAGAAGTCCTTGGCATTTCTCCTTGCTAGCCAGTTGTTTTAATCCTCGCTGATGTGTTTGTGGTGAATTTGTACACACGCGGAACCAGCCAGGTGGTTGATATTCCAGGCCTCTCCGAGAGAAAGATGCGCTCCAGTGGCCTCCGTCAGAAGCCAACAGCCCCCTCCAGCAATTACATCCTCCACTGCCTCCGCACTTTTAATTCTTCTCCAGTGACTTTTCCCGCTGCCTTCCTATCGACAGGGTTTGTGTGGGGAATGTTGTGAGCGCCGCTTAATTGTTTCAGAGGGATGCTGCCAGGTTGGGGTGGTGTTGGGGGGCGCAGAAGGCCAGGTGTGTTTTAGAAGCCGGGGGTGTGAGGTAGATAAGGAAGGGCGAGGGAGGTAAGAGGTGTCCACGTGTTCTCACCCTGCTGAAGGTTCATTCACACCACAGAATACAAAGCGCTGCACACACTCCACGCTGAGAGTGGGGAGGGGGAGAGGAGGGAGGAGGAGGGGGAGGAGGAGGGAGGATTGGAGAGGTGGCTGTAACCGCCATTGTGTTCCACATGAATTCACCCGCTCTCACTCCATCACACTCTCTCTCTTCCTGTCTCTTTCCTCTCTCTCTCTCTCTCTCTCGCTCCCTCCCTGTGTCTCTCCGCAAAGTAATTTAATCTCTCTCTGCAAACAATGGGAGCTAATGAATGTGAGACACTGAGCTTGATTATGGCTGCATTCATTACACATGCACATAATTGCCAATAGTTAAGTGTGCAGATTTATTCAAAGGACAGCTGTCAATTGACAAGGGAGGGAGAATAGTTTTTTTCCCTGTTGTCGTCGTCGTCGTCGTTGTTGTTGGGTGCGGCTCAGGCACCTGTTACATTGTGCCACTCGGCTCAGGTCTCAGTGTATTAAACGCACGTGTCTCGGTCTACAAGGTGGATGCAGTGTTGTCAGCTGCCTCCTCCGCTTAGTCCATTATTCTGTCAATGTGTTTCACAAGGACAGCCAGTGGAGCCGCGCCGCTGCAAACCCAGCTCTCAGGTTATATGTCATGGCCAAATTTTATATCACGATATATTTCTTAATTTCGGTCGATACGATATAATTCCGTTATCGAGTTGAACAATAAAAAAAATGCCAAGAACACCCACAACGGATGTCTGTACCTACAACCTTCTGAAAAATGATTTTGCCAAGTCTATGAAACCTCCTCCTATAAAACTACATAATATTTTAGAAATAAAACTGTAATAAATTCAACGTTCACCTTTTATTTGAATTTAACCTTTTATACAAACAAGAAAAGTCTAATAAACATAAGACTCTCAGACTGACCTTATTAATATATTTAACTTTACATTGTAAAGCCGGAACTGAACATTGTAGCCGGAACTTCTTCTCTCCGTTTATGTCTATGACGAATCACGCAGGTACTGGGCTACGCCGCAGCGGAGCCGAAGTAGTTTAAAATAGTTTGAATATAAACACTTATTATAGCTGTACCATAGTGATTCAGGATAAAACGAAAACACAGTTTGGATATTGGATTCATGATTTACTGGCTCATTATATGTATCTTGCTAATTTTTAACTATAAAGGTACTGCAGCTTTAACATAACAACACGCTGCTAGTCGGCTCCACTCTCCGGCACATTTAGCATCACGCTGAAACCTGAAGTTTATCAGGTCTCAGAAAGCCGAACCACTTCCCTACCACTGAATTAGTCTTTCCTCTCATATCAACTGTCTGCTTTCTCCTCACTTATGGAAGCTCGTTCAGTCACGTTTCAATTGCGGTCATGGGCGCTCATTTTGTAGCTTAAACTTGACGCGTTGGAGATCAGCCAAAATATTGAAATATTGAAAATGTGTTTAAAAATCATATCACCGTTATTGAAAAAAATCTATCGCGTTATATATTGATAATGAATTATTGTCCAGCCCTGTCGTGGTGTTAGTATTTCCCAGCTCTCAGGTTATATGACGTGGTGTTAGTATTTCCCAGCTCTCAGGTTATATGTCGTGGCGTTAGTATTTCCCAGCTCTCAGGGTATATGTCGTAGCTTTAGTATTTCCCAGCTATCAGGTTATATGTTGTGGCGTTAGTATTTCCCAGCTCTCAGGTTATATGTCGTGGTGTTAGTATTTCCCAGCTCTCAGGTTATATGTCGTGGCGTTAGTATTTCCCAGCTCTCAGGTTTTATGTCATAGCTTTAGTATTTCCCAGCTCTCGCCTCTCAGGTTATATGTCGTGGTGTTAGTATTTCTAGGCCACCGGAACTCACACAGACACGTTTAATTTTGAGGAGTGGCAGTCACAGATGGGAGCTGGGCTTTCACTGATTCTGTTTGTCATAATGGTCTGTGTCTGTCTCTGTCTGTCTCTCTGTCTGTCTGTCTTTCTGTCTGCCCCTGTGTCTATCTCTCTGTCTGCCCCTGTGTCTATCTCTCTGTCTGCCCCTGTGTCTGTCTATCTCTCTGTCTGCCCCTGTGTCTGTCTCTCTCTGTCTGCCCCTGTGTCTGTATCTCTCTGTCTGCCCCTGTGTCTGTCTATCTCTCTGTCTGCCCCTGTGTCTGTCTGTCTCTCTGTCTGCCCCTGTGTCTGTCTGTCTCTCTGTCTGCCCCTTTATCTATCTCTCTGTCTGCCCCTGTGTCTATCTCTCTCTGCCCCTGTGTCTGTCTCTCTGTCTGCCCCTGTGTCTGTCTATCTCTCTGTCTGCCCCTGTGTCTGTATCTCTCTGTCTGCCTCTGTGTCTGTCTGTCTCTCTGTCTGCCCCTGTGTCTGTCTGTCTCTCTGTCTGCCCCTGTGTCTATCTCTCTGTCTGCCCCTGTGTCTATCTCTCTGTCTGCCCCTGTGTCTATCTGTCTGCCCCTGTGTCTGTCTCTCTGTCTGCCCCTGTGTCTGTCTGTCTCTCTGTCTGCCCCTGTGTCTATCTCTCTGTCTGCCCCTGTGTCTGTCTGTCTCTCTGTCTGCCCCTGTGTCTATCTATCTGTCTGCCCCTGTGTCTTTCTGTCTCTCTGTCTGCCCCTGTGTCTATCTCTCTGTCTGCCCCTGTGTCTGTCTGTCTCTCTGTCTGCCCCTGTGTCTATCTATCTGTCTGCCTCTGTGTCTTTCTGTCTCTCTGTCTGCCCCTGTGTCTTTCTGTCTCTCTGTCTGCCCCTGTGTCTGTCTCTCTGTCTGCCACTGTGTCTGTGTCTCTGTCTGCCCCTGTGTCTATCTCTCTGTCTGCCCCTGTGTATATCTCTCTGTCTGCCCCTGTGTTTATTTCTCTGTCTGCCCCTGTGTTTATTTCTCTGTCTGCCCCTGTGTCGATCTCTCTGTCTGCCCCTGTGTCTGTCTGTCTCTCTGTCTGCCCCTGTGTCTGTCTGTCTCTCTGTCTGCCCCTTTGTCTATCTCTCTGTCTGCCCCTGTGTCTATCTCTCTCTGCCCCTGTGTCTGTCTCTCTCTCTGCCCCTGTGTCTGTCTCTCTGTCTGCCCCTGTGTCTGTCTCTCTCTCTGTCTGCCCCTGTGTCTGTCTCTCTCTCTCTGCCTCTGTGTTTGTCTGTCTCTCTGTCTGCCCCTGTGTCTGTCTGTCTCTCTGTCTGCCCCTGTGTCTATCTTTCTGTCTGCCCCTGTGTCTATCTTTCTGTCTGCCCCTGTGTCTATCTCTCTGTCGGCCCCTGTGTCTATCTATCTGTCTGCCCCTGTGTCTATCTATCTGTCTGCCCCTGTGTCTGTCTGTCTCTCTGTCTGCCCCTGTGTCTATCTCTCTGTCTGCCCCTGTGTCTATCTCTCTGTCTGCCCCTGTGTCTTTCTGTCTCTGTCTGCCCCTGTGTCTATCTCTCTGTCTGCCCCTGTGTCTGTCTGTCTCTCTGTCTGCCCCTGTGTCTATCTATCTGTCTGCCCCTGTGTCTTTCTGTCTCTCTGTCTGCCCCTGTGTCTTTCTGTCTCTCTGTCTGCCCCTGTGTCTGTCTCTCTGTCTGCCACTGTGTCTGTGTCTCTGTCTGCCCCTGTGTCTATCTCTCTGTCTGCCCCTGTGTATATCTCTCTGTCTGCCCCTGTGTTTATTTCTCTGTCTGCCCCTGTGTTTATTTCTCTGTCTGCCCCTGTGTCTATCTCTCTGTCTGCCCCTGTGTCTATCTCTCTGTCTGCCCCTGTGTCTATCTCTCTGTCTGCCCCTGTGTCTGTCTGTCTCTCTGTCTGCCCCTGTGTCTGTCTGTCTCTCTGTCTGCCCCTGTGTCTGTCTCTCTGTCTGCCACTGTGTCTGTGTCTCTGTCTGCCCCTGTGTCTATCTCTCTGTCTGCCCCTGTGTATATCTCTCTGTCTGCCCCTGTGTTTATTTCTCTGTCTGCCCCTGTGTTTATTTCTCTGTCTGCCCCTGTGTTTATTTCTCTGTCTGCCCCTGTGTCGATCTCTCTGTCTGCCCCTGTGTCTATCTCTCTGTCTGCCCCTGTGTCTATCTCTCTGTCTGCCCCTGTGTCTGTCTGTCTCTCTGTCTGCCCCTGTGTCTGTCTGTCTCTCTGTCTGCCCCTGTGTCTGTCTGTCTCTCTGTCTGCCCCTGTGTCTGTCTGTCTCTCTGTCTGCCCCTTTGTCTATCTCTCTGTCTGCCCCTGTGTCTGTCTCTCTGTCTGCCCCTGTGTCTGTCTATCTCTCTGTCTGCCCCTGTGTCTGTATCTCTCTGTCTGCCCCTGTGTCTGTCTGTCTCTCTGTCTGCCCCTGTGTCTGTCTATCTCTCTGTCTGCCCCTGTGTCTGTCTCTCTGTCCGCCCCTGTGTCTATCTCTCTGTCTGCCCCTGTGTCTGTCTATCTCTCTGTCTGCCCCTGTGTCTGTCTCTCTCTGTCTGCCCCTGTGTCTGTATCTCTCTGTCTGCCCCTGTGTCTGTCTATCTCTCTGTCTGCCCCTGTGTCTCTCTGTCTGCCCCTGTGTCTGTCTGTCTCTCTGTCTGCCCCTTTATCTATCTCTCTGTCTGCCCCTGTGTCTATCTCTCTCTGCCCCTGTGTCTGTCTCTCTGTCTGCCCCTGTGTCTGTCTATCTCTCTGTCTGCCCCTGTGTCTGTATCTCTCTGTCTGCCTCTGTGTCTGTCTGTCTCTCTGTCTGCCCCTGTGTCTGTCTGTCTCTCTGTCTGCCCCTGTGTCTATCTCTCTGTCTGCCCCTGTGTCTATCTCTCTGTCTGCCCCTGTGTCTATCTGTCTGCCCCTGTGTCTATCTATCTGTCTGCCCCTGTGTCTGTCTGTCTCTCTGTCTGCCCCTGTGTCTATCTCTCTGTCTGCCCCTGTGTCTGTCTGTCTCTCTGTCTGCCCCTGTGTCTCTGTCTGCCCCTGTGTCTGTCTCTCTGTCTGCCCCTGTGTCTATCTCTCTGTCTGCCCCTGTGTCTGTCTGTCTCTCTGTCTGCCCCTGTGTCTATCTATCTGTCTGCCCCTGTGTCTTTCTGTCTCTCTGTCTGCCCCTGTGTCTTTCTGTCTCTCTGTCTGCCCCTGTGTCTTTCTGTCTCTCTGTCTGCCTCTGTGTCTGTCTCTCTGTCTGCCACTGTGTCTCTGTCTGCCCCTGTGTCTATCTCTCTGTCTGCCCCTGTGTATATCTCTCTGTCTGCCCCTGTGTTTATTTCTCTGTCTGCCCCTGTGTTTATTTCTCTGTCTGCCCCTGTGTCGATCTCTCTGTCTGCCCCTGTGTCTGTCTGTCTCTCTGTCTGCCCCTGTGTCTGTCTGTCTCTCTGTCTGCCCCTTTGTCTATCTCTCTGTCTGCCCCTGTGTCTATCTGTCTGCCCCTGTGTCTATCTATCTGTCTGCCCCTGTGTCTGTGTGTCTCTCTGTCTGCCCCTGTGTCTATCATCTTATTCTGCCCCTGTGTCTGTCTGTCTCTCTGTCTGCCCCTGTGTCTATCTATCTGTCTGCCCCTGTGTCTGTCTGTCTCTCTGTCTGCCCCTGTGTCTGTCTGTCTCTCTGTCTGCCCCTGTGTCTATCTTTCTGTCTGCCCCTGTGTCTATCTCTCTGTCGGCCCCTGTGTCTATCTATCTGTCTGCCCCTGTGTCTATCTATCTGTCTGCCCCTGTGTCTGTCTGTCTCTCTGTCTGCCCCTGTGTCTATCTCTCTGTCTGCCCCTGTGTCTATCTGTCTGCCCCTGTGTCTTTCTGTCTCTGTCTGCCCCTGTGTCTATCTCTCTGTCTGCCCCTGTGTCTGTCTGTCTCTCTGTCTGCCCCTGTGTCTATCTATCTGTCTGCCCCTGTGTCTTTCTGTCTCTCTGTCTGCCCCTGTGTCTTTCTGTCTCTCTGTCTGCCCCTGTGTCTGTCTCTCTGTCTGCCACTGTGTCTGTGTCTCTGTCTGCCCCTGTGTCTATCTCTCTGTCTGCCCCTGTGTATATCTCTCTGTCTGCCCCTGTGTTTATTTCTCTGTCTGCCCCTGTGTCTATCTCTCTGTCTGCCCCTGTGTCTATCTCTCTGTCTGCCCCTGTGTCTGTCTGTCTCTCTGTCTGCCCCTGTGTCTGTCTGTCTCTCTGTCTGCCCCTGTGTCTGTCTCTCTGTCTGCCACTGTGTCTGTGTCTCTGTCTGCCCCTGTGTCTATCTCTCTGTCTGCCCCTGTGTATATCTCTCTGTCTGCCCCTGTGTTTATTTCTCTGTCTGCCCCTGTGTTTATTTCTCTGTCTGCCCCTGTGTCGATCTCTCTGTCTGCCCCTGTGTCTATCTCTCTGTCTGCCCCTGTGTCTATCTCTCTGTCTGCCCCTGTGTCTGTCTGTCTCTCTGTCTGCCCCTGTGTCTGTCTGTCTCTCTGTCTGCCCCTGTGTCTGTCTCTCTGTCTGCCACTGTGTCTGTGTCTCTGTCTGCCCCTGTGTCTATCTCTCTGTCTGCCCCTGTGTATATCTCGCTGTCTGCACCTGTGTTTATTTCTCTGTCTGCCCCTGTGTTTATTTCTCTGTCTGCCCCTGTGTTTATTTCTCTGTCTGCCCCTGTGTCGATCTCTCTGTCTGCCCCTGTGTCTATCTCTCTGTCTGCCCCTGTGTCTATCTCTCTGTCTGCCCCTGTGTCTGTCTGTCTCTCTGTCCGCCCCTGTGTCTGTCTGTCTCTCTGTCCGCCCCTGTGTCTGTCTGTCTCTCTGTCTGCCCCTGTGTCTGTCTGTCTCTCTGTCTGCCCCTGTGTCTGTCTGTCTCTCTGTCTGCCCCTTTGTCTATCTCTCTGTCTGCCCCTGTGTCTGTCTCTCTGTCTGCCCCTGTGTCTGTCTATCTCTCTGTCTGCCCCTGTGTCTGTATCTCTCTGTCTGCCCCTGTGTCTGTCTGTCTCTCTGTCTGCCCCTGTGTCTGTCTATCTCTCTGTCTGCCCCTGTGTCTGTCTCTCTGTCCGCCCCTGTGTCTATCTCTCTGTCTGCCCCTGTGTCTGTCTATCTCTCTGTCTGCCCCTGTGTCTGTCTCTCTCTGTCTGCCCCTGTGTCTGTATCTCTCTGTCTGCCCCTGTGTCTGTCTATCTCTCTGTCTGCCCCTGTGTCTCTCTGTCTGCCCCTGTGTCTGTCTGTCTCTCTGTCTGCCCCTTTATCTATCTCTCTGTCTGCCCCTGTGTCTATCTCTCTCTGCCCCTGTGTCTGTCTCTCTGTCTGCCCCTGTGTCTGTCTATCTCTCTGTCTGCCCCTGTGTCTGTATCTCTCTGTCTGCCTCTGTGTCTGTCTGTCTCTCTGTCTGCCCCTGTGTCTGTCTGTCTCTCTGTCTGCCCCTGTGTCTATCTCTCTGTCTGCCCCTGTGTCTATCTCTCTGTCTGCCCCTGTGTCTATCTGTCTGCCCCTGTGTCTATCTCTCTGTCTGCCCCTGTGTCTATCTGTCTGCCCCTGTGTCTATCTATCTGTCTGCCCCTGTGTCTGTCTGTCTCTCTGTCTGCCCCTGTGTCTATCTCTCTGTCTGCCCCTGTGTCTGTCTGTCTCTCTGTCTGCCCCTGTGTCTATCTATCTGTCTGCCCCTGTGTCTTTCTGTCTCTCTGTCTGCCCCTGTGTCTATCTCTCTGTCTGCCCCTGTGTCTGTCTGTCTCTCTGTCTGCCCCTGTGTCTATCTATCTGTCTGCCCCTGTGTCTTTCTGTCTCTCTGTCTGCCCCTGTGTCTTTCTGTCTCTCTGTCTGCCCCTGTGTCTGTCTCTCTGTCTGCCACTGTGTCTGTGTCTCTGTCTGCCCCTGTGTCTATCTCTCTGTCTGCCCCTGTGTATATCTCTCTGTCTGCCCCTGTGTTTATTTCTCTGTCTGCCCCTGTGTTTATTTCTCTGTCTGCCCCTGTGTCGATCTCTCTGTCTGCCCCTGTGTCTGTCTGTCTCTCTGTCTGCCCCTGTGTCTGTCTGTCTCTCTGTCTGCCCCTTTGTCTATCTCTCTGTCTGCCCCTGTGTCTATCTCTCTCTGCCCCTGTGTCTGTCTCTCTCTCTGCCCCTGTGTCTGTCTCTCTGTCTGCCCCTGTGTCTGTCTATCTCTCTGTCTGCCCCTGTGTCTGTATCTCTCTGTCTGCCTCTGTGTCTGTCTGTCTCTCTGTCTGCCCCTGTGTCTGTCTGTCTCTCTGTCTGCCCCTGTGTCTATCTTTCTGTCTGCCCCTGTGTCTATCTCTCTGTCGGCCCCTGTGTCTATCTATCTGTCTGCCCCTGTGTCTATCTATCTGTCTGCCCCTGTGTCTGTCTGTCTCTCTGTCTGCCCCTGTGTCTATCTCTCTGTCTGCCCCTGTGTCTATTTGTCTGCCCCTGTGTCTTTCTGTCTCTGTCTGCCCCTGTGTCTATCTCTCTGTCTGCCCCTGTGTCTGTCTGTCTCTCTGTCTGCCCCTGTGTCTATCTATCTGTCTGCCCCTGTGTCTTTCTGTCTCTCTGTCTGCCCCTGTGTCTGTCTCTCTGTCTGCCACTGTGTCTGTGTCTCTGTCTGCCCCTGTGTCTATCTCTCTGTCTGCCCCTGTGTATATCTCTCTGTCTGCCCCTGTGTTTATTTCTCTGTCTGCCCCTGTGTTTATTTCTCTGTCTGCCCCTGTGTCGATCTCTCTGTCTGCCCCTGTGTCTATCTCTCTGTCTGCCCCTGTGTCTATCTCTCTGTCTGCCCCTGTGTCTGTCTGTCTCTCTGTCTGCCCCTGTGTCTGTCTGTCTCTCTGTCTGCCCCTGTGTCTGTCTCTCTGTCTGCCACTGTGTCTGTGTCTCTGTCTGCCCCTGTGTCTATCTCTCTGTCTGCCCCTGTGTCTATCTCTCTGTCTGCCCCTGTGTTTATTTCTCTGTCTGCCCCTGTGTTTATTTCTCTGTCTGCCCCTGTGTCTATCTCTCTGTCTGCCCCTGTGTCTATCTCTCTGTCTGCCCCTGTGTCTATCTCTCTGTCTGCCCCTGTGTCTGTCTGTCTCTCTGTCTGCCCCTGTGTCTGTCTGTCTCTCTGTCTGCCCCTGTGTCTGTCTGTCTCTCTGTCTGCCCCTGTGTCTGTCTGTCTCTCTGTCTGCCCCTTTGTCTATCTCTCTGTCTGCCCCTGTGTCTGTCTCTCTGTCTGCCCCTGTGTCTGTCTATCTCTCTGTCTGCCCCTGTGTCTGTATCTCTCTGTCTGCCCCTGTGTCTGTCTGTCTCTCTGTCTGCCCCTGTGTCTGTCTATCTCTCTGTCTGCCCCTGTGTCTGTCTCTCTGTCCGCCCCTGTGTCTATCTCTCTGTCTGCCCCTGTGTCTGTCTGTCTCTGTCTGTCTCTCTGTCTGTCTCTCTGTCTGCCCCTGTGTCTGTCTCTCTGTCTGCCCCTGTGTCTATCTCTCTGTCTGCCCCTGTGTCTGTCTATCTCTCTGTCTGCCCCTGTGTCTGTATCTCTCTGTCTGCCCCTGTGTCTGTCTATCTCTCTGTCTGCCCCTGTGTCTGTCTCTCTGTCCGCCCCTGTGTCTATCTCTCTGTCTGCCCCTGTGTTTATTTCTCTGTCTGCCCCTGTGTCTGTCTGTCTCTGTCTGCCCCTGTGTCTGTCTGTCTCTCTGTCTGTCTCTCTGTCTGCCCCTGTGTCTATCTCTATGTCTGCCCCTGTGTCTATCTCTCTGTCTGCCCCTGTGTTTATCTCTCTGTCTGCCCCTGTGTCTGTCTCTCTGTCTGCCCGTGTCTTTATCATTGTTACGGTCTTCGTGTGCGTCTTTGTCTGTCTCTGTGTCTGCCTCTCTGTGTTTGCGTCTGTCGTTTGCGTCTCTCTGCCTGTCTTTATCTGTCTGGGCTGTTTTTGTCTGTCTGTCTTTCTGTTTCTGTGTCTCTATCTTTGTCTTTCTTTCTGTGTGTGTGTCTGTGTCTCTCTTGCTTCCTGTATCTTTGTCTGTTTTCTCTCCCAGCCTCACTCTCTCGCTCATTGTCTTTCTCTCTCTCGCTCAATGAAAAATGTCTTTGTTGACATTTCCAAACATTGCCAAAGCACAATATTGCGATGGAACATTTTATACCAGTCCAATTAAAATGGCTTCATAATGGTGGGGTTGGAATGCTAAAACAACTGTTGCCTGTCACTGTGGTCGTCTTGTGACTGTGCTTATCTACACTTTCGCCTCAGAAGGTTGAGGAGGATGACCTGGTGTTGACCCCGGACGGTACCAGGGAGTTTCTGACCTTCGAGATCCCTCTGAGCGACTCAGGCTCGGCTGGTTTGGGCGTCAGCGTCAAGGGCAACCGCTCTAAGGAGAACCACGCTGACCTGGGCATCTTCGTCAAGTCCATCATCCACGGAGGAGCCGCCTGCAAGGTGAGACCCAGTTCGCCCCGCCGGGTATGGGTCCGGGTATGGGTCCGGGTTATGTGACAATGATAACACAACCCAATCTGGGAACTTGCTAACCGTACACTACATTGTTACATGGCTTCCCATTTTAAAACCATACGTGTCGTTTAATTACGCCGTGTAAACAGGACGGAAGGCTACGGGTCAACGACCAGCTGATCGCGGTCAACGGGGAGTCGCTGCTGGGCAAAACAAACCAGGAAGCCATGGAGACGCTGAGGAAGTCCATGTCGGTGGAGGGCAACATACGAGGGATGATACAGCTGATCGTGGCGAGGAGAGTCGCCAAACGCCACGAGGTAACCCAGCTGTCGCTTTACCCTGATCTGTGGAAACAGTCCAGAAAACACAGGTTGTAAGATGAAATCTTTTTTTAACCCGCAGGGAATCCTATGTGTGACGCAGTCCTCCTTGTTTGGGGACAGCGACTAAAAGCAGCAAGACGCTCTGTCCATCTCTATGTATTGCCAGTGTATTCTTTGTTTATGTTTTTCCTTCACGACAAATTAAAGACAATAGCTTTTTTTAACGACTGCATTCGGTTTTCTGCATGTTTTCTTAATTGCCGGGAAATTCCCCAAAGGCCGTGTTTAGCTGTAGGGAACGAGTGAACATTATTGTTCACTTAAAGAATCGATCAATGCAAAACTAGGGTCAAAGGTCCAGCGCCCATGGCAGTGTCAAATGTAATGAACATGAATGCCTTTGTTGTAATGTGAGAGACATAGCAGCGACGCTAGCTTGACAGTGCACATGTTAATATGAAATCTGACTCCTCATGAGTGGTTTCCATAACAAAACTAGTTACCAAGCTAAATTAAACTATTTCTGGAATGATGCGTTTTCTTTGGGAGATAAAGCGTAGCGCGTGTATCTGTAGTAAGCTGTCTGGCACATATTCTTTGTTGGGTTTGCTAAGTGTCCCAATAGTTTGGGTCTGTTTTATTAGACACAAAAACATTTCCTCTCTGATCATCACCGTCCCTGGCTTGGGCGAGGAACATTTGGAATAGTCCTGTATGTGACGAGGTAAAATCTAATTCAGGGGCGACGACCAATGGTTGTCTGCTTTGTTTGGACCTCAGCCAGTGTTCTCTCTCACCCGAGAGACCAGCTGAGAGAATTGGTGATGGATTGCTGACAAAGTTGAGCTTTACTGTTTTTAATTTCACTGTCATGATATCGGTATGAACCCAAAGGCCCGTCGTTTACTCTGGTTTCATCCATCCTCCCTTCATCCTCCCCCAACCCTCAGCCCTCCCACTCCTCCCCCTTCTCCCCCCTTTATTTTATTGTTCTGATATTGTTACATATCTCGGACTCCCCCTTCTGTCGTAGAGCCGCGCCGGTGTTCTCCGCCGCCTGCTCTAAAATGTCCTGTTTGGCTTTTAGTGCGCACCGTCTGCCCCGTCTCCAGCCTCCCCGGACCTGCCTCTTGCATCGGTACATAACTGAAGTGTTATTTCCCATGGTGCAGCTGGTAATTGAAAGCAGAGCCGGGGCTTAGGGTTAGAGCTTTCCTCTGCTGTCAGGATGCCGACTGGAGAGACGGCACGAACCGAGCGCTGACACCGGGAAGAATAGTCGATATCGAACTCCCAATGCGTTAATCAATAGCTTTAGAGTGTAGCATTAGTGTCTTCGTCCAAGTGTAGTTATGCTTTGTTGATCCGTTTTTTTTTGGCCGTTCTGGGAATAGGAATGGAATTACGTTATTCCACCGGTCGATAACGCGTAAGGTCCCGCCCAGAATTTTACTGCTGCTTTGTGCACGACCCAAATCAGGGAATTCAGTGGTCAGCCACATCTCAGCACTCAACGGTCTGTCTTGCTCAAGGACAGAGCGACAGGTTTTTCACCTTGCCTGGGTCGCTGGAAATCGATCTGCCCCTATATTCAATATTATATATTATATTAACCATAGAAAAGCTTAACGTATGGTAGGTCTTTACAAGCCACACTACTCACTGCTCCTCTTGGGGTTTTTTCTTTAGCATTGTAGCCATCTCCAGACCTTCCTCTGAATGTAAAGTAATATTTCATCAGTCCTTAAATCACGCTGGGCTATTCTATTCAGACGGATGCCCTAATTGCTGTTCAGATCCCACAGAGTTTAGGTTGCACCACTTTAATTATAGAGCTGAATGAGCAACGAGTGGGTATTTCGGTGCTCACTATGGCACTTTTCTTTTGATATTATTAGGGCTAGACAGATACACACACACACACACACACACACACAAAATAGGCCTTTCGCTATTCGTCCAGTTTTTGTTACCCATCTGCTGTAGTCGACCTTAGCTGTCTAAAAGCTATATAGACTATTTTAAAATCCTTTATTAGGTCTCTATTCCGAGTCATTCAGTTTTCCGTATTTTGGACTGGGAGAACTCCACTGTGTGAATGTTTAGCGGTCTCTGTGATGAAAGAGCTTATCCATTGTTCACTGTGAAGTGAAATGAAGTAGATTATTTACTCATTTGTGGTGATGCGCCACTTTTCTGTCTTGTTCCCCAGCTATAAATTAATTAAACCTAGATTTGACTTTGGAGCTTGTTGAATAGGGAATCGCCATTGGTTATGCGATTGTTATTTCATCTGGGTCAGGAAACTGTTTAAATCAATAATATTACAGACACTAAGTACTAAAAAAGAGCCTTCTCAGTCACCTCCAAAACCATTTTTCCAAAAACAAGGCTTTAAACTATCTAATAAAATGCTTTTTTATGCTTATAGATGTCCACAAATGACATTCATTTGTACTGAAACAATTGCGCAGAGAAGGATATTTGAAAGCCTGTGGACCTGTTTGTTTGCGCTGATTCTTTGATCCAAATACTTTCAAGCCCAAATCCTCCCTGGCTTTGTGTGCTTTAAGGTGACAGAGGCAGCAAATGGCCGATTTGTCCTGTAAACAGTGATGTATATGATAGACCCCCTGAGGGTAATGTCACAGTGCTGCTCTCTTGTGGGGGAATGTTGGCAGGAAGGAGTCTTTACCTCTATCGGAAATCCATGGTCATTTATCTAGCTATTCTGGCTGGCGGTGCGGGAGCTAATTTAACTTAATGCTAGCATGCCTTTACCGGTGTTGGCATGAATCTAGCTAGCTAGCCTAGCCTAGCCATGGTCATGAGGGCACAGAGTAACGTTTAGCACATTAGGCCAGTTAGCGTGAGGCCACTATTTTTAATTACATGGTCGACAAAAAGGAAAATCGTCTGAATGTGTTTGTCGCTCCGGTGTCGCCGTCGATCCCCCAGCTGTGACACGACTTTCTGAGGGTGACTCCGACAGGGATATCAAAGAATAAACTTTGCCAATTCGCTCAATTATTCTTGTTATTGATGGAGTTTTTTACGCAAATGTTAGCATAAGGCTTGCCGGTTGATTCTGTCATTTATCACGCTACGCTAGCAGCGGCGGAGCCCCCAGCTGTCTGCCTGTCCCTCACCGGCTGAATGAGGGATGGTTACCGCGTTCGTCTGTGATTGCTTCTGATATCCTACAGCCACAAACAGTTTGACAGTGAGATTGAAATGTCAATAACAGGGGGGTTTTTTAGGAGAGAAAAAAAATAATAATCTTGATTTAATCTAAAGGTGAAATATATTGTCAAACGTCCCTCCCCCTCCCCCGCGAAAGCACAACAAGGATTTTCTCCCCTGACATATGTTGGTGATGATAACTGTGTTCTCCGTCCCACCTCTGTGTGCACAGCTCGAGGTTCCCCGAAGCCCCGGGGGAACGGCGCAAGCGCTCAACTCTTCCGAGGCGGACGACCGGGAGCGGCGCATCTCCCACTCGTTCTACGGTGCCATCGAGGACCTGGACGAGAACCTGATGCCTCGGCAGGCCCTGATGGCCAGGATGATGGGTGAGTTATCACTCATTACCACCTAGAGCTCCCGCCCTCTGCTGACCAACACGAGGTGTCGCTGACACCCAATTCTCACACTTGAGATGCGCTCGGATATTGCGTGAAACCCATAGATATCAACCGTTCGTCTAATCAGACGATATCTGTTCGTTCCTGCTGATGATAACTTCTATTTTTAGCCGTGCCTAACCGAGTGGGTGGGGCCGTGGTGGACTGTGATGGGTGCGATATGGTATTCTGGTATCACAATCTTTTGAATTTATGTCAGCTTTGTACATACCATTAAATTGCTGGTTCGCTCATCAAACTGCATGCCTTAATATTAGTCTGTGTTCTAGCCCAAAGTTTAAAGACCCACTCCCACAAAAGCACAAGTCTGCCTCTGTCTCAGTTTCACTCTCTCTGTCTTATTCTCTCTCTCTCTCTCTCTCTCTCTGTTTGTTTTTGTGGTTCTCTCCAAAGGAACAGACAGATTCTAAACAGCGAGTTCAGGGATGCACAGTTCACACAATTTGAATCAACTCATGTGAATCAAAGGTCCGCACTGCACCAATTAAAGGCCTGCGTGTTGTAAATAATACAGCAACCTTTTTTCACCTTTGCTTGATATTTTTCGTGCTGATGTCTTTTTTTTCTCAGACAGTATTGCTGTTGCTATGCGAGACAATTTTAACAGCACGAACCAAAGCCTTGTTTACCGGGACCTTTTCTATAATTACTTGGCTTTGGACAATTACATATAAGATTTTCACCTCACGTCGGTGCCTTCATTAGTCATGCTGGTTAGCAAACAACAAGTTGACTTCCAACTTGTTTTCCCTTCTTGGCGTACCTCGAGAAATTAAAACAGTTTGTTCCAAGACAACTTTTTCCATCAAGTCTACGCTTTCAATGTAGCGATTCTTAATACAAATGTGTAGTTATTCCAAACCACAAAAAAACAAATTGTTATTTTATAAACGGACATTTTTCTTCATGGTTTGTTTTCAATCTAGCAGAAGTAGCGAAATGCTGCCATGTCCGAAATCAACTTTATAAATATATCTCTTTAAATGGAAACCCTTTCAAGCTGGACTCTGATGTCGCTCTGTTGACCAGTACCTCCGCTTAATTTGGCTTTACCTTATTTCTACGGTCGTGTTCCCATTCTTGTTCGGTTCTAACTAGGCAATCCTAGAGACCTGCCAAGCCAGAATGAGAGTTGCTTAATTATTCATTTCTACAGACGACGGCTTCTTTAAGAAGTAGACCAAAGCCCATTTCCCCGCATATGCTAATTATGCAGATGGGCTCGGGCAGTGGCTGAATGAAGCCTAAATTCTTCTTTTCCCGAGGCCAATTATTCTCACCTTCCTTTATTCCCTGTTTCATCTGACCTGCCTTTCTTCTCACCTCTCAGCTATCAAATCCTAAACCTTTTCCAGTGTGCACCCGCCCCTTTCCACACAGTCACTGATAATTGCTTTTACTGAAGACGAGAACATTCTGTAAAGAAGCCTCAACAATTGTTCATTTGCCGCCCCCCCCCCCTCGCCTGATTATATATTAGTACAACTATGGACTGTAATAAGTTTCCATTTCTCCTGAATACCCCCAATTCAGGTGGCGTTGGCTCTCCCAGCATCCCAATAGATGCCAGTTAAAGAGTGACCTAGGAATGTTCCGGAATATAAATAGCACGCGTTGGATAGATGCCCCGCTTGGAATCTGGGATTTTCTTCCAAAATCAAGTTCTATTTATTACCTTGATTAGCCTACTGTCAGCCGCCTTCATTCGAGCTGTTCTATACAAAAATAACTATAGCAGTATTCTCCATATGCATAATTCTGCTGAGAGAGTGTGTGTGTGTGTCAGTGTGTGTCAGTGTGTGTCAGTGTGTGTGTGTGTGTCAGTGTGTGTGTCAGTGTGTGTGTCAGTGTGTCTGTGTCTGTGTGTGTGTCAGTGTGTGTGTCAGTGTGTGTGTCAGTGTGTGTGTCAGTGTGTGTGTCAGTGTGTGTGTCAGTGTGTGTGTCAGTGTGTGTGTCAGTGTGTGTCAGTGTGTGTCAGTGTGTGTGTCAGTGTGTGTGTCAGTGTGTGTGTCAGTGTGTGTGTCAGTGTGTGTCAGTGTCAGTGTGTGTGTGTCTGTGTCAGTGTCAGTGTGTCAGTGTCAGTGTCAGTGTCAGTGTCAGTGTCAGTGTCAGTGTCAGTGTCAGTGTCAGTGTCAGTGTCAGTGTCAGTGTCAGTGTCAGTGTCAGTGTCAGTGTCAGTGTGTGTGTGTGTGTGTGTGTGTGTGTGTGTGTGTGTGTGTGTGTGTGTGTGTGTGTGTGTGTGTGTGTGTGTGTGTGTGTGTGTGTGTGTGTGTGTGTGTGTGTGTGTGTGTGTGTGTGTGTGTGTGTGTGTGGGCTGGGAGACAAATCCCCTACTGGGTTGGAGTTGTCACCCACGCCGCAGAGTTCCCTGCTAGCAACGCCAACACACTCACACACACACACACACACACATACACAGCAGGGAAATTAACCGCAGGAACAACAACACTCTGAATCTCCACACACAGACGCATATATACTCTTTGCTCTATTCAGAATTGCCACTGATGGTTCAGCACACTGCTATTCATCCAGCCATGCTTGCAGCCCAGCCAGTGCAGTACTGAGGATGTGTTTGGTACCCCACAGAGTTTGTGTGAAAGGCTGGGAGAAACAAACAGTCACCCCGGCCCTGGGCCTCTGTTCCTGGCTGGTCAGAAGGTCCTGTTTCACTGCCATGAGACCCAAAAGACCCATTCCTAACACAAATAAAAGTCTGTCCTGCATTGCACAGGGCTATTATACAGCGTTAGAAAAAACAAGCCGTTCCCTTAGAAATTCAGTTATGCACAAAGCCAGATTAGGGATAGCATCACAGGAAGTCATGCGTCGCATATAAATGGGCTTTTAAAAGTCTTTTGGACCCAATGGAAGGGATCCTTTTTTTGCCGTACCCTCTGAGCGTGCCAAAGAAAATAGTTTTATCTATTTCTGCAACGCGGCAGCTTGCAATAATTACTGCATTACTCCCCCATAACAGTGTCATGCCAGATGTTGTCCAGTTCTCTGAAACGGTTGCAACTGTAAGCTGATTACGAAAATTCCCCCGAAATGTGCTGTTGCGTGGAGTCAAACCAAACAATCCTGTAAATATCGACTGATGTCCTTTTTTGTTGTTGCTTTTCCTCGTCTCACAGGTAACTTCCATCTCTCGCCCACCGTCAACATGCCCCAGGACGACACGGTCATCATCGAAGACGATAGGCCGCCGGTGCTCCCACCCAACCTTTCCGACCAGTCATCTTCCAGCTCCCACGACGACGTGGGCTTCCGTGTGGAGGTCCCGCCCCCCTGGGCCAAAGACATTCAAATCCAGAGTGAGAGGTGAGGGAGGAGGACTTCACGTAAGCGGTGCCCTAACCCCTTCGTAGTGCCCTACTTTTGACCCGGGCCCAGTGGAATAGGGAATCACTTCATTGGCTCATTTACTATACTATATATATATAGTCTTATTTGTGCCTCTCACACTGCTCCTTCTGTTAAGCTCCTTGTCAAACCACAACCCACGCAGTTACCCAGCGTGCACACCCTAGAGAACGACGCACTTTTAGATGATCTCGTCCGTGTTTTTCCTGGCTGTGAGCCGCTGTTATTTTCTCCCGTTGTGGCAAATTGCACCTAGATTCACACTTTCAGAAGATTCCACTTTATTAGTTGGTTAGTTTTTACCTGCACTTGAATGTGTGGAGCCTTTTCTTATTTTCCAACACTTATCGGTGCCTTCAACACAACATAAACCAGGTCTGTGTGTTTCAATATTATATCAGCAGGCACCCGGGCAACACAACCGGGCTCTAACGCAGCTGGGTTTCAGAAGGCCTTTTGTTATGGAATGCGCCTTTTCGAGCTCCGTGGTTCTGGTCTGACGTAGTCCGTTTAAATAGGGGACAGGCTGTCATTTGGTGGGCCTGGTTAGAGTCTTCATCAATGTGCTGGGTTGGGGCGGGTGTGTCTGGTGATTGCAGCGGGTCCTGTCCAATTTAATCGATAACTGCTGTAATCAGTGGCACCTCAACTGGGGTCTGGAGTCTCGGAGCTGCACTGATTTCATGATTGAAAGCTGCTGAATGGTCCAGTTGACTCAACAAGCCTCCCTTTTTACTTCTTTCCCGCGTTCTAATTTTTTCTCCCATTGTTTTCACTCTTTCCCCCCCCCCACTTTTTCTCCTTCTCTCTTAATCCCCGCCTCTTCTCTCACTTTGTTTTTCTCTGTTTTCCCCTCCTCTCTGTCACCCGGCTACTCCAAGCACCCTGAACCCGGACGAGACGGACCCGAACCTAGCCTTTCAGAGGGAGGGCTTCGGCAGACAGAGCATGTCAGAGAAGCGGACCAAGCAGTTCGGCGACGCCGGTCAGCTGGAGATCATCAAGACGCGCAAGTCCAAGAGCATGGATCTAGGTACCGACCCGAACCGCCAACACTCCCCTCTGTCTCATTAACCCGGTGATTGGTCCATTATGCCCCTCCCCACTCCCTTCTTCTGGGAAACCGTTGCACCAATCAAGCGCCAGCTGCCAAGTGCTGCAAACGTGCCGCTCTTCCAAACCTCACCACCAGTTCGGGCTACTCCCTGAGCCCCAATCATGTCCCCTCTTTCGACGTGAGATCCAACGGGTCTATCCATTGTAGCGCCCCCTGCCACGCCTCGGTATATCAAGTGGGCTCGCTTGAGGTGGCATTAAACGACCCTGATTGCTTCGGATGGCGATAATCTCCCATCTATCTCTCTCGCGCGCATGTGTTCTGGCTCCGTCCCGAACTGACACCTCACTACCCTGCACCCATTAGCTGCTGTGTTCCACTAGGGCTCACAGGTAGGGGGCCAGAGACTAATGCCGCTTGGAACACGGCTGGTTGTACTGTATCTAATCTGCTTCTGATCGCTGTGTTGTTTATAGCACAATATATCTGATTGCTAGGCTAAACCCCTGTCTGTCTGCGTCTGTCTGTTTTGCATGGCTCCGGACTGCCTCCTATAATGCCTGAATATGTGATGTGCAGTAACCAAAGTGTTTGCATGTGGAATGTGCTCGCTAACAGTCACATGTTTGTTACCCCTCCCTGTTTAACAGTAGCCGACGAGATTAACCCCTCTCCTCGCAAAGAACAGCCACCAGGTAAGGAGTAACGCACCAGTTGGGAAGAACTGAGAGTCATCCTCTCCACAGTCCCCCACACCACCCCATCCTCCATTCTGTTCGACCCCTGCCTGGTAATGCTGGGCCAATCTATGACTACGCTCTAGGATAGAGGAACCAGAGATGGTTTCAGGTTGTTGCCGTGGAATTGCAGGGGGTTGAATATGGAAGTTATTCTTCTGAAGACGTAAAACTAGACTGTTCGACGGAGGTGAGGGGGGAGAGAATGAGGGAGGGAGAGAGGCGGGGGAGGGAGGGAAGCGCTTTGTCCTTGGCTGGGGCTGCAAACTGACAGAAAGTCATCCGTCATTGTCAGCTGTGTGTTTTCACAGCCACCCCTGAATAGCAGCTCCTTTATGGATGGGATTCAGCTGAATGGCAGAGTGAAAGGATGGGAGCCAGGGAAAATAGGTCTGGTACAAGTACACAGAACAAGACTATGTCATTAATGTCTCCTGTTAGGACACTAGGTTGTAACGGTGCCTCTGAACATTGCCTGGGTAGTCTCTGTAACGAACAGGGCAGTTTGGGTCCTAAAACGATTCCCTCTTCAGTGCCCAATGATGACAACGGACTTCATCCACCTATTCTGTGGATGACACACTTATGTGCTCTGTCTGTAGGATGACACACTTATGTGCTGTGTCTGTAGGATGACACACTTATGTGCTGTGTCTGTAGGATGACACACTTATGTGCTGTGTCTGTAGGATGACACACTTATGTGCTGTGTCTGTAGGATGACACACTTATGTGCTGTGTCTGTAGGATGACACACTTATGTGCTGTGTCTGTAGGATGACACACTTATGTGCTGTGTCTGTAGGATGACACACTTATGTGCTGTGTCTGTAGGATGACACACTTATGTGCTGTGTCTGTAGGATGACACACTTATGTGCTGTGTCTGTAGGATGACACACTTATGTGCTGTGTCTGTAGGATGACACACTTATGTGCTGTGTCTGTAGGATGACACACTTATGTGCTGTGTCTGTAGGATGACACACTTATGTGCTGTGTCTGTAGGATGACACACTTATGTGCTGTGTCTGTAGGATGACACACTTATGTGCTGTGTCTGTAGGATGACACACTTATGTGCTGTGTCTGTAGGATGACACACTTATGTGCTGTGTCTGTAGGATGACACACTTATGTGCTGTGTCTGTAGGATGACACACTTATGTGCTGTGTCTGTAGGATGACACACTTATGTGCTGTGTCTGTAGGATGACACACTTATGTGCTGTGTCTGTAGGATGACACACTTATGTGCTGTGTCTGTAGGATGACACACTTATGTGCTGTGTCTGTAGGATGACACACTTATGTGCTGTTTCTGTAGGATGACACTTATGTGCTGTGTCTTTAGGATGACACAGTTATGTGCTGTGTCTGTAGGATGACACAGTTATGTGCTGTGTCTGTAGGATGACACACTTATGTGCTGTGTCTGTAGGATGACACACTTATGTGCTGTTTCTGTAGGATGACACTTATGTGCTGTGTCTTTAGGATGACACAGTTATGTGCTGTGTCTGTAGGATGACACACTCATGTGCTGTGTCTGTAGGATGACACACTTATGTGCTGTGTCTGTAGGATGACACACTTATGTGCTGTGTCTGTAGGATGACACACTTATGTGCTGTGTCTGTAGGATGACACACTTATGTGCTCTGTCTGTAGGATGACACACGTATGTGCTGTGTCTGTAGGATGACACACTTATGTGCTCTGTCTCTAGGATGACACACGTATGTACTGTGTCTGTAGGATGGCATTTGCGAGATATATCCAACTTGAGGGGAAAAAACAATACATATATATATTTAAATGTGTACCATCAACTTTTTTTCTAGCTCTTAAAACAAAACTCGCCCTATTCAATTTGCCAGTGACAGGATAATAGATTTCAGGTTGACTTTCAGCACTGTTTGTTTTTTCGACCCCCTGTGCACTTCTTAATCTACACATCCACTCCCGGCTAAGTGGCAATGGGGTATGGCCCATTTAGCAGGTCTAAAACAAATCCCTAATCCTGGGAAAACCCATGACAGCCTGGAGATGAGGCCAAGTCCCAAACGGCCTCCCTTTCACCCGTAAGTGTACCACTTTGGACCAGCCTTTTAATAGAGTTCTTGTCCGAGTTGGGCACTACCTAGGGAACAGGGTTTCATTTGGGACGACTGGGAGAGGAGAGTGACATGGCACTCAACATCACGGTCCAGTAGGCCTGTCTCTGCACTGACATTGTATTGGACCCTGTTGACACAGACCACAGCCATATGTTCGTCCAGGATGCCAGGAAGCTATCAGAAGTCTACTAGAGTCTGTGTCCAGTGTGTAGAACTCTCCAGGTCGCCAACACTGTTCCTTTCAAACTTTCCGATCCGTTTCCAGACCATTACCTGCCCTATATGAGCCACTTGGGTCGGTATTAAGCCCCCACAGGTGACGTGTCCCAATGACTACCTAGTCCCTGTGTAGTGCCCTGTTTTTTTGAACAGTGGGCCTTGGTAAACACAAGAGTGTGGTCATATATGGAGGGTTCTGCAAATTCTAATTGTTGGGAATCTTGAACAGAAAATTTTTGCGACACTGGGCCAACTGATTTGACTCATTTCAGGACTCGGATCACTGATCCTGGGCTACAGCACATCCTCATCACATCCTCAATCCCTCAATCCATCCTCAAATCCTATAATCCAGACAGCCGTCACATCCTCAATCCCTCCTATAATTCAGACAGCCGTCACATCCTCAATCCCTCCTATAATCCAGACAGCCGTCACATCCTCAATCCCTCCTATAATTCAGACAGCCGTCACATCCTCAGTCCCTCCTCCCTATAATCCAGACAGCCGTCACATCCTCAGTCCCTCCTCCCTATAATCCAGACAGCCGTCACATCCTCAATCCCTCCTCCCTATAATCCAGACAGCCGTCACATCCTCAATCCCTCCTCCCTATAATCCAGACAGCCGTCACATCCTCAATCCCTCCTCCCTATAATCCAGACAGCCGTCACATCCTCAATCTCCCTCCCTATAATCCAGACAGCCGTCACATCCTCAATCTCCTCCCTATAATCCAGACAGCCGTCACATCCTCAATCCCTCCTCCCTATAATCCAGACAGCCGTCACATCCTCAGTCCCTCCTCCCTATAATCCAGACAGCCGTCACATCCTCAATCTCCTCCCTATAATCCAGACAGCCGTCACATCCTCAATCCCTCCTCCCTATAATCCAGACAGCCGTCACATCCTCAGTCCCTCCTCCCTATAATTAACCTGATGTAATCCATTGTTCTGCCCTTAACACTTGAAGCGCCAACAGCCCACGCCCGCGGGCGTTGCAGTTAGTAATTGAAATAAATATATAATGTTGAAAAGCTACAGTCTCGTCCTTCCATGACTTTTCCTAAATACGTGCATTTTACCTTGTCCCGTTTTCAGAATTGCAAAATCACAAACCGAACACTATATAAAACAACTATTTACATGTTTTTTGATACCTAAACTGCTCTCCTGTCGCCAAAAGCCCACGCCGCTGGGCGTTGGTACCCAAGAGAGGCTAACTGCGGTACCTATCAGCACCTCACTGAGCCTATGACGCCAATGGTTGAATGGGCGATACGCAGACAATAGACTGCGAGATACACGCACACAAAAGATTGATTGGCTTGGTTGAATTTGAATAAACTAGAAAAAAGAGGTAAGTTTACAAAGAAATATGTTTCACTAAGTAAACAGAACGAATTCATCCAATTACATCAAAGTATACAGCCCATTCATTTAATTTGTAATTATTTATTAGTTCCATGTGTCATGCGCCTATTGCACTCAATAATAAAGTAGGCTATACGAATAAACCTCAGTGTATTCATATAGCCTACAAAAGACAAAATATCGTTTTGTATCGAAATTAAACGAATATAAACCCTAATTATTATTAGGCGTACTACAAATGAGCAATAAATAAAGTTACTCACAGAGTTTCATGCACACAGAGAAGGACCTGGGACATACATAAGTCCGGGACGCATACGGCAGAAAGAGCATTAAACTGAACTCGTTTGGTCCGATCTATATGAAACGGGACTCGTTTGGTCTGATCTATATGAAACTGGATATATATAACGGATTAGTTTGCTGCTGTCTCATGTGCACTCGCAACAAAACTAATGAACACTGTGTGCGGTGCAACCGGTTAGTTTGCGTGTCCTGCTCAGGCAGACAAAAGACTGTGAAGACTTGGTTGAATTTGAATGAACTAGAAAAAAGAGGTAAGTTTATAAAGAAAAGATATGTTTCACTAAATAAACAGAACGAATTCATCCAATCACATGTATGTATAGAGCCCATTCATCTATACAGCCCATTCATCCATACGGCCCATTCATCTAGCCCATTCATATACAGCCCGACCGTGACCAATATACAAACTGTGTTCTAAAATACGTGTTTTATTGTCTACAGTGCCTTAGTTACTGGACTGTAATTACTATAATACATTTTACAAATTACTATAATACATTTTACAAATAAAAACGATCGAATTATTCACTGTAGCCTAATGTTTTTATTTCAAGAGTCTGTGTTGCAATATGTCTTTAGCTACGGCCAATCATGCGCAAATCATTTGATTGCACATCGCTTGTGATCTAAAATGTTTCAGCATTTACTACATCAAAATAGGACATACAGATTGATGGATTTTCATTTATTCGATTTTTAGAAATTTAAATGTCTTAGCTTGTGCATTTTAAAATAATTAAGACAATAAATACATACTATTTTAGTAAAATGTTTTACTTCATAATTCATCCTAATTCATTTAATTCAGGATGATAACACAGTAGATCATCTGATGCTGTAGATGGATGGCAGGTTACTCGGTGAATGGATGAGGATGCTGCGGAGGAGAATGTAGGTGCTAATTGGGATGGTTCGTATGCTAATGACGCCAGCGGGCGCGGGGCTCTGGCGATTTAAGGAGTGAAAACAGCTCTGGCGCTTCTAGTGTTAATGCAAATAGTTTCCTATTCCATATGTGGTGTCCTACCCTTCTATGGTCTAAGGCCATACAGTGTATAAGAACTAGAGTGGCATATTTAGACCCCATCCTGTCAGTCCCCATAACTTCTTTTTTTACCCCTCAACCTGTGACTAATGGAAAATACCCACACATGATACACCCCCAGTAAATCGTTGAATTAGCTGGACTGGGGAAACATGTTACACTGACAATTTTTTATAGCACCATGGTTTAGTCAAACACAGAACAGCATTTGGCAATAAACCTTAGAATTGTTCCTATGCTCGCTGACTAACTCGTGAAACTGTTTGTCATAGGGTCTTCCACCAAGGACCTGGGTCCTTCACTGGGCCTGAAGAAGTCCAGCTCATTAGAGAGTTTACAGACAGCCGTCGCCGAGGTGACCCTAAACGGTGACATGCACTTCCACAGGCCACGCCCACGCATCATAAGGGGGCGGGGCTGCAACGAGAGCTTCCGGGCCGCCATCGACAAGTCATATGACAGGCCGGGCGCCACTGAGGAGGATGATGAGGGCATGGACACATGTAAGATGGGCTTTTATTGGATAGATCTTAGTAAGATGGGCTTTTATTGGATAGATTTTAGTATGATGGGCTTTTATTGGATAGATCTTAGATCTATAGCCTTCTAAAATAGACATATCTTTTAACCAATAGCATACTTTTGCATACTTTTGCATATTCCATAAAGACCATTTGTTGTGCAGTTTAATGTAGTATTTCTTATTTGTAATAATTCATGCCAAATATAATCTGTGTAACAATTAAGTCATCTTTAAGATTTTTTTTCACCACTATAATTAAAAACCTGAAAAATTACTTCAAAGCAAAGATGAATTGGCATGCATTTTGCAAATCTGTCTGAGGAAAAACTAGTTGTTGGCTGAAAGGATTGGATCTTTTCTAATTGGTCTGTTAAGTGATTAACTTCTTGGTAATGTTACCAAATAATCCAAAACTCTATCCATCCTAACAGTACAGACATTATTCTAATTGCGCTAAACGATAATGTCATTGTTACTTACCCTGTATCTGTTGTTACTGTAACTTATCTGTTGTTACTGTAACTTATCTGTTGTTACTGTACCTTATCTATTGTTTCTGTACCTTATCTATTGTTACTGTACCTTATCTATTGTTACTGTACCTTATCTGTTGTTACTGTACCTTATCTGTTGTTACTGTACCGTATCTATTGTTACTGTACCTTATCTATAGTTACTGTACCTTATCTGTTGTTACTGTACCTTATCTGTTGTTACTGTACCTTATCTGTTGTTACTGTACCTTATCTGTTGTTACTGTACCTTATCTGTTGTTACTGTACCTTATCTATTGTTACTGTACCTTATCTATTGTTACTGTACCTTATCTATTGTTACTGTACCTTATCTATTGTTACTGTACCTTATCTATTGTTACTGTACCTTATCTATTGTTACTGTACCTTATCTATTGTTACTGTACCTTATATATTGTTACTGTACCTTATCTATTGTTACTGTACCTTATCTATTGTTACTGTACCTTATCTATTGTTACTGTACCTTATCTATTGTTATCTATCCAGTGGAGGAGGACACTGAAGAGAGCTCGCGGTCTGGCCGTGATTCTGTGTCCACCGTGGCGGACCTGACGCCCCTGCCCAACACAGAGCTAGTCAACGGCAACCGCAGCAAAGACGACCGGAAGAAAGACAAGGGCGGGAAGGAGAAAAAGAGAGATGAGCGAGACAAAGAGAAAGACGGGAAAAGCAAGGCCAAGAAAGGCATGCTCAAAGGACTGGGAGACATGTTCAGGTATGTCAAGCAACAGCGCTCCATCATTAGTCGGATTCTCCTGGGGCCACATGCCTTATATCTGATGGCTGGAGCTGGTCTCTGCACTGTCTGGGGTGCCAGTGAGGCATTCATACATGGGGCCATGCCTTATATCTGATGGCTGGAGCTGGTCTCTGCACTGTCTGGGGTGCCAGTGAGGCATTCCTACATGGGGCCATGCCTTATATCTGATGGCTGGAGCTGGTCTCTGCACTGTCTGGGGTGCCAGTGAGGCATTCCTACATGGGGCCATGCCTTATATCTGATGGCTGGAGCTGGTCTCTGCACTGTCTGGGGTGCCAGTGAGGCATTCCTACATGGGGCCATGCCTTATATCTGATGGCTGGAGCTGGTCTCTGCACTGTCTGGGGTGCCAGTGAGGCATTCCTACATGGGGCCATGCCTTATATCTGATGGCTGGAGCTGGTCTCTGCACTGTCTGGGGTGCCAGTGAGGCATTCCTACATGGGGCCATGCCTTATATCTGATGGCTGGAGCTGGTCTCTGCACTGTCTGGGGTGCCAGTGAGGCATTCCTACATGGGGCCATGTCTTATATCTGATGGCTGGAGCTGGTCTCTGCACTGTCTGGGGTGCCAGTGAGGCATTTCTACATGGGGCCATGCCTTATATCTGATGGCTGGAGCTGGTCTCTGCACTGTCTGGGGTGCCAGTGAGGCATTCCTACATGGGGCCATGCCTTATATCTGATGGCTGGAGCTGGTCTCTGCACTGTCTGGGGTGCCAGTGAGGCATTCCTACATGGGGCCATGCCTTATATCTGATGGCTGGAGCTGGTCTCTGCACTGTCTGGGGTGCCAGTGAGGCATTCCTACATGGGGCCATGTCTTATATCTGATGGCTGGAGCTGGTCTCTGCACTGTCTGGGGTGCCAGTGAGGCATTTCTACATGGGGCCATGCCTTATATCTGATGGCTGGAGCTGGTCTCTGCACTGTCTGGGGTGCCAGTGAGGCATTCCTACATGGGGCCATGCCTTATATCTGATGGCTGGAGCTGGTCTCTGCACTGTCTGGGGTGCCAGTGAGGCATTCCTACATGGGGCCATGCCTTATATCTGATGGCTGGAGCTGGTCTCTGCACTGTCTGGGGTGCCAGTGAGGCATTCCTACATGGGGCCATGCCTTATATCTGATGGCTGGAGCTGGTCTCTGCACTGTCTGGGGTGCCAGTGAGGCATTCCTACATGGGGCCATGCCTTATATCTGATGGCTGGAGCTGGTCTCTGCACTGTCTGGGGTGCCAGTGAGGCATTCCTACATGGGGCCATGCCTTATATCTGATGGCTGGAGCTGGTCTCTGCACTGTCTGGGGTGCCAGTGAGGCATTCCTACATGGGGCCATGCCTTATATCTGATGGCTGGAGCTGGTCTCTGCACTGTCTGGGGTGCCAGTGAGGCATTCCTACATGGGGCCATGCCTTATATCTGATGGCTGGAGCTGGTCTCTGCACTGTCTGGGGTGCCAGTGAGGCATTTCTACATGGGGCCATGCCTTATATCTGATGGCTGGAGCTGGTCTCTGCACTGTCTGGGGTGCCAGTGAGGCATTCCTACATGGGGCCATGCCTTATATCTGATGGCTGGAGCTGGTCTCTGCACTGTCTGGGGTGCCAGTGAGGCATTCCTACATGGGGCCATGCCTTATATCTGATGGCTGGAGCTGGTCTCTGCACTGTCTGGGGTGCCAGTGAGGCATTCCTACATGGGGCCATGCCTTATATCTGATGGCTGGAGCTGGTCTCTGCACTGTCTGGGGTGCCAGTGAGGCATTCCTACATGGGGCCATGCCTTATATCTGATGGCTGGAGCTGGTCTCTGCACTGTCTGGGGTGCCAGTGAGGCATTCCTACATGGGGCCATGCCTTATATCTGATGGCTGGAGCTGGTCTCTGCACTGTCTGGGGTGCCAGTGAGGCATTCCTACATGGGGCCATGCCTTATATCTGATGGCTGGAGCTGGTCTCTGCACTGTCTGGGGTGCCAGTGAGGCATTCCTACATGGGGCCATGCCTTATATCTGATGGCTGGAGCCATTTTCTGCTCACACCATATTCCTGGAAATTAGGTGTGGTGTCTATTCCAGCTGGTGTCCTAGTCCCTACATTGGGCTTGGTGAACGGTGGGTTAGGTAGGGAATAGGGTGCTGTTGAGGACACAGGTCTCTGGGGGTCTCTCCATGTCTTGTCAAGAGCTCCGATGACTGTGGAGTTTTGCATTGATTAAGTGTCTCTGACTGGCTAGTGTGTTAGAAGTCCAACCTGGATTCAAATACCATTTGTAATCTTAGAAGTATCTGAATCATTCCGTTTAACCCGTCAGACTGGCAGATGGGTGATTTTATTTTTTTTAGGACATTTCGACGGGTCCATTAATCTGAATTGTTTTCTGATGACATATTTTGAAATAATTTTGAATGGTGTTTGAACCCAGCTTTAGATCTGTTGTGTTGGTAGTCAATGTTTAAAAAGAGACTCCGAGCAGGGAAGCATAGTCAGAGCTGACCCTCATTATACTGGTCTCTCTTTCACAGACACACACTGCAGCCCAATTAAAGTGTCATTACCAGGGTACCATCAGACCGCTGTGTGTCCAGGTCTGCTCTGATCACCACTTGGACTCAAAGGAAAACCCAATCTGCTTGTTTTTGGCAGCTTCCTCAACATTGCCACTGCGCACACACACACACACACACACACACACACACACACACACACACACACACACACACACACACACACACACACACACACACACACAGTCTCGGGCATGTTTTTCTATCCTTGTTAGGACCAGCAAACAAAACATCTTTGTTGCCTAATCTCAAATTTTACTTAACTTTAAGATAACTATATCTTCAATAACTTAAAATGTATGTCTAAACTTAACCTAGCCCTAATGCCTAAACCTAAGATGTGAGGCCAAATCCTAAAAATTTTATTCGATTATTTTCTTTTTGGGGCTGAACAAAATGTCCTGATGTGGTTAGGTTGAAGCACCTGCCGGCAATGACAGAGCTGTACTATGATGCAGGGGCTTGGACAGCTACGCCACTCTGGTCTTGTGTCTGTCAATCTGAAGTAGGAAAGTGAACATCTTTTCAAGTTTACCTTCTTAAAGGTTTCAATGTGCTGTACTTGGAACACTTCTGCTTTAAAATGTCCAGCAGTTTGTAATATGCTGCCGCTGTCTTCAAGTCAGGCCTTATCACTTAACATCCTCAGCATGACATTTCCTTCAAGATCACTTTGAAATGCACCAGTCAGATGATTGTGAGGCATCACCTGTCTCCTCCGCCCCTCCTCTCCTCAGCCCCTCCTCTCCTCCGCCCCTCTGTCTCCTCCGCCCCTCTGTCTCCTCCGCCCCTCGTCTCCTCAGCCCCTCTGTCTCCTCAGCCCCTCTGTCTCCTCAGCCCCTCAGTCTGCTCCGCCCCTCGTCTCCTCCGCCTAGCGTCTCCTCCGCCCCGCGTCTCCTCCGCCCCGCGTCTCCTCCGCCCCGCGTCTCCTCCGCCCCTCGTCTCCTCCGCCCCGTGTCTCCTCCATTCTTGCTATAGGATTCAACACATCCTCATTTTTTCTGCAATGGTATTTCACATCTTTCACTAGGCAAATATATAAAGCAGGTAACTCACTAAATCTCTTCCCTCAATCTTCCCTCTCTTATTGGCTCCCTCTTATGACAATAAACTTTTTTTTGCCGTTGTCAACATCACCGCCTTTGAACTAGAAGTCTCCAGTCGCTTGCTTCTTTAAGTCAAATGCATCTCGTATATCCCCCAGTTATCTGCGGCGTGGCACTCATAAGAGAAAAGATAAGGGTTTCCGTGCCTCACTGTGCTCCGAATATTAACAATACTTAATGCTTTTGTTGTCGTGATGAACGTTCTCCTTGTCTTTAAAAGTTTCTGCACTTCCTTCCGCCATAAATCTCCAGCGTGTCTGAAGGAGACCGTGCCAGCATCCCAACTGGCCTCCTATTCCCCGTTGAGTGCACTACCTGTGACCAGCACCTGTCAGGGACGCCAGCCTAATGTAGGGCACCACGTAGGGCACAGGGCATTATTTGGGCGACTGGTGTTTAAGGAGACTTAATGGAAGCTACTGGAGTGGAAAGAGAATCTGTCAGCGGCTGGCTGTGTGATGGATAGATAACGCTCGTCTTCATATTAACAGCAACACATCACTTACCAAAGGCTTTATGCTACATTTAAGGCCATTTGTTGATATATTAATCAGGTAATGGACCTACCGGTTTTTGGTTGTTCATTCTCATATCCCTCGGTCTTCTTTTATTGTCTATTTTCCCCATAATGTTTTGTTTTCTCCGTCTTTCCGTATCATCCTGCTGGCATACCTAAAAAGTTTGCGTCGCAGTTGACTTGAACTCTTCGCCTCTATCCAGGCCAATTTCCCCTCTGAACAAGCCTCGGTCCATCATATAAATGAGACCGGCAAAGTAATTTAATCGACAGGACGCCGGTTATGCAGAGTCAATCAAGCTGAAATATCTGTCACGTCTTTCCCATTCGGTTTACCATTTCCCTACCCATGAATATAATTACCTAGGGCGACGGTAAAAAAAACGTGTTTCATATTAACATCAAACCTGATCAGCAGTGAACTCGAGTCAATTAGAATTAAAAAGTTCAACGCTAAACATTTGTCGGCGATGTTTGTCAGGAGAGAGTTGGAGAGAATTGCTGACTTGACCGGCATTTTTACTTAACTCGTTAGTGTCTGGGAGATCTCTTAAGGTGCTTCAAACAGCACACTGTGTAGTGTCCTTATTTCATTTGGGACACGTTGAGCGACACTCCATTTGAAGGTAGTGCTCTGGCTGCATCTGATGCGCTGGTAACACTTCAGGCTTACTGGATTTTAGTACATTCCAAAACCTTCCCCACTGTCATCTGGCGTATAAAAAGTATATATATATATTGACTTGTATCCTCAAACATAAAACGTCAAATATTTGTCTGGTTTAGGTTCGGAAAACATCGCAAGGAAGGAGATCGAATGGAGTGTAAAGGGCCGTCCAGGTCTAAACCAGAGGAGATGCAGAGTTCAGAGGATGACACTCTGAAGATGAGATTGGAGCAGGAGAGGTAATGAGCCACCATTTATTAGTTGGTATTATTTTGGTTCAGACATGACACTGTTTGGTACTGCTAGTCAAGTGTTTGGTACTGCTGCTGCAGTGATTAGTACTGCTGGTCAAGTGTTTGGTACTGCTGCTGCAGTGATTAGTACTGCTGGTCAGGTGTTTGGTACTGCTGCTGCAGTGATTAGTACTGCTGGTCAAGTGTTTGGTGCTGCAGTGATTAGTACTGCTGGTCAAGTGTTTGGTACTGCTGCTGCAGTGATTATTACTGCTGGTCAGGTGTTTGGTACTGCTGCTGCAGTGATTAGTACTGCTGGTTAAGTGTTTGGTACTGCTGTTGCAGTGATTAGTACTGCTGGTCAGGTGTTTGGTACTGCTGCTGCAGTGATTAGTACTGCTGGTTAAGTGTTTGGTACTGCTGTTGCAGTGATTAGTACTGCTGGTCAGGTGTTTGGTACTGCTGCTGCAGTGATTAGTACTGCTGGTCAAGTGTTTGGTACTGCTGCTGCAGTGATTATTACTGCTGGTCAGGTGTTTGGTACTGCTGCTGCAGTGATTAGTACTGCTGGTTAAGTGTTTGGTACTGCTGTTGCAGTGATTAGTACTGCTGGTCAGGTGTTTGGTACTGCTGTTGCAGTGGTTGGCACTGCTGGTCAGGTGTTTGGTACTGCTGCTGCAGTGATTAGTACTGCTGGTTAAGTGTTTGGTACTGCTGTTGCAGTGATTAGTACTGCTGGTCAGGTGTTTGGTACTGCTGCTGCAGTGGTTGGTACTGCTGGTCAGGTGTTTGGTACTGCTGTTGCAGTGAGAGGTATCCTTTACCATACAGTACAGGAATATAGAGTATATGCCACTGCAGCCACTAATGCAGCACATTGTTTATGGAAGGATGATGCAGGAAGTCGATGGCAAATCATTTGGTCACCAGGTTGTAAATGCCAAGGCTGCTAGTACACACACACACACACACACACACACACACACACACAGACACAGACACAGACACACAGACACACAGACACACAGACACACAGACAGACACACAGACACACAGACACACAGACACACAGACACACAGACAGACACACAGACACACAGACACACAGACACACAGACACACAGACACACAGACACACAGACACACAGACACACAGACACACACACACACACACACAGACACACAGACACACACACACACACACACACACACAGACACACACACACAGACACACACACACACACACACACAGACACACACACACAGACACACACACACAGACACACACACACAGACACACACACACAGACACACACACACAGACACACACACACAGACACACACACACAGACACACACACACAGACACACACACACAGACACAGACACACACACACAGACACACACACACACACAGACACACACACACACACACACACACACACACACACACACACACACACACACACACACACACACACACACACACACACACACACACATACACACACACATACACACACATACACATACACACACACACACACACACACACACACACACACACACACATACACACACACACATACACACACACACATACACACACACACATACACACACACACACACACACACACACACACACACACACACACACACACACACACACACACACACACACACACACACACACACACACACACACACACACACACATACACACACACACATACACACACACACATACACACACACACATACACACATACACATACACATACAGACACACACTGTTTAATGAATTCATCCGCAGGTGTCTCTGAATGACATTCAACTCTTCTTTTTGGCATTAGTGGGATTTGAATGTCATCATTCTTGCACGGTTCACGTTAGGATAATTACCTACACTACCATTTGGACTAATCACTGGTTTAAAATACAACTGAACTTGCTGTGGTCGTTTCAATTCGTGATGTGTTCTTGTATACCCAGATACATGAGATCTGCTTTTGGGGTTACTGCAATCATGGAGTGCTCAAAATTCGTGTTTCCAGGTGTACTTGTCTGCATACTAAAATGAGAGTTAAGAGTTCTCATCTAGAGGTCGAAAAGGGTATTTCACACTGTGCTGTCATTAAAATGTTTGATTCATTTAAAACTGAACGCTAAGAAGTTTCTAGTGCTTTCTGGTCAGTTTTCTGTTTTCACTCAGAGCCATAAAAAGGTCATGGGTCATATTTTTGAAATGCTTTTTTGAACAAATTGCCCCTTCTGCTTGCCCTGGGCTGACTTCCCGTACCCTGTCACAATGACCCTTTCTCTCACGGATATTCCCCCTGTTCTGTTGATGGCTGCTTTGACAAAGACTAGTAGTAGTCTCAAATGCGTCCTAAATGCCACCCTTTTTCTATATGTACTTTGGGAAACTCTTTTCAAAGGTTGCGCACACAATCTGGGATAGGGTGCCATTTGGGCTGGGCATAATGATTCGAGAGGAGGTGTTTGATTGGCTGATGATTTACACCACACTTCTAAGGCGCTGAGTGTTCGCTTTGATTTGCTCTCGACGAAGTGAACGTTTTTTTTTTTCAGCCGCAATCACTGACAACATGAGTGCTCCTATTTGAAGCTTTGATATTTATAATGCGAGAAATAACGACCACATTTTGGTCACAACACTTCCTTACATTTCACTACCCAGCGCCGTTACCACGCTGCCATTATCGAGCTGCCAGTCACCACGCTGCCATTATAGAGCTGCCAGTCACCACGCTGCCATTATAGAGCTGCCAGTTACCACGCTGCCATTATAGAGCTGCCAGTCACCGCGCTGCCATTATAGAGCTGCCAGTTACCACGCTGCCATTATAGAGCTGCCAGTCACCACGCTGCCATTATCGAGCTGCCAGTAACCGCGCTGCCATTATCGATCTGCCAGTTATCGCGCTGCCAGTTATCGCGCTGCCAGTTATCGCGCTGCCAGTTACCGCGCTGCCAGTACTTGACGCAAAGCCAATCACTTGGACTTGGAGGCAATATCAAAGAAACAGATGTTTTTAAGTCCCATCATCACCAAAATGCCTCTCAGCTCTTCTTGACTCATAAATTGGGACAACACTTATGTTGGAGAACATCCAAGAATGGCTACCGCTATCGATGCACAATTTGTGTCGATTCTTAGTAAAGACAATACAAGTTTGTATGTATGTTCTTATAGTTGGCCAGTCAATGACTTTCCACTTCTTGGCCATCTCCATGTTTGAAGTCATTGCGTTGAGGCATTATGATGCCTCAAATTAAGCAAGCTTTAACACAACAGTAAGCCAGTATTAACCAATAGTTATGGGTCAAAACATGTCAGGCACTTCCTCAACCAACTGAAAACCACTAAACATGTATTCTATTCATAAAAATTATAAAATAAGAAATCAGTTCAAAATAAATGGTATGTTGTAGTGTACTGCCACAGCCTACTGAAAACTCCTTTATATTTAACATTTTGCTAAACTAGGCCTATATTCAACATATTCCAGTCAGTAACTGTCACAGGATTTTAGACTTTCGATTCTCACTCCATGTGTGATTTTACCACCTGTTATCTTTTGATTGGTTTAGATTTCATGATGCACATGATGTTTTCGTTTGGGTAATCAGGAGGTCTATTTAGTTCACTGGTTTGTTTTCCACATTGCTTCGCATTATTTAATGTTACGTGTCTATGTCTGTGTGTGTTGTTTATACTATATCGCTTTTTTGTATACTTCAGTAGTTGCCACAATGCACACTATTTTATCATTCAGTCTTTAGTTTTCCATTCTGTGTTGATCTTGTTCTGTCTAATAAATACCTCAGAAACTGACTCCGACTCTGCATGTGGCTCATGTCCCTGCACTTCACCTAGCAGAAAAATGCTGTTGGGGGACGCATAGTGTTCAAATTGAAGTCAGGGTGGATGTAATGATTTGTTAGACTGATATATGGCTCTGTGGTGTGGCTTGACCACATGTCTGGTGTAGTGGTAATGTATTCGGCTGGACCCATCATTTGCAACTTCCTCACAGCACTAATTATACCGGGCAGGACCATCATCTATAGCTTTCTAGTTGACCAATGCTCCTTTTTCGTCATCCTAGCTGTAGTTGAACTAAAGTCACAGACCAGGGGGAGTGAGTTTGGCGTTTTAGGGAGGGGCGAAAGTGCCCCGTTTTGAAAAAAAAAATTGTGCACGGTTTTCATAAAGAAAATACATTATATTTTGTTTTTATTATTGTTGGGAGCCATGATCGTAATTGATATAGTAAATTCAATTTCAATTCATTTGCACAGCCCTGCTATTAAACCTGATGCTAATAGGTCTAACATAATGTGTTAAGTGTCACAGTCCAGTTACCAAGCGATGCTCAAATAACAATCCATATACTCAGTGAAGGAAGAAATTATTTGATCCCCTGCAGATTTTTAATTTTTTATGAATGTTAAAAGACAGAATAACAACAACAAAAATCCAGAATAACTCATTTCAAAATACAAATGAATTCAATATGCAAATCAACAAAGTTGTCACAAAGGGCTTTTACAAACACCCAGCTTTTTTATTTTCAAAACCTTTGCCTCTGATATGCCTAAAGTTGTGGCTATGTTTTGTATTACGTTGTATATTTTCTTCAACGGATCTGTACAGTAAAACAGTCAGAAAATGGAGACAATCCCACAGGGTTTCCCCACCATAGTCAGAAGAAATACATTTTATGCACTGTTTTATTACGCACGTGTAACTTTTCTCTCTCCTAACTGCTTAACGATTTGTCATTTCTCCAAAATTGTCATTATTACCTAAACATCAATTGCATGCCGGGGGCTCCCAATACATGGAACCTGTTCCCAGATGTAATGGCGATATGTAATGCCGATATTCATCTGTTTTTTAAGAACAACCCTCTAAACCCTCTATAAAGATCATTGACTGGTCGCTAGTTAAAGGTAGTCATTTTAACTGCAGAGAGGGAGTACCTCACCAAGCACATAATTACAGCTGTGCCAATTATCAGCCTTTCAACTGCCAATTACGTTCGTCTCTCTTCTGTGTCGGCCTCTTTACTGCCAGGGAAAAAGGAAGCGGGACATACAGGTTTGCCTCATCTAGTACTCAAAGGGGAAATCGACACGTGCCCCAAGACATTTGCATTTGCTGCATAATGAAATAATAAGTCAAGCTAAAGCTTTTCTCATTCAAGTGCAAAGTGAAATAGAATAATTATTGGGGATCAAATTTAGCAGAAAAAGCCATGAATATTTCCCAGGTGAGCCTGAAAAGAGCTCATCACGCATTCCGCGTAGTCGTCGAGTTAAACCGCCCCGCCTGATTGAATCTGTTGTGGTTCCTGTGGTCCTCCTGTGAGGTGTTTGCGGCTCAGCCTGCTCAGAAGTTGTTTGTGGACTCAGCGAATATCTGCGCTGCCAGAAGGAAACAGCCACTGGAGACGGTCTATCTTTAAACCTGAGGGAAAACATGGTTTGTGTTGGCAGAGTGTTGTAGCTTGCTGATGGGCCCCTGTGCTCCCTATGGGACTGATAAGATAAGAACAGACCGTAACAGCAATTTGCTCCTTCAGCAGCCTTTTGGTTGGAGGGAGAGTATGTGGAGAGGTCACTGATGGGGTTTTCTGAACGTGCTAGCCAGAGTATCTGCCAGACCCGTACATAACCGCTCCCTCACAAAACAGCCGCGGTTTTGAAACAAAATACACATCAGAAGCGTCTTCTTCTGTTACCAGCTATTTTTATTTTCGCAACCACATCGACGCCGCCTCCCGTCGCCACTGAAATGAACTATTGTTTTGGATAACGCAGAGTGCATCCACCGGCCGCGGAAGGGAGGCGGGCCCGGATAAAGCGTCGGAACAAACAACTCGTCAACTCCAGAACGTTCCGCCGAGGTCTTAATAATTGGCTCTGATGAGAGGTGGCAATGTCTCCACTTGTCGGAGTGGGCGATACAGCCGTAAGGGTTTTCTAAACCAAGGAAAGAGGGTGATAATGGCAGTGGAACCAGGGTTGATGAGTGGCCCCGTCCTCCGCTTCCACTGAGAACAATGTGCCATTATATAGCATTGTGTTGCCATTGGGAGCAGCCTCAAACCGCTACACAAATGATAAAACCTGCTGACTGATGGGAAACACACACTTCCTAGGTCCCGTGGGGATGCGCTGCATTTAGGCCAGAAGTTTGTCTATTCTTACTTATGCGTTCCATATTTGACCAGTGGGGTTTCATTGTAATGCTCATGGGAAGTACAACCGGTGTTTTACATTGAAGTCTTTGGGATTTGATCTACCAACCTTCTGGTTACGGGTCTGGGGTCCTCACCGCTAGGCAAGTTGTGAATAGGCATAGTGGATTGGCTGCATGACTTGGATAAAGGATTGAATCCCAATGTTTTTGTCCAAATATTGCTGTTACGGTTATGAGGTACGATTTGGGTGGATGCTGTCACTCCCGAATTAGAGATCTCAGTGGTAAAAGTGCACTGGAGGTAACACAGAGACTCGAGGGCACTTCATCGCAGGAATAGAGTCCATGTTTATGCGAGAAGACATCCTGCAGGTCTTAAATCTTAAGATCTAGAAGTACACTCTGAAGGTGGAGAGTATCTCAATCTCCTCTGTTGCCTGGTTGCACTGCTTTTTCGGTGCTCATATACAGACAGGCGACGAATAAAAGGAAAAGTCTGAATAAATGAGTGGAGGAACATAACAAATGCAGATGCTTCCAAGCAGGTGTACTGCATGATGCAATTAAGCAATTAATATCCAACCATGCTCCGCTGCATGTAGAAAAGAAATGCTGAGCAGGCCAAATGTACCTTTATTTTAGATCAAGATGGCTAGAGGAAAGGATCTAAGTGACTTTGTAAGAGGGTTCAGATTGATTTGGCAGGCATATAGAAATTAAACCATATGTAATGGGCTAATAACCTGAATAGAAGACACGTTAAAGGTCACTGATTTAGAAACATTTAACACCTATCACTGATTTTGAAGGTGCAGCCTGATTCAAAACAATATGTATATAATAATTTAATGCAATGGTGATTGCTTCGTTTGCTATGTTTGTGCGGTTGCTATAGCTAGTCAGGATAACTTCAACCCTTCAGGGTTATTTTCATCTGTGTAATTTAGTTTGTCGGTGCTAACATAAAGCCAGAACTATTGATAACCATGCTATTGTGTATATGTATCTTGATGCCTCTAGCTTTAGCAGACGTCTTCGCTAGCAGTTGTATTGTGAACTCAAACTAACATTGAAAACAAATTGTCAGGGTATTAAAGCAGCCTACACAAATGCTAACAGCACCCACAAGAAAAGCAAACGGACAATGGCATGTTCCTCTCAGATCAAGCATCTTATTCAACGTCATTTTCAGGGTGCCAGTGGACAAAGTGTTCCCAGTAGTTTCCGGTTGTTCACAAATCAATTACCGTAATTTCCGGACTATTGAGCGCTCCTGAATATAAGCCACACCCACTGAATTTAAAAATATATATTATTTTGAACATAAATAAGCCGCACTGGTCTATAAGCCGCACGTGCCTACCGGTACATTGAAACAAATTAACTTTACACACGCTTTAACGAAACACGGCTTGTAACATAAATAAATACGCTTTAACGAAACACGGGTTGTACTGTTCTCTCAACGTGTTTTACTCCTATTGAGTATTAACATAAATAAACAGCCAAACTCTTTTCAACGAGCCAAGTGAGGGAGCGCACTTGCTCCTTTAATTACTTCCACATAGTAATCAACTTGACATCACTGACACAGAGTGAAACTAAAAAAGAGAATACATGATGGACTTAATGAATTACTATTAACAACAAGCAAACGTGCTACTACCGTTATCTGCATAGCTACAATACTTTAAGAAACTAACAAGCTAGCATGTCGTCTTACTTCCTGTTTCCTCCTTTACACTGAACGTAGTACCGTAATACTTAGAATAGAGGAACCAACTCAATTACCTTAACGATAACAGCGCTATCAACAAATGATATTTAACAACGTCACAGAATGTTTTTTTCTTTATGTGAAAGCGGGAAAAATCCATATATTAGCCGCGTCGTTGTTTAAGCCGCATGGTTCAAGGCATGGGAAAAAAGTTGCGGCTTATAGTCCGGAAATTACGGTAAACAGCTGTATTCTTCCATAGGATCCAGGCTAAGACAAGGGAACTGCGGCAGAGGCAGGCGCGAGAGAGGGACTACGCCGAGATCCTGGACGTTAACTCCGGCCGGGATGAGGAGCACCCGTATGCCGGCATCGGGCCCCTGGACACGTCCATGGACAGCGGACACAGCTGGCCGCAGAGCCCCCGAGACGACCCCCGCCACCAAGACCCCTCGCTCTACACAGGAGTCGGCAAAGGCCGCAACGCCAACGGACGCCCTCCCTCAGTTGATAGGTAGGGGGCTCCACATCTGTCCTCACCTCATTACTGCACCATTGTGTCCCAAACCAAAGGATGTGACTTGTTCCACAACCGGTGCGCTACGATATATCAATGCTAATTATTTCCTGTTGGTTTCATATCCCAGAGAATCTGTATGGGGTCAACCATTTTGACAGCAAACCATGTGCAAGTTAATTGACCTGTTTGCCGATTGATTGGTCATCGCGCGTGCTTTGTCCAGGTCGGTTAAACCAATAACACGGACTGTCGCACCGTGACCTCCCACCCCCCAACCGGCACTAAATATGAATACCAGTCACCCACGGGCCCTCTGTCCACAGTGGTAGTCAAGTGACTGCAATCCAAATCGCTCTCTACTCCCAATACAGCGCTCCTAGGGCCTCGGTTTAAAGTGCACTATTTTGGGAATAGGGTGGAACCTGTATTTCACTGAAGGTCTGCAAGACCCGAAGGCCATCTGGGATTATTTGTCTATTGTGTGAATTCAGTCAAACCCGTGTGTTCATACTCATGTCCCTCTGCTCACAACCTTTTAGAAATGATTCATACTTGATGCATTATTGATCTTTAATACATAGAGAGGATTGCCCTAGAGAACGCTGTGATCGAATGCAGATGTTTGATTGCAAATTTTTGTAGGTTTAATAGTGCCAAATATCACCCTGTTGCCTAATAAGTACTCATGGATTGATGAAAAAGGGGGCTATTTTCCATTCGGTTTTAATTAGACGTCTGGAATTGATCTGGCTTTTGGAAACGTTTAACTGCAACATAGTGGCGGAAATATTAAACAACAGCATTTGTTTTAGCTGCGGGGTGTTTAATTTGATTGTGAAGTTGGCCTACCTTCCTGTTTGTGATTTTTATGTAGTCCCAGTTAGTAATATTCTCTCCCGGTGTTTTCCACGGAGTTCTGCCTCCACCGTCGTAATAACATGTCAAGGAGAACGTGTGCCGTATAATGACTGTATCTGTGTACCGTTTACTCTTCACAAAACAGCTTCTCTCGAGATTTAATCAAGACTTTGTGTCAGCTGCATTTCTTTTCGACAAAAAAGGAGCAAGTGACAACAAACGTTTACTAAGAGGAGTTGTTATCGGAACCAGGAAGTGGAAACCAGGAAGTGTGTTTCCTTTTGGACCACTTCACAGCGTAGGAAGAGCGTAACAGCCCACCATAGAAGTTAGAGGAATGTGGAATCGGAAGCATTCCCTAGGTCTAGTAGTGGGAATGTTTTCTCCGGTATCCCCTGCCATAGACATTATACAAACTAAGGAAAGCTGAAAGTTTAGAAGAAAAGTCTTTCATTTATTAATATATTTTACAAGGATATTATGTACTAGTTTTTTGTACTTTAATTGTGCCTCAGAACCTATATGTCTCTGGTTGATTTGAGGACCCAACGTAAATGACCTACTGGCTTAATTCCTATAAGCTTCTGCAATACTGACAGGTAGTGCACTTTCCAAACCGTGCCCCTGTCTTTCTCATGTCAGAATGGTTCAGCTAGCAGGCCGTGCTCTCACTCTCCAACTCCTCTCAGAGGAATAAAATCTCTAATTTCCCTGTGTTCCCGTTCTGCAGGGAAGGAAAACAAACCTTCAGCTGCGTAAATATACAGAGGAATTCGTTTTCTTACAGTCCAGTTTCTTTTTAAAACAACGTCGTCCCGATCCGAAATTAAATTTTAACAGCAAAGCGTAAAACTGGTTATCCCGGACCTTCATGAAACCCAGGGGAGATGTCGCCCACTTTCTCGACTGAGAGAGCATACTGTTAAAACTGTGCCCACTTTCCACCCTATTCCCTTTGTAGGGCACTAGGTAATCCAATAGGGCCTCTGTAAAAAGCAGTGCATCATTCAACTGGTTTTGAGAAAGAACCCGACTTTTCTAACATTGAAACCAAACACTGCTTTTTTTGGAGTACTTTGGGGAAATTATTTATTGCACTGGACATATCATGGCTATAGCAACACGTCAAGAATGACATTTTTCACACTGATTTAATCTGTCTTGTTCCTCTGTCAAGTTGCATAACTTCTCCTGGATGTTGTAGTTGGTCTAACTTGCTCCGACCATCTGCCAAAGAAAATCTTTTGCAAGGCTCCAACTTTTATCTGTAAACTTTTTCCACAATATATGTGTGTATATTTCACATGGACTTGAGTTAACATTTGACTGCTGATGTTATTTTTCATACTCTTGGGAGTTTAACCTCCAAATTGACAGTAAAAAGAATTTCACCAAAAGATTTCATGTATCAATTAATCTGGCGGTTTGGCAGTCAGGCAAGTTGATCCACTGGATCAGTTCTCAATAATTATCTGGCCAAAGAAAGAAACATGTTAAAAAAGCACATCTACCATCTAACCAATCCATGTTATGCACTCATAGGCCAGTTATCTGGTACTGTGTACTTGGTTGTTAAAGCAATTATCTCATGTTGCTACAACTCAACATTTAAAACATGCAGATAAGGTCAAGATATGTAGCTGTTGTTTGGCCAATAATTTAAGTGCAGAGGACACTTGATCTAAGACATTTTGACCATGGTTTGATTGTTGGTGCCAGATGTGGTGGTTCCAGGTTCTCAGAAACTGACCTCCTGGGATTTTCCAGCACTACTGTCTCGACTTTAGTCTCCGCCTTCAATTTGTTAAGTCCAGATCCAACAATTCATGAATTTAGCATGGCAAGGAAAGCCTTCCTCCTACTGATAGAAGCAACATATTTGGTCACGTCATGCCTCTACTCAACCACAGGAGTTTTATGAATCAATGGGTCAAGCAGCTGAAGTAGTGGTACTGGGATGTACAGTGAAGGTTCTGGAGTATGTTTGGGCCCTATACGTGAGTGGCGTTTTTTCACAGGGGGTCGTGTCATTATTGTTCCATCAGCTTTGCGGATTAATAGAAAAGGCAGTTTAATTTGACCCCGCCCTGGGTTTGTGTGTGTGTAAGTGTGTGTATGTAATAGTCTGTGTGTATGTAAGTGTGTGTGTGTGTGTGTGCACGCCTGAGCGCAGCTAATTCCCACATTCAGCGTGAGTACACACATGGCTAATCTCCTTTCATTCAGACAGAGAGCTTTCAGATCCCCAGCAGGACCCAGATCCAGAGTAGCACACAAACATACACATAATCACGCGGCGGATTGAGCCACTTACCATGACGACGCCAAAAACCAAATGCCCGACAATTTAATCGGCAAAATCATCAGCTGTCGAGAATGCGAAGTAACTTTAAGATAAAGGGAAACAAAGTGCGTTTCGCCTCAAAGCTATTCCTCGCCCACCTCCCCCTCCGAAAATAAAATCTACTGGATAAGCAACAGACACGTATAAATCTCCCGAAGCCAGTTATGAGAGATCAGACTGGCATCCAATAATCCACTTATCTCGTCACATCCGTATTCATTTTGCCGATGTCCGTCTCATTGCAGGGGTTCATGTGATAAAGCGTAATCCAATGGCTGACCTCATGCTAATGTGCCCATCTGCTTTACAGAGCTCAATCCGCTTTTGACATATGTATACTGCAGCGGTTACGTCCCAAATGGCATCCCTGGCCCCATCTATTATGCCACTTTTGACCAGGGCTAGACAACGTGGGGCACTAAAGAGGGCACAGGGTGCCATATTGGACTCACAGTGTTTCCAAGCAGCTGTTTGGATAGGTAATGTTGTGATTAAGGGTTTATTACTGGGTGGTTCCTTTTTACTTAAACCATCATGCGTTGTATTAGGTATAATACATGACAGAGGGTTTAATATGTGGCTCAAGACTTTCCATCTGCCCAGTCTTTAGTCTTTAGTGGACGTTGGACAGTGTGCCTCTGTGGTCAGTCCTTGAGCTAAATCCCCTTTAATTTCACCGGTCTGGGTAAGTTCTTGCTTTAAACGCTTCAGCTCAGTAGCAAAGCATTCCTCAACGAGATCCCGATGCTCTTAGCTACCTTGACAACCCCAAGAGAGGGTTGTGTGAATGTAAGCGGGCTGGGAGAGGGAAAGGACCAAGTCAATACGTGCATTATTGGACAATAGTTGCAAATGGTACCCTACTTCCTATATAGTCCACTGCTCTCGACCATTTGGGGCTGTTGTGTCATTTGGGACTCATACTGTCTCTACTGACATTAGGTTAAGTCACAAATCTGTTTTACTGTATCTGTGTCTGGGTGTTTTCATGCTTGATAAGGATTACTTCTGCTTATAACACACACACACACATGCACACACTAATGTAGAGTAAAGCAGGTTAGAGCCCTGAAATGGCTGCTGTTTCCTCCACCCTAAGGGGGACGGGTAAAATTAAAGGCTGATCGGGTTATAGGCCACTCCATCGCTGCTTACAGTAATGGATGTCTGAATTAGGAGACATTGCAGACAGAGCTTATTTGGCTTTTCGTTATGTCCAATCTGGACTATTTATACATTCAGAACACAGAGATGGATAGAGTGTACCAAGAAAACATTACTATTATTGTCATAATATGTAGGCGTCAGGGACAAACAGCAATGTCCTTTTGTAACAAAATGGCGGCATACATTTTCAGTTTGGGTTACCGTAAAATTCCCACGATAGGAATTATGTGGCAAATTGTGTCTGGCCCATCCAGTAAGAGATTGAGAGCTTGTCCGCATTTCAGGGCGATTTGACGTTTAACCTGAACACCGCAGATGACAGCAAACTGATTAACACAGAACATGTGGACCACACACACACACACACACACACACACAGGGAAGAGTGAGAAATCAAGGCAGGTCAGCACCACTGTATCGGAATAACCTGTAGTCACTCAGGGGCAGTTGGGTAACAGTCTGTCTGTCTGTCTGCCTGCCTGCCCGGGCCTGTCTGTCTGTCTGTCTGCCCGGGCCTGTCTGTCTGCCCGGGCCTGTCTGTGAGCCCGGGCCTGTCTGTGAGCCCGGGCCTGTCTGTGAGCCCGGGCCTGTCTGTGAGCCCGGGCCTGTCTGTGAGCCCGGGCCTGTCTGTGAGCCCGGGCCTGTCTGTGAGCCCGGGCCTGTCTGTGAGCCCGGGCCTGTCTGTGAGCCCGGGCCTGTCTGTGAGCCCGGGCCTGTCTGTGAGCCCGGGCCTGTCTGTGAGCCCGGGCCTGTCTGTGAGCCCGGGCCTGTCTGTCTGCCCGGGCCTGTCTGTGAGCCCGGGCCTGTCTGTGAGCCCGGGCCTGTCTGTGAGCCCGGGCCTGTCTGTGAGCCCGGGCCTGTCTGTCTGCCCGGGCCTGTCTGTCTGCCCGGGCCTGTCTGTCTGCCCGGGCCTGTCTGTCTGCCCGGGCCTGTCTGTCTGCCCGGGCCTGTCTGTCTGCCCGGGCCTGTCTGTCTGCCCGGGCCTGTCTGTCTGCCCGGGCCTGTCTGTCTGCCCGGGCCTGTCTGTCTGCCCGGGCCTGTCTGTCTGCCCGGGCCTGTCTGTCTGCCCGGGCCTGTCTGTCTGCCCGGGCCTGTCTGTCTGCCCGGGCCTGTCTGTCTGCCCGGGCCTGTCTGTCTGCCCGGGCCTGTCTGTCTGCCCGGGCCTGTCTGTCTGCCCGGGCCTGTCTGTCTGCCCGGGCCTGTCTGTCTGCCCGGGCCTGTCTGTCTGCCCGGGCCTGTCTGTCTGCCCGGGCCTGTCTGTCTGCCCGGGCCTGTCTGTCTGCCCGGGCCTGTCTGTCTGCCCGGGCCTGTCTGTCTGCCCGGGCCTGTCTGTCTGCCCGGGCCTGTCTGTCCGCCCGGGCCTGTCTGTCTGTCTGTCTGTCCGCCCTGGCCTGTCTGTCTGTCTGTCTGTCTGTCCGCCCTGGCCTGTCTGTCTGTCTGCCCGGGCCTGTCTGCCTTGCTCATTATTGACCACAACTAATGACCATGTCTCATGTCTGGCAGCATGATGTCATACTCTTTCCTCTCATATCGGGTGCCGGCTGGCGGAATGCTTATTGAAGCTAAACTCACCAGCAGAGCTCCATACTGATATGTTGTGGTTGGATTTAATTATGTGGGCTTCCCACCGGGGTCACTCTGAAGCCCTAGCCTGTGACAGCAACGCAAATGTGGAGGAAGAAAAAGAAAAACCGCCATAGTTTTCTATTTAAATGTTTACGCTGTTTGATCACGATGTTCTCTGTTCGTCACAAACCCGTAGACTCACCATTAATGTCCGTCAGCGCCCGTACTGCTGACTGCTTGGACAGCGGTCTCAGCGTTCACCACAAACGGCGCATGCTGCTATGAACCTGTCTTAATGCCACTGGCGGACTTATGTGGTATGTTTAAGACCGTGACTTCTGCACTTATGGATTCGGGTGTGATTCTGGTCTTCCTCTCAAGCTAATACCTTCATAGAATCCAGCTCACGAGGAAGATCCTGTTCATCACTCTATTCCAAATCGTACATCTTGGTTGTAGAGTTCGCACGTCTGAGTGTCCCCGTCACCCAGACATGGATTCAAACGATCTGATCTCAGCCCTGTTTATGAAATTAGCCTCAGGAAATGGAACCAATAGAACAGTCGAAGGACGGGTCAGTGTCAGCTCACGAGACGCTCCAGGGAAGCTAGCACACCTTCAAAGTTTAAATGTTTTCAATATATTTTGTGGGCCATGTCTGCTCTTCCCACCGATGATTAGATCCGATAACGGGGTGATAAAAGAGGACAATGATGAAGGGATGTTTGATGGTGACACTGTTAAATGTGGCGTGTCCGTGTGACTGTGTTTGAGTGCTGAGATCGTAGGGAACGACAACACAGGGGGGTGGGGTCTTTACACAATCCAGATTTGAGTCGTTCCCAGAGGAGAGTTTCGACAGAGATGCTGACAGATGCTGCTGGCTTTTATTCAGGCTGACTGGTCTTAGTTAGCGATTCGTGGGATCTGAAATTCTCTGTCCCAAGCTGAACTTTCTGGATCCAGAGCCCGGTTCACACGTGGTGCCCTACATAGGCGATGGATTGTCATTTGGGATGCTGATCTGGTTGAGGGCTGAGGGCACTTTGATGAGCGTCGTTTTGGGACTCACAATGACAGTCCTGTTTATCCTTTTCGGAATGGCAGGTACACAACCCTTGTTAGTTTAACGGGCAACTATTTGAATATGTGGAATTTCGAGGAGACCGACAACAATTACAACAATCTATATTTCTCACACTTCAATACAAAACATATTGGTAATTCTTCCACCGCCCACACGGCAGTTAACACGGCAGTTACTCGATATTTGCAATTGTATTCCTGTGTTTCCGACACTTTGTATACTATTTAGAAACTGTCCTCGCTTCCCATCAAGATACCTGGAGCGGCCGAGAAAAAGCAAAACCCACTCGACGAAATCCCTCAGACGCAGGCAGGCGTTGACAGTCACATCGCCAGCGAGACAACGTTTTATTCCGCTAGCGACGAGCCCGGCCCTGCGTCGGACACACGCCCCACGCCGTTCTCCGTGCCGCTCTTCTACGAGGTGTCACATTCGGTCTGTTCGATTATTAGATCTGTCTAATAGGCTCCCTGGGACGCGGTGGGGGGAAGAAAACAGTGGAGATGGGGATAAAACACTAGCTTTCATCAGCGACTGGTATCAGCGATTCCCTTTGATCTGAGAGAAGGGGAATCGGTGTTTGGTTTTTGCATTCCCTCAAGAACACGCCACAGAAACGGTAGATGATGTAAGCCAACCAGTTCTGTTGTATCTTCTCAGCTCATTCTTTAACTATTTGCTCTGCAAACAATCTTCTCTACACACATCAAAAGCATTGCGAAGCCTTTTTTTTCCCACCGCAAAATTTATGATATACATGTTTGATCTGTTGTGTTTTTAGCACGGGCGTTTATCGATTGTGTGAATGCGTGTGTTGGTACCGTAGCTTCTGGGCTGTTGTAATAAATTGCAATTGTGTTCCTAGAAGTGAATCATTGAAATGCTACCGAGTTCATTATTAATAAAAGGGTCTTCTTCTGTGTTCCTTCTCTCAACAACAACATGTGATGTCCTCTGGTTCGTGCCTTGTAGGTATTAGCATCTGTCCTGTGATGCCTGGGTGGTGCTCAAATGGTCACGTCTGTCTGATATTGGTGTAGGTCCCTGTGGGAAATTGTATGTTATTTTTAAACAGTTTACATACAATCTTTCAAATTTGTACTCTCGTTTGATCCCGGAAATCATTTAATGACGTTTTGTGTCATCGATGAAAAAGTGAATAAGACCACTTATTTGAAATAGTCCGGTGTTTGTAAGGACATTTCACTGACTCTACACTTTTGAACAGTAGTTTGTATTGTAAAAGTATCAATATTTTCAATGTTACCTCACAAATTCAGAACATTTAAAGCAACATGTATTCTTTTACCATATTGCCCAGCTCTATCGCACAAGTGTGCAGGATTTTTCACATCCCATCGCCATTCAGACAGTTTGATTTACAATTGTCCTTTTAATTCTCCATCACCCGCCCAGCTCCTTGTTGTGACAAAAGGAGCAGACAGTTACAGCGGGTGACGCTGTAGGCTCATGGATGTGAGGTGGCAAAGGAATTGGCCCTCTAAGCAGTAGCAGAAGGTAGCCTGGTTTGATAAGTGGGCGGTTGTGTGTACGTGTGCGTCGTTTACCTTGGGAAGAGATGCACTGTGTGAAGACACCAATCCAGTGGAGGGAGTGTGATGCTCTGACCAATGTCCTGCTGGGAAAACGTTCCGGGCACTCATGTGGACATCAGTATGACACGTGCCAACTACCCTAACATGGTTACACACCAAGTACACCGTATCATGGCAACGGTATTCCCTGATGTCCGTGTCCCCAGCAGGATTATGCGCCCTGCCACACTGCCCGCATTGTTCTGGAATGGTTTGAGGAACATGATGACGTGTTCAGAGTGTTGCTCCGGCTTCCTATTTTCCCAGATCTTAATCCAATGAAGCACCTGTGGGATGCGCTGGACTAAGAAGTCCGATCCATGGCTGCTTCACTCCGCAACTTACAGGACTTAAAGGATCTGCCCTCTTGTGTCCTTCAGGGCTCTTAAAAGGTTCCAGCCTTGGCCGGTCATAATGTTTTGGCTCACCCGTGAGTTTTTTCGCTTAATGAAATCTCTTGTGCTGCCTCATTGATATTACCGTATGGGTTTTTTGCTCAAGATGACAGATCTCTGCAAAGTAATCAACTATGTGTTTTAATTTGTCAAACATGTGAAATGAGTTGACAGGTTTACAATGGGGGTAAATCACAAAGGTTACTTTTCAACAGAATTGGAGTGTGTGTGTGTGTGTGTGTGTGTGTGTGTGTGTGTGTGTAAGTGTGTGTGTGTGTGTGTGTGTGTGTGTGTGTGTGTGTGTGTCTAAGTGTGTGTGTGTGTGTGTGTGTGTGTGTGTGTGTGTGTGTGTGTGTGTGTGTGTCTAAGTGTGTGTGTGTGTGTGTGTGTCTAAGTGTGTGTGTGTGTCTAAGTGTGTGTGTGTGTCTAAGTGTGTGTGTGTGTGTCTAAGTGTGTGTGTGTGTGTCTAAGTGTGTGTCTAAGTGTGTGTCTAAGTGTGTGTGTGTGTGTCTAAGTGTGTGTCTAAGTGTGTGTCTAAGTGTGTGTCTAAGTGTGTGTGTGTGTGTCTAAGTGTGTGTCTAAGTGTGTGTCTAAGTGTGTGTCTAAGTGTGTGTCTAAGTGTGTGTCTAAGTGTGTGTCTAAGTGTGTGTCTAAGTGTGTGTGTGTGTGTGTCTAAGTGTGTGTCTAAGTGTGTGTGTGTGTGTCTAAGTGTGTGTCTAAGTGTGTGTCTAAGTGTGTGTCTAAGTGTGTGTCTAAGTGTGTGTGTGTGTGTCTAAGTGTGTGTCTAAGTGTGTGTCTAAGTGTGTGTGTGTGTCTAAGTGTGTGTGTGTGTGTCTAAGTGTGTGTGTGTGTGTCTAAGTGTGTGTCTAAGTGTGTGTCTAAGTGTGTGTGTGTGTGTCTAAGTGTGTGTGTGTGTGTGTGTCTAAGTGTGTGTGTGTGTGTGTGTCTAAGTGTGTGTGTGTGTGTGTGTGTCTAAGTGTGCGTTTGCATGTCACCCTTACTCCAAACTGTATCGAAATGAAATTACTTTGGTTGTTGTTTGCGTGCAAAGCCTTCCTCCTAATGAATATCAGGATGTCTTCCAAATGTCTCCCTCTTCTCTGTTTTAGTGCACTAGGTTGCCATTTGGGCCAACTGTCGATGGCTTAGGGGACCGCGGTTTCACCCACGCACTTCAAAGCAATTACTTCTCTAGCCTACGAAAGTTCCCCGAAAAAGTTGTTTTCTTTGTTTAATTAAATGAGATGATTTAACTGAAAAAGCAATTTGGCTAGTTAGGGATGGAGTCTGCTGATCTAAGGCCCACTGGGTTTTCATTCAGACTATTTGAATAAATGACAAAAGTGTATCTGGCATAGCAAGTGTGTTCAGTTTTTTTCGACTTGACAAATGTTTGACTCGACTTTCAATGTATTGATATCTGAGGATCTATTGCTTTCATTGTGAAGCCGAAGAAATGGGTTCGCAGGAGGATGTGGGAAAGCTATGAAGCTAGCATCTGCTGTTTGGAGATTGCCGAGGCAATAGCTATCTAAACAGAACACAAACCAATCAGTCATTTTAAATCCCTCTTTTGTTATGCTAATCTAGCATTGTGTGAAGTACTGTGTACTGTACGACTTTGTTCAAACTAAGGGTGTGATTAGCATTTGTCAATTCTAGGAACCTGTTTTGACATTGAATCATGAAATGAGCAAAACAATTAAGAATTCCGATAGCGGACCTTGAATATTGAGGCTGTGAAGTCACTGCCTCACAGTGAGCCAATTCTATGCTAGACCGGGGTTTGAATCCTGCATGTAATGTAGCCCATTCCTACGCTGCCTAAGGATGCAGGTATAGACTCCCTGGTTAAGCGACCAGCGTAATAAGAACCAGATCCACGTCGGATTTGAACCAGGATTTGACTTCAGAAGACATACCTTGACATCGACTGTCCCGATTCAGCTAAGAGCTTCTGAAACGAGGCAACGCTTTAATCAGAAATTGGAAAATCCTTGTTACCCATATGGTTTTGGTCTTTTTGTCTGAGTGCAAGGCACCGCTTCGGCCCTTAGACAAACATGAAGACATGCAAGTGAATATTTGCTGCAGATCATTCATCACTTTCACACCCCAGCGGTTTTACGTTGATTGAATGAGATTTAACGAATCATAATGACTCTTATTTTGTGGCATTTCCTAGAGCTCAGACGATGCACATGCTATCCATTACATGTCTGACTGTTGAGACGACCCAGAACAGGTCCGTTTGGACTGCCGAGGTCTCACCGCTGAAGGCAGAAGCAGCACGGTGTACCAAATGGCACCCTGTCCACTAAACACTGCACTACATTAGATCAGGTCAAAAATAGGGCACTTTGTAGTGGACGTGCTGCCATTCGGGATACTGCCCCGGTCTCCTTCCCCTAGGTTTGTATGTGGGGTTTGAGGGGGCGAGGACAGGCCTGTTGGGTGATCCAGAGCTTACTGTGGACAAGCCGTTTTGTTGGTGGTTGGGAGAGTGGAAGCCTATGTGGGTAGTGCAGGGACCAGTCCTAGATATTGTGTTGACAGTTTGTGTGTGCGCGTGCGAGCGTGTGTGTGTGTGTGTGTGTGTGTGTGTGTGTGGTGTGTGTGTGTGTGTGTGTGCGTGCGTGCGCGTAGGGTCTGGAGAAGCAGAACGTTGTGTGGTTTCCCATCTCTCTCCCAGTATGCAGGTGTTAACACACAGACAGGCGTCCAGTCCTCAGCACCTGAGAGTTGTGGGTGCCGACTAGGTTCCTCTTTGATCAGCTAGTTAGATAAAAAAAAAGTTCCACAATGGGACCCAGTCTCTTATACGTCTGATAAATTGGACGTATTTTGTACTTGTGGTTTGACTGTTTCTCATCGTTAATGTATTTTATGATAGCAAAACTTAAAAAAAAAAAGCTAAATCGCTGCAAAATCACCATCGAGCAACATCTTAACCATAATGTTATAATGTTGTTTGGCGGGTTTTATGATTTTCTGTTTTAAACGTGCCTAGTAACTGTGTAACGTGAAAGTGAACCCTGTCCCCGAAGAAATCCACTACTCCTATTGACTAGGTCCAGGTCTGGTCGTATGGGAATGTAGAGCCGATGAACTGTCTGTGTGCTCATGGTCTGTCTGCGTTGTTTAGCAGCGATCACTGTCATGGTAAGGTTACCTCTAAGGACATCCAGAACAATATATTTACTCAGACTATTTATTTTGTACTTTACTCCGTAGTCCTGAATGGTGCCAAGAGTAATTGCTTGTGCTGATAGTTGTGCACTATTTACAGAATAGGCTGCTGTTTCTTATGCAGTCCCAGGTCTATTGATCTGGGGGTGTTTTGCCCCGGATAATAAATGAACACTGGCCCACACCTCATCCACCTCTAGTCTGTTAGCACAAATAATGACTAATCAATATGCACTGGAGTCCCGGCGAACATCCTTTTAACACATGATTTATTCCGCGGCTACACAGTGAGGCGCTCAGGCTAGTCACTTCGCTTCCAACCAATCAATTTACCCAATCGACTAAGGGGCCCTTCATCGTATCCAATTATTTCTGATCCTCTTTGTTTTTTGTATTTCATTTTTATTGGTCCGTTCAGGATTCCGCGGCCCCTATCCAGGCAGACGTGACCTCGGTGACGCAATCAGATTGGCCGTGTCGTTACTTGTAACGTGTGCGCCTATTGAATATTGATAGCTCACTGTCGCCTGTTACAGACAGAGCGGTTGGCTGACGTGCGCTTTTTCTACTTTATAGCCTTCATTCACTCTGTCTGTCTGGGTCAGAGTGACTGGAATGTCTTCAGGGATTCTCCCCCCGGTTGGGTCAATGTCATGGGTAGAATTCAGCTATACACTGAGTGTTTGAAGTCGTGAACGCTTATTGGCTTACGGTTGTGTTATACGAGATCCTAATGTATATAATGGTCTTCTGTTTTATTGCTTTAATATACAATAGTGTACTACGTTTGACTAGAGCCTTTTAAGAGAGCTGCTGGTTTTAACTAGGAGGCTACATAGGGAACGTAGGGCTAAATTTAAACCACACCATTGGAGCAAACGGAGGGCATATGATTCCTCCCCAGAGGTTTCTCTCCGTGGCAGCATTGGCCTGATCTCAGGGAGCGAGGTCATACTGGGCTGACTCGTGCCACCCATTCCTCACCGATACAGGAAACAGCCATGAAAACCAAACGGTCGGAAATCGCCTCTCTCTCTCTGTGTGAACTGCCCGGCTTATGCCCTAGAGGAGATATTACACGTCTATTACTCAGAACCTACTACAAAGAGTACTTCGTTCCCTTGTAAATATGCGTGAACCAAAGAGACCTCAGCAGAGATGTGATTCATATTAACTCTGTGTCACAGTTTGTGTTGCTTCTGACTAGTCTTGAATTAAGGGATGTATTTTAGTATTTTAATACCGTTTGTTCCAGGTGACTGCTCCGTGTAATCCGTTAATATGACAGTGGGGGCACAGCTGTGATCCTCCATCGGGATTAGAAGTCCTACATTTCTATATCATATTGCTCCGGTTCTCTTGTTACGGTGATTTTATGAGGCATTTATTTTCTGCAACTTCTTGTCAACGTATATAATAACACTTGTTTTGGTTCTCCCTTCTCTCGTTACCCATGTGGCTTTTGCATGCTTCTTGGACGTGGCAACTCAGGGAAACGATAAAGGTACTGTATGAACCGTTTGTAGTATGCAGTAGTTTTAGTTTTTAGTTTGTTAGTATAAAATCCACTTCATGAAGAAGCAATACTGCCCGTGGCGTTGACAGTATTTGACTATTTCTTTATTAAGTGTTCCCCTTGTCCCATGTACCCTGACACGTAGTGGACGCATTACACTCATGTGTTTGAATTGCAACATGCACATCTACATAGTTCAGGGGGTGTACATACTCTATCCATCAGCCACGTGGCAGAAGGGCTGTTGTGATATCAGGTTCGCCCGGACCATGTAATCATATCTATTACGGTCCGAAAGGTTGCCATTCCTACTCGGAGACGGTTTGTGAACTTGGACTTGGAGACGTAAATCTCCCTGAACAGTCTTCTTCTGTGCCTTCAGATAGCAGCACAAACTCTCGTACGGACATCATGTTATCTCCTGTTATTTCCACTGCGTTGTTCTGCTGCTTTCTGGTTCTGGTCCAGTGTGACTGGTGCACCGTTTCCTGGGGCCTGTGAGCTGACGGCTCAATAAGGGAGTAATGTGGCCAATGACCAGAGAAATGGAGGGAGTAATGTGGCCAATCACCAGAGACATGGAGGGAGTAATGTGGCCAATCACCAGAGACATGGAGGGAGTAATGTGGCCAATCACCAGAGAAATGGAGGGAGTAATGTGGCCAATCACCAGAGACATGGAGGGAGTAATGTGGCCAATCACCAGAGACATGGAGGGAGTAATGTGGCCAATCACCAGAGACATGGCGGGAGTAATTTGGCCAATCACCAGAGACATGGAGGGAGTAATGTGGCCAATCACCAGAGACATGGAGGGAGTAATTTGGCCAATCACCAGAGACATGGAGGGAGTAATGTGGCCAATCACCAGAGACATGGAGGGTTTGTGTCCTAAATAGTGCCCTATTCCCTATATAGAGCCCAGTGGAACCTGGACCAAAGTAGGGCCAAGCCCAAGACTAGGGTCCTGGTTTAGGAGGCAGTTTGGAACCTGTTAGGTGGTCCTGGGGCCAAGTCCTGGGGGGGCGCTGTGTGCCTTACAGACCTGCCTGTGAAGTCGCCACCTCAAGCTCCACACCCTGCACCCTTTAGCCTGGTCAAAAGTATTGCACTACATAGCAAATAGGGTGTGGAGTCAAGATGTAATGACAGTGGGGACGGGGTTTAAGTGGCTGTCCCTTGTAGCACCACTGTTATTTATGGGGCTGTGTAATGTGTATCAAACAGGCTTGTCAGCAGCCCACCATGAACAGCATCGAGGGATTAGTCCCGCTTCTCTCTGGGACTAGCCCCATTACTGCCCCCCTTTCCCCACCCCCCCTCTATCCCCACCCCCTATATCCCCACCCCCTATCCCCATCGCCACCCCCTATCCCCATCCCCCTATCCCCATGACCCCCTATCCCTATCGCCCCCATCCCCATCGCCCCCATCACCCCCCATCCCCATCGCCCCCATCCCCATCGCCCCCTATCCCCATCGCCCCCTATCCCCATCGCCCCCTATCTGCCATTCTCACCTCTCAGTACCTCCCTAACACTATTCCAGAACACCTCTCCTTAAGCCTGCCGTCTCTCCGCTGGCCCAGACCCATCAGCACAGCTGCTCTTTCTCCTCTCTGACCACTACCCCCCCCACCATCATTCTAACCCTACCTAGACTGACCATGTCCCCCCAGCCTGCCTTCCAATGGGAGACCTGTCAGCGTGTTCGCCACCCTCAGGCCTCATCCCCGTCTCGAGGGGTTTGAACCGCGGAGACAGGCCGACGTGAGCCTGCCAAAAGAGCTGACACGATTCCGGTAGATTCCCAGTCTGGCTCTTTGATGTGCCACTCTCGCTTGCTCTTGTCTGCACTCTCTACCCGTCGACACACAAGGCTCAGACACACACCTCCTGGCACGCTGAACTTTCCAGACGCATGACAGGTGTGCTAAGGCTTAGTTTGGAGAGAAACCTTTTTTAAGTGATGTCAGAGGTGAAAAAACCTTGAGGCGTTCAGTTGGTTACGGTGTGAATTTAACGCCTACCCGTCCAGGTGGTTGTGTGATTGCGATTATGGGTTGGTTATCTTTGACCAGCAACATCTCATCTTTTAACATACGTACCGAGGCATTTTCTATATATGACAGCGCTCAATCGGGTACGTTTTCATTTCATTTTCAACCAACTGCTCTTGAAGCAGGCCAGCCACGTTCGCTAGCGCCATCAGAGAGCCTGGCAACGCAGTAGGAGTGTGCTACACCCGTGGGCAGTCTCTCCTGGTACGCACAGTAAGAGAGCAGAACGACAGAGGGAATTTCAGAGACGTAAGCAGAGAGGAAACAGCGCTACGGTTTGGGTGTTTCGATTGCCCCGTTTTGGAAAGATTTGTCTTGGGGTATTAGGGTCAGAAAGGTCTTTGCGCCAGATCCTGGGAGAACAGACTCAGCCTGGTTCACTGCCTGGCACCTGTTGGGATTTTTCCCCTCTGGATCAAGTCGAAGGGTGCCCAAGATATCCTTAAGCCGAGCTGTCCTTCTCTCTGCTCTTTTCGAGATATAGAGAAAGTGTACCAGTCCCAACTGGCAACCTACTCTCTACACAGTGCACTACTTCTGGCGGAAGCCAGATAATTTCAGACAGTCGAGCGATATGCCAAGTCTGCGTGAGTTGTATTTGATATAATACATGCGGTACCAAAGTGATCCCAGAGCTTCAGAAATAACCCAGATGAAAATCTTCCACACTCCCTGTGATCTGTGAATAAGATTAGTTCACTTCATGTGTTTACTATATTTCTTTGGATGAGTCTCAAAGCACATTTCGTGTATAGCCTTTGTGAGAGAGCCGGTTGTGTTGTTTCCCCCCTAGGGGTTTCTGAAGCAGACTATTTGACTGGAAATTGTCTTTGTCCCTCTGTTTTGTTCTTTGTTTCCTAAATGTACTCTGCAAATTGTGGGAACATATCGTTTCAGGAAAATGTTTGGTGTAGTTGGCCCCCTTAATGCTACCATGTCCCCCTACAAAGGGCCCCTGAGCTCTAGTCAAAAGAAGTGCATTATGTACATAATAAGATGCTATTTGGGACCATCCTTTGTTTCTGTGTGTTGCACTTCTAAAAAGGAGACACCTCAGTGAGAATCCTGAAATTGTCAGGAGAGTCAATGTTTCCAATAAACGTGTAGAAACCTGTTCCAGTGTGAATTGAATACAGACTTGTATTGTTTTTGCTATTGATATCTAAAACAGGCTTGGTTTTACAGCTAGTCCTCACCGGCACAACTACACATCTTATTCCCTAGACGTCCATTTAGTGCACTTCTTTTCAACAGAGACAAGTCGCAACGAGTACACTCATTAGCGAATAGGGTGCCGTTCGGGTCGCGTACCGACTGAAACTGTTTCCGTGTCACATTGGGCGTCCATTACCATAGTTACCGTACCATCACCCAAATATGCTCGTTTTCTGTAGACTCAGTGCAGTCCCTGAACAAATATATGTATTCTTTTCCCCCTCTATTTTCACCTCAGCTTGTAGTCCGAGTGCGAGTCCTAAACGGCAACCTGATCTCCACATAGTGCACCACTATCACCCAGAGGCCTGTAGGCTCATTTATTCGGTATTATGGTGCAGCTTGGGATGGGTCTTAAACAGAGCCATCCCCTCGTGATGATAATGGCCTCTAATTTGATGATTTATCAGATTCTAGGCCAGGCTTCACGCGACTCCACCGACATGAAAGCCTCTGAAATTGGAACTATTACCCGGAAAAGGGCCATCAGTCACTTTGTGTTCTTTTTCCCCGTTCTTTTTTTTTTACGGAAACTGAAAAGCCGCACACCACCGCTTGCAGCGCAGATGGTCCGACGTAGAAATTGGACCGCTCCAATTCGATTTCCCCCCGCGTGCTGAAGTTATCTGTGGGCATTAGAATTATGCTATCAGTCAGAACCTTCACCCATTCCGCTCAAGAATTCCTATTAGAAGCATATTTACTCTTCGTCCTCGCTTGGCTTGTTTCCTTTCAGGTTCGTTGGCCTTAGCCCAGCCACATGGGACCCTTATCTGTTTCCAGTTGCTGCTTTCGGAAAAAGGATTATCTGTTTTTATTGCGTTGTATTGATGAGCGAAATCCCCCTTTTCATTTAGGTGAATAGCGTTTGCCTTCTTCCGAGGTATAGCCGGTACTGCTACAGATAAAGTCCAGATGATGACTAATGGGTTGGTTTCCGTTGTCTTCAGATTGGGTCTGTCATTTTACTGCCACTTAGAATGGCCAGTTGGATGTCCACCCATTTACCTATCTATTTTCCCCCCTCATTTCATCTTTATATGTATAGCGCTGCAGGAAACAGAAGTCTGCCTGTATCTGTAGTTTTGTGAAAACTGGCCTGACCTCTCCTCCACAAGAGGTCATTACCACAAACCTTACACGACTGTCAGATTCTAGAAAGTTCCGCTGTTCTGTTAGTTGGTTCACCTTCAATGTCCTGTTTCAAGGGACCCTTTTGTCAGTGAGTAACGTCCGTTGTCCAAAATGAATGTATGTGCCCTTGTTCAAAGTAGACAGATGTATAGTATATAGTGTGGTAATGTGACATCTAGTGTGTTCTGAGTTACATGGAGTGGGCATTATGTCTTGTTGTGCGTCAATAATCAAGACCAGTCGGTCGTACTCCAAGCTTCTGCCTGACAGAGGCGTTTCATCCCAAATATTCCATCGGTTCTCACTGTGGAATTAGATTATCTGCTGCGTCAGAGAACAACCCTTGTTGTTATTACTAATTAAAATATTTGACTAAAAGCTTAATTAAAAGTTCAACTGAACACAATCTCAGAGATGTAATACCCGGAGTAGGACCGTTTTGTCAACTACAATGCGAGCATTGAATAAACATTTTCTGATGTAGTTCCCGATACGGCCTAGCTGATAAGGAGAGTTGTGCACGACCCGAAGAGATGTTGTGCCTCAGCTCGAACCGGAGCCAGCCCTAGCAGTTGCTACTTGAGTAATGCTATCAGATCAAGGGAGACAGGGGTTTTTTTTTTTTACATCGGAACACAGCGTGGCAGCTGGTAGCTAGCTAAAGGCACACTCTCCACAGTGAAAAATGAATGGAGATGCTAAAGCTGATAATCTGGTTGTATTGATCGAGAGCTACTGGTGACATCCACTGAGACTCACTGACTGATGCCCTTGTTCAGTATGCTGATCTCGGGTCTCCAGCTCCTTGCTGTCTGCTACTGTGAACCAGCTCAAATAAATCCCTGTGAGCCGTGTTGCTTAACGGTTGGATCTTTGGGGCGGTGATCGTATGGTCAGCGGTTCGAATCCCCAGCTGGCCGGCTGAAAGATTCAATGTGTCCCTTGAGCTCCGCATATGTCATCAGAATATCTGTAATTGCGTCTGTTTTTTTCTGCACGACGTCACTGAAACCTAAGGCTTTTTAGGCCCTTGTTAAGTTTCAGTTAACTATCAAGGCACTCTCACAGTGATCTGGGATTAACAGTGTTAAAGTTCCATCGATTCTTCATTTGCCGCAGAGGCGGATCAATTCCCGAGTCGCCACACTGGCCTCGCTTAGCAATTTAGCAAGACGCCGGACATTTGCGGAGAAACGTGCTATTATTCGGTTTAGTTAGTTCTCCTATGAAAGTGATCATCTAGACGGCAAAAAAACCCTATTAATTTATTATGCATCTGTCTACTCGTTCAGTGAGCCCAGGGGTAATGGATTCAGCTAGCGTCCATGACGGGCCAAATTAGACTCTCTGTGCACGCTCCACCATGTTCTCAGACATGGCTCAAAACGCACACGCGTTGCTCAAAGGGCATAGCCTCTGGCTGACAGCCAACGTGCACTGCCAGCTTCGTCTCCGTACGCATCGGATTAAATATGAGGAGAGTTTACACACACACACTGCGCATTACAACCGGAACTCTGTTTCTTATGCCGGCTCTGTTTAAAGGTAACACGCTGTTGCTAGTTTCAATGCGCCTTGGCAGGACGCGGGCACAACTGCCTACCAGCTTCTCAAGATATTTGAGGGAAATTCCAGGCCATCTTCATTAACCAGGACGTCGCAAATTAAAGCGATTTATTCTAATTGTGTTACTCAAATCAGCTTTGTTTAATCAGATTGTGACAGAATGTTTTCGGTTCGTCGTCGTCACCCCTTTAATTTCACGGTGTAGGTTCAGTCGGCGTGAAATAACGAATGGCTGTTTTCAGTTTTGAAATGGCAGAGAGAACTGCACCACAGCGAAGCTTTCATTTGCTCCAGGACCAATAGTTTAAAGTAATTTAAGTCCTGCAGGACACAGACAACACTTTAACAGTAAAAATCACAATTCACAGGCAGATTAGATGTGATTTAATTAGGATGTTACATTTTCCAATGTGTTTTTCTCAGAACATTCTGAAACTGGCATACGTCACCCCTATTTTGCTTTGATCAAATCGTGATGTGGGATTGTTAGGTCGGCGATTTCTATATTGTCAACTCAGTGTGTTTAACATCATATTTTCCTGCTTTAAATTACAAGCCCAATGTTTCAATGGGGTTCCTGTGTTACAACAAACACGTTTGTTGAACAGCTTCTCCATTTGTCCTCATATACTCCTTTAACTAGGAAGGGAGAATTCAAAGCATGTCTTGCCCTCCTTGTTATAAGTAAGTTCTGTAATTCAAATCGCTACTCTGCAATACAGGCCGACGGGAAATGCAGGCATGCAAATTCGTGATTTATAATATCTCCCGTATCAGAAAAGCAGACAATGGTGGAACAAATAGTCCTCCTCGGTAATTCCTTTATGGAAAATGTAGGGCCTTCAGGCAGCAGGAATGTGTTCCCCATCTCTAGATAAACGCAACAAAAGCACGGGCAGCCAGAGAGGTAGGAAGCGATTGTGAGCGCAGCATTAATACGGCTCGTCCAACCCCCCCAATCTGCCATCCGTCTGAGAGCGATGACATAACGGCCCGCCGTCAAGGCCGGGATCGACTGGTGCGGCGCCACGTGTGATGGATGACGGTTGGATGACGGCGTGGCTACATAAAGGGTCGTAACAGAGGGAGAAAGACGGGCATCCCAAATGGCTCCCTGTTCGCTTTTCTACTGTCCTACTTCCGTGTACCACATTGGGACTAGGGGGATAGTTGAAACGCACCTAAAGGTAGGGGGGCTGGGCGGAGCCTCTGCCGTGTGCACACGCTACTGTCCGGGTTAATGGGGGCTCACATCATCACGTCAGTCAGTCAGTAGACCAATCACAGCTGTCGGAAATCACCCGGCTGTAATATATCTACCACGTTATGATTATGATCCCACCAATCACAAGCGAAGCTCTGAACGAGGGCCGATTACCAAAATAACCATGCGCCATGAAATTGAAATTTTGAAAATGCCTGTCGCGTATTTAAGCCATCAATAAGGAACGATCGATAAGGTTTTTAGGCGTCCATATTTTTGTCCTTATGATTGCAGTAGAGATATTACTCAGCGGCCAGTTTGAATGCGCCCATCTCGTACCGGATCTGACCCCGTTCCTCCAGAACAGCCTGGATGCGGGGCATGAATTTTACAAGCACCAAACATTCCGCTGGGATGTCGGTCCATCCTGACTCAACGGCATCGCTTGCTGCTGATTGGACGGCGGTACACTCATGCTGAGAACAGCCCTTCCAGTCTCCTCAAGTTAACTGAACTCGCTATCATGTTTCTAGGGTCGTTCGAAGCCATTGCGCACTCTGTGACGGCGGTGCAGGACCCCGGTTCGATCTTCTGAATTCGCCTTCCTCCTCTCGTCAACCAGCTGTTTTCTCCCCCGCTGGTCAGCTTCTGACCCTCTCGTGAGGAAACATTTCTGGACGACAGTCGTTTCTGAAATAATGGAACCGGGTTGTCTGGCACCAGCAATTATACCGCGCTGAAAGTGCAGTATGTCAGATCAGTGGTATCGCTGATCACTCCAGTAATTGGATGCCCTTCTGTCTGTTGAACATAGCAAGCCCGAGCCATGCAATTGATTTTTGTCTACGGGGCATGTACCTAAGGACCAAAGAAAATGGCAACTAAATGTGTCATCACCACCGACTCGAAGCTATCTCTTTAAGGTCCTTAACCCGAAGTGGTACTCTGACACAGCCAAATGCACCAAATGGGTTTATCTAACTAGTGTGCCAAAGAGATGCTTTTTCTCTGCCTCTCAGCGCTAAACCGGAATGTCCCTGTCGCCGTTTTACCCCCTTAACTGAAATCCCACTTCACGCAAGGCTCTTCATCCCCAACCAGTTCCTCCCAATAATCCCAACCGGACGTGTTACGCATTCACTCCAACACAATGGAAATCGACGGGAACATCGATCCAGTGAATGTGGGGAGCTGTTGGGATAACGGCTGGTCTGGAGGTTGTCATAACAGCAGCTGGCTTTAACAGTCTGGGATTGGACAGGGGTGATCTGCTCATCCTGAAACCGATTCATAAAGCCTCAGGCTCTCCCAATCTTGCTGGTTTGGTTCCCTGGAGTCCAGTAAGAACTGTGGTCCCCACATATGTTCCAGTAGGATGTGAGATGCCCGAGGCTGTAAACGAAAAGGAGCTCTGAAGAAGGCCATTCAGATGTAAATCGGGGGATTAGGAGTCTTTGGGTCAGCTGCTACCATCACTTGCAGTACATTCACATTCTGGACGCTCTTTGATGTGGGCCCTTTTTGGGTCAGAGAATGGGAATGGACTGGACTGTGACAGTGCCTTGTTTCCAGATGTTTCTACCATCCAAACCAACGCTGTGTGGTCTTTTTTCCTGTTCTACCGCCGGCATTGTGTTTCAGTCTGAGTCGCGGTTCGGCCAATGCTTCCAAATCCACATCGTGGTTTTCCCTTAACCTGCCCAACCTGAGCTTTGGGTTTTAGATTTGCGGCCGCGAACATCTGACGTCAATTTGTAGAGGAAATCATGAGTGTCCTGGAACCTTTTTTATTCGCCAAGGGACACACAGACTGGTGTCAGCATCTGTGGGGCAGATCCACTCTGTCCGTCAGGTCCGAGGCCAGAGCTGTTTTGGCCCTATTCCATAGCAGCTATTCACCCTGAACGAGTGGGACTGGTATTCCGAGCGCTCCCAAAAGCGGCTTCGGTATATATTTTCCGCCAACGCCATGTGCTCTGCTGAGGTCACCGGCACTTTATTGCGTCGCAAATCTTGACCGAGCTTTGGGCCACAGTGAAAGGGCACATCGTATCGTGCCACGAAATAAATGGCTTTCCTGGCAGCTCAGTCAGCAGCCGCCAAGGCCGAGTCTGTTGTTATTGAGCCCTAGAGAGAGGGGTGTTCTGTAAACACTGACCTTTCGGCCCGAGACACTGCCAAAGATATTGAGTGAGCTTGTCCACAGGATGGAACTTGGCTAATGTTAAATCTCCATTCATCTCACTCGACTCTTGAGGATCTCCTGCTGTAAGGTGCTCTTTCTCATTGATTCAGCCTTTTGTCAGACAAGAAAAGCGTTGGGGAAAAGTCCCTCGATCCATGATCCCTTGCAGTGAGTTTTTCCTGATATATTCGATGGAAATCTGTTTCACTTTCGTATGTTGTATCGTTAGATGCGGGTTCAAAGGTGCAAAAGCACTCCGCGAAATCCGGCTTTCTTTAATTTTGTATTCACTCTTACTTAACGATAAAGATAAATGAAACCGTTTGACATACGCATCAGCGTGTCCCAGTCTGATGAGAAATTACTGCCTTTTAAATCTGTAATTTTAGTTAATAATGGCTAAAATGACAGTTGCGTCCCAAATGAGACCCTATTACTTATGTAGTGCACTACCTTTGCCCTAAGCCTTGATCAAAAGTACACCACTATTCCGGGAGTCTGGAGTCGTTTTAGAAACAGCCATCTGGGGCTCTGTTGGGAGCCATCTGTTCACAGGTTTCCATGACAGGCTAACATCTTATATGAAGAGTTTCCGTTGCTGTGACCACGGTCGGTGTTGGAACCTATAGGCAGGGTCACACACGTTGGCCCGGGGTCATTTGTGGGTTCAAAGGGCATATGGCTGCGTTACACATCACAGGAATTAAACTGATCACATGAGACCCTCAACATCCTGAAACGGGTTCCTTTGACTAAGGAACCGTTGTTTGACGGAAAAGATTTTGGTTATCGATCCGATGCTTCGTTGATAATTGTGCAGCTTATGTGTGAGGCATTTTCCCAGGTCCTCTTTTATTATGCAGTGTAGACCTTTAAGAGCTTGCACCTTTAAATATGCAATTAAATGGTGTCGAGAAAAGTTCTGGCCTTTGTTTGAAAGTTGAAAAGTCGACTCTCGATCTACGTCCCGCCGATGAGGTGTAGTCACCTGTCCCGAAAGTGCGAGTGTTGACCGGAGATAATGTCAGGTTTTAATTAGCTCCACACTGTATGTGTGCGCAGATGACCTCCACAACTGTGCTCGCGCGTACATACAGATAGCCCTTTTCTCACAAAGCTATCTCTCTTATCTCTTTCTCTCTCCCTCTTTCTCAACCCCCCACCCCCACCCCCGCCTGTCGATCTCATCCCCTTCATGAGCCGGTGTTATTTATTTTTTTATCTTCATTAAAGCTTCTGGGAAAAGGTGGTTGAATAATTAAACACCTTGAGTGCCCTCTTCCTCTCTGGCCGAAGTCCGTTAACTGAGTACGGTGTACAGGCGAGCCAGGGGGCGGGGCTTTAAAGGGCTGCTGCGTTTGGTTATGAGCGTGGGCCTCGAGACGACGACGGGGGACATTGGTGACTGATGTATGGCCCGAGGACGTGGCCAGACCCGTCACCGTTTGCTACTCTGCTTGGTTGTTCGCCGCGTCCCCAAATTCGCCCCTGGCTTCCTTGTATTGTTCATGTAGCTCTCTGTCCGAAACGGGGCACTACGTAGGACGCAGTGTGCGTTTTGGGAAGCCGGCCGTGATTATAAATAATACATTAGCATACGTTAGTTTGATTTATGTTGTCTGAGAGCTCTACAGGCTCTACAGGGATGTTCCTTCACTTACCATCCACATTGTATGTATTTTTTATTTCATTTACCCATTTCTGGGAACATTTCCCAGCTATGGTTTAAAAAAAGTCATATGGTCGTCCTTCCAACGGCCGGTTGGTATGTTGTGACGCGCCGCACTGAGACTGTGGTATAGGACTCACTTCTGCTCTTCTGTTTGTCCCTCATGCAGCAACAGACTAGCACCTAGCAACCACGACCGGATACAGCGGCTGAGACACGAGTTCCAGCAGGCCCGGCAGGACGACGACGACGAGGATCCCGACGACCCCGACGACCGGAGGCGCACCTACAGCTTCGAGCAGCCCTGGGTGAGTGTGTGAGACGCGGGGGCCGAGGACCAGGCCAGGAGCATGTCTATCCATGGAGCCACCGCCCCACTAACAACCCAGAGACCTCCGCTCCCGGCCTGATTGGATGGATGTTTGGCTGGTTGGTTCACCGGCTGGAGATAGCCACTGGGGACCGTACCTGGCCTGAGCATGGACTACCCAGCATGCTAGTGACTGTGGAGGTTATTCTCATCCTTATAGACACCTCCCACCTAACCTAAACTGCATTAACTCTCTAACAACGGCTGAATCCAAATTTGCAGTCTGTTCTCAATGCCGAGCACTACTTTTGACCAGAGGGTAAAAGTAGGGCTGTGTGTAGGGAATGGGTTGCCATTTGGGATGCCGGCAAACACCTCCACCTGCATGTGTCCCGGAAGTGACCCACTTGCACCCTCACTCGACCCCTAACCCCGTTGTACCCTGCCATACCATTCGCCGTCCATGTCATCTGTCTGTCACTCACAATGCAAGGACCCGCCCACCTTCTCAAAGACCAATGGAATCCTGTGTGTTCCTGCTTCTGGGTGGTCTTTCGTTTCCTTGTTGGGAAATGGTTCCTGTCGGTGTGTTCACATCGGTCTGAACTGTGCCTTTTTTAGAGAGCAGGTTTTGAAGGTCTGTATTTTACATTTTCCTCCTTTTTTTGATGGTATAACCAAACTACTGTAGAGGCGGTGAGAAACCAACACCATTTTAAATCCAATGAAATGTGAAATGCCTTGATGAATTATGAAAAAAAGACCTTGCCATGACATATTTTAAGGTTAGTGTTCCCTGAATGGACTGACTCTAGTCCCATTCTTCCACCAGCAGTATGGCCTAGGTATACTGTTAATGTTACATTGTCAGTCAATTATGAATTACCAGCAAAATGATTTGCTAAATGTTAGAAAGACACTACGTGTTTATGTTGTTGTATCATATCTTTGTACTATAATAGGCACTTCTGTATTTATTGAAATATTTGTTGTTGTTTATTCTATACATTTCAGTTAATGCAGACATTTTAACTTTTGTCCAATAGCCCTGTGAGGTGTGATGTGTTTTTTTTTTGTGCTGATTTAGACAAACCTGTAATAGCTTTCGTCATGTGTCGTTTAGATTGCTTATTAGAATTGCTTTTTAATGGGTTTTGTCAAACTAAGGGCTCATGAACCATCTCCATTGACTTCCATGCCTGTATGTATCAACCGGCCATGATTGGGAATGCTGATCTGGAGCCAGCTCTATCTAGCACCAGCTCTATCTAGCGCCAGCTCTATCTAGCGCCAGCTCTATCTAGCGCCAGCTCTTTCTTGCGCCAGCTCTTTCTAGCGCCAGCTCTATCTAGCGCCAGCTCTATCTAGCGCCAGCTCTATCTAGCTCCAGCTCTATCTAGCTCCAGCTCTATCTAGCTCCAGCTCTATCTAGCTCCAGCTCTATCTAGCTCCAGCTCTATCTAGCTCCAGCTCTATCTAGCTCCAGCTCTATCTAGCTCCAGCTCTATCTAGCGCCAGCTCTATCTAGCGCCAGCACTATCGGGCCTGTTTTATCGATTTCATTATGATCTTAGAAGTCGAAATTGGTCTCAGTTCAGCACTTTTATTTTGAAACGGGCTTATTTTATAGGCGATGTTGATAAATAAAACACTAACTCTTATTTTGTGTTCTGGTTGATATTAGTTGCATTTAGTTAGTAGATTTCAATGACAGTGTGCAATGTGTTTTGGAAGAAAAGCTTTTTAGCTTCACTTTCTCAGCACAATTAAAAAAGCATCGGAAATTCCCAAATCTTACGCTGACTCGAAGAGTGTTTCTGACCAGTGAATTTTATGGATTGGTATCTGGGACTAAAAACCTGTGAAAATACTGTCACGTTGTTTATTTTCATTACTGATTGTCACCCTGTTTCCATGACAGCACTATTCAAGAGAGTCAGATGTCATAACTATCACAATTTATTTCACAATAACAGAATAACAATTCTCTCACTGGACTCCATGTTAATTTGCAGTCATTTAGTTTTACTAGACTTTTTCTAGGACATACTTATAATCATAAAATGCTAAATAGGAACTTGTGTTTTAAAACTCCTTTATGTTCCCCTGGCACATTTTGTGTCCAAAATGCCATAATTGTAGCTTTAAAGTGCATCATTTTGAAACGGGGCCTGTATGGAGAATGTAAATAAATAGCAGATGGGTGGGGCTATTTTGGACACCCAACAATTGTGTTGGTGTAATCATTAGATTTAATTGGTCAGACTTATGTACGCCTCATGCCTCAGAATAATAACCAGGGCAGTCCTGCACTACACACTCCATTCAGTTGGAGAAGACTGACTAAATAGAAAGATTTCAATTAACCTCGATGTGCATTCTGTAGTGTCTATTCTAGAGTATAGCGTCCAAAGGAATAAGAATGACACAATGAGGCGTCTAACACACGCATCATGCAATGCTTTAGTGGAATGGAGGAGGAATATGTTCTATAGCTCTGGAGGGAAGATATCAGACAGGATCAGAATCTGTCTGTCTGTGTAAACAGGGCTGATGTGAATAATACACATTCCTCTGTGGGCTCATTAGGTTAACGTTGATTGGAGTGTATTGGGGTTCTGGCCATGTGAAAGCACTGACCCTGTCACAGCTCATATAGATGGCTCTGATATTCCCGGTCAGACGAGCCCTGTGGGTTATCTCCCGCTGTGGACTGCTGACACATTTCTTACAGGTCCGACCTGTCTAGAATTACTGTCTGTGTGCTGAAAGTCATTTCCATAACGATGTCCTTCTCCATTCTGTTTAGTTAGGTGGTCCCGGTTAGCTCTTCGGTTCTACTTACTCCGATTGGTACCCCTCTCTGGGTGATACAGTGTATTATCTTTGGTTCCAGAGGAGGATTTGGGATCGGTTTAGTGAGCAGTTGTTTCGATTATCGGGCGCTACCATACTCAGCTACGGCGCAGATTTCTATTTTCCGCCTAGAAACGGTTTGTGTTTCTTATGGAACATGATCGTGCATCCCTAATTCCATCACGGTGACTGATACCCGCTCTGCGTAGCGGCTGTGTTCGGAGAACCTTTATTGTAGCCATTTACCACGTTGAGAGCGGCTCATCCGCTGGGGCTGCCTCTGCCGGCGGCCATATATTGTCACACTACTTTATTGTGGCGCCGCTTTCAGTGAACACCTCTATTAGCTTTTTGTTTTCCGGCCGGCGTTTTCTCAGCCCGCGTTTCCTCGCGCTGGGGAGGTATAATTCCGAGCCGCTGAAAAGCAATCGTTCCCCACCACATTTCGAATGAAGGCAATTAAGTTTCCGCCTGGATATGTCTGTATGTCACGGCTAACGCGAAAACATGGATGAAGGTGAGCTGCCTTTACATGCCCTCGGTCTGTTCGGTCGCCATGGCAACAGAGGGAAGAGCGCGAGAGCGAGTGCAAGCGCACGGTGACATCCCAGGTTCTGCCAATCAATCCCGGGTGATTGCAGGGATTCATTAAGTTTAATGGGCACGTCGCCTTGGTTCCCCTCAGCAGTGGCGCCAAGCTCCGCTTTATGGCCCAGCCCAACCATATCGCGCGCCGCCTTTATGAATACTTGACGTCGACCATAAACGTAATTAGATTGTCTTTGTTATGACGACCATTACACCCACCTTAAAGCTAATGAACAATTGGGATGAAAACCCCCGGGGGCCAAACGGCACACTGATTTCCAGGACAGAGCTACGTGACGAGCGGGGTACGGTTAGGAAGGGAGATGCCGGAAACGAGCGATTGACGCAGTTCCTTTTTTACGTTGTGTGCGGCACTCAGCTGTTGTGTTGAAGAGGCTTATTGACCGATGATGAGGTGTCATCCATAAGGGCGGGTTTAGTGTGACTCTGGGGTGGGGGACCGTTACACCAACTAACATCCAGCACATCTCGTCATCACATCACCGCCGTCCCCGTGTGCATATCCGCCGTCGGCCCTCTGTCACACCTAATGTCTGTCTGTCTGTCGGTCCGTCTGTCTAACCGTTCTGTTTGTATTGGCCTCTATACACGACCGGAAACAGGTAACGTCAATCTCTTGGTAAGTGTGCAGATCCGTATGTCTAGAGAGTTCTGGCAACTTCTAAATGAGAACCAGCGTCGCCACATGCCTGTTGAGCTTTCGATTCACGCACATGTCGATGCACTGTAACGTCCTTGTGACAAATTAGGTTAACACACTGACGTCCAAACTCTCCAACTATATGGCTCTGGTGTCCGTGGCGTGTCGGTGACTGTTGTGTGCGTTAACTAACCAGGAGGTCGGCCCCCTTCTCCCCCTCAGCCGAACAACAACAACGCGGGCTCCACGTTCCAGACGGACAGACAACCCACCGGCCGTCACTCCGTTTCTGTTGAGGTGCAGGCACAAAGACAGCGACGGGAGGAGAGAGATGCCTTCCAACAAGCCCAGAGACAGTACAGCTCCCTGCCACGGTGCGTTGCATATGTATATGAGAATGACACTAAGCCTCGTCATGTGTGTGTTTTCCCGGAACGAGGAAAACCTCTACATTGGTATTATGCATATTTATGTGTGACATCTGTCTTGTGTTACCGGCTATAATAGTTTTTAACATTTCCAATGTTCCGTCATTTTAAGGCTATTAAATCTGAATTATTTGCCCATATAATAAACAAGGAATTTGTTTTGGCCCGTTACTGAAACACGAACAATAGATTATAAAAATACAAACAATAGATTACGAACATGACCAGAGAATATTTAATATGCAAGGTGCATATGTCCAGTGTGAATTCTGAGTGAATAAGAATGTGGATAGCAGCAGGCTATAGACAGTTTGGTTCCGGGGGGCAGGTTCCTGAGACCTACTGCTGCAGAACCCAGAGTACATAGATGATTGGTTGTCATTTATGTGCTACGTTTGTTATGTTCTTATGAATAGCTGTACATAATGTCATGTTAGGTGACAAGTCATGTTATTTAATTAATGCTAAATGTGTGACTTTAGTCCTTAAGTTAAATGTGGATTAAGCCTTTTTTCGTTAGTAGTCTTCAAAAAGTCTGTATGATACGGATACACTGCACTGAAGCTGAAAGAGCAGACACAAATCTTAAAGCACAATGATTTGAAAGCCTTCATAGAAAGGACAGAACCCTAGGGATGGCCAGTGGTCAAAGAAAAGACTGTGTGGCCAATATACCACCGCTAAGAACTGTTCTCAGACACGGCGCTATGCAGAGAGCCTGGACACCGCACTTATATAGGTGTGGTTTTATGGTCATGTACCACATGCTCCCATGAGGACTATTATAAACCGGTTTTGAACACAAAATTTTAACAATACAAAGAGATGATTTACCTTCAGTATGCAGTCATACCATCACCTTCAGCCAATCAGCATTCAGAAATAAAACCATCCCCTTTCTAATCATGGTCAGATGGCTGAGGTTAACCATTTAGTGTGGTATGATTTAAAAACCTGATAGAAGTTAAAGACCAGTGACTCCAACCACTGCAAAGAGCACCTTGTAGAAGCGGCTGGGCCAATCTATGGCCAAATGAGAGTAGATTAAATTCTTTACTGTCATTGAACAGTACAATCACAGTACAACCAAATGCAGTTTGCTTTCAACCAGAAGGGCAAAAGAGCAGTGCCTTCTTTAACTTCTTCAAAAAGTACAGGCGCTGTTGCGCCTTTTTGACCAGGGTTGTGGTGTTGAGGGACCAGGATAGGTTGTTGGAGATGTGGACACCCAGGAATTTGTAGCTTGCCACATGTTCCACCGTGGTCTCATCAATGCTGTGTACAGTGACGCAGTCATTGGTGAAGAGGGAGTACAAAAGCGGGCTAAGCACACAGCCCTGCGGGACACCGGGGTTCAGGGTGGATGAAGTGAGGTTGTCCAATCTGAAAACTGAGGTCTGTTGGTTAGGATGTCTAGAGTCCAGTTGCAAAGAGAGGGGCTAATCCCAAGGTCATAGAGTTCGGTAACCAGCCTAGAGGGGATGACTGTATTGAATGCTGAGCTAAAGGCTATGAACAGCATCCTCGCATAGGTGTTGGTTTTGTCCAAGTGGGTCAGTGCAGAGTGGACGGTAGTGGAGGGACGGCAGTGGCTCAGTGGGTTGAGTCGGTTGTCTATCAATCGGAAGGTTTTCGATCCCCGGTTCCTCCTGGGAAATTGTCGAAGTTTCCATGAGCAAGACACCTAACCCCAGCTGCTCCTGGCGAGCCTGCAGTCGCCTTGCATGGTAGACGCGGTCGTCAGTGTATGAATGAGTGAATGTGAGGCAGGATCTGTAAAGCGATTTGGATAAAAGCGCTATATAAAAGCGCAACATGGCGTCCTCCGTAGACCTGTTTGGGCAGGACTTAAGGTGAGCCAATACAAGTCTTAATGAACGTGGGGGTGAGCGCAACAGGTCGAAAGTCGTTTAGGGATGACGCAGTTGACTGCTTCGGCTCTGACACAAAATGGCTGTGGTCTTGAAGCTCGTGGTGACAACCCCTAAGGACAGTGACAGGTTGTTAGTGAAGACCCAAGCCAGCTGCCCAGCACATGCTCTGAGCGCACACCCGGGGACCTGATCAGGACCAGTCGCCTTGCGTGCGTTCATCCTGCTGAGTGCAGAAGATACCTCCGGGATGGACAGACTGAGAGGGGCGACGTCCGGGGTGCGCTCCAGTTTTATAGCTGGGTCTTTGTTGTCCCTGTCGAAGCATGAAAGGTGTTCAGCTCGTTGGTAATGGAGACATCAGTGTCTGAAGAGGTAGGGTGCTTTGGTCGGTAGTGAGTGATGGCTGGAATGCCCTGCCACATGTGTCAAGGGTCAGAGTTGTTGTGAAAATGCTCCTCGATCCTCAGTTTGTGGGCATGTTTGGTCATCTTGATGCCCCTCTTCATGTTGGCCCTGGATGAGCTGTATCCTGTATAGCCTGGTTATCAAAGGATCTAAAAGCAGCATCACGTGCTTTCAGCAGTAGTCTGACCTCTTTGTTCATCCAAGGCTTTTATTTGTATATGAGTGGTGACGTTGTTGGTGCAGGTGTTAATGTAATTCAGAACGGAGGGTGTCAATATGGCAGGGTTAGGGTGACTCTATAACAACTCCAATAAGTATTTACACTGTGGGCTTAATTCTAAAGTAACCTGTTCTATCAAACAGGTCCCACATAATTGTTAGAGCGTGTCGCTCGTTCAGGGATCGATTACCACCGAGGTCAAAGTGAGACAGAAATGTAAAGGCCTACGCCCGTGATCTAGAAATGAAAACCTATAGAATACACATACACAGCTGTGCATATTCAGCAATTACTTATCGCCAAGATGTAATCGCCTGGTCTCAGAGTCGGTGCTTCCGTAATTCATCATAATCCTCAGTTGTTGATGTAGATTTCTCGTTGATAAATATTTGCCGAAGCGGCTCATTTAATGGCGGAGATTTGTTGTACAAATGACTGAAATACCTCGTCCAAGAAACATCCTGTGGCTATGTTGTGTTATTTCTTTGTGCTGTTATTTCTTAGTAATTCTATTAAGGTCTGTCCTGTTTGGATGAGCATGCTTGTATTTTATCATGGTTTACTTTTAAAATTCAATTTCCGGGGCCAGAAAACAGACACGAAGTAATATGCGGGCCAGTAGGAATGTTTATTAACTTGTGGAATTTCACTAGCCATACTCTAGCTCATACATTTTAGCTTTGCTAAAAAATACTGCTATGGTGAAAATAAACGTCTGCTGGTTGAACAGCGCTTGTCGTCAAGAGCCCATATTCATCATTGACAAAGTATTGATCTCACAGCCCGAGTCATGCCATTTGCCACAGGAGCAAAAGGAACACCTCCTGGTGCAGCTGCTGCGGCTTTGCGTGTTTTAAACCGCACACTTCCCTACGGGTCCTGGTCAATGTTAAAGCACTGTGTACAGGATAGAGCACCATATAGGACATAGCAAAGACTGAAAGCGCCTCAGCATAGACCAAAGCCTTTTATTCGACTGGTGATGTTTCTCTTGTATTTTCTACATCCTGCTCTATGTTCAGTATTAAGGCTCATAAAAATAATTATGTGTAGAAAAGTTGGTTGGAGAATCCGCTCAACTGTGTCTCATATGCCGACATGAAATAATGAAAAAACCCAACATGGAGAACGACATACCCTAATCTTTTGAAATTGGATTTGTTCAACCATGGGTTTAAAATAAACAACTGGGTTCGGCGCATATACTTATCGTCAAAAGAAAGCATATCTTCTTTCACCTAATTTCCCCGCACAAGCCGGTCTGGCATTGTGCATTTGTCGTTATCATTTTTTTTCATCCATTATAAACGCATAAATAATATATTTTCTTCACAGTTTGTTGATTAACCTGTTAATAATACATGGATATGAGTCTGAGCCCTGTCTATTGCTGAGGTAAATGTTATGTTGCTTTAGGTTGGATAGAGAGCCAAATGGATGTAGTTTAGACATTCCAGAACCTTCTTGTAATCTTTTAGCTTAGATAAGCTAACTTGTACTTGATTTTTGTAGTCAGTAGATGTGTTTGTCTTTCACATTCCTCCTGTCCCTGACAGACATAGAGCTCTTGACTGAACGCAAAAAATCTCAAAGAGCTGTGTCAAGCGCGTGTGTCATTTACTGTTGAACTGTTGGCTGTGGTAAAAAAAAGAATTAAAAAAAGTGAAGGCTGACAGGTTTGCCTTTTCGATACCATGTCAAATGTCGGACATCTTGTGGGAAATCACCTGAAAGACATGGTGGGCGGAGTTGACTCTCATCTGCGAGCGTGCTGTTGTTGCTTCCTGTCAAACCCAATGGGCCTGTCTCTACTTCACTAGAGGGCTGAAAGGACGTGAAAGGCCGTATGTTCCCACTTGTCTAGGTGAAGCTTGTCGACGTGTTTTTTTTAATTGCATGTTACTTTGCCTTTTTGTCATGCGTGTTTCTGGGCTCTGTCTTCGAATATCCCGGTGGAATCTCTTTGCTTCACATTTTACCGCATTCCTATTTTAAACGATTCACTAGTGTCTCACCAGTAGAACCTATACCAGAACAAAATACATTCAAAATGGCGCTGCTATTTATTCCCTCCTGTAGAGTATGCATGGGTGCCAGTCCTCTGTGGTGTCGTTGGGGTGACTGGATGGACATCCATTTAAGTCATTCTATTCCTTTGCCTTAATCATTTCCCGTACGTTTCCTTAAATTTCTACCCTCAACGATTTTCCCTCCATCCTTCCACAGGCAACCTCGGAAAAACCCAAGCACCATCTCCCAGGAGTCCTGGGACAAAGTCTACCCACCCGGCGAGGGCTTCCAGACGGCCAAGGAGAACCCACGTTACTCCAGTTACCAGGGCTCCAGGAGTGGATACCCAGGGGTTAGCAGCGTGAACGCCCGTGTCCTCCTCGAGGCACAGGAGCTGCTGAGGCAGGAGCAGAGACGCAGGGAGCAGGAGGCGAAAGGGAAGCAGCAACGTGTAGCGGCCCCGCAGGAGCGCCCCGGGAAAAACGGATACGCGGCTCGCAAGGACCCGGCGTCGCCCAAGGGCCCCTACAGACAGGACGTGCCCCCTTCACCCTCCCAGCTGGCTAGGCTAACCAGGCTGCAGGGGCCAGAGAAAGGAAGGCCTTTCTTCTCCTGAGGGTGTGTGCAACAGGAGGAGTTGGCACGGGAGAATATTGCTCGAAAGCAATTAACGGAATGCACGCCGGGGAATTTTAACAGCCGCTTTCCCTCGATTTGACCTCTCAGTTCTGCGTTCAGTCTCCGATTAGACCTCCTGGACACTAGTTGTTGTTAAATGACAATTTCAGTGCCTTTCTGAATTGGCGGTCAGGACGCTTTCCCCGAGTAATAGGGTTGTTGTGTTATTAACAGGCATCTGTCACCTCACGCTCTGACAATCAAACAGACAGGCGAACGGATGTTGTTTTTAAAGCACGACTGAGTGTGTGCGTGCGCATCGACCATCAGCATTTCAGTGTGTTTTATTTATGCGTATTGTTACTTTTTTCCCCACTGAGGGAAACCTCGTTGGTCTTCAAAAATAGGCCAAAAAGAGAGAGAGAGAGAGCGTGTGAAAGGAGGGGGGGCACGGTTGGCATGGCACTGTTTTTTAATGAAGGATCCTTATGAATAATTAATTTGTGTGTGTGTTGTCCCAGTACAGAGAGAGAGAGGAGAGGTGTCTGATCCACTGCCTGGGCCCTCTGCTCCGGCACGGCTAACCTGGCCGTCTGTCTGCCTGTCTTAGGCCCTCTCTTCCTCTCAGCAACATCCCCACCCCCCCTTGTGTCAACTCTGCACTGAATGTTTCATGACAAGCCACCTGCTGCCCGCCACAGCCAAAGAACCAACGCTGGCCCACGAGAGCCAGCGCTGTTGTGAAGGACCGCGTTGCGGTTTCGCAGAAAGAACGAGAGACCCTCCGAAAACGGTTACCTATGTGTTGTGTCGGTCTTCCCGTGATCTCTCCCTGTTAGTTTAGGGTGTTTAGGGTAACTGTGTTGAGTTTCCTTACATCGAGATGGTCTCCTGTGGATTACACACCTGTTTACGTGAAGATGTTTCGATGTTTGAGATAATGTATTGAACGGCCAAGAGGAGAACGTGGCGCGAGAAAGTAAATGGTTGCCGTGCGTGCGTTGACCCGTAGTATGACTCAACGCCATTGGCTGTCACCCAGCTGCTGTTAAGAGGTGCTTCTGTGTCTTCATCCTACACCAGGAACAGGAACATGTAAAAGGCATCCGCTTTTATTCCTGAGATTAAAACAATGACACATAAGATCTGTCCAAAAACTGTTCCACTAAAAAAGTGTGCCGATTGTGAAATGTCGTACAATCTGTGACACAGGACAACTGAAAGAACAAGGAGCTTTTTCACATGGAAATGAGAGCTTGTTCTGTACAGTATCAATGTTTATATGCTACCGTTAGCCTGTTTCCTGGTCCGTTTGTGCTGTGTCGCTAACGTCTGTAAAGAGGTAACAAATTAGGTTAACAAGACCGCATAAGAAGTCACCAGGCTGTCTGACCAAATTCAGAGGTCTACAATAAGTGCCTGTACAGTTTCTGAAGAAGTAAAACATTATATTTAGGTAAATGACACAGCACTGTGTCTTTCATTATACCTTTTCAATGTACTGTGCACAGTAACAGCCTGGGCTTCTTTTTAATTTCTAAAAGCATTTGTTTTATCTTGTTGTGGCTGTTTTTCTGTTTGTAGGCAGTTACTTTTAGGCTGACGGTTAACCTGTGCATTTATGTCCTGTTTGTGTAACATTGTCTTCACAACGCCCCATGTATTAAGAGATGTTTAAAGTATAAAGCTATTTTAAGTACAGTGCAAACGCTTTGAGACTTGTACAAACGGTATATTCACAAATGTATACAGAGACTTTTCCTGTACATATCCAATTTAGAATAAAAGGAAGGCTGTTTCATCCTGTTTACAACGACATACGCTGGGTCTATCTTTTATTTGTTATTTTTTTTCTTTTGAAAAATTAACCGGTGCTGATATCAGGTTCCGGCACCCTCATTAGTAGCAATGAGTCTGGTTTGATCCCACTTTTGTGTCCTGAATATGTTTCGCTGTGGATAGGCTATTATTGTTCTTACTTCACATGGTGAATGTTTTTACAACTCTGACTGTGTGTGTGTGTCTGTCTTGTCTGTCTGTCTTGTCTGTCTGTCTTGTCTGTCTTGTCTGTCTTGTCTGTCTTGTCTGTCTTGTCTGTCTTGTCTGTCTTTGTCTGTCTTGTCTGTCTGTCTTGTCTGTCTGTCTTGTCTGTCTTGTCTGTCTTGTCTGTCTTGTCTGTCTTGTCTGTCTGTCTTGTCTGTCTTGTCTGTCTTGTCTGTCTTGTCTGTCTGTCTTGTCTGTCTTGTCTGTCTGTCTTGTCTGTCTGTCTTGTCTGTCTGTCTTGTCTGTCTGTCTTGTCTGTCTGTCTTGTCTGTCTGTCTTGTCTGTCTTGTCTGTCTTGTCTGTCTGTCTTGTCTGTCTGTCTTGTCTGTCTGTCTGTCTGCTTCAGTTGTCCCTTTAAGAGTCCCTCCTGTTGTCTCTGATTAGTAACATGTTGAATGAGTTGAGCCTGTGTTTGATTTTCTTAAGGTTAAAGTTGATGGCTTATACCATTCTGCCATTTTGACCCCTGAGGGGGCGAGGGGTGTCATGAAACAGAGGGATATAGAGGAAGAAAAACATGTGAAAAGAAATAAATCCTTCAATTCCATCCCGCTGCTTTATCTTTATGTAGATATATGGCAAATATACAACAGCTCTTTATTCGACCGATAAATCAATTCTACACGCGCAGAGACATGTACAGGGACACGCACAGGGACACAGAGAGACAGGGACACGCACAGAGACAGGGACACGCACAGGGACACAGAGAGACAGGGACACGCACAGAGACAGGGACACGCACAGGGACACAGAGAGACAGGGACACGCACAGAGACAGGGACACGCACAGAGACAGGGACACGCACAGGGACACAGAGGGACATGCCCAGGGACACGCACAGGGACACAGAGAGACAGGGACACGCACAGAGACAGGGACACGCACAGGGACACAGAGGGACATGCCCAGAGACACGCACAGGGACACAGAGGGACCGGGACACGCACAGGGACACAGAGGGACATGCCCAGGGACACGCACAGGGACACAGAGGGACACGCACAGGGACACAGAGGGACATGCCCAGGGACACGCACAGGGACACAGAGGGACCGGGACACGCACAGGGACACAGAGGGACATGCCCAGGGACACGCACAGGGACACAGAGGGACCGGGACACGCACAGGGACACAGAGGGACATGCCCAGGGACACGCACAGGGACACAGAGGGACCGGGACACGCACAGGGACACAGAGGGACATGCCCAGGGACACGCACAGGGACACAGAGGGACCGGGACACGCACAGGGACACAGAGGGACATGCCCAGGGACACGCACAGGGACACAGAGGGACCGGGACATGCCCAGGGACGCACAGAGACAGGGACACAGAGAGACACGCACAGGGACACGTACCCATGTGCATTTGGCCTCAGGCTAGAATAAGAATTCTCTTTCAGGACTGGTGAATGACCTTTAGGCATTTTCTTATGTCATGACTTGATGAAACAAATGACTATTATTGGGCTTTCATATTAAATAAGCAGTTGCCTGTTATTCATGAGGCTCCCAATTTAATGTCTTAGGATAGGATATTCAGGCTTTTTCTTCAAGCTGTGAGAGTCCTTCAGGTTGTAGGTCGTATGCTTTTTACGGTCTTAGTCTAGTCGCTTTATCGGAAAGTGTTATGGGAGGTATATTGGGGGTTCTTTGGCTCTCACGGCTTGGTTAATCATCTGACGTGCGCTGATAAATGTGGGGCCTTAATATACATGAATAAATAAAAATGTGCAAATGTTTTTTTTTACAGTTTCCACTAATAAACATGACCTAGATAGTGGATGGTTGAATGATAAAAGAAAATCTAGGTATTTTCTGTTGGTCCAGCGGTCTAAGCCACTGCCTCCAGCGCACATGTGCTACGTTGTAAGTGTGAGGCTGGTCCACTATTTTTATTAATTTTGCTTTTAAATAAATCTGTATAAATCTATAAAGAAATAAATTCTAGTGCAGCATCCAAACCAGTAGAATGTTTTGCCTTTTGTATTCTTGTTCACATCAGTAAAGACACTGTGTAGTAGACACATTCCTCTCCGAGCTGTTAGTGGCTGCGGTTGAATAGTCGAAGTAAAGGTCATCCAGTGACACCAAGAGGTCAGAGGGTTCCCCCTCAGATGGTGCGCATGATGTGTTCAAGCCGACACAAAGCTATTAAATCTGTGAAATGTTGAATTCAACCAAAACTAGTGACCAATGGCTCTTATAAGTGAAGCAATTACCAATTTATCAGAACCGTAGAAGGCTTGGGGGCGGAAACATTACTAATACATGTACGAGTAAGGGTGTGATGCGCTGTTCAGTTTTCTATTTTTCATTGGAGTTGTTCTCAGCCCCGGGTCACGTAACGGCAGCATGGTGTGGACAGAGGCTAATAAAAGTGTCTGTGTAGCAGCCAGTCTGTGTAGCCCTGTCATTACTCATACTCCTAACAGCTAACTCTGAGCTTTTAATGGTCTCCTTTCTTTACCGATTTCTCTCCTTCCTGTCGTAGATCACTTCATATATCTCCGGCGAGAGAGACGGCGAACTCTGCAACGCTAATATCACAACATTGTCAGTCAGAATGATGGGGCTTACCTTTAAAGACATGTGATTTTACACATTTTTCATTGAAATGTAAATCTTTGACATGCTAACTTTTCTTTTCGATATGTTTTGAGATTCATTTGTGACCTATGTTAGATACATTTTTGTATATTTTTCACATTTGTTTTAGGATTAAATATCATCAAAACATCATTTTTTGTTGGTACACACAAAGGCACATCATATATGGTTAATTAGCTGAGAGGGCAGCGCAGGCAAAAGCCAAACAGGCTGGTCTATTTGTAGCCTAGTGGATGGGTTGATATTAAAGGTTCACCGTTGATTAATCAGTATTTCCCGGGGCTTAATAAGAAAAACAATGCTTTAGTTGATCTGGTCTCTCGGGTTAAAAGGAAATAAGTGTTGGTCTGTTAAAAACGCCCAGACCAATTTGCTGTCTTAGTCTTTCCTTGTTGTGAACGTGCTGGGAGGTGGCTGGTAGGAATGTTCTGCTTCAGCGGAGGCGACACCTGTTTCTGTTTGCCCTGCTGGATCCTCTGGGTTCCTCCTTAGTTCTCTGTTATAGATGGAGTCTTTTATGAGTGATGCATACTTTAGGAATTCCGCACTGAGCTGTGCTACTCACGGCGGGTGAATTTAAGGAGAAAATCCCGCCGGGCACACAGCATGCATTCCAGCACCCTTTGTGTTCTGATTAGAAGTTGGGTAGCTATTTGCTCTTCAGCTGCGCCTGTGAGGAAAGATGGACAGGCAGTGGACATATTTTTCATCTGCACACTCCATTGTGGTCACTCAAGTCATCCTTTTCCATTATGAGGCCTGAATGCGAAACCGAAATGGATTTCTACCTCGAAGCGTTTCAGGGCTTATTTTCTTTCTTATTCATCTCCTTTTATTTAATAGTTGCGGTTTTATCTTTGATAAGTTGTATGTTGGTGTAAAGTGTTTATTGCTTCCAAATGACTTAAGAATATTTTCCATGCCCCCGTGAGAGCCTCGAAATGACCTTTGTCAATACGCAAAAGACACAAAATTGAATTGGGAATTATACAGATGTAATGCCCTCACACATATCTAATGAAACAGCAGTAACACCATCTAAACGAACAAATACCATGTCAATACTTTAAACGGTTTAAACTATTCTTCAATTATTGAATTGGAACTTAAGTGTACTTCCTATATTCAGCGCTTTCTAAAGGAATTGACCAAAGCCCTAGAACCTACAGTGGTTGTTCATTCCACCCAAAAACGTACTGTGCGTATTTTTGTGTGTGTGTTTCCAGCATCAGATATAGACAGTGATGAATAAGCATTATTAAACAGGAGACACAGCGATGCTGATGCCATTAATCTTCCTTTACTCACTCCGCGTTCCAAATGGCATCTACCTTCTTATTTAGTGCGCTACATTTCATGAGAACCTTATGAGCTGTGGTGAAAAAGTAGTGCGCCATCGTAGATCTTTCTCCCTATCGTCTCTCCCACTCCTTTCTCCCTCCTAGCAACAGACTCGTCTGTAGCTGGACAACGTTCGGTGGGAAACTAGAGACAGAGTCATTTTGTGATTATGCCACTGTGTGATGCTTGAGCCAAAATGGACCCACCTGCAGGTGTGCTGTGGCAGAGGCCCAGCAATAGAGTAATTAAAAAGCTCACATCACACAAGTGGAATTCTGAGAATGGTGACGACGCTGTATTCAAGGTATCGACATTCAACACATTCTGTTGAATTCCAAACGACAGTTGTAGTTTCTAGGTAGTGCACTTGTTTTTAAGAAAGTAGAGGACGCTCTGTTTTGATAAGGCCAGTCATTTATGGTGTTTGAACTTACCGTATTCCCAGAGTCTCTGAGGTAATATGAACCTTTAATGGCGATTCACTGACATGGACTGTCGCAGTGCGGCACGGGATATGACATTACGTATAATTGAAGAGACTCATCACTTATCTGCAGTTGAAGAAGCTGCCTAGTAAAAGGTAAAGACATTTTGGCTGGTTCTGACATTGTAAAGAATCTTAATTGAGATTGGGTTAAAATGAGGGTGTGCGTTCAGGGATTACGGTTTAGGTGCTAGGGTTACGTTTAGGCATACTGGTTGGGTTCTTATGGTTGGTTTTAACGGTACTCAATTAAAGGCCCTTACGATGGCAGTAAAACCTGCGTGAGTGTGTGTGACCTTCAGAGCTCAACTATCCAATCCCAAAGACGGAACCAGATGGTCCATTAGCTTCAACTTCCTCTACAGGTGTGAAGGAGCTCTTACCTCACACTGTCTCACAACTATGGTATGTAGTCGTGTTAAGGAGCTCTTACCTGACACTGTCTCACAACTATGGTATGTAGTCGTGTTAAGGAGCTCTTACCTGACACTGTCTCACAACTAAGGTATGTAGTCGTGTTAAGGAGCTCTTACCTCACACTGTCTCTCATCTAAGGTATGCAGTCTTATTTAGGAGCTCTTACCTCACACTCTCTCTCATCTAAGGTGTGCAGTCTTGTGAAGGAGCTCTTACTTCACACTGTCTCACAACTAAGGTGTGCAGTCTTGTGAAGGAGCTCTTACTTCACACTGTCTTACAACTAAGGTGTGCAGTCGTGTTAAGGAGCTCTTACCTCACACTGTCTCTCATCTAAGGTAAGTAGTCGTGTTAAGGAGCTCTTACCTAACACTGTCTCTCATCTAAGGTGTGCAGTCGTGTTAAGGAGCTCTTACCTCACACTGTCTCTCATCTAAGGTGTGAAGTAGACCTGCCCTTACTTCAGGAAGCCCACCCAAGAAATGTGCATTGAACTGTCTGCTTATGTCACAGATTAAATAAGCAATGTACATATTTTAAGGTTCCACTTAGACCGTCTATAGGCAACATCTTTAAGGTAACCTCACCTTGTTGTTTGCATGGGAGATCAAAGGCAATCCCATGTCATTTGAGACAAACCAAGGACAATTGCAAGTCCCATCCTCATAAAACTATGACAGGAAAACCTTTCCATCTTACAACTCCGCTGGCCGACAGCTATGAGATCCAGGGGACGGAAGGATTTCATGGCTCAGTTGGGCTGTGCAGAAATAAGCAGAAGAAACAAGTTGTGCTATTGCCATTTAATGGAACATTTCATAGAGAGAAGCCGAGTGGTTTCTGTTTGGACTGTTATAGAACCGCTTATGACTCAGGATGTGTTCCTCCTCGTGTCCTTGGCTGGCGATGACTTCGTCACTCTTAACTCTAGATAGAACACTAGATAGGAAGTTCTGCATACTCCATTATGCTATTTGCAGAGTATATCTGGCCTTGTTTTGTCCTGCTGTTTGATTATATTCCGTGACAAGCCACAGACAACGAGATTCCTGCCTTAGATAATGATTACACTGCACAGATGTGGTTTTAACGGTTGTTAACTGTGGATTTTAGGGGCTTGTTTGCCTATCGTGGTGTCCTGTAAGGTTTCAAATATTCCGTAGACATTCAGCAAACAATAGAATTTAGGAAATCAACAATATTCTATATGAATGCAAATCCATGGTAACCAGGAAATGCATTTGTTAAATACTTTATCTGTAATCAGTCAAGATGCGTGCAGAAGAATGAATTATGAAATGCACCCTACAAGATCCAGAAATAGTAAAGCACTAGAAAAAGAGAAAGCTAATACCTAAAGGGAACTAAACGTTCAAATGAAGAGTATTATAAGAAAAAGCTACTTCCTAAACGGGAGCTGAAAGTTCAAATGAAGAGCATCGTAATTTATTTTAGATGATACACATATCAACCACTCACATGCCACCTGTTTTTCAGGTAGTCAATAACCCTAACCGTCTCCCAGTCAGCAGACCCAGCCGTAGAGGATTTAACTCGAGCCTGTCTGGCTACATCTAGACTAGTCACCTGTTTCTGTTTCACCAACTGACCATCTTAGGGATTAGCTACCGGCGATATGGAGGGGGGCAATGGCTAAAAGGGAGGAAGCGCTCAGGACTCACATCCTTCCTCCCAGCTTATCGGCGGCCGCAGAGACCAAATGAAACAAAACAGACTGAGCCGAGAACGAGCTGTATGTTCGGGAGCTCCTCTGCGGATCTCATGTTGTGACCAACCTCACAGAGGAAGATAGCAGAGCTGTCAAATGTAACACTATTCTGAACAACCCTACACTACTTGTAACCAGCGTTCGGATCGAATATGTTACCGTTGTTTAGCGAATAGGGTGCGGTTTGGAAAGCACAGGCTGGTAGCACCGCACTGGTTCTGGGTCTGTTCTAATGCCAACAGCTGCTCCTTTCTGAGCCGGGCCCAGCTGTGGACTAGAAGGAGGACTGATTTGAGGAGGTGGGGCTTTATCCGAGAAGAGAGAATTTGATAGAATAGTAGAAGGCCAAATTAATTAGTACCACAATCACTGCTGCACAGGCGACAGGCCCTGTTTTACCATAGGTATAGCTGTGGGGATAAGATTAAGTGAAGTGAATAAGGTGCTATTTGGGATACATTTGTCAGTTCCACCTCAATGTGTTAATGAAGAAGTGTCAGTATTTTAAATGTGTTTGACTGAGAAAAACGTATTGGGGCATTTATACACTTATGTAGACACTTATCTTATGTAGGTGGATTGTTTACATGAGACCATGATAATATTCCCACCTTGTTGTTGACACATAACATGTTGTGTTTGCAATGTATAAATTGTGTTTATCTACAGACAGCAACACTTCCACCCTGTTAAGGACATGTTTCAAAATGTATATCATTCCCTTTCAAAATCAGGATATCGACAAAAGACATCTGCCCCTATAGATAAAAACATTTCAAATACGCATTTGCACTTTTGGACCCCATATAAGAAATTACATTTTCCTGTGGACTAAAATGGCACTGCATAATATTAATGACCAACCAAATAATCTTCAAATGCAGGATAATAGTTGTATTTAATTGTAAGTGACAGTAATTTTAATTTATTTTTAGCACCTGGATTTTCATGTAAGAACTCTTGAAAGCAATACTAATATGATAAAATTGTTCAAGGTCTGTGAAACGCCTGTGAGTGGTGTTTGGACGTGTGCCATGACCCTCTTTGAAAAATAATTTCTCAGAATGTCTTTACTACTTAAGCATTTATTAACATGAAACGTGGAAGCTGGCAGTTACTGGAAACCTTAATGGAAATTGAAGCTCTAGTGCTTATGAGAGATGCACAAGTCTAGGTTCATTGTGTTTCCTTGTCCTGCTTGTGGCATCACTAGAAACAATTGCATATCTTCTGGTCAAACATGATTGCTAAAACGGCTAATTATTGTGTCTACCACCGGCATGGCAGCATTCAGACAAGCCAAGAATCGGACAATAAACCTACAGGCGTTTCAGGGGAATTGTTGCTGCATTCCATGGAAATATCTTGTGAAAGACATCCAGCTTTTCAAATCTCTCTAAGAACATTGTGGTTGAATTCCTTTTAGTCTTTTTCCAACTCCGTTCTCTCAGGGAAATCCACATGCTGAATTCTGGGAAGACGTTTTCAAAGAGGGAGAATGTTATTCAAGCCAGTTAACATTTGTTTCCTTTTCATGTATAAGTTCATGCTTATGAAGCTGACAAATACCAGTGACTCGAAAGTCTTGTGTCTCTATTGCACAATACATTTTAAAAGCATTCTCACTTCTTGTTTTGATTTTGGTTCGTCAGTGATTTTTCCATCCCTTACATTGAGTGGACAGATCTGTTTGTTCTTCGGGGAATGTAACTAAACAGTTTAAACCTCAGTTGAGTGATGATAATTCCACAGGGAATTAAAGTTGTTCAGCTGGTTTTAAAAGAGAGAGGCGTTCCTCATCCCATTCTTCAAGACTACCAATGAAATGCTTCGACGTGATTTGAGTTTGTGTGTGTCATTGTGTTTTTATTGAGAGAACAGGTTGACCTCTGAGGTCACTCACATCGGTTGCCTGGGAGATGTTACATCACTTGTGCATTCCAGATGACATATTACCAGAGCTCCATTCGTCTTGCTCTGATGTAGGACCCTAAAGACAAAATGCTATCATTGGAAACTCTTAACAGGGTCACAGAGTCTGAAGGTATCGCAAGCTCACCTTATTCCACACCATATGTGCCATTGTCCGCAGAGGCCGACTTTGATCTTAACTGCTGACATTTCCCTTCCCCGGGGGGGAAGATATGAGCAGAGCCTCATAACTGAGCTTAGATTAAGGGGCGCTGGCCTTCGCTAGAGCCGTGGCCTCTGGTTGACCTCTGAACTTTCATTTCCCCATAAGGATAACATGGTCTGTAAATCCTCCTACCCTGGAGTCAGAACCTGTTGTGTCAAACTCCAGGAGCAGATATGTGTTTGTGTCTGAAATGTCATCATGTTTCCTACTCGGTGAGCTACCTTTGTCCAGAGCCCTATTCCCTAGTTAGTGCATTACTTTTGACTGAGGCAGTGAGCTGTTGTGGAGCCGCATATAGGAAACAGGGTGTGAATGCTGCCACAGGCCGTCTCTGCATTGTTGGGCTTTATCCCTCCTGTTTAGTCATTAAATCAGTCATGCCCCCTACAATGCTACAGACATTCAAGGCTACGATAGGTTGCCCGGCAACAGCGAAGACAATAGGGATTCAGACTCCGATTTTCAAGGTCGTGCGCTGCTGTCCTGCTTTCTGTCCAGTCTGTCTGTAGTTTCCCTCGCTCGACTTGCGGGCATGGTTAATCCCTCTCAGAGAATTTGTGCACGGTATAGATTAAATCCCTGTCTCTCACCTTCCCTCATCTTATTCATTGTGTTTCTTCAGCCAGGTGTGATATGGTAAACTTATCCACTCCACCACACACGCTTATACACAATAAGTGCAATCATTTCTTTCTAATCTTTGTGAATAAAAAAATGATTGTTGTCTGGCTTCCAGACAGGGGTCAGGGGTAAGGAGAAGACCTCTGTGGTCTTTTTGATGTTTCTTATCCACCCCTGTGTCTCTGACTTTAATGGTTTGCCCCATTAGGACTGAAAAGATTGTTTGGGCCCAGGAAGGCGTTGTAGGTCCATTGGAACATTAAACGTGAATGTGCGTCTCACCATAGTGCTGTCTCCCTAAAACACGCTGCATTAAACCAGAACACATCAATGATCCCTTGATGTAACGATGTGGCTTGTGTCATGGAAGTAGAAAGGTGTTCATAGACGTCGATGGTATTGTTTTTGAACAGAGGAAGAGACAGACTCCTTCCCTCCTTCTGAACCTGGCACAGAGCTGAGGGGGTAGGTTGGACGTGGGTAGGTTGGTGCCACCTAACTCACTCCCACTAATAACAGTCCCTGTAGAACATCTCAGGGAAGAGCTGATAGCAGCTCGTTAAATTTGATTGCTTTGTGTCTTTTAAAACCTTTAGTAGGAGGAGAAAAGAATGTAGGAAGAGAGAGTGAGAAAATGTGAGAACATGGAAATGGAAGAAAAAAGAATTTAATCACAACCGGCACTTCATTTTGTGGTGAGAAAAATGAAAATCTTTCGAGGTGATCTCTGTTCGTTAGCTCATTTGCATGGATGAAATACTCCACCATGACAGCCACCAGTTGTAATTTTCCAAACTCAGCTCTTTCATTTGCGTGGCAGGTATTAGCCAGGCCTGCCGGACATCAGAGTGAAGGATAAACAGGATTCAAAGCCTGAGGGAAAAGCCTTGGACTGATCTGAGGTGGAGCCAAACTCATTAGTTACACACCTGGTCAGGTTGCATAGCTGCATCTGGAAGGATTACAGACATCACCTCTCTGAGTGCAGTTCATTTCTCCTGCCCTATCTCTGTAAGGAGGTAAAGATTTTATGGAACATGTGTGATGAGGTTGGGGAGGAGTTTTTTTTTTTAAATGTCCAGAACAACATGGCTACATTTCCATCATTCCTGGTTGGAGAGCTCTCAGGCATGCTCATGGCCGAAATAACATTTTCTGACTGATAATTGCGTCATTTCTTTGGGGCTGGCCCCTAGACATTATTAGTCCGGACAAACCATTTATAACATTATGGACGGCATTACGGCACAGTCTGACTTGCAATCAGTGCAGATAATAGTGTTTCAGCTTTTGAACACACATAATAAATACTGTGTGTTAATGGAGGGAAATCCTTCTAAGGATGATTGTAGTGATGAAATGCAGTAATGATAAATAAGGCCTGCTCATGTGTGTCTCGCCATAGTGGAGGAGCATGCATATCACACCCTATTCCCTACGTAGTGCACTACTTTATACACCCTATTCCCTACTTAGTGCACTACTTTATACACCCTATTCCCTACGTAGTGGACTATTTTATACACCCTGTTCCCTATGTAGTGCACCGCTTTAACCAAAGTTTAGCGTCCAAAGTTGTACATTATGGAACATGGTTCCATTTGGTTTGCAGATTGGATTCATACAATCAATACTTTCCTGTATAAGGCTTCTGGTTGGGTCATCTGATGATTGATAACTAGGCAACAGATGTTTCAGGAAGCAGGCCATTGATTACTGTTCCAACGGAAAATGATGATTAGGTCTTGTATCACACACCATCAACTGTATATCCACACAGTACAAACCGTATTACTTAACCAATAATGTGGAGGCAGAAATTCATTTTATTGGTAGACTCAGTGAATTTTAAACAGGATAAATGATCTGAATGGATAAATGACCAGGGTATTGCTTGCTGCTAACCCTTGTACTCATACACCACGCTTTCCCATAATCTAACCGTAATCCAAACAGGGGCAAAGTACTTCTAGAAGGCCGAATCTGGCTAATAAATTGGTTTAATCTAGTTAACGGTATTAAGTTTGATTATTTTTGTAGTTAATCACAATGTTCAAATCCAGGCAGAACGAAGATAAAATGTTATTAACCAAACATGGAACCCCTCTATAAATTCATGAGAGAATATAAAATAAGAAAGTTAAGAGCTTAACAGCAGACATAGGCTCGATTTGCTCGCATATGATTCAACATAAGACAGCCACTTGCTGAAACGTAAAGACGCTGTCTGGGACATTTGTGAATAACAAAATAGTCATTTAAACCCTCAATGTTGGGCTTTATGTGTAATATGTTGTTTATATGTGCATAATTTAAACATAGAATCGATATCATACCTCAGTTAGTCAAGAAATTAGAAGTTTGAAAGTGAATGGTTTTGATGTTATGGCGCACAAATTGGCACACACATGATATGAATATTTTAGGAGACCCTTTGTGGCCCGGCAGTAACACCTTTATCACCTGTTTCACGTGCGCACAAGTCCTCTGGATAACTAATGTATGGAGACATATTTAAGAACCATATAAAATTAACCTGTATGCGTTTGTAACAAGATAATCCATGTCCTAGGATGTATTTTATTTTCTTCAATCATAAACAATACTGTTAAGTAGCGCTATAGTACTACTGTAGATTGAACTACAGTAGATTGAACATTTTATGAAAAATTATTCAGTCAGATATCATACAGTAAGCTAATCACAGATAGGCTAATTTACGCTCTTCAGATAAGTCAAATAATTTCCAATGAAAGTATGATTTAAAATGAAAAATGTGAAAGTACGATTTAAAACGAAAACAAAAATAAACACTAACGACATTAAATGTATGTAAAAATGATAATTGTCCAATACATATTATAATAACTGATCTTTTCTGTTGTGCGAAATGTATTTTTACAAACATATCAGAGAAAAACTAGATGTCAAAAATAATGTAGCCAAATGTGGCCCTTGACTAAGTGAGCCCCAATTGATATGGGATAGGGGGCCCCAAATCAAATTCTGCTTTGGCCTCCAAGATGCTTGATCCGGCCCTGCCCTTGAGCCATAAGGATTGTCCAGCCTTGTCTGAACGTCAATTAAGTGACATCAGAGGTGGGAAGTGAGTGCACCTCCTTCACCACTGAGTGAGCCAATCACATTAACATCTGCCTCCAGTGTGTTTGAGTAATTACAACTCGCTCACACCATCCATCCATCCGTTAAACTGCGGCAGTACAGGACATTCCAAACCTTATCTTCTGACATCTAACAAAAAAAACACAAAGCCTCTGATGATTCAAAAGATGACAAAAACATAAAACAAGACACACGACTCCAGGGGTGAGGATGACTGTATTTTCGACGAAGATGCATGACATCTATTATACATGAAGTTAGAATGGTGCCGTATCAGGGCCCGTGCGTTGTGCTTTTGATTCAATCTGACTTCACTCAATTCACAATGTGCAATACCATATGAACATGAAACACGAGCTGCTGCCGGTATGAAAGGAAGCAAAATGGTTTAAAAACGCACACAGAATTATTTCGGAGATAATAAAATTGCATATGTAAAATGGCAACCTGCTTGGAAAAGTTGCAGTGATAAGCAAGTGAGGATGAAGGAAGAGCCTCCAGGGAACAGACAGTCTACTGTTTTGCCGTTTATTCTTACCCACAGTGAGTTTCAGCTTCAGAAGCCTGTCTGCAGGGTGAAAAGCATTGAGCTCTGAAGGATTTTGAACAACACTGCAATCGTCCTGAATATAAATGTGTTAAATGTGCCGCATACAGATTTGTTTGCGACCGAACAAAGCCTGATATGCCTTATGGTAGTTCCGAGACCTTTCTATCACTCTCTAGCTCTATCTTTCTCAAACACACGTTCTCATTCTTTGTTTCTTACACACGCAGATTGGTTAATGGAATAATTTCCTAACTTTAATATTTTCCTAATTTTAATAACTAGAGTATATTTACACGGATGATCCGAAACATCATGGCCACTCACAAAAAAGCGAAAAAATTTGCAAACAAAGGGAACATGTCACGGTCTGGATTGAGTACCTACTGACAGTGGTCCCGGTCAGCGGTGGTGAGTACCTACTGACAGTGGTCCTGGTCAGCGGTGGTGAGTACCTACTGACAGTGGTCCCGGTCAGCGGTGGTGAGTACCTACTGACAGTGGTCCCGGTCAGCGGTGGTGAGTACCTACAGACAGTGGTCCTGGTCAGCAGTGGTGAGTACCTACTGACAGTGGTCCCGGTCAGCGGTGGTGAGTACCTACTGACAGTGGTCCCGGTCAGCAGTGGTGAGTACCTACTGACAGTGGTCCTGGTCAGCAGTGGTGAGTACCTAGTGACAGTGGTCTCAGTCAGCAGTGGTGAGTACCTACTGACAGTGGTCCCAGTCAGCGGTGGTGAGTACCTACTGACAGTGGTCCTGGTCAGCAGTGGTGAGTACCTACTGACAGTGGTCCCAGTCAGCGGTGGTGAGTACCTACTGACAGTGGTCCTGGTCAGCGGTGGGGAGTACCTACAGACAGTGGTCCCGGTCAGTAGTGGTGAGTACCTACTGACAGTGGTCCTGGTCAGCAGTGGTGAGTACCTACTGACAGTGGTCCCGGTCAGTAGTGGTGAGTACCTACTGACAGTGGTCCTGGTCAGCAGTGGTGAGTACCTACTGACAGTGGTCCCGGTCAGCAGTGGTGAGTACCTACTGACAGTGGTCCCGGTCAGCAGTGGTGAGTACCTACTGACAGTGGTCCTGGTCAGCAGTGGTGAGTACCTACTGACAGTGGTCCCGGTCAGCAGTGGTGAGTACCTACTGACAGTGGTCCTGGTCAGCAGTGGTGAGTACCTACTGACAGTGGTCCTGGTCAGCAGTGGTGAGTACCTACTGACAGTGGTCCCGGTCAGCAGTGGTGAGTACCTACTGACAGTGGTCCCGGTCAGCAGTGGTGAGTACCTACAGACAGTGGTCCTGGTCAGCGGTGGTGAGTACCTACTGACAGTGGTCCCGGTCAGCGGTGGTGACTACCTACTGACAGTGGTCCCGGTCAGCGGTGGTGAGTACCTACTGACAGTGGTCCCGGTCAGCGGTGGTGACTACCTACTGACAGTGGTCCCGGTCAGCGGTGGTGAGTACCTACTGACAGTGGTCCCGGTCAGCGGTGGTGAGTACCTACAGACAGTGGTCCTGGTCAGCGGTGATGAGTACCTACTGACAGTGGTCCCGGTCAGCGGTGGTGAGTACCTACTGACAGTGGTCCCGGTCAGCGGTGGTGAGTACCTACAGACAGTGGTCCCGGTCAGTAGTGGTGAGTACCTACTGACAGTGGTCCTGGTCAACAGTGGTGAGTACCTACTGACAGTGGTCCCGGTCAGTAGTGGTGAGTACCTACTGACAGTGGTCCTGGTCAGCAGTGGTGAGTACCTACTGACAGTGGTCCCGGTCAGCAGTGGTGAGTACCTACTGACAGTGGTCCCGGTCAGCAGTGGTGACTACCTACTGACAGTGGTCCCGGTCAGCAGTGGTGAGTACCTACTGACAGTGGTCCTGGTCAGCAGTGGTGACTACCTACTGACAGTGGTCCCGGTCAGCAGTGGTGAGTACCTACTGACAGTGGTCCCAGTCAGCGGTGGTGAGTACCTACTGACAGTGGTCCTGGTCAGCAGTGGTGAGTACCTACTGACAGTGGTCCTGGTCAGCAGTGGTGACTACCTACTGACAGTGGTCCCGGTCAGCAGTGGTGAGTACCTACTGACAGTGGTCCCGGTCAGCAGTGGTGAGTACCTACTGACAGTGGTCCTGGTCAGCAGTGGTGACTACCTACTGACAGTGGTCCCGGTCAGCAGTAGTGAGTACCTACTGACAGTGGTCCCGGTCAGCAGTGGTGAGTACCTACTGACAGTGGTCCTGGTCAGCAGTGGTAAGTACCTACTGACAGTGGTCCTGGTCAGCAGTGGTGAGTACCTACTGACAGTGGTCCCGGTCAGCAGTGGTGAGTACCTACTGACAGTGGTCCTGGTCAGCAGTGGTGAGTACCTACTGACAGTGGTTCTGGTCAGCAGTGGTGAGTACCTACTGACAGTTTGAGGGAAAAACACGAAACAGGGTCCAAGGCTCATAGATTTTTTTTAGGGCAACTAAGACCTTTACAGGACAGGATGGATCAAGTGCTAATATCTTAGTGCCAGATACCAGAGGACACCTTTAGGGGTCTTGTAGAATCCATGCTGTAGTGGGGTGGCACTGTTTTGGTGGCACACAGAGAACCAACAGCTTAGGCAGGTGCTCATAATGTTTTAGCAATTTATCAGTGTAACACGTGTGTGGACACACACACACACACTCATGCAGACCTGCCCACATGCAGACACACACAGTCACACACGCTCATGCAGATCTGCCCACATGCAGACACACACAGTCACACACACACTCATGCAGATCTGCCCACATGCAGACACACACAGTCACACACACACTCATGCAGATCTGCCTACATGCAGACACACACAGTCACACACACTCATGCAGACACACACAGTCACACACACTCATGCAGATCTGCCCACATGCAGACACACACCGTCACACACACACTCATGCAGATCTGCCTACATGCAGACACACACAGTCACACACACTCATGCAGACACACACAGTCACACACACTCATGCAGATCTGCCCACATGCAGACACACACAGTCACACACACTCATGCAGATCTGCCCACATGCAGACACACACAGTCACACACACTCATGCCGATCTGCCCACATGCAGACACACACAGTCACACACACACACGCATGCAGATCTGCCCACATGCAGACACACACAGTCACACACACACTCATGCAGATCTGCCTACATGCAGACACACACACTCGGTCAAGCAGAATGTAAACTTTGCCCCTCTTCTTTTTATGGTGTAACTGTGTCCGCATTTCCAAGCCAGCCTAAAGGCTGATATGAAAAAAGTGTCCAGAATAAAAGATTAAAACAAATGATCAGGTTAACAGACTACCAAACTTCTTGTCCTGAACTCACAATAAAACGCTGTGGGTCTCGGCCTGGCCGCCGTTAGACCAGATGGTGGAAATTTACAACAGTTTTGACTGGAATTCCAGATCCAAATGTTGGATAGAATGCCTCTAGGAACATATCCCACGTGCAGGCCTGATTCTGTCTGTGTAACGTTACTGAGATGTTAGAAAGTAAACGCTGTCCATATTTGAGTGTTACCAACCATGTCTACCATGTGAACATGGTAAGTATAAGCTGTTTCCTATTGATTTCTGTGTTGAGTACCTTCCAGATCCTCTTTTATCTGGCAATTATACCACATTCTTCGTGGTCCATCATTTTGTTTGTTAATTGCCTTGCAGTAAGATTAGTGAATGCACTTAGTCCCAACAAGTTAATTAGCCAGGAGATTGAATCAGTGGGATAATAAATATAAAAAAACACTTCCCCAAAATAACTGATTAGATATTTAAGCTATTGGCTTAGAACAAATTACTGTTTGTGATTTTCTTTTTTAAGAAACGAACCACAAAACCACAAATTGTCCTTTGTGGATCTGCCTTTACTGTAGCACGCTTTACTCTAGCACGCATTACTCTAGCACACGTTACTGTAGCACGCTTTACTGTATCACACTGTAGCACACATTACTGTAGCACTCTTTACTCCAGAACACTTTACTGTAGCACACTTTACTATAGCACACTTTACTATAGCACACATTACTGTAGCACACATTACTGTAGCACACTATACTGTAGCACACTATAATGTAGCACACTATACAGTAGCACACATTACTGTAGCACACTATACTGTAGCACACTATACTGTAGCACACTTTACTGTAGCACACATTACTGTAGCACACTATACTGTAGCAGACTATACTGTAGCACACTATACTGTAGCACACTATACTGTAGCACACTATACTGTAGCACACTTTACTGTAGCACACTATACTGTAGCACACTTTACTGTAGCACACTATACTGTAGCACACTTTACTGTAGCACACTTTACTGTAGCATACTTTACTGTAGCACACTTTACTGTAGCATACTTTACTGTAGCACACTTTACTGTAGAAAACATTACTAATGTTTCTAATAAACCATACTTCATATATGTTACGTAGAATAACTAAAGTATAATGAGGGTGTCACCCTGTCGTGTACAGCTTCTTACTGTCTGCCGCAAGGATTTGTCTTCCGACCGCCTTGGGATAGGATGTAGCAATCTTTCAGTTATTGTTACAGATGCTGTTGTTGCTAGGATTCCTAGTCGCCCTTAACACTAAGGATCTGTATTTTAGTTATACTGTTCATACAGTATAAAATATGTCCCTGTTTACATTTTCTGTACAAGTTAATGGTTGCTTTTCAAGATGTTATTGTTTCGCCGTTTCCTTGTGTGCAATGTGTATATATTTCAGACGTAGCATTGATTTGTATATGCCAACACATATAACTATACATATAACTATATATTTAGCAGTGAAATGTTAATACTTGAGGTGACACAGACATACATTGTATGCTTCACAACAATGACAAAAATGTCATTGTTGTTTAATGGAATGAGATCAGCAATGTTAGTTGACACAGGCTCCAAAAACCCGTGTATTTATAGTTGTGTGTGTGTGTGTGTGTGCTCGTGCGTGTGTGTGTGTGTGCACGCAAGTGCGCGTGCGTGTGTGTGTGTGTGTGTGCACGCGCGTGCGGGTGCTCGCATGCGCGCTCGTGCGTGTGCTTGTCTGTGTGTGTGTGTGTGTGTGTGCGCGCGTGCTCGTGTGCGTCCTCATGTGCGTGTGCGCGTGCGCGTGTTTGCGCACACTATAAGGGACCATCTGCTCTTTTTCCTGTGAGGGAGGGAAGTAGAGAGTAGGCCCAAACATGCCTTATTGTGTGATACATGGAGCGCTAAGGAGTTCATAGTCATTGTGACCGAGGAACTACACCGCCTTCCTCTCCTCCCATGGATCACACACACACACAGACACACACACACACACACACAGACCTTGTTTCAGGGCTCAGCTAGAGAAATAATTAACCCGCTGGCTTTTGTTTTTCCCCACCGTTGGCCAGGCTCTGTGTTTGTCTATCAGCTCTGGAAATCAGTTCAGTGAACTCTCATTTCCCTCCTTCACAACAGGCTGCTAGCGTGATATTGTGGCTAAGCGATGGTTTCCAAAAAAGCCTTGTAAAATAGAAAGGCGATATAAAGGCGGCGTGATTAACTATCATGGCTTCATTTAGTCCCATTTGGTTTTCATCATAGACAAGCGCTCTCATACGGAAAGCGACGAGGTTGTCTAAGCAGTCAGGTTTTCGGGGGTTTCAATGTGCCTGCAGACGATGTGAATTACGATGAACCATGGTCTGAATTATTACGAAAGACTTTAAATTTAGAAAATACAGCTTTGAGCAGTTTTGAAATTGGCCTGAAATTAAAAACATGATATCCCTCTAAACAATCATGGAACAGCCACTCAAAGTCTACTAATGTTTAGCAATCGTTCCTTTGGGCTGTCTTGGATGGTGGCTGTCATGTTTGGCCACTGCACGCTGTAAGACAGAACTTATGGTGTAAATGTCCTTGCTGGAACGCTGAGTCATGTTTGGCCACTGCACGCTGTAAGACAGAACTTATGGTGTAAATGTCCTTGCTGGAACGCTGAGTCATGTTTGGCCACTGCACGCTGTAAGACAGAACTTATGGTGTAAATGTCCTTGCTGGAACGCTGAGTCATGTTTGGCCACTGCACGCTGTGACAGAACTTATGGTGTAAATGTCCTTGCTGGAACGCTGAGTCATGTTTGGCCATGCACAAAGGAGCAAATCATCGCTCCAGTTGTTATATTAGGCGAATGTCTCAATAAAGCACACATTTACAAGCTGCTGTCGTTTCAAACAGGCCATGCTCTGGAACCCAAATTACAATAAATGTTTATCTTTAAATTTTTGTTCTTGTCGTTGAAACAAACAATATGTCCAATGAAAAAAACTTGGGCAAACTTTCTGTGTATTCAAAGTGAAAAAGCAATGCTTTGGGGTAACTCAGGACCAAGCTTCACTCTGTGATTAATGACACTACTTTGTGAGATTCTCTATGGAACAAATAACCACAATGGCAGGAGGCAAGTTTAAATGCTTTGAATTGTGCTGGCCAGGGTTGGAAGTAAACCAGGCAGTCCCAACAGGTTTGCCTAATGCGAATAGGATGAAAGGTCAACACATAGAGTAGACATAAATTGCACAACAGACTGTGTCTAGGACAGCCGTTTGGCCTCATATGAAGTCCAATTGTGATCCACTTAGTCTTGTTGAGAGCCAGACTTTCCATTTTTGGTGAGTCCGTGGTTCCACAGCTAATGCAACGCAACTAGCAATGTTTTTGTGACTTGTCATCGCCCATGTCATTAGCTTAGAAAAGGCTACTAGTACGTGATAAGATTATCATTAGAGAATCTGGCCAGTGTCACCAGCTCTGTGAACTGCTGTTCAGTCATAACTAATATTCATGTGGTTTGATTGGCCAGCTTTAACTTTGTATATAGCTATTTTTTGGAATAGTCTGTTTGAGATATTTTAGTTTGAGATCAACATTAGTCCTGGGCAGTTACTTCAAAACAAATACCCAGGTGGAAGATCTGTTAGGCATCCGTTACGTCGAAGCTCTGGCACATGATCAATGCCAAAAAATAGTTTCAAAAAGGGCAGAACGTTTTTTATCAAATTTATGTCTTGCACGTAGCACGAATCAACCTATAAACCAATCAAATGCTTTTTTTGAGCAGAGCTTAAAAGTCTGTTCAGCTAAGAATTCCAAAAACATATTGTCTTATATGAAGTTCACCCGTTGTGTTTTAAATAACTTTACAGGTTTGTAGTAAAGACATTTTTCAGTTTCCAACAGGTACTTATGAATATGCAGATATTACCAATTTATTTATTAAATTGCAAAAGCCTTGAGAGATGACTGTTTGGTCAGTAAACGGAAGAAGGCAATAGACACTAAAGTCACTAAATCTACTGTAGGACCCCATCTGTTTTAGCTACTAACGAGTAAGCATAGGGACATGTTCAGTGTTGAATTCTCACAAATGTTTGGGACCTAACGGTTGGGCTTTTAAAATAAGGAATACCTAAAACTATGTACTCTGTGGAATACAACGATGTTAGCGGTCATAAAGTAGGAAGTACACAAACTAAAGGTAAGATAAGTACTGTTGCTCTAAATATTGCAAGCCAACCAGTAAAAGTATGACAGGCTTATCGTTAAGAAGGCCAGAGGCAACGTAATGGCTGACTAGAATATCGAATCTGACAGAGGCTGTGGGATACCTTCCCATCTAAGCTGTAGTGCATGGTCTAGCATACAACCGAACTCCGGCATGAATAAAGCCAGTGGCACCATAATGGCTGACTGGAAAATGGAATCTGACGGAGGCCATTATATATTTCCCCCGCCTCAGGTGCAAACCAAGGCTCCGGTCACAAATACACTATATACAGGGCTAGGTTGCCATTTGGAAGGCAGACGGGAATCTGTTCTTGTGTCAAAATATCAATTTAATGCCATCACTCATTTGTCCATCATGTAGCAGAATGCACATAAGGGTGCTGATGGAATGTACATGCGTGTTTCTGGATGAACATCAACAATAACAACAATATATAACATACATCAACAAGTACAATTGGCTGGAAACGTCAACTAAAATATTTTATAGCCAGACTAAGCAGTTGAAAAAGTAAGTAAGCGCTGTCCCCGCCCATGTTTCAGTTAAATTCCTTGGGAGACGACTGAAGATGACTGATCGCTCTGAATAGACACACTTTTGGATGCAAGGACTGACATTTCATAGAATCTTAAATCATACTTGCAACCATGTTTTTAATCTGTGTAGTGCTTGTTCAAATTCACTTCATTTATAAACATTGAATTAAAACAAGCCGGTATCATGGTTTCTGATTGGACGTACCAGTGAAACATAGCTCATGAGTCATTTGTAAGTTATATGCTTCAAATATTAAGAAATATTTCTTATCGTTTAAAAAGTTTGGGGCAACTTAGAAATGTTTTTGAAAGAATGAAGATTTTTTCTGTCCATTAAAATAACATAAAAAAATCAGAAATAAAATGTAGTAATTGGAGATTGTATATGACTACTGTAGCTGGAAACGGCAGATCGTCTACGGAATATCTACATGGATTCCCAATATATATCAGTAACCATTCAGTATCCCAATGGGTCGTGTTTTTGTTAATCCAAATTTATCATCTGAAAAAGTTAATTGGTCATTAGAAAAACCTTTTGCAATTATGTTAGCACAACTGAAATCTTTTGTGTGGTAAAAACCTGCCTTGAGACTAGGATCTGGAGCATCGGCAATTGTAGGTTCAAATACAAGCTCAACATGGACAATTAGTTGTCAGTCTGTTTTTGTTCTGAAAAACAAATGCTATTCCACGGCCAAAACTGCCAAGTAAAGGAAGATCTCGTAGAATGCTGTGTACTACTCTCTTCACAGAATAGCACAGAATGGCTTCAACCAGAATAGAAAAATGAGTGGGAGGTCCTGGTGCACAAATGAGCAAACGGACAAATACACTAGTGTCTTGTTTCAGAAATAGATGCCTCACAGGTTTCAGCTTCATTCAAATTGTGCCCCAGAACACCAGTCTGAATGTCAACCGTGTAGAAGCAACTTGATGAAGGCACATCAAGTGCAATGCCATGACATACCTTGTGGACAGCGCTTGAATGGAGCCAAAAATTGTGAAACCACAGCTAAACTATGTGGTAAATATTTAAGGAAGAATCAGTCATCCGGTATTCTGTCTATAATGGAATGGCCACACACACACACACACACAGACAGTTGATATCAACTTTATTTAGCTGTTCTGGGAGCAGCTTGACGTATAAGAAGTGCCCATCGAGCCAATCCAACTTGTGGGAGGTGTTTCAGGAAGCTTGGGGTGAAATCTCTTATGATTATCTCAGCAAATTGACAACTAGAATGCCAACTAGAATTGCTGAAAATGGAGGATTTCTTTGACAAAAGAAAAGTTTGAATTACATTATTATGATTTCAATTAGAATATTGTTTTTCCGGAGAACAAGGACATTTGTAAGTGATCCCAAACTTTTGAACGTCAGGGTGTATCTTCAATATAACTACAACTACAGAAATAAATATAGTTCGTCCTGATTGCCGTTTAAAGTAAAACGTATTCCAGCATGAATGTACAGTCTTTCGCTACTCCATGTTGACGCGTTTCCATGACAACAGCAAAAGCCATCTCCTCTCCTTTGTCGGGAATATTAATAATGAAAGACAATCTCTTCTCTGTACCCCAACGTACCCCAATGCCCACGGCTGGTTTACCTTGAGATGAGTAAAGATTATTATCAAAAGTGTTTTAATTGCTCTTCTTGTCTCCCAGATCCAAGCATATGGCGCACTGATGCTGCAGTTAATGTCGTCTCCCAGGCGAGAGATGTCTTCTGAATGCACCGCACACATCCAACTAATGAACACATCTGTGATAGATTACAGAGATGAAATTCTCCAGGGGTGGATAAAGAACGACTTACTTAAATAGGACACAGTGTTTTAAGTTTGAAGTATTCATCTACCTCGACGCCACCGGCAGACTGCACGGGTCTCCCCTTCGGAGAGTGGACGTGAGGTACACGCCGTGACAAATGGGCCGTGTCATCTCCTGTACATGAACGCAAAGGCAAACAAAGTCGGAGAACAACGTGGGCAAGCGAAGGAACTGAAACACACAGTCGTAGGCCAACTAAGTGGAGATGTACAACACCACACGGATCAGAGCAGCCTGAGGGTGTGGGAGGAGGAGGAAGCGCTGTGTTATGTTCCACTGAGAGGCCATCTTGCGACATGCAATCTGTTACTCAGGTTAACGCTTTGATAAAACCCATTAGACGCCGGCCAACGCAGAAGTTGACTGTTTGCAACTTCCGTGTCTCCACCTCTCATTTTCATGTGTTTCACGTTTCAAGCGTAGCCCAGACGTTTAACAATTCAAAGGCTCGCTCGGATGGAGCACAGGAGCCGACGCAGAGGTCCGAGCTGAACGTTGACTCAGAAGACCAGCTGGTCTTTTCTCACATGAAGCAAACAAAACCAATCTTTTTCTTTGTACATTGTTCCATATGGCACGACACCAACGTGAGCTAAGCTGACTAATAGAATTGTCAACCGAGTCCCCGGGAAGGAGGATTGACCGTAGCCACAATGTAACGCCTCGAGTCCTAAGCTGATTCAAACCAGCAAAGAGCAACCATAGGCTCTCGCGAATAATTCACAATGATTCCTGCCACGTTCGCACATTCCCCCATTCAGGCCAAGTGTTGTTAACACAAACAAACGGAAGCGTGGTGTTTTGAGTGACGACTGACCACCAGGTTTAAATGTCGTCAGCTGGCCTGCTTTCACTCTGACGCCGCGCGTGCTTCGAGTGATTGTTATTCGCACATGCCGGTCACGTGGGTAATATCTCAGATGTTGCTAACACCAACCGTTGGAGCAAGTCCATTTGCCGTATTCGGGGCTACTTAACATCCATATGTTCATTTTTGTACTTACTTCTCGTTGGACTTGAACTCAAAACCGCCAGCGTTCGTTCCTCTTCGAACTGAGCTACTGTACATATGTGTGTCAGCCCCACCTCTAGCTACCATGGTAACCGTCCTAATTGTCAACCTCTCCATCTTCCATATTAGCTAGTCGCCACAGTAATATGGTCCGTTTAGCTGGTTCCAGATTAAATGTGTCTCACATTGGGGTGAGTTGGTTTATGGAGGACTATGAGTGCCATATTATGAAATATATAAATACATAAATAAATAAATACATAAATTAATAAATAAATATATAAATACTTAAATATATAATTAAATACTTAAATATATAAATACTTAAATATATAAATACTTAAATATATAAATACAAATTGCATTTGGATGGTGTGATGTTGCATGCAGTTCAAATACAATAGACATTGCATTTGGATGGTGTGGAACTTGTTGAGCGTCCAAATGCAAAGGGGCGGGACCTAGCTTATTTCATAGAGCTGTTCTCATTGGACGGTGTGTTTTATGCTTGGAACACTGTGATTGGACACTTGAAACCAAACCGGTGTCTGTGTTTCCTAGTCCGATATCGATTCAGAATTGGGGCACATCGAGAAAACTTTCTGCAATAAAAAAAACATGCGAACCCGCAACTTTTGGAAGCTTTTTGTCGGGTGGTTATTATGAAAGTTAAATCCGATCATAAGAGGAAAGTGGATAACTCGGGTTGAGTGGTGTGTGTGTTCTTTTCATGCTGCGCGACCTGGCCCAACATACTCTGTTTAACACATCGGGTATTTCCACTAAAACATTGTTGCTGTTAATTCCATAGCCTAGTGGACGTTTTTAGACATCTGTTAAAGATAATTTACTACGTTAAACTGTTGTCGATGCGCCACAATTTGAGTCGATAGCGCACTAAGAAACAGACACTCATTTGGTGTCCAATCACAGTGGTCCATGCATATAACACACCGTCCAATATTTCTATTGCATTTGAACTACATACAATATCACACCATCCAAATGCAATGTCTTTTGCATTTAAAACTACATACAATTTCACACCATCCAAATGCAATGTCTATTGCATTTGAACTACATACAATTTCACACCATCTAAATGCAATGTCTATTGCATTTGAACTACATACAATATCACACCATCCAAATGCAATGTCTTTTGCATTTAAACTACATACAATTTCACACCATCCAAATGCAATGTCTATTGCATTTGAACTACATACAATTTCACACCATCTAAATGCAATGTCTATTGCATTTGAACTACATACAATATCCCACCATCCAAATGCAATGTCTATTGCATTTGAGCTGCGTGCAACTTAACACAGTCCAAATGCAATGAGTATGTTTTCATGTATATATTTAATTATGTATTTAATTTTTCAATTATATATTAATTTTTTTTTTATTGTTTGCTTATCTGTGAAGGTCAAATGCAATATGAAGCATGGAGGTGTGACTTTCAGTTAGATTGAGAGTGTTCACATGTGATCACATTTGAACACACTGGATCATACTACAAGGAAACACTGAAACTTGTTTGTGTGCTACTGATTGACACCTTTCATCTGATGAGCATAGAAAGCAAAAAGCGATTTCAGCACCTTGCGGGTGCTGTATGCCTAGAAGAAGCCTGCTTGCTCCATTTAAGCGCATCAACAAATGGTGATGAATGTAATGAGTTATTAAACATGTTACGGGAAGTGGAGAATGCGACTTGTGTCGTGTGTCTTTATTTCTGCCTGTGCGACTTAAGCCCAACATACTCTGTTAAACACCTTGTGTCGAATTCAGTATTATTTTGGACGTGTTCAGACGGCTGTAAACCACTGTCCAGGCCCCTAGTATTGAGCTATTGCTCGGTGCTGGACGTCTGGTTGACGCAAAGAAAATAAATCAAAACATGCCACTTTCTAACAATATAAATTCGTGGGTTAACTTGTTTTTAAAGTGCCACATTTTGGATACATAGCGGACAAGGAAACACATAAACCCGTCTGTGTGCTACTGTATTGACAGCTCTCATTTGTTAGTTTGCGTTCAAGTGTCCAATCACTGTGTTCTAAAGACAAAACAAACCGTCCAATGAGAACAGCTCTATGAAATAAGCTAAGTCCCGCCCCTTTGCATTTGGACGCTCAACAAGTTCCACACCATCCAAATGCAATGTCTATTGTATTTGAACTGCATGCAACATCACACCATCCAAATGCAATGTGTATTTATATATTTAAGTATTTATATATTTAGGTATTTATATATTTAAGCATTTAATTATATATTTAAATATTTATATATTTATTTATTAATTTATGTATTTATTTATTTATGTATTTATATATTTCATAATATGGCACTCATAGTCCTCCATATTTGGTTCAGCTTGTAGGCCAGTGGTTATGGTCGAAAGGACAATTTCAATGGTTTTGTTCTATCTTCTTAATCACGTCGTCAACTTAAATTGTGAACTTGTGCGACCCCGCTGTTGTGACAGAACTTGATTCAGACACGTGTTTTCAACAGCGCGCTACAGTATTTCCCCCTGCAAGTGTTTTGTGTCCATAAAATGAACGTTTATCCCTGTGGACTTTTATTTGAATTTGCCATTTGCTAATAACAAACTTGATTAAAACGCTTCAGGAGATTATGCAAATAGAATGTGCTTCGACCTACAGTAAATACATGAAATAAAGCACAACAATTTTCAAGGTTAGTGGCTCTGAATTGTATGTTGATTGGCTTCTATGCACATGACATTATCATAGCACCTAGCTTGACTGCCCCTCTAGTGTCTGGCGCTAATCCTTTAGACTAATCCAGTTGTAAACATTAGGATTTTAACTCAATTATATTTGTCTGTGTCCTGTGGTTCTCTTCATTTGCAAACAGTTGTGATGTGGTTTCGTTCTTGCATGACTGCATGTGACTTCTCCTAAAAACAAAAAGTGGTGTTTCTCAATCAACACAATTTCTCAATCGAATGTGTTTTACACAGTATAAGTTAACCTAACAGAGATGCTAGAAAACTGGAGGGCTAAATATGAACTCAACTTGTACTGGAACTATAAAATAACCTAAATGCCTACATCCCAAATCTCCCGCTGTGTGCCACACGTTAGGGGGGCCCGGTGTACCGCACGTTAGGGGGGCCCCAGTGTGCCGCACGTTAGGGGGGCCCCAGTGTGCCACACGTTAGGGGGCCCTGGTGTGCCGTCGTTAGTTGGGCCCTGGTGTGCCGCACGTTAGGGGGGCCCGGTGTCCGCACGTTAGGGGGGCCCCAGTGTGCCGCACGTTAGGGGGGCCCAGTGTGCCGCACGTTAGGGGTGCCCGGTGTGCCACACGTTAGGGGGGCCCCAGTGTGCCGCACGTTAGGGGGGCCCCAGTGTGCCGCACGTTAGGGGGGCCCGGTGTTCCACATGTTAGGGGGGCCCGGTGTGCCACACGTTAGGGGGGACCTGCGTGCAACACGTTAGGGGGGCCCGGTGTGCCACACGTTAGGGGGGCCCTGTGTGCCACACGTTAAGGGGGCCCCGGTGTGCCAGACATTAGGGGGGCCCGGTGTGCCACATATTAGGGGGCCCTGGTGTGCCACATTGGAATGACTGTTGTTATGATCCAGAGGGAAATCATTGTAACATATGTGAACAGATAAGTGGACTCATCAGCCCTCATGCCTTTGTCCCGTTAGCCCAGGCAATGCCAAATCGGAATTACAGCCGTCATTATGTTGAGGCTTATTTGACATATATTAGCTCCCCCAACCATTCAATAGCGTAATTAATTCAATAAGCACAGCAGCCTTTCCCTAACACTGCATGGAAAGCCCCTGGTAATGAAGTTTAATGTGACGAAGGTAAACAGCCTAACATCTTTTGCTCTTGTTACATAGGCTTTCACAGCCTGCTAACTGCTCCTCGATCAATCTTAAATATCAGGCCATGTGTTTTGTCTAAATCGCACCCGTATGTCTATATACTGCATTACTTCTGATTAGTAGTGCACTATTTAGGATATATGGGGCAATTTCCTACATTTCCTATACATACATATACCTTTTTCTAAATAGCAAAAGCATAAAAAAATAAACACAATGTATACTCGTTGTATCCCGATTACGATTCTTCCTGAAAGTTGATATTAATAACTATCAATGTCTTCTGTATATATTCCAAACCGCAAACTGTAACCTTTACTGGATTGTGCAGTACTTCTGACCTACAGCGCTCTTGGTCAAAAGTAGTGACCTACCGAGGGAACAGAGTGCCATTTGGGACGCGTCCCCTGTGTTTTTGGGTGAGTGGGCATGTGCTTTTAGTAGAAATGTACTGGTGCTTTTGAGGGGACTATCAGCTCTGTAGTGGATTGATGCCCACTTATAGGCCCATTTCTGTCAGTTTCCTAAGATTGCATTTTGCCGTGCCTGCTTGTTTCATCAGCTTTGAATTTGCAATGAACAACAAACTGTTCATCTCAGGGTAATAACTGGATTTACCATTAGCATGGAGAGGTTTGGGACATGAAAGGACGTCTGATATGTGAATTTATAGTGTTCTTTTCACGATGGCGGTCTTCGGCTGCACGTCTCAGTGAGAGAAATCATTAAAAATACTTTTAAGTCATTTTACCTGGAACAAGCTCTTATCCTCGTCTTGCGCTTGTAAGTACGCTATTATATGTTGAGGTCTGCAGCAGGCATCAAGCTCAAAATGCAACATTAGTACATGGGTTTTAGAGATTTTTGGACGGGAAAATGGTGAAAGATTATTACGGAGAAAGAGAGTTTTTGCTGAAAGAGCAGACTCAAACCCATAACGCAGCAGTACATGTTTAGCAGCTAAGATTGCCGGACCACATAGACTGATTATTTCTACAGCATTTTCAAGGTGAAATGGCTGTCACTGTCAGTATATTCACACACCATACTTAGACAACACAATTGGACGTGTGTGAGCCAATGAAAGAGCTTTTCGTTTCATAATATGTTTCACATTACGACGACAGGCGTCACCTGATCTTAGATCGGCACACACTCCTACACTCTCATGTGCTTGACAGATACAGGCCCCCCCGGGGTGGCAGAAGTCACCAATGCTACATGCAACAAAACCCAAGAAGCTACTGGCACAGTCCGTTACCTTTGGTATGAAACTCCAATTGAATTATCACAGCTTGTACAGTGCCTTGCAAAAGTATTCGGCCCCCTTGAACTTTTCGACCTTTTGCCACATTTCAGGCTTCAAACATGAAGATATACAACTGTATTTTCTGGTGAAGAATCCACAACAAGTGGGACACAATCATGAAGTGGAACGAAATTTATTGATATTTCAAACCTTTTTAACAAGTTAAAAACTGGAAAATTGGGCGTGCGAAATTATTCAGCCCCTTTACTTTCAGTGCAGCAAACTCTCTCCAGAAGTTCAGTGAGGATCTCTGAATGATCCAATGTTGACCTAAATGACTAATGATGATAAATAGAATCCACCTGTGTGTAATCAAGTCTCCGTATAAATGCACCTGCTCTGTGATAGACTCATAGGTCCGTTTAAAGCACAGAGAGCATCATGAAGAACAAGGAACACACCAGGCAGGTCCGAGATACTGTTGTTGATAAGTTTAAAGCCGGATTTGGATACAAAACGATTTCCCAAGCCTTAAACATCCCAAGGAGCACTGTGCAAGCGATAATATTGAAATGGAAGGAGTATCAGACCACTGCAAATCTACCAAGACCCGGCCGTCCCTCTAAACTTTCAGCTCATACAAGGAGAAGACTGATCAGAGATGCAGTCAAGAGGCCCATGATCACTCTGGATGAACTGCAGAGATCTACAGCTGAGGTGGGAGACTCTGTCCATAGGACAACAATCAGTCGTATACTGCACAAAGCTGGCCTTTATGGAAGAGTGGCAAGAAGAAAGCCATTTCTTAAAGATATCCATAAAAAGTGTCGTTTAAAGTTTGCCACAAGCCACCTGGGAGACACACCAAACATGTGGAAGAAGGTGCTCTGGTCAGATGAAACCAAAATCGAACTTTTTGGCAACAATGCAAAACGTTATGTTTGGCGTAAAAGCAACACAGCTCATCACCCTGAACACACCATCCCCACTGTCAAACATGGTGGTGGCAGTCTCATGGTTTGGGCCTGCTTTTCTTCAGCAGGGACAGGGAAGATGGTTAAAATTGATGGGAAGATGGATGGAGCCAAATACAGGACCATTCTGGAAGAAAACCTGATGGAGTCTGCAAAAGACCTGAGACTGGGACGGAGATTTGTCTTCCAACAAGACAATGATCCAAAACATAAAGCAAAATCTACAATGGAATGGTTCACAAATAAACATATCCAGGTGTTAGAATGGCCAAGTCAAAGTCCAGACCTGAATCCAATCGAGAATCTGTGGAAAGAACTGAAAACTGCTGTTCACAAACGCTCTCCATCCAACCTCACTGAGCTCGAGGTGTTTTGCAAGGAGGAATGGGCAAAGATTTCAGTCTCTCGATGTGCCAAACTGATAGAGACATACCCCAAGCGACTTACAGCTGTAATCGCAGCAAAAGGTGGCGCTACAAAGTATTAACTTAAGGGGGCTGAATAATTTCGCACGCCCAATTTTCCAGTTTTTAATTTGTTAAAAAGGTTTGAAATATCCAATAAATTTCGTTCCACTTCATGATTGTGTCCCACTTGTTGTGGATTCTTCACCAGAAAATACAGTTGTATATCTTCATGTTTGAAGCCTGAAATGTGGCAAAAGGTCGAAAAGTTCAAGGGGGCCGAATACTTTTGCAAGGCACTGTATATAGGCCTAAGCATGTGGGCTTTGGAAAACCTGTTAACGGAGTCAGTGTGAGCGAATCATCGTTCACAATCATTCGCCTGTGTGATGTTCCCAGGGCTGGAGACTGCTACAGATGGAGAGTTGGCTCAGCTGTGAAATGATTGGCTGGCCGGCTTTGCTGCAGCAGGCAGTTCCAAGACGAGCTGTGAGCTTGTGAGAGAAAATTGTGTAGGACAGTACGATCCACTTTTAGATGTTGCTATTGCTTAAGTGCTGGTGGTTTCGGAGGTATTCCTGGGAATGAATTCAAAACGTTTTTTTCCCACCATGTGTTTCTACTCCTTCATCTGATTGTTTTCTTAAAGGTGACCTTTGTGGTTTCGAGAAACGCTTCGGAAAGTCAGGACACTGATACTGGTGTTAAATAGGCTTTGGGGACTTTGGCTGTTTTCTAGGGGTTTGACCCTGTACTATTTTTAGCCTATTGTCCAGGCTAAATCTCAAAGGCCAGATGACATATTGCCTCAAAACCCTTGGTTTTAGATTACATCCACCTTTGTGATATTTTTAGCTTGATCTTAGAAAAACACTTGAAGTAACAAGGTGGTCTTTCAAGAGGAAACTGTCACACTGTGGCGACAATGTTATCTTCCTGCCAGTTCAGAATGTTCTAGAAGCACAACTGTTTCCACGTCTTCTACCATTATGGCCACGTTAATGTTATCTGACAACATTTGGTAGCATAGAGAAATAGTTGTTTTGAATATACATATTTTCTGTGCAGATTATTAGAGATGCTATTTAGCACGTGTCGGCAAACTATGGCCAGCGGGCCGAATCCAGGCCTCAGGGCATTTCCATCTGGCCTGCAGTAGGTATTAAAACAGTTTGTGTTCAATTGTTATGTGTCTGAATCTAAATGAAAGTTATTTAGATATAACAATAGACCCACAGTGTATATGTTATGTGTCCCCTTTTCTGGCCCACATCACTGTCCTGATGTGGCCCTTGAGCTGAAATATTTGCCCTCCCCTGCTATATAGGCACACATGTACTTCTAAAAAGCCGTTATATAAAACATATTTGAGAATATCTAGATGAATACGCCATAGTATATTGGATGAGCAATATAACCGTTTACGACATTGAGGTCTTCATAGAGATCCCAGCCAGACAACCCGTTACTAAGGTGTCCATGTGACTGCTTCAGTCTAACCGATGGTCTTACCGTATGTGTCTGTCACATAAGACAGATCTATCACGGATTGGCTAATGTCCCCAGAGCCCTCCGGAGGTTCCTGTCTCTCTGGAACATATTGTGAGCCCGGTGGGACGTCAGAAATGTGATGGATACCAAACCTTCTGCAGTTCCAACCACCGGCAGGTCTTAATTACTCATTCTACGGTGTGCTGCAATCCAAGACCCCGTTCAAACAACCGCTTGGGTTTTATTGGTATTTGTTTACCGGTTTGGTTCCATATATTGGTACTAATAGAAACATAATTATAGGGTCACGGCGCTATTCTTATTCCTGATGTTGTTTTTTTTATTTCGCTTACCAGAATGTTGTTTCTATTTTCTCTAGGCTCTAAGGGCTGTTTCCTTCCTGTTTTCGTCATGCTTATTAGAAAGAAAGGGATGTCGCCCTCGTAAATGGCCCAGGAAGTTCTCTATCTGGTATTTACAGGCTATTGTATGGGAAGGACATCCCTCCATAGCTAATCTAGCTATTAAATAGGTTATTAAAAGAGATGAACAAAATAATAATTAAATAATAAATAAAAACGTTCAATCTACGGTTCTGTCCCAAATGGCACCCCACTCCACTGATAGGGCACTATTTTAATCCATTGATTTCCTAACAGTGTTAAACCCTTTTCCTGATTAGTACCAAAATACTTCCTACCAGGGAATGGGGTCAATTCCAGTCAATTCAGTAAGTTCAGAAAATTCCAATTCCACATTTTGCCCCGTAGTGATTTGGTGTATTTCCTGAACTGACTTGAATGGAACGGATTTGACCATGCTTTATGCATCTCGCAAGATTGCTTTTCTTTCTGCCAGAGCTGAAATGCAGGTTTATCATTGCAAAGCATCCATGCTATTTCCTGTTGTAATAGAAACAAACAGGGGAATTGTTGGATTTGAAACCCCTGGCTATGAAACAATGAGGAAGAAGTAAATCAGAGAAAAGTGACAGCAGCTAGGAAAATCACAGGAAACATGGCTATTGTGTAACTAACTTGCTAAGTATGGGGTCTTGGCCTATCTTAACGTACAGAGCCTTTATACATTCAAATGCCAAGGCAAGCAGTATTGATGACATGAGACCTAAAAGCAGTTGGTACTAAGCAGTATTGAGTTCAGCGAACAACAGACTTTAGCCTTGATTTCTATGGTATCTTCCCTAAGAATACAGCCTTTTACATTTCAATCATTTTATGAAGTGATAGATCAATAGACTGTGTTGAGACTTGACTGATAATAATAGACTGTATTTACACTTTTAGCTAAATCTTTTTGTTTGTGCGTGTTTCAAATGTGTTTTATTGTGATGAGGCGAAGCCAAAAAACACTAGTGTGGACGTTTCATTCTGAAAGACCATCATCTAATTGAAATCGAAGGAAGGAGATAATACTTCTTAATCTTATCCCGCCTCACTTCCTTCATCGTGTTTTTCTCTTTCACCAACACTTCCTGTTCTATTGGTCTCCTGACAGTCATGCTGTTGGGAACGACTGAAGTGTTGTTAAGAAAAGACTAAACTCAACCAAAATAGCCAGGTCTGCTAGTGCTCTGATTGTGCTCCCACAGTTTCACAAGGGAAGACTGGATCATGTGAGTGTGCCAGAGATTCTTGATAGAGTGCAGAGACAGCAAGCATAGGTCTGGTACAGATGAACTAGGCATCAGTCACTTCCTTAGCGCTGGTGAAATCTTGACTGATGACGGCATTCCTCGTCTTTAATGTATTTCGGTTAAGCTACTGAATATGTAGTGAAAAAAATACAAATGCATGCTATTACCTAAATTGTGCGCTAGTAGTGAAAAGTAGTGGTGCTATATGAAGGGAATTGTATGCCTTTGGAATGTGGAACGTGTTCAGAGGCCTTTCTGGTTACATTTTAACAACACTCTGCGCTAAAGTTTCTGATTCTGCACACCGTCGACAATTGAATTCACAGGTCAAACTCATAAGACATTTTAATATTATTAGTATAACACATTGTGTATGTGCCAGTGACTTCTAGGGTTCTACGTCGTGCTTCAGTTATTCCACTAGTGCCTAGAAACTATAATAATGTCAGTGGGCCGAGAATAAAATGTGATGCTAGCCGGCTTATGTTGTCAAACATTTTTACTCGTTCTTGCCCTGCCATTGATTTGACTTGAAAAAGAAAAGAAGAAGAAAGACATAACATTTTAAATGCTTCTTTTCCAGTTCTCGTTTTTTGGTCTCAATTCTTCAAATAGAAGCAGGCTAATTAACTGTCACACTTCTCCTTTCAGTTACCAAAATATACCAAGTATGTAAATACCAAGTTACATACACAGTGTTGTTAGAGTCATGTAACTAAAAAATCAAGCTTCACTAATGTACCGTCGTGTCCTGAAATTTTTCCTCAAACAGCCTAAAAGCTGCAAATCAGAAGACAGTGCGCTCTGTGGCTGTATAAACCAATGATTAGTTGCCAGCACTGATATATTAGACTGTATGCCACAAGTAGGACAGCATCATATTTTATGATGTAATATGTATTACTGCTGTTTTATTGTGTTGGTTACTGGTTTAATAAAGCTCAGTAGATGTGGTCTATATCCCACAACTAAGGGTTGTGCCCAGGCACTCTGCATGGACACTCACTGTGGCACACAACCTGCTCTCATTACCCGTGTCAACAAGCCATTTAAAGATGCTATAATAAGTCATCAACACTGGTATGGTCAAACGTTACTTTATTGAACACTTCTTTGTGTTTTACAAGACTCCCTCAAACAGAGTGACTTACAGCAGTGGGTTCATGTTTTTTTTAATGGCCCCTACATGACAATCAAACCTGACATTGCGGACTCAATGATCATCAGAAGTTTGACACAATGTAAAAAATATTCCCAGAGGCGCCGCTTAGGCTCGATACCCGATAAATGTAAATCGCCACTGACAGCTTCAAAATCTGCAATGCCCCTTAAACATGCGTTTGGATTGAATTCAGGCGTTGGTGTAAGGTTTCTTAGAATATCATTTCCAGATATGTTCTCATAGCTCTCGTATAGTCCCTCAGTCAATATGAACAGTTTATCTGCTTTGTCTGCCTGTGTCAAAATATCTGCCCCGTGGCCCCTCCCCCGCCTGTCTGTGTCCTCTCTCTTTCTTCCTCTCTTTCTGTCTTGCGGCCAGGCCAAGGGTAATATTTGCTAATGAGGGCCTGCTGCCATGGCAACGGGCCCGGCGCATCAGAGCTGGTGCCTAGCGGAGCTCCACTCTGAACCAACGTCCCAAATGGCACCATATTCCCCACTCGGTGTCTACTTTTAACCGGGACCGTTAGTAGTGTACTACAGAGGGACTAGCTTGCCATTTGTGAATGCCAGGACTGATAGCAAGCAACAGTAGCTTCGCTAGCTAGTCGCTGCCACTCTACAACGATGCATAATGCAGTGTTACCTTCCACCACCTCCTCATCCCTCCCCAGTCAGGAAGCCAATCTGTTTTAATCACCTCCACTGGGCTCCCAGTGCCCTTAACCCCTTCAACCTCCTGATGACGGAGTCGAGATAGAGGATATCACGTCGTCTAAAAATTCTAATGAAAGAGAATCCCATCTGAAAGACGGTTTTGCTTGATGGAGGTTGAATGGGTGCTTGACTGTCGGTCATTATATTCATTAGGTTGTCTGCTTGCTGTGAAGCCAGCATTAGACCAGCAGGTTTAGCCCACCCCGGATTCTCTGTTGGCGCATCTGATCACAGTGGCCCTGCCCCAGTTCTCAGCAGCCCAGTGACCAGATGACTTGGGCCCGTCTCCCGGCTGTTTCAGCATCTTGACTAGTGGGGTGACAGAAGCGGCAGAAATGGTGCCTCCTGAATAACTTTAAATATAGAGGAACCGCACAGTTTAAATCCCTAACAAAAACCTCTAAATAATTAAAGGTGAACATCGGAGTGAAATAATAAACACAAAGAGGTCGAGAGTAAATCAATGCAAACGGTTTATGTATTGTATAAATACAATACGAACAATTACAATATAATCCCAGCTATACACTACACTATAAACTGTTGGAGATCGCCCAAAGAAAAATCCAATGGTAACTCCCATTAGAGTAACATTAAATGAGGTCACAAATCAAATCTCTCGTGTTTTTTTGATCATGTTTCACACATGTACTTTTAGGTTTTGGTCTGCTCCGATTCCCTGAAGACCCAGACTTGATATGTGAAGCATCGGCTGTCCTACAAGGTAAGGAAGGCAGCGTTCAGGTAAGACATGGTGCTCATTGACCTTTTTGTATGATTGTATGTCACGTTGATGTCGTGTATTCTGTCCCTGTATGTAAAGTGTGGGTTCCAGGAGTTTGTAGGGCCACAGCAACGTGTGCACTGACTATATGATGTTTGGCTATATTAATTCAATGTACATTTTATTGGCAATTAAAGGTGATCCCTATTCTGATCTAAGCAGTGGTACGTTAACAATTTCAGAGGAATGTGACCCTCGAATTATTGACAAGTTGTCACAAACTGGGGTGATGTGCCGGAGAATAAGCCAGGAACAGAGCATATCACGTTCCATGGGTTTTTATTAAAACAAATACGACATTGTATGGACAACATAAAACTGTGCATTAAATCAGTTTGCGCATAGACGGCGACTTATAAAAATACCACAACACCAAACACTCACCAAAACACTGCTTTGACATTGAAATAAATAGAAGTGCATACACACCCAGTGACCTACATACAACTCCTAATTATCAAACTCAAACCAGGTGTGCAAAAATTAACTCAAAACAACCTGAAGGAAAAGGTGAGAAAAAGACAAAAAGAACGAAAATAGGATGACTAGTCAAACTAGACAAATCTGCAGCAACTGTGTGATGATGATGCTATAATGTCAATATGGACCAAAATCTCTGAGCAATGTTTCCAGCACATTGTTGAATCTATGACACGTAGAATTTAGGCAGTAAGAATTCAGGCAGTTCTGAAGGCAAAAGGGTACTCTGTACTTGCAAGGTGTACCTAATGAAGTTGCCGGTGAATGTATGTATTTAGTGTGTGTGCATTATTTGCAGGAATGTTCTACAATGTGGTCCATTCGCTACAATTATATAACTTCATCAAATGATTGTAGCATCTGTCATTTTGTGTGACAGAATTAAAAAATGAAATAAAAAATGATTGGACACAGATGTGCAATTAGATACAATTAATTTACCATCATGGGACCTTTGTTATTACATTGAAATGTTTATTTTATGCCACCATAAGTTCTGGTTTATGGTTTCATCTTTCTCCTTCATTAAGAACATCTTACCGTCTTTTATAAAGTACAATTATTGCAGGGATCATAAAACAAAAGCATGTAGCATATTTATGGGAATATGCATGCATTCATAAGAAGACGGTTATGTTTGAGCATTTCAGTTTAATGGTGTACAGGAGATCAATATATCATGCCATATCTCTGCTCATATATTGTATATAGCAAGTCTTAAACCTATGGCAATGGACTTTAAGACTAGCTGTTGTCATGGCCTTAGCGTAAAGACAAAAAATATTATATCCAAGACAGAAATCAGCCCGTCAAAGTCCCTAGTTGACGATAGCTTTAGTGCGGTTTTCAATCAAAAGAAATAGGACAACTTTATCACAAAAGTAAATTGTCAACGTACAGGAAATGCTCACAAAAATGCAACCTTAACAATTTAAACTAGGTATTGCGAACGTAGCTCAATTGTCTTGTTTTTTCACAGTGAAGCTAGCCTTAGTTATTCCTTCTATATCATCTGAGGTGCATTAACAGAATCATGTGGGGAGAGTGACAAGGCTAGTCTTAACTGCAATGTTCAATCTAAAAAAGTCTGCAAGCTAATGAAAAAGGTAGAATGACATTTTAGTGTGACATGTGACTACTACGACGAGCCGTGACATTTAGAGAAACGCGCAGTTGACAGGGTCGGGGAATGGCTTTATTGGCATTGGGAGTGATAACACAATAAAAATGTGAAACCTATCTTTCCATGTCGTTCTGTTCTGGCACTCTGGCTTGAGCTGGCCGAGATATCTGTCATCCCCATCGAGACCCAGTATCGGTGGACAGGATTGTGTTTCACGTTGTGGGAAAGGCTAGATTGTCATAAAGGGGAGCGATAGAAGCAAAGCGGCTGGCTGAACTGGACCGCCTGTAGGTGTGTGCGTGCACGTGGGCTTGTGTGTGTGTCTATGTATTTATGTATGAGTGTGCCTGCGTGCACACATCTGTGTCATGGAAGGAGGCGCAGTAGACAATGGAGACAGACAAAACAAAAGGAGCAAGTACCTCAATCAGGGGTCTGTCACATGAAGCGTTTATCCAGACACGCTAGAGAAATAAAGCCTCACGAGAATAGATGCATAACTGGGATCGCTTTCCAAATGGCCTTTTCGGTTCACACTAACCTCATGGTTGCGGACATAAATGGTGCATTATATTGGGAATAGATTGCTATTTGGAACATACTGAAGGTTATGCCTTCGTTACCCTGGCTTGTGCCACGTAACTACACTTGCATCTTTCTATCTCATTAGACAATTCATAGGTTTTTAATTACAGTAGAACAACATCAGATGTGAAGTTAGTTTCATATTCTATGCTGACAAATCTGGGGTACACATTATTGAATAGGAAAAGGTTGATATATTTGCTACAGTGCAATTACTTTGGCGATTGATTGAGAATACTATTGTATTAAAGATTGTAATTTGGTATAAGCAAGTGATGGAAACACACCACAAGGGAACAAACAGTTGATAATGTTAAGTTAACAGTAATACGTTTCCAATTCGGACACAACATTATTTTTTTCACATTTCACAACAGTGGCTCTATCATAATAAAATGAAATGTCATTTTTTTACACGACTGTTGGTTTATCTTAGTTTTTTTTTCTATCTCCATTAACTTGATGGATGACAAATAAGCCACTGTTCCAGATCCTGTCAGAACTCTGGGGTGTGTTATTGTGTTATAAGTCATGTCGGCGGTCCGACGGAGGGAAACCGAGACCAGGCAAGTCATGTTTCCACCCTGTTCATGTGTGAATCAACCATTCCCCAACATACACACACGCAAGGCTAACACACACGCAGAAACACACACACACACACACACACACACACACACACACACACACACACACCCACAACTCTCAACTAAATTCATTGACTTGGGCTTTGTGTTTGCCTGGAGAGGGAGCAGGTGAGATTTCTGCTGTTGTATTCAGGAGCTGAGAGGATGAGACTCTGAGAAAGCTTCTCATTTCTTTTCTCTCTCTCTCTCTCTCTCTCTCTCTCTCTCTCTCTCTCTCATAAACACATTTCAAGGTCCCCTGGTCTTAACCATCTCACGTTAGCTGTCATTCAGATATATATGCTGAGGTACGGTGAACTGGATCACTGCCAATCCAAACAGCACACTATTCCCTTCCGTAGCACTACGCTGATCTTGGTTCATGAAGCACCGGTTAAATACAGTGCACTGTGTCGAGAATCGGGGGCGAATTGGAAGCCGAGCTTATTGTTTACCGGAACCGCAGAGCAAGATGGCACGCAAAAATGGCGACACAGGAGATTAGACGACACACTCCCATGCACCCAGTTCATCTGTTCAGAGGACTCTTATTTTGCGTAAAAGATAACATTTCCACTGCAAGTGTGTGGGCGTCTGGTGTAGTTCACGTTTAAGTTAGCTCTCTCTATAAGCTCCCTATGTAAACGGCATGGAACCTAGTACAAATGTCAAGTAAATGTCATGGCCATTACTTCATGCGCTGAATTTGAATTCTTATCAAGGCGATGTAGGATTGTATTGAATGAATCTTTGCATATTTGGAAAAGGGTAAAATCAAATGTTTGAATTTTGACCGGTGAGCAGCACAGCGACGGGGAAAGATTCTCCGCTTAATTAGCTTGAATTCAGTTTAACACTCTTGAGTGAATGACTTCATATTATTTCATGGTCGTTTGTTTTCCCGTGAAAAGATCATTCGCTTTTTCAGTGCCTCACTCTTGGCCTGAACACCTTTTTCGGAAGTCTCTGGTTGTGAAGTGCAATGCTGTTTACATATATAAATTAATATGATTTTAAAATATAATTGGAGTGTTTATTATTTGCCCTACGGTGTATACATTTACGGTAGTTCGGGTGTAACCCCCTTTTTCAAATGTCACACCCGTCATCGGAATAGGACTGTATTGATTTCATTATTGTTGTTCAGGGATTCTATACATGTATATATAATATACACTTTTGTTGAATTTGAGGGACACTTTTAGTGAAAAACTAATTTTCCTCCAATTCCACATACATTATTTGCGATATAGGGAATTTTTTTACATTTGTTTTCCAGTCAAACTAAGGATACATTCTGAAGACAACCTGGTAGCAAGAGGTTTCCACCAACTGTGTCAGCTTGGGATTCAATCTATCAACCTTTTGTTCACTGGTCATACGGTTTAACCAACAGGCTAGCCTGCCTGCCCTTTATTGGTATCTACTATTAAATCTAGATTCTAGAAATCCTTTGACAGGCTCCATTTTGCGTTCATTCACTGCTTGCGCAGTAAATCAATGTTGTGGTCGGCAACATGACTCAGCAGAATACATTTCCATATGTGATTGGTTGGGTCAGTGAAAGTGGGCACATCACCCCAGATATGACTGGCAATTAGCTGTTGTGTAGGATGACAGACAGGTAGAGGTCAGTTGCAAATTACATTGGGCATCATACACTTGACTTCTCATGATGTTTGGTGTTAAGGATAATGACTTTGATAAACTGTTTGTGGACATTCTGCAGTAGACTAGAAAAATAATGTCCCTGTCCCAAATCTCCTGGATCTAGTGCACTACATTCAACCATAGATTATGGCACTGTGGAGTAATAGATTGTTTATTTGGAATGTAAATAATCTTGTTATTTTTCTTGGTCTGGTTTGGCTTGATAGTCAAAGGCAAATGCAGCAGCCATGCACTAACCTGTCATCTCAACATTTGACTTTCCATCACTTCATTGCTAGCTAGCAAAGATTTTTAATCTGTATATGTGTGTGTTTGTGTGAGTGTGTGTGTGTGTGTGTGTGTGTGTGTGTGTGTGTGTGTGTGTGTGTGTGTGTGTGTGTGTGTGTGTGTGTGTGTGTGTGTGTGTGTGTGTGTGTGTGTGTGTGTGTGTGTGTGTGCATGAGAGCAGAACACACAAGTCTGTGCACTTTATGGATCATCCGACATAAATCTGACCATATCCACCGTGAGATGGATGCTTTCAATGAATTTAATACTTTCAATCCAAACACAGGCATTGATATTCTATACCGTTGTGGATAATTGATTAAAACAGGTGTAATGAAATGATTTGGAGGGCAGAGGAAGAAAGGACTGGTGGATAGATGGATGGCTAGATGAAAGAATAAATTGATAAATACATGGCTGGATAAAAAGGTGGATGGATAAATGGATAAATCGAAAGCCTGCACAACTTTTGGCCGCCAATCCTTCCAGTATTCAGCCGGCCAATGATAGAACCAATTACAAAAAAACTAAAATGATCTATTTTATCTCCCTCATTGCCTTCAAACTACTCATTTTGTCTGATCACTGTACATGGTAACTGTCAGCTGGTTTTCATCCACTACCTCTTTTTACAATTGTCATGCCCATTTTGCACAGGGGATCATTTTCACCAGTACTGCTGTCATACCTGTTTACATTCTTTGAATTATTCTATTTGTTCAGGCATGCTCAAATGTTCTTCCTCCAAAACACGGTCATATAATATAGTTTTTATTGCCATATCAATGCTGCACAACAAAATGTTGTCTTGCACATCTTGGCCAGGTCGCCGTTGCAAACAAGAATTGGTTTTCAATCGGCCTACCTGGTTGAATAAAGGTAAAATAAAATCTGGAGGCATGTATGGATGATAGCTGGATGGATAGAGGGATACATTGATGGATGGGTAGATGCTAGATGGATGGAGAAAAGAACCCCACCGGCATCATAATGACAGCGAGGGAGTGAGCTCTGAGCTCTGAGAGTTAGGCTATAAGATGTGAGTGACAGATGCACCCCTGAGGGCAGAGCGGGTGTGTGTTAGCAGTGGCAGATGATAACATCGGGAGAGCAGACGGCGAGAGCCCGTGTGTGTGTGTGTGTGTGTTTGACAGAGTTGACCCAGAGCAGCGCAACCACACTGCAACAGTGGTCTCTGAAGCCAGCAGGATGGTGTAGTTTAATGCAGACTCTTGCACATACATTCTGCCGGCGGGCAGCAAAACTATACAGACTTCAGGAACAGGACGAATCCATAACACGGCAGGGTTTGCTTGACATTGATGTGAACAGGAGACGGCACTCGCAGCCATATGAAAAGACGAACGTGCACAGCATGCACAGTCCGCACAGTCCGCACAGTCACGCGCCACTGTGACTGTTACAGACAGCGGCCTGAGGCTGGAGCACTTTTTTAATAAAAACTAGCGAGTGACAATGGTACCACGTAGCACCCATAAGAGAGAGCTCATTAACTCCAAGACGGGAGTGGAGCTTTATAAGGTGAAACCACATTGTGATTCACCAAGGCAACGGGATTGGAAACAAGGGTCACATCACAGCTTTTGTTTCGGAATCAAGAGGGACTCCTTCCTTCTCTAAATTCTCAGTTCTAAAAATAGGGGAATCGAAGGTTTCCCAATTGCCCTACTTTCCAAAATGTCATATCTTTCCTTGGCAGGTGTCCTTTCAGCAGTGGCTAATATTAGCGTTGTGCTCAATAGTTTGAAGGTCTCCTTGGGGGGGTTGGGGGGATACCTCACTTCTCCCCTTAGACCATCTGTCTAACACAGATTCACAGCAGGAGATAATGGCATAATGCCACCATGAACAGGAGATTCAGTCCAAACATCAGTATCATTTTCCACTGTGCCACTAAATAAGCAATAGCTATTGGTCGGTGTTGTCAACATAGATTTTGAGTAGAAGTAAATAGCAAAAACTCATCATTGGGAAAATAATGTTGTACATTTTTAAACTATTACCATACCAGTCAAACTGTAGTGTCGTTGTGGCCTAGGGTGGTCCAGTGGGCTAAGCTGCTGCCTCCGGTGCACATGTACTGCTGCAGCATTCGCCTGAATCCGGCTCACCGCTCTTTGAGCAAAACTCTGTTCTCATGTCTTTTACCACTTTCCTGTATGAAAAGGCCTGAAAAAATATCTGAAAAGAATTGGTTGACATTTGTTGAGTCAAAAGTGACCCGCTAGGTTTGTTATGTTATTTTTACACGGAGTGCCAGTTTGGACGGGGTAGTGGACGTGGTAGTGCACATGTTAGTGGACGTGGTAGTGCACATGGCCACCAAGGTAGCTGAGCACATCTATGGCCGCCGTTGCTTTTCCCTATTATCCATTAACACCATGCAGTGTTAATCCAGGGAGCAAACCTCCATATGCCGGGGCAAACTTAATTAACACCATTCACTTATTGAACAGAGCTGCGAGCCTGAGCTGCTGCCGTCCTCCTCTAACAAGATTACGTTTATATGAGCGACGACATTCCGGCGATGTTCAGCAGCCTCGAACGTCGCTTACAGACCTTCGGGGGCGGGGGGGTCTTTATTTTTAAGAACCTCGCCTCTGCCATTCGCTTCAGCCATCAGCCACTGTGACGTGGCGTAGCAAGGCACACGCTCTTATGGCCATTAATCACGGAGTCATTAGCCGCGCATCAATTAATCAAGACACCTGCCACGTTTTTTGATTAGGGGGGACGGATCACAGAACACTGACTGAACTAACTGAATTTCTGAACTGTTCACTCCGATATGCACGCCCAATTCTGCGCTGACTGATGACCCCCGGCTGTGTCAGAAGGCAGAGCGGCACCTGTCCACGAAGCAGGAAGTCACAGCGGGCTACAAACTGGTTGTTTATCGGAGCGGCCCTGTACTGTTTCACCTCGCTCGGGAGCTTCAAGCATGGATGTTCTCTACCTGATTCACGTAAACAACTGCCAGTTCTACACAACCGGTAGTTTTCCCGTTCCGTTTCTAAAACATACTCCTCAATTGCTTTTCTGTCCACTTAACGGAGTGGCAGTGAAGTACATGCCATTGTTGAAGACCTTTGGAAATGTATACGATTTATAAACGATGGAATGGCATTCTGTTTGACAAACAACATCACTGTCACATATTGACCCAGAGAGGCCGATCATGGGAGAAAGATATGTTTTACCACAGACTAGTGAGGGGACTACGGCTCATAAGAATATCCGTTACAGGGGGCATTGGGCGGTATCGAATGCATGGAAAGGGTGTTTGATACTTATCCATTTATTTTCTGTTTTGTTCCAGCTTGTGCCGGGAACCGCCCCAATGAAGGTACCACCAGCCGCCTGTGATGTCTGTCCACTGGGTCTCTGTGGGCCATCTCCGTGTGGTACAGTGGGGAGAAACCTAATCTCACACTCCCCTGGGTATTACAGGATAATTATTCAGACAGATGATAGGAAGCAGTTTCTTATCAGCACAGCCATAAACAAAAACAGAAACATTACGTTACGTTACATTGACAGTAGGGCTATGTCTCAAACTGTCCCCTAATTACCTATATAGTGCACTATTTTTGACCAAGGGCCATATAAGGGTGCCATTTATGACTCAGCTGAAGTTATTGCTTATTAGGGACCATGAACAAAAACACATTATATTGCAATTAGGGCTGTGAAATGATAATGAAAACATTAAACTGAGTTAACTTGCAGGATTATCTCATTTGCAAAAGTAAATGAAAGAAACATTTTATATTTATGCATACCTTGGGTTTGCTCTAAAGGAATAAAGTTGGGTAAATTCACAAGGCAGAGTTTATTTCCTCTCAATGCTGTTTTACATGACATTTAAGATTTTAGCTGTATATACACTGATAAGCCAAAACATTCATTAACATTAATTCAAAATATGCTTTTTGTCTTCTGTGGGCCATCAAGTGACATGGACTCTGCCAAAACCCAGGGTGAAATTTCATAGAAGTAGTGCAGTAAAGGCCCGTGCACACCTCCGGCGACCTATAGCTACAAGGAGACAAGCTACCATTAATTTTCAATTAGAGCCAGCTACACTCGTAGCTCCACCCACAGTCGCAGAGTATAGCTGGCTCTCATTGGATATGAATGGTAGCTTGTTTCTTTGTAGCTGTAGGTCCCGGCGATGTGCATGGGCCTAATTATAAAACTTGACCTTCCATATATTGCAACAAAAAACTATTTTACTTGTATCAAACACCTAACATACAAAAAGTGTTAATGGAAAAAGTTCTGAATTCTGTGAATTTATTTTAAAAAATGCTAAGAGATTTAGCATAAATCAACAATGTTTAACATTACATAAATTAGCCTTGCGTTATGTATTGCGACAAACACATCACAATATTTTTTTATGATTTTAGTAACTGGCTAGATCTACATTTAAAGTTGAAAATAAAGAGATAATTATTCGGTTTCATTAAGCACATTTTAGATTGCTATAGTTTTTAGTATAATTCAATAGAATTTTAAAATTCATACTTTTTTAGCTACCGCAGTGTTAATCGCCAAGCAGAAGCTGCTACAACTGCCATTACTCAAAGTTTGACATTTTAGTATTTTGTGAGTATTACTTTGATTCTGATTTCACTTATTGTTTGCACTTAAAAAATAAGACTAAGAAAAACTGAGGATTTTTTATTTTTCTTATTTACGCCGTTCTTTTTTGTATCAATTTGTGTTCTGTCACATGCACAGTCATAAAGTATGAACAGACACGTGTGAAAACATACAGGAGACGCCAGTCAGTTGAGTTTGTGGCAAATCCTTTTACAGTACTTAAATATTGTCCTGTCTTTTACGACATGTGATAATTCATACTCAGAAAGTGTGCAGCTGCATTGTTTTGCATTTTGTGTCGAATAAAAGACAATTAATCCAGTCGTAAATTTCCTCATTGAAGATTTCTTAAAAATAGTGTTAAAATGTCGTCTCGATCTCGTGAACCCAATATCGCGTATTGTCTCTCGAGCTAATTGTCACACCCGTACTTACCACTGCTGACCGTTGACAGCCTTGCCGTTCAATAAATTGGAATACAATTCTAAAAACATGTATTTTATTGTCAATTTGGTCTATAACAAAACAGAAGTTGTTAAGACGTCTGAATTATTTCAGAAAATACTGTATATTATATGGCTAAATAATTTTCATTTATCTCCCTAGAGTCTAGGCCAATGAAATCAGTAGTGCGTTGTAGAGTAGATGGGAGACCCTTTAGGCCCAAACATTTGGCGTTGGGGAATCGTCTTACGGAGGGGGAAGAAAAACTACAGGCTTCACGTTCAAAAAAGTGCCTTGAATAAATGACTAACGGTGAATATTAGAAGAAGGAAATCAAACGAAAAGGTTCACTAACATTAATTGGCACTCGCAGGTCTATTAAAAATACTTGCCAATAGCCTGGTGTCATTTCTCTCGATCACAGGCACTCGATATACTGAGTTCAAAGTGATTGCAGGAGTTAATTATGTTCAAAAGAGCTGCGTTGTTTCATCACACTATGCAGGCAGGCGGATGAGTGGCAACGGGCACGGAAGGAAAATCCAATCGAAGCATCATTAACGTTCTCCTTTGATACCCAGGGTTTCAGTGTATTCTTGGTTAATCACAGCACATTACTCCTCCTTACCCAAACACAGAACATGTAATTCCCCCCAAAAGACATTTGTAATCAGTGGTACGAAGGACGAATTATTTTTGATGAAAACCTGTTGTGAAAATTAGTGAATCAACACTTCTGTTCCACTGGGGTTTGTATGTCACTTGGAATGGCTTTGTCTCTAAACATTTAACGTCAAACGTATAAACGTACGGTTATTCACTTTTCAGCATGTTATTGTTAATTGAATCGTCTCCATTGTGATTCAAAAAGACAGACAGAATGCATTGGTTTAGAATGACATTGTTTGTTTGGTTGTTCGGCTTACCAGACTTTACAGTAGAGGTCCCGCAGCCCCGTTTCTTAATCTCACGTAACCCTTCGCCCACCCCGCTAACGTAGACACATCTCTGAATCCCTGCATCTCCGCGAGCAGCACCAGGCATCGCTGACAGTGCTTAGGCATTCTCCCTTTTTTCTCATGTGATGTTCGAACATTCACTTGCTCCTCCTCCCATTTTATACTTCGGGCTAATTTTATTTATAGTAATTAGCATACATGCATGATTGTGATTCCCTCCTCCCCACAACCAAACCCCCATGATGCAATATGCAAATGCTAATTAGAAATTGATGAATTGCAAACAAAGTACTCTACCCTAATGACATCCCTGGGGTAGCTGATGGTGGTAAACCTGTAGTGCTCTGCTTTACAACGGAACCCTCTCAGGAATCCCTCCAAAACAAAACATCTAAGCAATCTAGGACAATTTAGCTTAATAGTCATCTTCTATATTTATTACAACGCAATTGCTGAATCTAAGTTATAACACGTATAATGTGAACCAGGTTAGTTTTGATTATGATTATGCGTAATTTGATTGTGACAGTGTCAAATACATTTCAGTTTTCTTCTGACCGAATTGACTGTGCTGTAGTGGTGCCTCTTTGCAGATTAACTTCTACACTATCTAAAAGCCACACTGCTTTCGGATCAGTGGTCCTCATCTGACCGCCCTAAAAGAACCTCTTCGATGGTCCCATTTGTTTCAAAAAAGGTTGCTAACTGTGGAGCTAGCTTATAGCACTTTCCTACCTCCGTTACGCTCAGGCCGTTTAAAATATACCGCTTCACAACACCATATTCCTTGAAAAAAACTCTCAGACGGCCATCTATTATATTTAATGTTTAGAGCAAGATATTTAATGTTTAGAGCTAGCTGTATCTTTTTGACTCTTATACAGCAAAGAATCATCCAGAAATAAGCTGATCAGATCCACGTTTGCCTAACCATGTTGAGGTAAAACTGCGGTAGAGCAATACAATCCACATGCGTTCATATCTGAAGCGGGCATTATCACTGACTAAAAGAGTCGAGAAAAGTCATGCTATTAGGTAAGCCAGCTATTTTATGTGATCATTTAAAATCTGGTTTGTTCATTTTTTCTAGAAACACCTAGTGCTGAGAGTCATTGAAACAATCAACGGCAATGATTATGCAGCCTCTTCATTTAACATATGTGCACAGTGCCCAAACATCAAGTAAAGTCATATACCTGTGGGATGGTATAGCCTACGTCTGGATGTGATCATGCAGCATGCAGCACTAATCATGTTAGAAGCTGGTACTCATAGAACGACTCCCATCTGGTAAATACTTCAGCTGGAACCATGCAAATGAACTCCGGCTAATTATCAGTTTGATGGATGGGGACTGGAGGTGATGTGACAAAATTGCAACTCACCTGTTGATGCGGTTGTGCAAGTGATAAATATTGATATCGCCATGGCAACTGCGAGTAGCGTGTTTACTGAGCTGTAGCCTAATGTAGCGGAAAGTTCAAAAGATCGCCGGGAACAAGATCTCTCAGGTTGAGGTCTTGATGAATAAACAACCAGCAGTTGAAGGACGTTCCTCCACAAATCCAGGAAATGTGGAGGAGGTGTTGTGATGGAGTGTCGCGCTTGATACAGTCCCAAGTTCTCTCCTCCCCTAGCTCCCTGAAACTGGGAACTTACGTTTCATGAGGATCCAAACAAACGGTTATCGAGGTGGAACATAAATGTTTTGGGGTTTGTGGGTCCGGAAGGGGGGGGGGGCTACATAGACAGGGGGCATTGCAGCATGCAAGGTGTCAAGAATCAGTGCATCCTAAATGGCACCCAATTAGTGCATTGTCCCGTACTAAAGTTAATAGGGAATAGGGTGTAATTGGGCATGAAACCTTCCGGTGGTAAATGACACGAGCATGCTGATATTCCCCTGCTGGAAACGTCTGATATTTTCTGAGTGGTTACCGTGGAAACCAGAGAGAGAGAGAGAGAGAAGACCCCTTAATTTAATGTTGGACTCTGAGACAGATGAGCTCCTGAGTGCACAGGGTGGGTGGTTGAAGAGGGGTGGTTGTTGTGGTGGTCTAGTGTAGGTACAGTAAAATGCACGCAAAAGCACTTCATATCCAGACAATCAATATACACAGAGAACAGCAATATAAACATACTGTAAATTATGTATCTTTTCGAACTATGCATGGCACTCAAATTTGGTCTTTGAGGTATAGAATCAATATACAGGGATTAATGTAGTTTGCAATGAAGATGTGCCTGCTGAAAAAAGCACAACATCATAAATTGTTCATACTTTCATTGTTATTCCAATGTCACCTGTATGGCCAAGACAGCAAATCTCACCCACACAAAAAATGTGTGTTGGCTTATTGAAAATAAGATTTTGATACTGCAAATACTGCCCAAACTCTTTATTTGAATAGCTATATAACTCTTAAATGTTTCGGTCATAATAAGACTACTACTATTTGAATAGAAAACATTATTCAAACGTATGCAAATTGGTTTAAAATAACTTGCTTGTATTCTACTGTTTGATACCATGTATACTTTTGGAATTTCTACAGTTTTAAATGCATGAAAAACAATAAACTTTATGGACTGAAAATACAAGTGGAAGCATTTTAATTCAACACTGCTTATGAACCGTTAAAGCATCCCACAGCAAAACTGGCAGACTGACAATGATGCCTAAAATAATGAAAATGTTCTGTGCTACTTAAGCTTACTGAAACCATAGTTGCATGTGTCTTAATGCATATCATGGACCATATAATCAAATGGGAAATATTTGGATGGTTGCTACTAGTCATCAAACGTTAAAGCTAGAAATGCCCTTTTCACTTGTGCAGATTGGCTTTTATAATAAATAAACTCTTTAGGGTTCTATCTCGATTGAGCTCAGAAAACAACAAACCTGCCTAAAGGAGTCACTAGAGCGTAAAAATTACCATTTTAACACTTAAGCCCAAAAATCCAGTTGGGTCAGAGTATTTGCTCCAGGATTGGGAAATCTGGTTTTGTTTTCTAACTTTTTAACAATTTTCAAAGCAAACTTGGACTATGAAAATCTGTTAAACCTCGCTTTCTCTCAATTTGAAAACACAAAATAGGTGTGCTTTTGGTGGTTCATTAATGACGTAAGATCAACAGTGCCCATAATAGCAATACTAACTCTGGTGCTCACTTACTCCCTCAGTATTTTATATACATCATTTTCATTTCATTCTTTTTGTGACATAAGCTGATGAACCTTCATAATATATGCTAGCTAGCTAGACATGCTAACATTAACAAAGCATGTAGCATGTACACGATATTCTACAGCAGGTATATGCTATTTAACTTGTCTGGCTAACAAACACATTAACATGTAAATCTATCTAGAGCAAATTTGTCAGCTGGAATATACTTTCTAGATAGTTTGTCTGACATTAAATACACTAACATGTACACCTACCTAGAACAAATTCTATAGCAGGTATGTGCTAGCTAGATAGTCTGGCAAACATTAAACACACTACATGTACAACAACACCCAATCAAGGTGTATAGTTTTAGATTTTTGTTAATGCTCAAACCGCTGTCGAACAATCATAATTCAAAATTACTGTCAATCCTACATGTTACTGCTCTCACCATTTAACCATGACTTCAAAACTAGCAAACACACCACATTGTACTTGGGTAAATGTTCTTTCTAGTTTTCAGTCAATAATTCATTTGCCACTAATGTTCTTGAAATGACTTTGGGAATTTAAGATAAATCTACTGTAATTCTTAAAAGCAACCACAGCGTGCCCCTGGCCATTATTTCATTCTCAAAATATTGAACAACAACTTTCGGGCTTTTGAAAATCACTCAGGACCTGGAAGCATTCCATAAAAAGAACAATTCTCCAGCCAGCTTCAGTTTCTCGGTATCTGACAAACAGCAGACTATTAATCAATACTGGATCAGTGGGAGCGACATCTGTAGAAAGCTGGAAAATTAGAACCTTCAGGCAGAAAATGTGGACGGGGAACAGTGATCAAATGATCAAATAATGAGCGTTTTCAAGAAACGTGACACAAAAAGAGTTCTGTGGATTAAACTTAGTCAAAGGTGTGTGTGTGTGTGTGTGTGTGTGCCCATATGTGTCTTTGAACCTGTGTAAGGTTTTGGCTTGATTTCTGAGTTCATTCATAATGTATCAAGGAGAGTGCTCATAAAGAATTGCCACGCTGATCATCTCTCAGACGGTTGTCTGGCATGGATCCCAGCGTTGCCGTGGGCAGCATGGGGCAGGACACACTGGGGAGGAAACCAAAGCACTTCTGTTCGAATATTGATCCAATGCCAGCGGCTTCCTCCCCATTCAGACTCAGTCACTGATGAAATTCACATTACTTCTTATTTAAAAGTTAAAGAACGGCCATGAACTGAACTGTAACTATGTGAAGGGTTTATGTCTATATCAATCGAGAACCAACACGACAGTAGCTTTTTACAGCCTTGAAGGGAAATGAAATTCTTTATGGTTTGTTGTTGTTTTGTACTGTTTTTCCTAGCCTAATTTGATTTATTTGTAAAAGCAATTCTGAATAATAATTTTTTGAATGCTGACAGATCTCTGGAGAAAGTTCTCTTGGTTTTCGCACACTGATGATCTTTTTTGGGAAAATAGCTTTTCTTTGAGCCTATTTGGTGGCGCAGCTGTCTAAGGGCTCAAAACACCAGGCTGACCACTACAGTCTCGGTTTGAGTCTGTGTTGCATGTGGTTGAGAAGCCATAGTGAAATGCAAAATTGCCAGGATAGCCTGTGGAGGCTGGTCTGCCTCCCGCTAAGCTGAGGTCATCCTGTTAGTGAGCTTTCCCTCACAATTTATGGCCAATGCCTACATCCTGTCAGACAAGCACAGAGGAAAAAAGTGGGCGTGGCGCAGATGCCTTGGAGGTTCTTTCTTTAACTTCCCAGAATCCACTGGGCGTTTCTGCAATGAGACAGTACTTCTAACACTACGCTGGATACTACACAATTGGATATGGGAGGCACAAATATTGAAGCACTAATATTAGCCAAATAGCAATTATTAAAAAAATAAAAACACATTGTCCTGGAACACTAGAATCTGCCCGATCTGCCCTATGACCTGTCCATTTCTGGACTTACCTGCAGTGGGTTCGCAACCCGAACGTCCACTTGTTTTACTTTTAACTAGAAGACAGATGAGTGGCCTGGAACAGTCTGCTCTTAATGGATTGTGTAGATAGAGCGTAATGAGGCGATGCGTCTTGTGCTGAGTGTAAGGGACAGAGCCCTGTCCCTCCATTCTATGGTGGGGCTGACACCTCCCCCGTTTCCTGAGGGAACAATCAGGGACATTGGAACCACCTGTGTTTCTCTCTCACCTGTTGTGTGTTGTCTTCGTTAGTGCGGGTATTTAAGTTAGTCCTTGTTTGTTAGTCTGTGCGGATCATTGTTTAAGGTATGTGGGTTTTTGGTTTTCTGGTTCTGTGGTTAATGCGGGTTTATGTTTGTTTATATTAATGTTGTGGGATCTGGGGGAAACTTTAGGGAAGGTGATTTTCATTAGTTGTTTCTGTTTGTTTAAGTTCTCGTTTCTAGTGCCTGTCCTGCCTGGATGAGAATAAAAACCCTTTTTTGGAAAAACTTCTCTGCGATTGTGTCTACTCCTTGTGATCTGCATGGCAGACCCTGACAGAATGATCCGCCCCACTATGACACAGCGGAGAAAGAAGAGCTGTCCGTCCACTTACGGACAGTCTCCAGAGTTCCCTGAATGTTTTCGCCGGTGCGCGATCCGGCGCGGACCGCCCCTCCCTCCTCGAACATCCACTCCGCCAGCTATCTGGTTACCGGCAGACTACGCTGCATTGCGTGAGTGGAGAGAATCACTCCGCATCGAGGATGAGGAGTATCTGGAGGGGGAGTACGGCTGGGAGCCCTATGGTGCTGAGGACTCCGAGCCTGAGGAAGAGTCCGAGGAGGAGGAGTACATGGAGGGGGAGTTTCGCTGGGATCCTTTCACCCTCCAGCTGATTCCTGTCTCACCCTCCTCGGTTCTGCCCTCCACCTCACCACCCCTGAGAGCTGCTCGGCAGCACAAGATGGCTGCCGCCTCGCAGCATAAGATGGCTGCCGCCCCGCAGCATAAGATGGCTGCCGCCCCGCAGCTCAAGATGGCTGCCGCCCCGCAGCACAAGATGGCTGCCGCCCCGCAGCACAAGATGGCTGCCGCCCCGCAGCACCAGATGGCTGCCGCCCCGCAGCACAAGATGGCTGACCAGGCTCAAGCGGCGAAAAGGACAGGGAAAGTCTCACTGCTGGACAGTGGTGAGGACTTTGAATTTTCAGACGAGGAGGACATTGATGATGACCCTCCTCCTTTGGAAGACACCGGAGGTGGAAGGAAGAAGCTACTGCCTGAGCCAGTCCCCGTTTCCGTGCCAGAGCCTGTCCCCGATTCCGTGCCCTTGCCTGAGCCTGTCCCCGTGCCCTTGCCTGAGCCAGTCCCCGTGTCCTTGCCTGTCCCAGGTTTCCAGCCTGAGCCTGTCCCAGATTCCCAACCTGAGCCTGTCCCAGTTTTCCAACCTGAGCCTGTCCCAGTTTTCCAACCTGAGCCTGTCCCAGTTTTCCAACCTGAGCCTGTCCCAGTTTCCCAACCTGAGCCTTTCCCAGTTTCCCAACCTGAGCCTGTCCCAGTTTCCCAACCTGAGCCTGTCCCAGTTTCCCAACCTGAGCCTGTCCCAGTTTCCCAACCTGAGCCTGTCCCAGTTTCCCAACCTGAGCCTGTCCCAGTTTCCCAGCCTGTGCCTGTCCCAGTTTCCCTGCCTGTCCCAGTCCCAGTTTCCCTGCCGGTGCCAGCTCCCTTTTCCTTGCCTGAGCCAGCCCCCGTGTCCGTCCCAGAGTCTGTCCCCGTGGCTGTCCCCGTGGCTGTCCCGGTCCCCGAGCTCACTCCAGCCCCAGAGCTCACTCCAGCCCCAGAGCTCACTTCAGACCCCTGGTCGGAGTCTGTCCCCCAGCCTGACCCCAGTCCTGTCCCCCTGCCTGACCCCAGTCCGGTCCCCCGTCCTGTCCTCGAGCCCCGTCCTGTTCTCGAGCCCCGTCCTATGCCCAAGGCCGTCATCCTGGCCGAGCCAGTTCCCGGGCCAAGGACTGTTGCCGGGCCAAAACCAGTTCCCCGGCCACCTGAACCGTGTCCTCCGGCACGGCCACCTGAACCGTGTCCTCCGGCACGGCCACCTGAACCGTGTCCTCCGGCACGGCCACCTGAACCGTGTCCTCCGGCACGGCCACCTGAACCGTGTCCTCCGGCACGGCCACCTGAACCGTGTCCTCCGGCACGGCCACCTGAACCGTGTCCTCCGGCACGGCCACCGGAACCGTGTCCTCCGGCACGGCCACCTGAACCGTGTCCTCCGGCACGGCCACCGGAACCGTGTCCTCCGGCACGGCCACCGGAACCGTGTCCTCCGGCACGGCCACCTGAACCGTGTCCTCCGGCACGGCCACCGGAACCGTGTCCTCCGGCACGGCCACCTGAACCGTGTCCTCCGGCACGGCCACCTGAACCGTGTCCTCCGGCACGGCCACCTGAACCGTGTCCTCCGGCACGGCCACCTGAACCGTGTCCTCCGGCACGGCCACCTGAACCGTGTCCTCCGGCACGGCCACCTGAACCGTGTCCTCCGGCACGGCCACCTGAACCGTGTCCTCCGGCACGGCCACCTGAACCGTCTCCTCCGGCACGGCCACCTGAACCGTCTCCTCCGGCACGGCCACCTGAACCGTCTCCTCCGGCACGGCCACCTGACCCGTGTCCCCCGGCCCTGCCTCCTGACCCGTGTCCCCCGGCCCTGCCTCCTGACCCGTGTCCCCCGGCCCTGCCTCCTGACCCGTGTCCCCCGGCCCTGCCTCCTGACCCGCTCCCGCCGGGTAGACCTCCTGACCCGCTCCCGCCGGGTAGACCTCCTGACCCGCTCCCGCCGGGTAGACCTCCTGACCCGCTCCCGCCGGGTAGACCTCCTGACCCGCTCCCGCCGGGTAGACCTCCTGACCCGCTCCCACCGGGTAGACCCCATGACCCGCTCCCGCCGGGTAGAACCCATGACCCGTCTCTGCCTGTCCGGCCTCCAGACCTGCTCCCGCCGGGTCGACCACCTGATCCGTCGTCGCCTGTCCGGTCTCCTGATCCGTCGTCGCCTGTCCGGTCTCCTGACCCGTCTCCGCCTGTCCGGTCTCCTGATCCGTCTCCGCCGGTCCGGACTCCTGACTTGCATCCACCAGACCGGGCGGCCTCCTGGTCTGTCAGCCTCTGTCCTGCCCGAGACCCGTCTCTTCGTCCTGCCCATGTCCAGCTCATGGATTATATCTGCTCTTGTGTTTTGGGGCGCTTCAGGAGCCGCGCCCCTTGGTGGGGGATTCTGTAAGGGACAGAGCCCTGTCCCTCCATTCTATGGTGGGGCTGACACCTCCCCCGTTTCCTGAGGGAACAATCAGGGACATTGGAACCACCTGTGTTTCTCTCTCACCTGTTGTGTGTTGTCTTCGTTAGTGCGGGTATTTAAGTTAGTCCTTGTTTGTTAGTCTGTGCGGATCATTGTTTAAGGTATGTGGGTTTTTGGTTTTCTGGTTCTGTGGTTAATGCGGGTTTATGTTTGTTTATATTAATGTTGTGGGATCTGGGGGAAACTTTAGGGAAGGTGATTTTCATTAGTTGTTTCTGTTTGTTTAAGTTCTCGTTTCTAGTGCCTGTCCTGCCTGGATGAGAATAAAAACCCTTTTTTGGAAAAACTTCTCTGCGATTGTGTCTACTCCTTGTGATCTGCATGGCAGACCCTGACACTGAGGAGGCAGTCTCTGGCTGATGTCTTCACTCATTAAACCCCAATACCAGACCTGTGTTACATCACTTGGTTACGAAGTGAGACCATAGAGTACAGCGGTATCCCCTAAGAGGGCTGGTGTTTACTCGTACATGTAATAAAGCCCATGGGGATTTCCACACTAAGTTCCTGACGGACTATACAATCGGTGGTCGCCTTGTTATGGAAGAGATACATGTATGTAGAGCAGCTGCTCCCACAATGCATTTCTTTGTTCTTGCATCGCTGGCTGAGTTGTCAACCTATAGCCTATTTCCCAATAGACTCTCTATTCCCTTTATCTGCTGCTTTACCAGACGACTGAATACGTTCTTCCACTAAGTGGTCTTTCAACCAATTTGAAATTCTTACATCAGATCTGATCAGCCAAATCACCAATTAGTTGAGATGGATCCAGCTTGGGCTGCCTGTTTAAAGCCCAGTCGGAACGCGTTCCTTTTGACTGGAGCCCATTGCTCAGTTCCAAGGTAGTACATTACAATATGCAGTAGGACGTCATTTAAGATGTGGCCTCCACGGTCCGTCGAGCGGAGCAAAGATACGACCACCTCTGAAGGGGAACAAATGTGCTCCCTCGTACCCGGGTGAACCATCAACTCGGCAACCGCGAAAGCCAACAGAGCAGGAAAGATGCACGGTCCCAAAAACCATTCCAGGACATTTTTTATGCACCGAGCCTGTAGCTCGACACAGTTCGGCACAACACATCACATTCGGAAAAGAAATGAGGTGAGTCGAAGGTTTGAAGAATGTCGTGAGCCAGAAAGGGCCATCTAGGTGATTTAGTGTAATGACTGGGCTGAAGTGAATTACCGGCATTTATTAGGCTAATGTAAATACTATTGCAAAGTCCATCAGGTGGTTGGATGAGGGTGGCTACTTTGAGGAATGTTCAAGTAATTCCACTGCAGCGAATAGGCGGCGTTATGAAAAGAATGTGGGTTAGCCCCATTTTGGGTTTTCCGTAATGCATACCAACAACTGGGGAATATTCTCTGAATAGAAGTCGATTCCGACTGTCTTCTCTGGAAATGAGCTTTGAAAAATAAATAAATTTTAGAAAGGTCAGATTTCACGTTGACATTTGTATTTGAATTGGTGTCTACATGTTCCTGGGGTTAGTTAATACTTTTCTATGTTCTCGTAAGCCCAGACTCTGCAAAAGTGTGAAGTGTACTATTCAGACTAAACACAATGCACAGTACTGTAAACAGATGAGATCAGGCGGTAGGTAAACTCTAATGATGAAATCACAGTTTATTATTGCACGTTTCTGAATTTCAAGTTTGTTTCAAGTTGTTTTCTCCAAGCTCCCAATCCTAATAGAAACAAGAGACATCTACCCCTGTGAGCTCTTCTGGTTTGACTTACTTGTCCCATGCTTTATTAATGCTCTGTGCAGCTTTCACACAATTCATCTTTCCCATACATGTTGCCAAATGCTGTTTACAATCAGAGTGAAATCTGTTGCTTATTAGCAGCAATTGTTCATGATTGCTCATAGCTCTGGAAATATTTACTTTATTTACTTTAGTCACGTATTGGGAGTGCATTAACACGATTCAAAACAAGTGGGCCTACATTAAAATGTTTCTTTTTTCTTTTGTTCTTTTCTGGATTCAGTTGTGTATCAAAAACAACCATTTGCCCAGTGAACTCAACATGAACCAATGTGCTCCGATAGTATCTTGCTTAACCAATCTTTATTGAAGTACATTTAAAATTGAGGTTTAAAATTGCTTCCTGATGTCTAAAGGAGCATTCAATTGTCCTCAGACACAGTTTAAAGACTCTGAACAAAGAAAATCTAATTTCTGTTATATCATAACAAGTATGAGCTGAATGTCTTGATGATTTCACATCACGCGGCTCGCTGGGATATAAATAGAATACAGACAAATGCTGATAATTGATGCCAAAAAATTCCTGAACGTTTCATATTTTGAAAAACACAGTAAAAGTTATTTCTAAGTGAAAGTCACTTTTGGTACTTAGTAACTTCTGCATTTTTAGTGTTGACCTGGTGCTTTATCTCTGAACTGTGTTCTGGGTAACGGAGGTATTGTTGTGTCCAAACACTTGGTGCTCGTAAGGACGTGTTCGGGGAAGACAGGCAGAGTGTGCCTGTGTCTTATCTTGGCTGAAGGCTCTCTGTCCCAATTGGCAACCTACGCACTAGGTAGTGCATTAGTTTTAACCTGGGCCTAACACACAAAGACCTAACACATTAACATAATTCATACTTTTAAGTCAAGGTTTTGTCAACAGTAATAAATAAGTAAAATATGACATATTACTGCAGCATACTGAAGATTATGTATGGAAGCCGTTGTTTTGGGAATTAAGGAATTTGATATGATGAACTTATCCGGCAACTGAGTTGGATTACCGTTACAGTAAAATTAACTAAAATCTGATCCATTCAAATTGCCCCTGAACTATATCACACATATCATATTGTATTACAGTGTTTATTATCCAGTAGTTGCTTTGACACAGTGATTATATAAGGTGTACTGTAATGGGCTGTTACATTCACTCTAACCTCGTTCCAGGTAGTGAATAGGGGTTAATTTGGGCCACACAATTAAACCGGGTCAACCGGAGCAACAGCCCAACACACAGGCCAATGAGGTCACACTATCTGACCAGTGTAAACACACTCAATCAGGGTCTCAGGCTGTCAAATTCCAGGATGTCTCAGACCAATGAGCTCTGTCTGACTGATTACAATGTCACTTTATTAACTGCTCCCCTTGTTCTACAAGTACTTGGCTAGAGAGGTTTCTCCTCTCGTACCGACAGCATATTTTGGATTTTTATCAGTAAGAACAGGCCAAATCTTTTCGTAAAAGATTCGTAATTAAGTGATTCGTAATTAAGTGATATTACGGTAAGAATTATAGCCTTTCTAATTTTCGTGGGCGGTCTTCTTCTCGATGCTTTCAATCCGACAAGTTGGTTTGAGATAATAATATGGCTTCAGCCCAGCAGCATGCTAAACTTTCAGAGACATAATATTGGGAACCGCCCGGGGATACAACCCTCCAGAGGTTTTACGCCCATCAAAAACAGATGTCATTTTCGGCAGGCAATTCACCAGCAGCACATTTGGAACCAGCAGTGAAAGACATGCACACATGTACACAGACGTGCAAGGGCTTACGAGCAGGGGAGGAAAGGGGGGGAACGAACGGGGGTGACATGTACCCTGCAATATTAAAAGCAATTCAAATACTCCCCCACAACTAAAAATAACACATTACATCTGTATTTTATATGCGTCCCCCAATGTGAAACTCACTCCTACACCCGTGCCGACATCAGAAACAGAAAGAGAGACTGATTGACAGACACCAGGGATAGACAGAATGACAGACACCAGAGACATACACAACCAGACAAACAGAAACCATAGACAGACAGACAGACACAGGAGGCCGAACAAGTAACAGACACAAGAAGGCTGCATCGAAAATCCCAGTGTCAAAAGCAGTTTGTTAAATCAGAAACATGGTGCTGTGAGTCACTCATGCCCAACAGTGGTGGAAGACTAATGACGACATGCAAATTAATCACGTTACTGGGCATGTCGTGTCATCCCCGACTGTCATCCCGACTGTCATCCCCTACTGACATCCCCTACTGTCATCCCCGACTGTCATCCCGACTGTCATCCCCTACTGTCATCCCCGACTGTCATCCCCGACTGTCATCCCCGACTGTCATCACCTACTGTCATCCCCGAATGTCATCCCCTACTGTCATCCCCTACTGTCATCCCCTACTGTCATCCCCGACTGTCATCCCCTACTGTCATCCCCTACTGTCATCCCCGACTGTCATCCCGACGGTCATCCCCGACTGTCATCCCGACTGTCATCCCCTACTGTCATCCCCTACTGTCATCCCCGACTGTCATCCCCGACTGTCATCCCCTACTGTCATCCCCGACTGTCATCCCCTACTGTCATCCCCTACTGTCATCCCCTACTGTCATCCCCGACTGTCATCCCCTACTGTCATCCCCTACTGTCATCCCCGACTGTCATCCCGACTGTCATCCCCGACTGTCATCCCCGACTGTCATCCCCGACTGTCATCCCCTACTGTCATCTCTTTATTAAAACAATGACACATATTCAACATTTTCCATTTGAGTGGATTAATTAGAATCAGACTGTATAAAGGCTTCTATATATCTGTTGCACACGTCATGTGTTGTCCGTTCTCGTCTGGAACTGTGTTACATCTGAAGTAAACAAACCTGACATTAATTATGTCATTGGAAAGTGGGGTTTAGGTGTTAGGTTTTCGGTGTACTAGGGTAAAAAACAAATGTGAAGTATTACAGACAAACACTGTGTCACATACCAAAAAGACCAGATGATAAATTCTACTTAGAAACAAAAAAAACAGAAAGTCTGGTTATTCAGACGTGTTGTGCCAACAAATGTTACCCTCACTATCAGCTACTCTGGAAGAAGTCTAATTCTGTGTGACCTTCACGATGACTTTAGGATTTAGTAGGAAGAAGTCTAATTCTGTGTGACCTTCACGATGACTTTAGGATTTAGTAGGAAGAAGTCTAATTCTGTGTGACCTTCACGATGACTTTAGGATTTACATTTAAGTCATGAAGCAGACACTTTAAACTAGAGTGACCTATCTGGATACATTTTCAGACAAGCCCCTGTGAGAATCTAACCTTTTGGTTACTGGTCAGATGCTAGAACTGCAAGTCAAAAGCATTCGACCTAGCAACTCAGAGTTACGAGATTAGGAAATGTGTCATTCAATTTGAAACTGGTTAGCAAGAATCAAACTGCTTATGCAAACGAATGAGTTGCAGATGAAATATGTAGCTCACATTAGCTCAGCTGAATATTTTAGACTGTGTCATCAGAGAATATAGCCTAGGCTATATTCTCTGAGAATGTAAAAGTAAATTCAAAACAGATGTTTTTCAAAAAGCTAAAAGCTGACTTAAATCGCGCACAGGAATGTGTCACAGCTACAATGGGTGTTAATAAATCATCCAGTAAAAACTGTTGTGCAAATGATGTGAGAAAATCGATCACCCTCAGACATGCCGATAGCTGAAATTACTGTATTTACTAAATATCTGACACTAATTCACCAACACACTCATTAGTTCTTTAGACTGTCCTAAATCAAACCCTATTTCCTGTAGAATACACTTCTTTTCACTGGAGCCCTCATCAGAAGTAGTGGACTAACTATGAACTAGATAGTTTACAATTTCTGCTGAAATTGTGATGATGTGTGCTTGTGCCACCCGTAGTCGACTGTGTACTGATATCAACTGCCAAACTGAGGTGACACTGCTGCAAGATAGTATGCAATGTGTTAAACCTACCAGTCCTTACTCATGAATAGCCCTTCACAGTTATATATGTGGCCCAAATGACCATTTTATGCTGATTACTGTAACTGTAAGAATTCAGACCGGGTCTGGGGTGAAAGTGTCAGTAAAAGTGAATACAGACTAAATTAGCTTTTTGATATACCTTCAATTGCTGGCTTGTGTATATTACTTAATACAACCTTTAAAGAAGCTGGCCTCTGGCAGCTTAGCCTTTGTGAGAGCTGGGTGTGAAAAGTTCCGTCTCCAACACCTCCATCCAATAGCCACTACTGACCTTATGTTCAGACATTACAAATCAATGTACTTGCATTTCAACATGTCCAATCTCGCGAATTTCGAATGTTTGCTATTTTGCGTTATTTAGTGGAGATTAAACCAGAGGTTGTAGCTGGCAGCTGAGGCATTGGTTCCCTCCGAGGCAGTCTTTCATCTGCCCCACGCACACGCCGGCACGACTCTGGCTGCCACTGTACGCAGCCTGCTGCTATGCACCTCTAAGGGCCGTCCCTTCAAAATGGCCTTCTGTCACAAAACCCAACATGGCTGTGCAATGCATCACTGTCACTCAGTCTGTAATTACATTGATATTACTGTGTCATTATAGGAACCGGTACACTCTTCCATCATTACTGGCTTATTACCTGTCAGTCAGAGAAAAAGGCACACACCCATACACACACAGAACACACACAGAGAGTCAGGGCATATACATAGAACCCGAGCTGGGTATAACATGATTTACCTTCAGCAGTATCCAAACGATTCACTGATTGACTTCAGCCTTCGTGGCTTTGATCTGCTCTCATTTAAGAACCCGGTTTAGATGTTTTAAAGACTAGCTTGATGCAATGTTGAACTTCCTCTCCGACATACTGTACACATCCATTCCTAACTCTGGAATTCACTAACCCAAACCCCATTTCTCTCCTTCCCGCTCTTTCTCAATCTCTTTCTTTCTGTATTGACCCCATCTTGTGATGTTAAATACACACAAAGGCAAACACAGACAAACATGTTTGTCTCTTTGTCCTTCAACATAACCTAGAACCAGAAATATGTGCCATACGTAATGTCTACGCTACTGGTACCCTAAACCTATCCGCCATAACCTAAATTGCATTCCTAAACGTAATATAGAAACTGCTTAATGTTATCGGTTAATGTAATGTTCTTGTGCAGTGTGTCACAACGCTGAACATAAGGTCAAACCGGAGCCAATGAAGACAGACATCTAGTAATGTTGACCTTTCACTGTTCATCCCGTTTCATGTGTAGATAAAATACATTGCCTCTTTGAGCTTTAGTGATGAATGGCTCAGATTTGGAGCCATGCTTACTTGCTTGTGTAAGTGGCGAACCAGGAAGTAACAAACAGGAAGTGGCGTCATTATGCGAGTAATAAATCGATATCAAAATATTATTTACATAATAATATATAATAACAAATTATTATTAACTGGGTTGTGAAATGAATATTAATGTGGCAAAAATAAACATAATGCTTAGGGCAACACAGTTATGCCTAAACCTAAAAGGAACCCCAGTTCTTACACTTTACCCAATTGTATTTTACCCTAAAACCCGGAGCGGGAAATCACATGTTCCCTAATTAGGACATGACAAACCACCTTGTGGGGATTCATAGTAAACTTCAGCTTTTACTGTCACTGTGGGACACAGGCAGGGATCACACACAGACACACACAGAACAACGTGTCTACAGCTGCATATACATCTTACTGGAATGAAAGTGGGTTAAATGAAAGCATAAGCATGTCTCCATCTCCATGTGGCTGTTGCTATATTCGGTTGTGTTTAGGATTACTATGACACAATTATGAATCACTAAGACGCATGCATGCAGTTTAAATCCCCCGATGTTAATTAGAAAAATAAATTGAATAAATCATTTTAGAAGAATTCGAACCACGTCCTTAAGAGTGAGTCAAGAGGCAACACCCTCCTGCTTGCTTGTGATAATTTATATCTTGCGCACTCACAGTCGAGCTCTGTCACAGGATATGATAAAAAAAATGGCATTGAACCTGGATAACCTTAGTCTCACTAACCAAACCGAAACGTATAAACCTGACCAGTGACCAGTAATGCCAAAAGCTAAAACCAACTCCACTTTACCCCGATTAGGAGTGGGAGCCCCCTGTGCACAACTGAGCAAGAGCACAAATAGGTTGAGAAACAGACGCCTCAACTCCACTCAACTGGCAGGTTTATTAAACAGTGCTTGCAAAACACCCCTGTCAACATCAACGGTGAAGCGGCCACTCTGGGATGCTGGGCTTCTAGGCAGAGTTGCGAAGAAAAAGCCATCTCAGACTGGCCAATAAAAAGAGAAGATTGAGACGGGTAAAAGAGCACAGACACTGGACAGAGTGTTATGGTGTGATGGACAGACAAATCTAAGTTTGTGGCGTTTCAATTCCAAAGAAAAACATTTGAGAGACGCAGACCAAATAAAAAGATGCTGGGGGAGTGCTTGACGCCATCTGTCAAGCACGGTGGATGCACTGTCATGGTCTGGGGGTGCTTTGGGGGTGCTAAAGTGGGAGATTTGTACAGGGTAAAAGGGATCTTGAACAAGGAAAGCTATCACTACATTTTGCAACGCCATGAAATCCCCTGTGGCGGCACTTGATAGGAGCCAATATCTTCCTTCAAAAGAACAATCACCCAAAGCACAGCTCCAAACTATGCAATAACAATTTAGAGAAGAAGCAGTCAGCTGGACATCTGTGATAATGGAGTGGCCAGGACAGTCACCGGATCTCAACCCTATTGAGCTGTTGTGGGAGCTGCTTGGCAGTATGGTATGTAAGAAGTGCCCATCAAGCCAATCCAACTTGTGGGAGATGTTTCAGGAAGCATTGGGGTAAAATCTTTTCAAATGACCTCAGCAAATTGACTAGAATGCCAAAGGTCGGCAAGGCAGTAATTGCTGCAAATGGAGGATTCTTTGATGAAAAGGACACAAATATTAGTTCAATTGAAAGTCTGCATTTTATCCTATGTCAATGATTCTTTTTCTATTCACTTGGCTATGTTTTCTATTCAAACACATTTCATGTATGTTTTTTTTTTAAAACAAGGGCACGTGACCCCAACCGTTTTAATGGTGTGTATACACACAAACATTCATCAGTGCGCCAAATCCGTGCTTTTACTATCCTTCAGAGATTCTAAGGCGGACCATTCAACAGACTGTGATGTTACATGTAGGTCCACACGCTGTTCTGCAAGTACAAGACAAATGTCAGGGACATGCTTTGTCTTTCTTCAGAATTTGAAATATGAAAAGACGATTGGCCTTGCGCAGAGCTAATCATTCATCTATAAATTGAAGTGATATGTTACACTTACACATGCCCTTACAATAAAACACAAAAAAATATATATATTTTAAACACTGGTTTATAACAGGATGCATAGGTTTAGTTCATTATCAAATGAACGGTAGAAACTCGTGTGTTCGCGTATGTTCCTCCCTCCCAATCACTCCAGCCTCCTGTGTGTAGTGTATAGAGAGAGGAGCAGGAGGTGGTGAGTCTTAGAGCAGGGGTTTGGGGAGTGGGAACACCACAGTTACTGTTCCAGCTGACACTCTACTGTGCGGGTCAGATCAGTGCGCGTCCGGGTAGGAAGCACCGGCCAATATATCTCTACACGTTTGTTTCTAGCTGATCCCAGTTCATTTGGGATGTGGCAGTGAGTGTATGCGTTTATTGAATCCTGTAAGTTTTCTGTTCCACTTCAAATATCTGTAATCGTTGATTACGTGACCTGGAATTTAAGAAGACTGGATTTTCCTAAATCGACACTTGTTTTTCTCCGTTTGGATTAATACTATTATTTTGCTGGGAAATGGCAAGTTGTAATTCTGCGAGAGAAACACGACTCTCCGAGGAGAGAGGAAAGCGTTGTTGAATAGAAACACATGATGCTGCTTGCAACCTGAAACACTAAATACATTTATTGGACAATTGTTCTCTAGTATTGCGCGCTTTAACCCGGTGGAAATATCTAGGATTTATTAGACGACATCTGTATTTTACAGTCCAATGATGTATTGTGGATTAATACTGTGCTTTTCAACCCAACTCATCTTTGTTGCTTCGTTGACTCAAAGTGGTAAGTGTTGACTGGTGAAATGTAATATTACTAACTAGGAGCCTAATAAAAAGCCTTTATTTCCTCGATATGTAATCAATACTCACCTGTTATCGGAGGTGCATCTGGTCTCCTACCGGGTTTTGACGGTCGCATCTGTAGCTAGGCTTGTCTAAATCAATTAAAAGGTGCCCACATGAAACGACTCAGTTTATGTGTAATTGTGTTGTAGGTTGTCATCATCTGAATAACAGAAAATTAATTCATTATGCAGAAAATGTTTTTGTTCATGCAAATTATTTGTTCTTGGCATGTAAGTATGTATGTACTATTCCTAGTCAAAAGAGATTTACTCATGTTGAAACAATAGAAAAAAAATGTTTTTGGTTCATCGTTTCACTGAGGATAAATTGAGGGCCTTTAAATATATAATAAGAGAGCCTTTACATCACTGTAGTTCTATGTTTATTTTAAAATTAAGTGTACACTTGTTTTATTTACGATGTGTCGTTTTGGTTTGCAGACAAATGTGGAGACAACATTGTGATGACCAACGCAAATTACCTCACTTCACCTGGCTACCCATTGTCATACCCTCCATCACAAAACTGTATGTGGGTTATATCAGCTCCAGAACCGAACCAGAAGATACTCATCAACTTCAACCCTCATTTTGATCTGGAGGACAGAGAGTGCAAGTAAGTTAAGCGCTTATGCTGAATATTGCGAGAAACTCTGCCACCTATTGGTCAAGACAGGAACAATATGTTTTAGATGTTCTCACATTCCTCTCTGGTGCCAGAAGTGTCAGTCTTGGAGCAAGCGAGGATTAGGTCACTCCTATCGGTGCCATTGTATTTATTTTAGTATAAAAGCCTCAACTGGTTATCAATGACTGCTGCTATGAGACAAATGCAAATAGAATAGTTATGGTTATTAAAAATGACATGTGGCTATCTTAAGATATAATTAATATTTATCTAGCTTGTGTAAGAATGTATGCCTGTACCTTTCTTGATCTGTGCTGATTATTGAATATGATTTGGATTACAAATACAGAATTGGGTCTCACATAACGCAATTAACACCTCAGGGTAAGTATGCATTCACACCAAAGCCCATATGTTCACAGTCTGCCATAAATAACCCTATTTCTGTAATGGTCCCTCAGTCTTTTAAAGGCTCCATAAACGATGTGTAAATCTGGCTCGTTGACACACGCTGTCTCGCAGATGAGGGTCTCGCCTACTATTGGATCCGGTTTCACCACCAAGGGACCTATAAAATGTTAGCATTCTTTAGCATCTAGACATAGAGTATTGGATTGTCAACTATGTAGGGAAAGATGCTGTTCCATGGTTGGAATTATTCGTAAGACGTAGGCATTCTCCAAGTTTTCTTGTTTTTGCGTCATGGGAGTTTCCTGTGAGATGTTTACTGTGATATTTGTTTTGATGGTCGATGATGTTGTTCAAAGGGATGGTTTGGCAGATGGAAGTATTTTATTGGGGTCTTACATCTTTAAAATGCTTCAAGCTTTTTTCTTTTTAACACAGTCAACCAACTCCAAAAACATTATATTTCAGTATCATCTGTAAAAAATAATGTAGGAAGTTCAGCCCATTGCCTATTCACTAAACCTGGTCCTACCTTTACAAACGATCTCTACCGTCTTATCTTATACAATGCAAAATAAACAAGTGTGATAGCCTCCAAAAATACGTACAATACAGAAAGGGGGAACATCATCCGGAATGTATTGGGAGGGAGGCGGATGTCACTCCCCTGCTGTTGAAACTTCCCATCAGCTCTGGCTTTTGTAGTCAAATGTCTTGCACTGCAACTGGCATTTCTTTTCTGAACTGAATTCTGTCCTTATCAGATGTCTGGGTGGACTGCAGTATATGGCTGTTTTAATAGTGCAGTAGTTTTGCACAGAGCCTTAGTAGAAGGTAGTGCACTTTGTAAGGAATACAGTCCTAACACTTATGTCACTCTGGTATAATTTCTCTTCAAGCAGACCACTAATAACAAGGAAAAATACCATATATGCAAGCAGCTGTGAGGGTCTTTATATATACTGGGTAAGTGTTATTACATGTGGTTCTGAAAACCAAAGAGATAGAGTGAGAGAGTGTGAGAGAGTGAGATAGAGAGAGAAAGGACAGAGAAATGAGTGAGAAATGGTAGAGTCAAGCAGAATGAGAGAGAGGGCAAGAGAGAGAGAGACAGAGAGAGAGAGAGAGAGAGAGAGAGAGAGAGAGAGAGCGAGCGCTAACGGTTACAGGATGGGGGTTTTCTGGAGAAATGCTGTGTGAAACTCCACCCTTGATATAAGTAACATCATTAAGGCTCTTTGTGAAAATGCATTGTGGTTGTTCATGATTAAAAATGTAATCTTCTACATTCCAAAATGCACCAAATTCCCTGTCTGGAAACTAAATTTGACGTTAATCCATATGTGCGTGATTAACATTGATTATAACATACTAATTTTATAGATCAAACATTATACGTTTTTGACCCTCAAGCGTGCAATCGTGAACATTTTTTTGGTATCATGTTCAAGCATCTTTTCAGGAAACTAATTGTTAGGAATGAGTTTTACTAAATATTTTTAGCAGTATGTTGTTGGCACCGTTGGCTAATGAGTTAGAAAGCTTGCTGGCTTGAATACCTGGTGGTGTGTAGAATACGTGGGGAAAATTTGAATTGGTATTGGTAGAGCGTAAACATCTTCTACCAAGGCCCTTACTCCCGGATGACCTTTTGTGACCTTTTGAAATTGGGTTTGGATGATGAACCTGACTGTGATTGAGGTGGTGTTAAGACCCGATAAATATCTTCAATCCGCCGTGTCTGCGGTCTGTTCTACGGTCTGTTGTTACGGTCTGTTGTACGGTCTGTTGTACGATCTGTTGTATGGTCTGTTGTACGGTCTGTTGTACAGTCTGTTGTACGTTCTGTTGCTGTCTCTACGGTGTGTCTATGTTCTGTCTGCGGTCTGTTGTACAGTCTGTTTCTGTGTCTACAGTCTGTTGTACAGTCTGTTGTACAGTCTGTTGTACAGTCTGTTGTACAGTCTGTTTCTGTGTCTGCAGTCTGTTGTACAGTCTGTTGTACAGTCTGTTGTAAGGTTTGTTGTACAGTCTGTTGCCATGTCTACGGTCTGTAGAGACACGTTGTATGGCAGATTCTTCCAGCACCAATTCCAATAGAGACAGTACAGACATAGTGCCTCTCAGACCCTGTCACCCAGGCGATGCACTTCCTCTGGTACAGGACATCTGCTAACCATATGAAGTCATGTAAAGAAAACCTGCACAACAACACTTTCAATTATTCATTTTATTTATTCACTAATAAGTCTTCATGAATCGTACTCCGACTACTGAAAGTATTCGTTTTGAGACGGGGCGATTACATCCTTATAGCATATACTATTCAATTAACCATTTCCTTTTGGGTTTGATAGAGTGTTTCAACCACCAGTTTCAATGACATAGCGCTTTTAAACAACCTATAGGCTATACCATCTTTTGAGGTGCAAAAATGTATGACCAAGTTTATAATTAGACGCAAATGTATTTCTTTGCGGTTTAACTTCTGAATAAGTTAAAGCCAGCAATACCAGGTCTAAAACATCAATAAAGGCATTCACTCGTTAAACAATAAATACACAAGGTGTTAAAGGAAGTATATGAAATATTTTATTCAAAAAACATCTTGTTTTTTTTGCGAACTTTTTAATTCATTGTTTTTTTATTGCAAGTCATGAATAAGGGAAATTATAAATACATTTTGTGCGACTGAGTGTTTCACTAGTCGATATTTATTCTGTCACTACAAATGATATTCAGTTGAGTTAGGTTCTGTCAATAAACTGCATGTTTTTTGTTGACCAACTAGGATTGGAAGTTGTTGCTTTTATGCTAACATGGATCAACCGAAGTTCCTGTGTTTGGGTTTTCTCCAGTGATTATTTGAATATACCAGCATTGGGCTATGCCACTCTGCTTTTATACACAATGCTCATCCAGCTAAGACTTCACATGATTCAACTTGTCTGAGAGCGATCTGACTTTACTGACCTAAGTTCCCTTTACAGTGGTTCTTCTGTCTTCCGGTCCAGCTAGACTGTCATAATGAGCTTGGTACCATGAAAAAACACCTCAGATGTGCCTGATACATTACAGTGTTGAGGCTGGACAGGTGCCGGAAGAACAGAGTATAGGTTTAATGAAAAGAACTAAGACATAACACTGTGGTGGCGAGGGAACCAAACAAAGAGCGACAAGATACACCTAGGAAAAGAAATAACTTTTCTTGAATCCCATCTAAATGGCAGAATGTAGAACGATAACTGAAGTAATCTATGCCTTAATTTATGTCCCTTAAACGACCGGATGGCTCACAGTTCATTTTAGCTGGTTGTTGGCTTTTATTAAACCCTGGTGTGACACCAAATATGAACCACAGACTCCCAATTCGAAGTTGGTCCGAGACAGTGTGTCCGAAATGATGCCCTTTTCTCTATGTAGTGCACTACTTTTTGACCAGGCGTGTAGAAAATCGTATATACCCCCTATGTATGTAATAGGATCTCCCTTTGTTCAGGAATGGCCCGGTGAAGGATACAGTTGAGATATGGTGGCAGTGTGGCCAAAGTCCATTCCCTTTGCCACCCACGGTTCCAGGGTCGTTATGGTCAACCAGATAAAAGACATGGGTTAGATAGACGGGTGTGGTACTGCCATAGGCCAGTTAGCGGGGTGAGCTCTCTGACATGACCTCCGGAGCAAACCTCTGTGTTTCTTCACGTCTGCCTTGAGGCTCTCGCTTCTTTCTCTTCGCCGTTTCTCCTTCTACTCGTCTTAATTTCTCAGTCACGACTTTCCATTTCTCACTCCGCGTGCACACTGAACTTTCTGTAACACTCATTCGTTTTGGTCAAATTCCGTTCCCCCCTCTATCTTATTTTCTCAGTCCCTATCTCATATGTCAGCTTAAGGTATGTTTAACTCTACATAACCTATGTCCTTCCTATTTAGCCCAACGCGCACAACAAGCATTTTGGTCTCCCAGTACACAAATTGGACTGGCATCTGCATCAGCGCCCAGAATTGGCTGTATCCTGTCTTAAAAGAAAGCGTTCATGGCGGACCTTGAGGAGTTCTACAAAATGACAATCTAGGGGAACTCCCGATAGGTCTCTGTGGAATCTTTCAAAATCGAAATGGGTTGATTTTCCATGGGGTACATTCTGAAATGGTTTAGGGACTGTTTAAAAGTAGCATTTTAATAATCGTTTACGTTATGTAGAGCGATGGCATCTCGATAATCCCTGGTCAAAAGCAGAAATACACTGCCTGGGTTTTAGACATTCGTTGTAAAGCTTCCTCCAGACGACATCAGATTTAAGCAGCAAAAATACCCTCGCTAACGAAATAAGTGGCAACTCTACTGTAACCACGCTTGTGTGCAACTCCGTCTTTATTCAACAACACTTTCATCAGTATGGTTTCAGATGCATTTTTCAAACAACCGCGGCCACACGCGACCTGCATGACGTTTTACGGGCTCTCGTCAAAAGTAGTGCACGTTATCGATGCCGTTTGGGACGCAACGCTGTGTGTGTTCTGTTTACCCACACGCAGACAATGGCTGGTAAATGTGCACTTCAGTCTATAGTGCACTTCAGTAATCAGGGCTTCAGAGGCCCTTTGCCTCAAGACCGATCAGCGGGCTGGAGTGCGGCACAGACAAATGGAAACACATGTCTGATTACAGCCCTAACGAGCAGATTAATGCGGACAGAGTTTAAACAAAACTCAGATTCAGACTGTGGTGCGATTTCACAGCTGCTGTTCCTCCTTGGTCTCATAGAAAAGAAAACACTGACTTACAGATGTTGTCAGGAAACCATTTAAAGGTACTGTGTATCTGACCTGGGTTTAAGGGCTATTCGAAATCAGTTCAGAGACTTAATCTGAGATTGATTGACCTTGTCTGGTTTTAATATACCAATAAATAAAAGAACACAATGGCAAAGCCTGCTCACTATAAACGCTGGGAAACCTAGGGGATTTTAAATAGTATTTGATACGAGGACTTTGGTTTGGACGTTGTTTGTACAGTCCCTCTCACAGAGCTCATTCTGAATAGTCAGATGGTCCTGTTGTCATGTCAACCTTACAGAAACCATGGTACGTGACGTGTTTGTGCTAACGACAATCACAAGACGCAGAATCAACAGTTACAAAAAGCACAGAAGTTCCATTTCGGGGGAGATCATGTGATGAAAGCTTTAAGTGATTCCAGGAGGGTCAGGAATTGGCACAGGAATGCAGTGAGACCTCCTGCCGCTGAGGTCAGCGAATGGGTCAAAGTTGAATCCGTGTCCTCGGTTAAAAGGGAAGATGGGCCAGGGGACAATGTCACTTCAGCATGGCGGAGTGCGCATCTCAGGCGGCAACTTATTCCCTACTATAGGGCACTACCTTTAAGCAGGGCCTATGGGGTTCTGTGTGTACATAGGGCACTACCTTTAACCAGAGCCTATGGGGTTCTGTGTGTACATATGGCACTACCTTTAACCAGAGCCTATGGGGTTCTGTGTGTACATAGGGCACTACCTTTAACCAGAGCCTATGGGGTTCTGTGTGTACATAGTGCACTACCTTTAACCAGGGCCTATGGGGTTCTGTGTGTACATAGGGCACTACCTTTAACCAGAGCCTATGGGGTTCTGTGTGTACATAGTGCACTACCTTTAACCAGAGCCTATGGGGTTCTGTGTGTACATAGTGCACTACCGTTAACCAGAGCCTATGGGGTTCTGTGTGTACTTAGTGCACTACCTTTAACCAGAGCCTATGGGGTTCTGTGTGTACATATGGCACTACCTTTAACCAGAGCCAATACGGGGTCTGTTGTGCCAGACAGACAGGAAGTCCATCCTCTGGGGATGAGTGAGCCACTCAGCAGGGTTCCTGGTGGACAATATCTCTCTATATCTGGTCCCAAACCCATAAGGCCCTCGGGCCGGACTTCCAAACTGTCTGAACTCATAAAGCGGCCCTGTTCATAGAGGAAGACCGCAGACGTCTCTGGTACGTGTCTACTGAGGCTCCCTCTCTCCCACTGGGTTGGAGCTGGGGATTCGGACCGCGTTCCAAACTGCACCCTATCGCCTATATAGTGCACTACAATAGAACTCTATAGACATTAACCAAATAGTCCAAACTATCAGATTCCAGGGCCCCCGGGCCACTCAAAGGCTGGTGTGGTCTGGTCGGATGGATCATATGTCCCCTCTGAAAATGGTTTTAAACTCAAGGATCTTCTTTCCTGGGTAGCGTCGTTCACCGCTGATAGTCTTCTGTCCATCTAAGCTCAGTTCTGTATCGAAACAGGACAGAAAGTCAGCCGAACTACACAGCTGTACTCTAGAAATAAGTCATGCTGTGGTCTGACTGGAGTGGGGCGTGTCCGGTCCCTCCCGGTTAGTGAACTAAAAAATTTGGGGGTTTTTTGACTGAAGAAATATACTCCTATGTAGCTCAGTAGGTACAGAATGTTGGTTAAAAAAGACGTTTTGATTCCCACATGGGGCTGGGGTGGAAAAAGTAGTACAGAAGATGTTTGCATTTGCTTTGCTACTGTCAGTTGCTCTTGATAAGAGTGCTAATTGGAAATATTCTGTTTTCATGGATATTCGACAAAATACTGGTCAGGGCAAATTCTTACAGCCTCCTATAATGGAGTGTAATATGACAATACAAAGTGAAACACTCATTATTACCAGTCTGGTCACTGTTCCCTTTCCGATCAAACGCCACAGACTGTTTTAAAGGGAAATGTCACTTTGTGTTTGCGTGTCCCAAACGACACCCTATTCCCTTCAAAGAAATGTACATGAGCCCTGTTCACTAGATAACAGTTTGTCGTACGGGACGACAGGCCGACGGTGGAACGGCCAGGAGAGGTTCGCGGGGGGGTTTAGCAAGGGGTGAGTTAATTATTGTCATATGTTTTCGAGGAAGCGCGTGCCGTCTCTGCTAGGTATCTGAGCTCGGGCCCAGCTGGACGGGGGAGATAAACTTGTCCATTCGACTAATTCTTAAACCATGTTAAGACTTGCCACAGTGACAATGTGTTGAATGCTTATGCTACACTCACCTCTAGGTGAAGAACGATGGACGCTATGTCATCTGACAAAGTGGCCTTCTTCTCTGGACACTCATGTGTTTATGTGTCACTTCTTTCTACGTATTTTGGAAACAACCTTTAGATGATTTATTTTAACCTAAGGAGGTTTTGCGTGTAGTAAAACAATTGATTGGACTTGTTTTGTATTTGTTTGTAAAGGCCAGAACTGGCTTATGTTGTTTTGCGTAGTGCTTTATAAGTAAGTCTTATGAAGAAACCACAGGCGGCTTGTGGCATCTGAATTGCGGGGGGCCGGCTTATAGTAACGGATGGGAGAGTAAACTGCTATTTTTCCATTTTCAAACCCATAAAACCTAGTATCTTAAATGTGGTCAAGCGGTATATACGCTGCTGAATCAGGTGAAGAATCGGTTCAGATCCCGTTCAGGAAAATCTCTCTACACTTTCTCAATGAAGCACAAATGCCGGCACCATATCTCGAAACTGTATATATTATTTTGCGATTCCATTCAGACCAACATATGAGCCATCGTCCACCCGGCTGTCTCGTACAGCCAGACTCCTCCGCTAGATGGGTGGAACAACATTCTGCTGAACACATTGTTCACGCACACCCAGAAGGTGATGTGTGCGTGGGTAACTAGCCTTCAGTGAGTCAGCTATCTGCGCTCCACCGTGAGCCGCGGGACCAAGAAAAACACTAAGAGCGATTGATACGACGGACGACAGATTCTTACAATGAATCAACAAAATAGAGCAAACTCCGACCGTCTAACGTGCAGGAATTACAAGCATCTTCTCACCCGACTAGATGGCCGGTGTGTGTTTCCAGTGTTTAAAATAAAACAAGGTCTGCGTTGTGAGCATTTTAGTATCTACTCACTCGGTTATTAATGGACAATAAACGCCCCCCTCCTTCAGATTACCTCGTAAAATCTAGCACCACGGGAAGAGGGAATGCAGATGCCAACGCGATCCTAGTTCGGGGCCTTCATTTCTCACCGAGACAACCGTATTAACGAACTGAAAAGCTATCCTCTCGCCCTTGTTAAACAGAGGAATAGCTTTTCTATCTTGTCCTGGAGAAATGTGCTGGGTTATTCACAGCCTGTTAGAAGTATCTGATTGTGGTTCACTATTGGGGCAACACACACACCACCGTATGCTCCAGCCCTCACGCTTCACCCCATCCTCCTCTCTCCTTAGTCCGGTCATTAGTGGTTCCTTTCAGGGTAGAGCCAGCGTGGGTCTTTGAACCGGCTGGAAACTGTCGTCATACCGACACACTGTCTGCTCCGGGGCAGAGGAAAAAAGTGGCGTCAGACGTGCTGGTAGCCAGATAGTGCTTGGCAACAGACGGGAGGAGCTCAGACACTCTCTCCAGCTCCTGGTCACTCCCCCGGTCCTAAATTTAGTTGCACTCTTACAGATGGTTGTGTGTCTTAAACAGAGAGAGAGAGACTGTGTCTCACTGCTGAGGCACACTAACACCAACCCTCCCTTTCTTTGTATCTACCTCTTTCTCCGTTGTAGCTCTCCTTGTCTGTGTCATTCCCCCTCTCTCTTCCTCTGTCCTCTCTCCCTGTCCCTCCTTCCCTCCCGCCCTAGCCCCCACTCGGGGTTGCATTCAAATTGGGCCAAGCTGACGAGGAGTATGAACTGACTCATTTTTTCCCATCCCTTAACACAGACGCGCGCCGCCCATGCGATAAAAAGTCCTCCAGTGAAATTAAAGAGAGGAGAGGTGAAACCCTCAACGGGAGTATTTCAAATCCACCTGAAAAACCAGGTTGGAAACCAGGAGGGTGTTGGAGTGGGACATTCGTCATCATCAAGCCTTCTCAGACAGACGGCATGGGAATGAAAGGAGAGAAAACACAGGCTTCACTAAATGCTCATTCATCCTGGAGTATTGTCCAGCACTTACGGCATTTTCATGTTATACGTCAATCCATTAGTATGTGATGGACGAAGTGAACGGGACTGTCGGCATGTTCGAATTGAGAGCTCACATGGTTACAGTTGATGAATGTGAAGTCTGGGGAACTCCCGTGGCAGAAGACAATTGCTAAAATTGGGGTGGGAACCATCTGGAATTCAGCGGCGCCCCGCCACAGTTCAAACCAATCAAATGCCTTCATTGGGTGGAGCCGCTACTCACTAGAGAGTTGTAGCAGGTGCATCGGTTCGCGTGGTTGGCTGGGAAATCGCAGATTTAACCCACATGAAAATATGTTGACGTATGCCGAATCTGTGAGTAGAGCACACTTCTGGGGGGAAAAAAGATTTCACTTCCCCTCCAGGTTTGCTTCCATTCCCTGCAATGTTACAAAGTAGAAAACGTTGTCCTGGAATAACATGTTTCTTCCCCAATTTGAAACGAGCAGTGAACACACAACGCATAGAATGTGGAGAACGGTTCTTAGTGTAGAACATTCCAGCGGTCTATTCAAATCATTTTAGCCAATACACAATTCTCCTGTCATCTGAGGACGGACTGTGATTAATGTGAATTTGGAGGTGTGACCATGTGAGACTAAAGCATATCTTTTTGGTGAAATTTAAACATTTGGTTCACTCAAAGAAACACCAAACCTAAGAGCCTTGCTGAAAACCCAGAGGCGCACACACACACACACACACATACACACACTTCCCAATAACAGATGTTAATACCAAACAAATCTGGCATCTTGTCGCCATGAAAAGGTCACTGTTTAAGAATACATCACATCAACAGCATTTTGCAAGCGTTCCGCCATGAGAAAACAACTTGTCAACAACGAGGAATTCCTCTGCAAATTGAACATGACGGGGTTGTCTGCACGGGGAACTTAACACCAGCACGGGCAAACCTGCTGATGAAGTAGCTGTGTGTAAAGCACGACACATCCCAAAGGTGCCTCGTTCTGTATGCAGCACACTACTTTCAACCAGAGATCCATGGAGCCAGATGAAAAGCAGCGAGCAACGCAGGGAATTGCCTGGCATTTGGGACACATCCCTGGGCTTTATTTGTGCCAGCCGGGCTAGGCTGTCTCTGCAGCTGGTTTGAATAGGAGGAGTGTTGTTGGCCGTGTCTGGAAAAAAAAACAGGCTATGTGTTATCAAACAGGCTGTGAGCTCACTATTTTACCTCAACATTTATTCACAAACAATCAAAAGGGTCAAGCATGAGAGAGAGGATTCCACAGAGCCAATTATTTTTAATTGAATTTGCCACGATGTTGCACAGAAGAGTTCGGGGGTTAGAGTCGACATCACAGGGCACACACACGCACACGCACGCAGGACTCAAGCAAACACTAACACACACTCTTACTGTAGAGATTAGATGAATTGATTTGTTGGCTGACCCAGACCTTAAGGAGAGAGATGGCCTTTTAAAGGACGAGGTGACACTCTACAAAGTGAGTCTGTCTGGGCGGCCCCTGGTTCCCATGGAACACTGCCAACCTACAATAAGACATCCCTTCATCGCACTGTCCCGCCGGGAGTTTGATCTCATATTTCCTAGTGTCCATTCTCTCGTACGATACACACCCACTGTAGAGTTAGCCCAACTGCCTAATCGACCATCCTGTCTACTGTACTATATATTTTCGCTTGGTTAGATTCAGGGCATGTGGTTGAACCATTGAAATAGATAGAGGCATTTTGTTTCAGAGATGATGGCTATGGCGTGATTATTCTATTGTCTGTGTTTGTTTCTGAATGTGGAACGTAGCTAGTAACCTGCATGGATTAGTGTGTTTTTTTCTTACCATCTATTTGAATCAGTTCTGATTAGTCAACAGGCCAAAACGTGATTAGAATAATTATTTAAAACAATATGTACACCACAAATTGACAAAAATGCCAATCATTTCAAATCAAGATTAGTTTGAGAACTTTAAAATAATGTGTCCAATGTATTTACGGGAGTACCTGCTCTTCCTTAGACATCTGCCCAAAACATTTAGGCTTTCGTCAATTTTTCGTCAACTTTTTTCTTCTGCATCCAACATGTTGACTAGGAGAACTGATTGTTCGCTTACAATCTAATCCACCCAGATTTTGACGGTGCCCTTATTAGGAGATGATTAATTGTATATGCGTCATGCTGTTTTGGCTCATCAGTTTATACAGTATAAATACACACTGTCTTATACTCTCATTCTGTCTGTCCGCAGATATGACTACGTGGAGGTGTTCAACGGAGGGGATGAAAGGGATCCGACTCTGGGGAAGTTCTGTGGTAAAATCGCCCCCTCCCCCATCATCTCCACCGGCAAACAGCTCCTCATCAAGTTTGTGTCGGACTACGAAACCCACGGCGCTGGATTCTCTGTACGCTACGAGGTCTTCAAAACAGGTCGGCATTTTAGATATGACGTTTAACCGTTTCTAAAGTATCTTTCATGACTGCGTGTAGTTACTTAACTTAGAAATTCGACGCATGTCCAAATGTCACTTAGGCCCTGTTTACATCTGGTTCTAACAGGCGTTTTCCTAATCAGGTCAGGTCAAGATCAGGTCATGATTTGCACAAGATTAGGACTAAAAGGCGCATCCTTAAGGCAGTCATAAACGTGGCTTTAGTTGTGCAACGATGACTATGGCCGATGGACGATCGAGAGAGTTGGGATCCGCTGCACAGATGCTGAATCTTACAAGCTATCAATTACTCTCTTATGCCTTTTGCTACCCAATAGCTTCCATTCTGGTGATCGGTCTGTGTTGAAGCCAAATGAATGCTGGGATCTGGAGTTCCTCTGCCTTCTGAGGGGGCCGGATACAGACCTGTGAGAGTGCTGTAAACATCTATATCAGCCTTTAAAGGAAGGAACCCTGTTCCGTTATCCACCCTCCTGTGCCTTTAGGGCCGACGTCTGTCCAGCTGACTGAGAGGATCAGACACACACGGATTTATCTTCACCGTCCCTCTGCTTCTCCTACTGTTAGAAGCAATTACATGTAGTCAAAGAATTTATCCCAATTAGTTTGTTCACTACCAACCGAGGTTTGAGCAGGGCCTTAAGCAGAACGGGAAATGAAGTGTAATTTAAGCAAATTCTCATTTCTCACAATAAACCCAAGTCAAATGCGCATTTTCAATTCACCCGTTCATTGATTTGTGGTTGTGGTGTTTATCGCGGAATACGGTACCCTACCTGGCCCAGAAACAGTCTCAGACTGTGTCTCTCCGTCAGTGTCCCCGCCCGCAGCCTTCAGGAGAATTAGGACAAGACCGTAACAGCAGGTTTTCCTGTTGTTGCCAAGTGGCTCCTGCCGGAGTTGTTCCTGCTTCAGTTAGGCTCTGGAAGTGGTGGAAGGGGCATCTGTTTTCCACTGGAGTCGACAGCGAGGAGAGGAGCAATAGATAGGGAAAAAAAAAACTGAGAAAGAGGGAGGGAGATGGGAGAGAGGGAGATGGGGAGAGAGGGAGATAGGGGGAGAGAGAGAGGAGAGAGAGGGGAGAGAGAGGGAGTGAGAGAGAGAGAGAGAGAGGGAGAGCAGGTGCCTGACAGGTGCATGTGAGCCCAGGTTCATCTAGCTAATGGCTTGTGGATCCTTGGAGGATCATGGGTAACCTGCACATCTGCTCTGGCAACAACGTCGCTTTTGTCTGAATCTAGGACACGGGGAGTGGTTAGTGTACGACAAATGGTGCCCCGCATTCACTGCAGTTCGTCTACAAAACGAGTGCACCACATAGGGCAAGTGGGTACAATTTGGGAGTCAGCCCGTTCTGCTGTAATCCAACAAAGTGATAGATTCCCCCCTCCACATTAAAAGTCCATTACCGAAACAAACAGCGTATCACCCTGGTGTTCTGTCAGAGGCCCGGGTCCAGTTTAGGAATAGCCCCGGCCAAAACAAAGTGCCCTCAGTGTATTTGGAATACGGTACCATTAAGTGGAGTCAGAGGATTGGAGCACATTTATCCGTCATAGCCAGAGCTCCGCCCACGACTGGGCACATAATGTGTTCTAGTGGTGTTGTAAATTATACGCATTGGGTCTGTCCCGCAGAACCATGAGGCTATAGTTGGCCTCTTCTCTCCATTTTCTTTAGTTTCACTGGCATTCCTCAAACCAAAAACACATGTCTCAGGGATTTTTGAATTGGCAATTTTTCCAAGACCATATCAAGCCGTGTATAGGGACGGGTTTCGGTGGATGAAATTTGCCGGGGGTTTAGTTGGCATTATGGGCAAACAAGAAACACACACAAGCGCTATCTCTTTTTCTCTTTTCTTTTTCTCACTCTCTTTTTCTCCCCATCCTCTGGTCTTTCATTTCTGTCCCTCTCCTTTCTCACTTCAAAACCATTTATCATGTGCCCGTTTATTGATTCCACCTGCTGTGTCAACATCAGGATGGGGATGTTAGCATGTTAGCAAGCGGCACACAAACTCAAACAAAATCTCTTTCAAGTGCCATCTCTCATCTATCAGATGTCACATCTGGTCCTGCATCACGAAGTGCAGCTCACTCCTGTAGGTCAGAAAACCATTTCCGACTTAGTTTTTCTCATTTTATTTTTAGAAAGATCAGAACGATTCTACTTGAACGTTGGCTCCAACGTGGCGCTTTTTGGGCGTTGTGGGGAAAGTCCACCGGCAGAAGTCTTGGATTGGAACAGAGGCCTATTGTGTCCGTTTTCAATAACACATGGTGATTTTATCTTATCTCGTTTATCTATCGCATAATTATATATGAAGTATTGGTTTTCTCCACAAAAATAAGTACACAAGCATTGATTGGTCATTGTTTTGGAAAGTTTTCAAGGTTCTGTTTCGAGGCTCAGTTGTATCACAAAACATCTTCATGGGGTGATAGTTCCTTTGGGAAGCATTTTCAACACGAGGAGCAACATTGAAATATCTCTACACAGCAGGGAGTAGTCTCGTTTTGTCCAAGGCTCATTTGGGGTGGGGTAGAATGTGGTGGAGGGGTCTGTTGGGCAACGGCGTCTCCGTAAACAAGCCCTGAGTGCCTCTGACTACAGCAATCAATAAATACCAGGCGGCTGCTCCAGTCAAAACACAGACAGACCAGGCCAGTGGCACCGAGACTTTAACCAATCAGAGCAGGCATAAGGGTCACCTGATAGTGGAGTGATTTTAGGGAATATAATGTCCCAGCTGGTACTACACTATTTAAACATTAATGACAACATTCTAATTACTGCAACATTTTATTTGCTATAACATCAATTTGTTTTATTTGGCTTCATATGAAGTTGAATACCAGCATAAACATCTATAATTAAAATCAGAGCCACGAGAAGAATTGCAATGAACCAAGTAGTATTCATCTATATAGAATGATGTGTAAATGTAATCAAAGTTAAATCTTCTCCTCAGGACTCGAATGTTCCAGAAACTTCACCTCGCCCACGGGGGTAATAATGACCCCGGGTTTCCCGAACAAGTACCCCAACAACCTGGACTGCACCTTCATAATCATCGCCCCCAAGATGTCCGAGATCGTGGTGGACTTTAACGCCTTCAACATGGAGCCAGACACCACGCCTCCCCCCGGGGCGGTCTGCCGTTACGACTGGCTGGAGATCTGGGACGGGTTCCCTGCAGGTAAGGGGGCGTGGACAAACGGTGATGGATGTGGTGGATGTGAAGGAATTAGGGTAAAAGAAAGCGACAGAGGGAAAAATGAGACACATGTTGGCCTCGTCAGCTGGGAATTTGTTTTGCGTTCGCCGGGCCACACACACACGCTTATTCAAACTAGCTCATTACGGCTAAAGACCTGCACAGCTCATTGTCTGAGATGATGTCGTTTCTCTGGACCGTGTTTCACAGGTTTCATTGTTGTGTGACGAGGCTGAGGAGAATGGAAGGAAACTCACACTGACATGCAGCCATGTCTGGCTGGACACGTTGCTTTGTCTTGCTCTCTGAGACTTCCTCCTCCATCTGAGGGTTTCCAGGTTAGGGCCGTGCACTCCATATGACCCTGGTTCCTGGGTTTAAGGAGTTCACTAGAAATGGGAATAGGGTGCCATTTTGAGTGAAATTGGGGGTAAGGACAGGCCCAGCATATACCAATAAGTCACACATGTGTAGGGTGTATGCTCTTTATATCATGGGCTGAGGGCTGCTCTGTACACACGATACAACAAGTGCCTGAAAACGCTGTTCAGTCGTTGCAAATTGGCAATATGCAACAAACCCCAGAATTTCCATATTGCCTGTGATATTTTCGTCATACCGGTTTGAAAACACCTTTAGACACCACAGCTTTTAGCCAATCAGCAGTGAGGATTCAAACTAACCCAGTTAGTTAAATTATTGTGTATTATTTTACATAATACATTTTACACATTTTACATGACTATGTCTTTCTGTATTTTCAGAGCCAGTGTCTGCAAAGGTGGTGTGTACTTGTGACTTTAAAAAACCTTTTGTTCCAAACGGTTTATAAACAATGGCCCTCTTTGAAGACTTTATGAATTTGAGGGGCATTTGTTTTACCAGACTTGTTGTTTATTGGCTGTGAAATGTACATTAATGGGGATGCGGTGTGAACACGCTCCATGTTATTTCACGCCTATTTTTGACTCGACGTGTGAAACCACATGTAAGGTGAAACTGGGGATATTTTTTCTGTTGGCTTCAACACCAAACATATGCTTGTTCGGTAAACGAAGCCGGACGTAAAGTAAAGAATGAACAACAAAAAGGTTAACTGTTTCTTTTCCAGGGCTTTGGTTCTCAGCGACTGGCCATTTGTCCCCCAGAGACTATAAGCGCTACATCAAGACGGCACACAAAATAGCTGCACAATTCCGCACTCAAACTCTCTCAAATTTTCCATCTAGACTCTGTACACTATAAAGACAATGTCAATCAACAGTAAATTAATGTAGCTATATCTCACACATCAATTATGTTAAATGCTCACCACACATTCTACACGTAATTAGATGTCAAGTTCGCAAACAGTTACTGATGTACGCTGTCCAAATATTTTTGCTACCACTAGTGGTGCCATTACACCACATACAGAGCTGAATATATGCTAATCTAGTTAGCTAATATCTGTGACTAAACAAATGAGAGTGTTATTAGAATATCACAGAATGAGATGTGTTATCACAATGTCCTGTTTTTTCTTGCCGTTGTGGACTTGACATGAGCTTCTCTTCTCCTTCCCTCCTTCCTTCCCCTCCCCTCTCCCTTCCTCTCTGTATCTCGTCCTCCCCCAGTGGGTCCTCACATCGGCAGGTACTGCGGAGACAGCAGCCCGGGCCGGGTGATCTCCTACACGGGTATCCTGTCTATGACCATCAACACTGATAGCGCCATCGCCAAAGAGGGCTTCTTAGCCAATTACACGTTCAGAGAGCGGAGTTTTTCACAGGGACAGACTCCGGAAGGTTAGTACGGAGCACCTCATGTAAAATGTCCGATCTTCTGTTTGTTCACCGATCGAACAGTCCACAAAAAACCCAGGTCGGGAGTCCAGTTTTTGGTGATTTATTTTTGTCCTTTATTGATGGTGCACTCTGCCTTGTCCAAGCCATTGACAGATGGGAGTGTATTATGAGGGGGATTGTACATATCTCCGGGGCCACAGTGGCCGGCTTTAAGTGCTTTGACACTAGAAGGGATCGGCTGAGGAAGTAGGCGGGGTCAGAGCTGGGAAGAGAGGGGGAGTTGGGGAAGGACATTATATGTGGGGCCGTTTGGTGACACAGTGTCTGCCCAGAAGTCTGACTGGACAGCACTACACACGCACAAACTTTTTAGAAGTTCTCTACTAGTTCGCTAATTTCTTTTTTGAGTGTGCTATTGTTTCATTTTCTCTGTGCGCAGTGATAGAACATGAATATATCCACACGTCGCTGCGAACCAAAAGATCTTATTAGAAATTCTCCGAGCCACAGTGTATGTCATTTCTACCGGTTGCAGAAAACCTGAAGTAATCAACAAGGAATCCTGTTATCCGAGAATCAAATTTTTCCCTCCTTCCTCTCTTGCAATGGGAAAAAGGGTCTAGAAAAGTTGAACTCTAAACAGTTCACGAACAAGATGCACATGCTGATATCAAAGAGACTAATGAGCAAATAAAGAGGTGTGTGATTTGATGACCCATGAGGCCTTTATTTCAATCTGTCAAGCTAAACTGGAGGCCTGGTGAGAGGCACAGTCATCACTCTACTTTCTATGTGAGTGTGTGAGTGTGTGTGTGTGTGTGTGTGTGTGTGTGTGTGTGTGTGTGTGTGTGTGCGTGTGTGTGTGTGTGTGTGTGTGTGTGTGTGTGTGTGTGTGTGTGTGTGTGTGTGTGTGTGTGTGTGTGTGTGTGTGCATGTGTGTGTGTGTCTGTGTGTGTGAGTGAGGTAGTGATGGGGTGGGAGAGCATGTTCGTGCACACAAACAAACACTCCAGCACATACATTCCTACAAGCAGCGTGAACGGGGTCAGGTCAAAGGTCACAGGGTTCCTAATAATCAGAGAGGAATCTGGAGGAGTGGCAACAGGGGACCGTATGGAACAGTTTCCTCCGGATGAGTTAGTGTCATTGATAAGGGATGGTGCCAAACAAATCCTGTCACTGATGTGTTAGGGCTGGCCAGAGTGAATAACGATGAGAACCATAGTCTCGCTGATTACGCCAACCGGAACCCGTGTTCGGGAGGAGAATATTCATACTAACACTGATGAAAGTTTTTTTAGAGAAAGTGGATGATTTTTAAGGGATGACATTCTTAAAAAGGCTTGAATTGTATCCACCATCTGGATACTGTGGACTTGTTGTGGTACCATGCTGTTCAATTTCCGCCAGATAGCAGTATTTGTTAACTTCGATTACTTCATGTTATCTGAGAAAACAAAATTTCTCCCTCCTTTCTCCCATGCAACGGGAAGTAAAATTTTACTCAAGTAAGTTGAAGAACAAGACGCACACTAATAAGCTGATGTTAGGGAAAAGGCTATGTGATTGAATGAACCATAAGGCCTTTATTTAACCTTTGTTAGTATTTGCTAATTCTTTTTGTCTCGTCGTCCTCGAACCAGCCTACACTGGAACCGAATGGCATGTTTCTACAAGGAATTTGGTGTGAAAATGTTCTCGCTGGGTATTGTTAAAATGGGTCCAGTCGAGACCAAAGCTGTTTATTTTCTTGCGTCTCAGAGAGGAAGTCAGTCACATTTGGTTTTCTTCCCTTTGCTCTCACACGAAGGGTGTTTGAGCTCTAAACCAATAGGAGTAGGTCACACTCAAGGCTGCATTTCTTTTCACACAGACAGACAAACAAACACGAGAATGGTACCTCAAATTTATTTCTCACCACATTGTTTTAACTAGCTTTTTAGAAAATAGGGTGATATTGTCAAATCTGAATACTAGATCAAATCCCAAAATGGCAAGTGTAAAATCTGCCGTTCATCTGCAAGTTTGGCGGTTAACCCTAACTGCAGTAAATAACAACATGTTTTAAGTCAACTCATCTGTTAGGGATTAACAAATAAATAACATAAAGTTGTTATTTTGATCTTCTTATGTAGGATTGCCTTTAAATTCTGTAGCACTGAAATCATTCAAATGGATTTAATCCACTGGCAGATTTTGCGTGTGTGGAGCCTCTGGGGATGGCGTCCGGAGAGATCACCTCAGATCAGATCACTGCCTCTTCCAAGTACAACCCCAGCTGGTCTGCGGAACGTTCCAGACTCAACTACAAAGTCAACGGATGGACCCCGTCAGAGGACTCCCCCCGAGAGTGGATACAGGTATGAGACTTGTGAGGGCAAGACAACTGTAAGGATGTTGCCTGGGTGTGTAACACTAAAAGAAAATCACATTTCTTCACCTGAGAAGGTTGACCAATCAACACGTTTTAACGCAGTTGAACTAATATGACGGCAACCAACCGCTTTCTAGTCGTTTGTCTGTATGGTGTTTTGTCCCTTCTGCAGTTGCAATGTGTCTATTTCGAGGAATCAGGACCAGCCCCAAACAATTTCACAGCTGTCTGCCTTTATCCTTAATGAGGAGTGTTTAATCCAATAACTGTGTGTGATTCTTACAGGTAATGGGATGTGTGTGTGTGTGTGCTCGAGAGCGCGTTTTATTAATTTGTGCGTTTCTAGCGGCACATAAAAATGGGATCATTCGAAAGTGGGAAAAAAACGCCACCTTTACTTGGGACTATGTCCCAAACTAGCCAGAGTGTCGTCGAAAACCTCTGACTGACCAGACTTGGCATTTGAGAGAATTAAGCTTACTGTAAACAAAATTAGATGACTTTTATAATATTGTTTTGTAAAGATTGTAACAACCTCATAGGTGTACTCAATTTGTAAAACGACACAATGGTGATAACGCTGCGAAACATTGGAAAAGGAAAGAAACAGAAAGACGTTTTTTGTGAAACCGTCCCGTTGTGTGCTGTGAACGTTTTGTTTGGCCGAATGAACGCACCCCTGGGGGATTTCTTCTTGTTCTTTGCATGTTTTTGCTGCAGCACTTTTACACCCACACACTGCAAACATTAGTGACAAACAATATTTATTTATTTCTGTGAACAGTACTCCACGCTGAAAGGGATTATACAGTCATCATACAATTACAAACTAAACACTCCAAACCCCCCTAAAATAACATTTCCAGAAAACACTACAGAGTCCTGGGAAAACAATCTGGGGCACTTGTATGTTGTCACACAACAGAAACTCTTTAACCGAAGTAAAAAACATCACATAAATCAAATGGCTCGTTCCCCCTGATTTGACCCCGTTATGGTGCGTGTTGAATCATGGGAAGTCCTGGGAAATTGAATTACATGGCTACAGAATAGGGCAGTGGCTCCATGTGAAGGATAGGAAGGAACCACAGTGTCCTGTTTTGGCGTCCCTTTTTTTCTGGGTGAGGAACAAATAGCATCTCCTGGTGGAACTGTGTGGGCAGTGGGTGTGTGCGCTTGAAACTCTCCCATGGGCTTGTTTCAATGACAGGGGACTCATGTAAACTGGCGCTTTATGTTATGGAAATGGCACTCGTAGGTGCTGTACATTACTTCCTGAAGTGTATAGTCGCCAAAAGAGGACTTGACGTGCCCCTCTGCCTTTTCAAAATAATTGGCAAATAAACTGTATACAAGCTATGTCGTTTCTGAGCCACTTGATTTGATTTTAAAACGTCTGTACACAAATAAGTGTCACGATTGGTGTGGTGGCGTTGCTACACTTCCATTTCGGTGATCCACTTCCGTGTTTTTGTTCTCACTAGCTGTGATTACTTCCTCTTTCACGTGGTCACAGCTGTTAGTAATCTGTCACTTTATGTCGGGATATAAAGGGGTCGCTAGCAAGTCACTCCTTGCTTAGCATTGTTTGTTACTACGTCACAGTTGTATTAGAGGTGAGTGGTTGTTCAACGTATATTGCTATTGGGGGTTTGAATGTGTTATTATGTAAGACGCGATACGCGCACTTTACTTTCATTTAAACCAGTTAGCTTTTTCGCCGTTATCGGTTTGTTTTGCGTTCAGTGCTTAATAAACCTGTTCGAAAACGGAGTACCCGGCTCTTCAATATGGCTTTCACCACACTACGCCGGTCAATTCGTGACAGAATGCTAAGCCACCCAAGAAGCCCGCAGAGCCGGACGGTGAGTGGATTCCTCGGAGGGGCAAGCTATAGCGCTCCGAGGTATGAAGCTCACCGTCAACCCACGGAGCAGCAGGAGCAGCGCTACACCTGGCAGGGTGATTGGGGGTCCGACTCCCTCTCCTCGGATGATGAGGAGGCAGTCTACGAGCGAGTGGAGGAGGACTCCCTGGAAGACGCCCTGCTATGGGATCCCGTCCTCAGTCGACTAGTCCCCGCAACATCGGACGTCGGCTGGGGCGGGCAGAAGACACCGCCCACTGTTCCGGGGCTGCAGCCAGGGCCAGCAAGAGCCCTGGAGCTACAGCCACTACCCCCGCCGTGGGAAGACCCTTTCCGACCACCTACCTCCGGGACAGAGAAATCCCCGGAGGGGTTACATAAGCAGCCCCCGGCTGTCATTAGGGCGTGGTGGAAGGCATGGCTGGCGATCTGACGCCAGAGATCGCCTCCGCCACGCCTGTGCCTGAGATGGCCTCAGCTACGCCTGTGCCCGAGATGGCCTCAGCTACGCCTGTGCCCGAGATGGCCTCAGCTACGCCTGCGCCCGAGATGGCCTCAGCTACGCCTGCGCCCGAGATGGCCTCCGCTACACGCCAACGCCTGCGCCCGAGATGGCTGTTGCCGTCGTCACGCCAGCGCTCAAGATGGCTGTTGCCGTCGTCACGCCAGCCCCCAAGGTGGCTGCCGCCGTCACGCCAGCGTCCACGATGGTCCCCGCCGTCACGCCAGCGCCCAAGATGGCTGTTGCCGTCACGCCAGCGCCCAAGATGGCTGTTGTCGCCACGCCAGCGCCCAAGATGGCGCCACGCCAGCGCCCAAGATGGTCACGCCCACGCCAGCGTCCACGATGGCCCCCGCCGTCACGCCAGCGCCCAAGATGGCTGTTGTCGTCACGCCAGCGCCCAAGATGGCTGCCGCCGTCTCGCCAGCGTCCACGATGGCTCCTGCCGTCACGCCCGCGCCCAAGATGGCTGCCGCCGTCACGCCACCGCCCACATTAGCTGCCGCATCGCCGCCCACAATGGCTGCCACATCGCCGCCCACAATGGCTGCCGCATCGCCGCCCACAATGGCTGCCGCATCGCCGCCCACAATGGCTGCCGCATCGCCGCCCACAATGGCTGCCGCATCGCCGCCCACAATGGCTGCCGCATCGCCGCCCACAATGGCTGCCGCATCGCCGCCCACAATGGCTGCCGCATCGCCGCCCACAATGGCTGCCGCATCGCCGCCCACAATGGCTGCCGCATCGCCGCCCACAATGGCTGCCGCATCGCCGCCCACAATGGCTGCCGCATCGCCGCCCACCATGGCTGCCGCCCACGAAGGCCGCGCCACGACGACGCTCACGATGGCCGCCGCCACGACTACGCTCACGATGGCCGCCGCCATGACTACGCTCACGATGGCCGCCGCCACGACTACGCTCACGATGGCCGCCGCCACGACTACGCTCACGATGGCCGCCGCCACGACGACGCTCACGATGGCCGCCGCCACGACCACGCTCACGATGGCCGCCGCCACGACCACGCTCACGATGGCCGCCGCCACGACCACGCTCACGATGGCCGCCGCCACGACCACGCTCACGATGGCCGCCGCCACGACGACGCTCACGATGGCCGCCGCCACGACGACGCTCACGATGGCCGCCGCCACGACGACGCTCACGATGGCCGCCGCCACGACTACGCTCACGATGGCCGCCGCCACGACTACGCTCACGATGGCCGCCGCCACGACGACGCTCACGATGGCCGCCGCCACGACGACGCTCACGATGGCCGCCGCCACGACTACGCTCACGAGGGCCGCCGCCACGACTACGCTCACGATGGCCGCCGCCACGACTACGCTCACGATGGCCGCCGCCACGACTACGCTCACGATGGCCGCCGCCACGCCGCCAACGATGGCCTCCGCCACGCGCCCACGATGGCCTCCGATGGCGCCCACGATGGCCTCCGCCCCCGCCCACGATGGCCTCCGCCCCGCCGCCCACGATGGCCTCCGCCACGTCGCCAATGGCCTCCGCCACGTCGCCAACGATGGCCTCCGCCACGTCGCCCACGAGGGCCGCCGCCATGACGCACCCTGAGCCGCTCAAACTGGCGGCCTCTCAGCCGCTCGAGATGGCGGTCGGCTACCGTGGCCTATTCAGGACTGGACCCGTCCTGATGGACTAACCCATTGGGTTTAACTGTGGGTCCTGCATTGTTGCTCCCTTGTGGTTTTTGTTGGTTCGTTCGGCTATCTGGGGAGCTAGCCTTTTAGTGGGGGATACTGTCACGATTGGTGTGGTGGCGTTGCTACACTTCCATTTCGGTGATCCACTTCCGTGTTTTTGTTCTCACTAGCTGTGATTACTTCCTCTTTCACGTGGTCACAGCTGTTAGTAATCTGTCACTTTATGTCGGGATATAAAGGGGTCGCTAGCAAGTCACTCCTTGCTTAGCATTGTTTGTTACTACGTCACAGTTGTATTAGAGGTGAGTGGTTGTTCAACGTATATTGCTATTGGGGGTTTGAATGTGTTATTATGTAAGACGCGATACGCGCACTTTACTTTCATTTAAACCAGTTAGCTTTTTCGCCGTTATCGGTTTGTTTTGCGTTCAGTGCTTAATAAACCTGTTCGAAAACGGAGTACCCGGCTCTTCAATATGGCTTTCACCACACTACGCCGGTCAATTCGTGACAATAAGTATACACCGCAAATGACAAGAAGATGCGCAATAAAGATAAACAGACGGTTTGAGTACAGAGAGATTGTGTTGCCGTTTTCTGAGCTTTCCAGCCAGGCAAAGCTCTTGTTGTTTAGCTTCAGTCTGGGTCCCAAATTAATCTCCCAATCGAACCGGAGACCTTCATTGCAATAAAAGGCTCAAAACCAAAGGCTCTGTTTTGCGAACGCTACTCTATCTGACATGAGGTCCACCGCGGCCTGCCAAGCCTATTGGCCAGATCTCCTCAATGACAAGACTGATGCTAATTACTCTCCCAAGCCTATTTGCCAGATCTCCTCAATGACAAGACTGATGCTAATTACTCTCCCAAGCCTATTGGCCAGATCACCTCAATGACAAGACTGAAGCTAATTACTCTCCCAAGCCTATTGGCCAGATCTCCTCAATGACAAGACTGATGCTAATTACTCTCCCAAGTCTATTGGCCAGATCTCCTCAATGACAAGACTGATGCTAATTACTCTCCCAAGCCTATTGGCCAGATCTCCTCAATGACAAGACTGATGCTAATTACTCTCCCAAGTCTATTGGCCAGATCTCCTCAATGACAAGACTGATGCTAATTACTCTCCCAAGCCTATTGGCCAGATCTCCTCAATGACAAGACTGATGCTAATTACTCTCCCAAGTCTATTGGCCAGATCTCCTCAATGACAAGACTGATGCTAATTACTCTCCCAAGCCTATTGGTCAGATCTCCTCAATGACAAGACTGATGCTAATTACTCTCCCAAGCCTATTGGCCAGATCTCCTCAATGACAAGACTGATGCTAATTACTCTCCCAAGTCTATTGGCCAGATCTCCTCAATGACAAGACTGATGCTAATTACTCTCCCATATACCTAATTACTCAACACTTGGCAGCGTTGACGCCGCGGATGAAAATAAAACCCCTTCCCTCCGGCATTTAATGGAATAAAACAATGAGACACGGAATCGGTTTCATTCATCCGCCGAACCGTGACTAAATAAGATTGAACAAAAACATTGGCTCGTCCATCCAAACAGGATATTGGTGTTTTTTCTGGCAGGGCGAGGAGAAGCTGGTAATCAGTGGTGGACCAACGCGACTGCTGCGACCTATTGAATCATACGTCCCTGTGTTTTCTCCAGAAAGATCTGTTTCGTAGCCGTACCGGACAAGATCATGACCAGAGAAATGCGTGGGACAAAAAATATACTATATAATTACTCTCGATTAACAAGGGTTTCCTAAACCGATATCAACTGAGATGTGGGTTGTCAACTTGTCAATGTTGACCACGTTAACATATTTACAGTTAACATAGGCCTTGTATTGTATTTACCTGATTACATGATAAGACCCTGTTTCCTTATTGTTTGGCACATAAGAGCAATTAACAACAGAATACCGCCGAGCCCTTCAACTCATCTACCTCGACTTCTAAACTCCCGAAACAAAACGTAACGCCCTGATGAGGTAAAAAACAATCTTAAATATATGATTTTGGTGTGCCAATTAACGTTGAATTATCAGTGACCTATTGCAGCCTTTCCACTTTTTTATGTTGACGGGAGCCTCTCGTAGTGTCTCCAATGACCTCTTTGTTTTCTGTTTTCTCCTCCGTCTTGCTGCAAAACATTCTTGCACAGCATGGCCCAAATGTGTTCTCCAGATGTACGGCCCTTTCCTGACTCTACGTCACAGAATCAGGACAAACGTTTCTCCTCAAGCAGTAGGCCCCTATAAATACCTTTGTCTTTGGTTGAGGAAGGAAGCCTTTCCTGTAGAAGCTTACCTAACAGGTTTCAATAACATGTCAATCAGTCTTTCACCACTGATAAGCAACCACAACAGCGATGCTTGGGTATCATTTTTACCTGAGGGTTTTTAAATTACACTGGCTAAATAGAGAGGGCGTAGAACAGCATTTGTAAAAAAGGACTGAGGTGAAATTTATCAGAATGTTACCTAAATGGCCAAAGATTAATCATAGAGGAACCTGCAACACCAATTTCTGCGCTCCATCCAAATTTCTCCCAGACCACATTAAAATGACGCCATGATGAAAAATAGTTCCCTGGAAATAGTATCAATAAAATATAAACTGTAGACCGATGAATAATAGAATTGTGTGTAGCGAATGCACACATGCATGAATTAGGTATCTCATTATATTCAGTTGAAGTAAGACAAATGGGGCACTGCGCCTTTTGCAACACAAATAGAACCCTATTATCTGCGTAGTACACTAGTTCTGACCAGAGTTCAATGGACTCCGATCAACAGTAGTGCACTATGCAGGGAAAAGGGTTCCATTCGGGACAATCGTCTGGCTAGCGGCGTTGTGGGCCACATAGGCTACTTCATCAGACTAAATGGAAAATGTTCTGCCTTAAAACTCCACGTCGTAATTCAGACTCCAGTAAAAGTTGAAGGCATGGAGTTGGATCATGTTTTTTTTAGGCCATAAATCAATATTATCTCCAAGTCTCTTTAACATTTTTCTAGGAGGCTTAAATAAAGATGCTCTAAATTGACATGGCGTCAACTGACAGTAAAAAATAAAATCGCATAAACAAATGCATTGCTACCTAGGGTGGTCCAGAAGTCCCCACCAGCACACATGTACTACTGCAGCATGGGTTTAAATCTGGCCCTACGCTCTCAAATCATCCTCTATTTTTACACTCAGTCTCTCCACAATAAAGCATCAAATTTGAATAAGACACACAAGGGAACTAATTGTGCAGTGGTTCAGCTATTTGAAAGTACATCAATGTTTAGTATTTGTCAACATTTTGGCCAGCAGTTAGTTCTGCCCTCTATATAGCAATGCCTTTGAGACACTACGTCAACTACCTGGACCTTGGGACAAGAATGTTCTATCTACGCTAAAATGCATCGTTCTGGGATGTTGAGCATAAATAATTTCACATCCCAGTTATTTTTGTGAAGTTGTCATAACACAAAATACTTGACTTAAATTGCAGAGTATAAAACAACAGTTGTGTACTGGAATGGTTTGGGGTGTTTCGTCACAGATAAACCTCTTGGTCAGTACTGTGTACTTATTGCCATTATTTTTCCCATTTATCTATTTTCTTTGTTTTCTAAATATTTTTGATTGGTGATTTTTACACAATCTTTAGGGAACCAGCAAGTAAACGTTTTGTTAAAATGCTCAAAGTGTGTCAAATAACATTTCCATCGGAAACTGTATCTGAAATATTTAGCAAATTGTTTAAGCTACAGAATCAATCAAATGTTCTTCTAAATGTAGCAAGATTTAATGGGAAGTTGAATAAACACCATCAAACATTTTTTATCAACGTTCATTATACTTTTGTTAAAACAATAGTTCCTTCAAATGACACACATTGCTAACTTAGATCACTAAATTGTTGGTGCCTGACACGCATCAATGTTTTATTTATCTATTAAATGTCTACTTTTTTTTCGAAAGTCTCCACCCAATTATACCCATTGCCCCTGTTCCAATTTCATGGTTTCAAATGAGGTATTATGGGATTGTTTTGTCACAGCAACTCCCAGTGGACTAGAAGGTCGAGACGAGTCTCGCTGTTCTGCTTCATACAACGCCCGCTCAACCAAGAAGCACGCCGAGAACCATTGTGTTTGCCGAACACTTCTCAGGCTAATGAACAGAACTAGAGCGTGACATGATAAGACAACCCTGTCCGACGTCCCTCCCACCAGTACATTTTCACAGCATTTCCTGGGACTCCCGGGCACCATCGGTGTGGTGAAACCAGGATATGATTTCAGGTCGCAATGGCGCAGCTGCACTACAATGTCCCCTAGACAGCTGCACCAATCAGAAGCCCTGGATTTCTTCCTTTGTTCAGACCTGCAGTCCAATATAGGCTTGATGTTCTGTTGATGGCCAGTTTAACTGTTTATCTGATACCGTCCCCCCCGTCCACCAGAGTCAATAAAAAGAGAGTGGACACTCACTCTCCGTAATTTGTATTGTTTTCTTAAGGTTGGTATTGACAGGGAGAGTCACATAGAGACAGGTGAAGAGGAGAGAGTGGTGAAGGGTAGAGAAGGGTATTGACGTAGGATCAAGAAGCCTGAGAAAACCCTGACTGGACCACGCCAACACACATGCAGCAACAAAAAACGGACACCCGTGCATCGTGGTTGGATTGCAGATATAATCTTACAATCTTACAACTTCAAAGTGTTCAGCAAAGATAGAACTTTCTGATAAAAAGAATCCATTGTAAATCCAATTTCTTTGTCTTCGGAAAAAATTCTTATCAAACCGTGTCGTTCCAAGTTTCAGTAATACAGTCCACTCCTTTTGACCTGAGGCTAGGCCTATTTGAGCCATGAGGGGGCCATCTGCCCCCAAGCTGTTTCCCAGGGGAATGATGGAGCCTCTGCTCTGCTTTACTCTGCCGGCTAGAGCTGATTTCCTGTGAACCTTCCCGACCTCCTGCAGGAAGGGCCCAAGCTCCTGTTTTCAACTTCAGGGGCATTGTGGGCCTTCCAACTACCGGTAGTTTCATCCTGTTGGCCACAATGGGATTAACAGGCCCCGCCCTACTCAGAAGGCCCCGCTTGTCTATTCATCAGGAGTGCTATAACATGGTCCACACTAAAAAGTACTGATCATATAATGAGAGAGTTAGTAGTTGACCCATATGGGATTTTTAAGTGGCTTTTGTGTGGTATTTTTCTAACCAGTTTAGCAACATTGTGCATATAAACTGTAATGGAAGAACACTATTGAATGCTAACCCATGCAAGCGGGTGTGGTACATGCTCAATATACTGAGGCTAGAGCTGTCCTTAGGCACGACACACTGCAGAGTGCCTGAACACAAACCTAGTATTGGCTTATAACGGAACTGGCAGAGGTGTCTCATAACTGTTCTACAATCCGGTCATAATACCTCGGCCTGTGCCTGGTAGGACGTCCGCAAGTATCATGAGCGGGGAAGAAAACCCAGCTGAGCGATAACCCTCCCGCCAGCAGTCTATCGTTTAAATGACCGTTTCATTAATGCATGAGCTGACCGGGCCCTTTTGATTCATGTCTCCAGGTGGACCTTGGCTTCCTCCGCTTCATCTCAGCCGTGGGTACACAGGGAGCAATCTCCGAGGAAACCAAGAAGGAGTATTTCGTCCGCTCCTACAAAGTGGACGTGAGCTCCAACGGAGAAGACTGGGTTACGATTAAGGAGGACTCCAAGCAGAAGGTAATATGGTTCAGCATACGTATCGCTGTCTTGGATCAACCATCTAACAAATTAGCTACTAGAGGACAACGGCCTCACCAGCATCAATAATGCATTGTGATCGACGGTGGAAATCCAAATCACATATAGACAAATTTCCTATACTCTGGACACAGACATTTCCGAGCCAATGTGTCAAATCCAGAGTAACGGCACAGGGAAAATCTCACTTGGTACAAGTTCAAATACCCAAATAACGCCGTCAACTCATCCTTTACATGTTTCTGAGGCCTAAAGCTTAAATTTGGTGGGAAACGCATTCTAAAAAAAACATACAAAGAGAATATGACACCCTTCTCACAAAGCAGTACAACTGCAAAAAAGTACATGTCTGACTGGAATATGACCACACCATTCTGTCATTACAAAAATGGAACACTGCGTTATACTTTTTTGGATAGTCATATGTAAGTAATAATTGTTTGTTCTCTTTCAGGTCCCCTATGAGCCATTGTCAAATACTTTACAAAAGACATTTTCTTGCTCTGACTTATTTTTTCTCTAATTCCAGGTTTTCCAGGGGAACCACAACCCAACTGACGAGGCCAGAGCGTTCCTGCCAAAACAGACCCTGGCTCGTTACATCCGTATCAGACCCATGTCCTGGGAAATAGGCATCTGCATGCGCTTCGAGGTGTATGGCTGCAAGACCACCGGTACACACACACACACACACACACGCACACAGACACACTCTTCCCCAACTTCCCACTTAGAACCTATATGCGCCGTTGGTGCTCTGGGTCAATCAAATCTATTATTTTCTCGTCAGTACAAAAGAGGCTTTTTATTAAAAACTATCACAGCTTCCAAAACCGTTAGAGGTCCTGCTTGCTTGTTATTCTTTGTAAAAGTGCAATGGACAAACTCCAAAATGAAGTCATTGTACTTTTGGTATTTATGATATTACTAAGCACAGGACTTTGTTCTTTCCAGAAATCCATCTCACCTTATTGCCCCTAGAGTAGGAGAGGATCATAAAGATGGTATTACACTCATGCTTCATCACAACGGCACCTCTGGGTGTGTGTGTGTTTGTGCGTGTGTGCGTGTGTGTGTGTGTGTGTGTGCGAGTGCGCGTGTGTTTGTGCGCGGTCGTTCTGTAGTATATTACAAGGCCCAGGTGATTAAGAGCCTGGAATTATACAGAGGGAGGTAGACAATCTGTCTGTGTTGTTGTCTTTCATTCATACAGCCTCTAAGAGTCAAACTCAGCCATCTTCACACACACACACACACACACAACACATAACACACACACAACACATAACACACACACACACACACATAACACACACACACACACACACATAACACACACACACATAACACACAACACACACACACATAACACACACACACACACATAACACACACACACATAACACACACACACAACACACACACACATAACACACACACACATAACACACACACACATAACACACACGCACACGCACACACACAACACATAACACATAACACACACACGCACACACACAACACATAACACATAACACACAACACATAACACATAACACACACACACACAACACATAACACACACACACAACACATAACACACACACGCACACACACACAACACATAACACACACACGCACACACACACACACACAACACATAACACACACACACACACACACACAACACATAACACACACACCCACACACACACAACACATAACACACACACGCACACACACACAACACATAACACACACACACAACACATAACACACACACGCGCACACACACATAACACACACACGCACACACACACATAACACACACACGCACACACAACACATAAAACACACACGCACACACACAACACATAACACACACACGCACACACACACAACACATAACACACGCACACACACACAACACATAACACACACACGCACACACACACACACACAAAACACGCACACACACACACAAAACATAACACGCACACACACACAACACATAACACACGCACACACACACAACACATAACACACACACAACACATAACACACACACGCACACACACAACACATAACACACGCACACACACACAACACATAACACACACACGCACACACACACAACACATAACACACGCACACACACACAACACATAACACACACACGCACACACACACAACACATAATACACACACGCACACACACATAACACACGCACACACACACAACACATAACACACGCACACACACACATAACACACACACGCACACACACACATAACACACACATAGGTTTACCACAAACACCGTGTCACTGTGACAGAGCTCACAAAAACTGCATCACTGAGTGGGAGTTGTTAATTCTGTTTTGCTTAGGCACATGATGTTCTATTCTCTATGGTTTCTGTTATAAAAAGCCCATAAGGATAAAACCTCTCTGATCTCCTCTTCCTCTCTCTCTCTCTCCATCTTTCTCTCCCGTTTCGCAGACTACCCCTGTTCCGATATGCTGGGAATGGTTTCGGGACAGATCTCAGACTCTCAGATCACGGCGTCGTCGCACGCGGATCGCGGCTGGTTGCCAGAGAACGCCAGGCTGCTGACAGGCAGGCCGGGTTGGACCCAGCTGAGCACCAGACAGCCCATCAAGAATGAATGGCTGCAGGTGGATCTGGGCCAGGACAAGCTGGTCACGGGCTTGATCATCCAAGGAGGACGCAACAGGTGGGGGGCACAGAGAGACACATTGTTGTTCCAACCAGGGCCGGCTGGTTGCGCCTTAAACCGGCCCTGGTTCCACATTTGTGTGTCCATGTGACTTTCAATAGTTGGCTGACCGAAGCAGTGAACCAATTTCAAGCATCCTACATTGAAAACCGAGCCGTCAAGTTTTCTGTCTTGTTTCGCAGGGAGAAGAATGTCTTCATGAAGAGGTTCAAGGTGGGATACAGCAGCAACGGTTCCGACTGGACCTTTGTGAAGGAGAACAACAGCACCAACGCTAGGCCCATGGTAGGGGAAGCTGCCTCAGCCGGGTGTCCTGGCATATTTAACGGAGATCTGTGGTGATTCTGCTGGGTGGAGGGCGGAGACATAGAAGCAGGATGCACCGATAGCACTTTTTCAGACCTAGTACCAGTACTTAGAACTGGGTACTTACCGATACAGGGTTGAGGCTGGTATTGTTGAAAAGGAAAGATCGGCAAGATTATAGCAAGCTTTAAACGGTGAAAATGGGATTTTCCTAGCCGTATGGCTATATGTTGATAGTTTCCCAGACGCATAGCGCGGCGTTGCTTGATTGCACAGACTTGGGACTGCTCTCGTATTAACCGTAAGGTCAGCCAGAATATAACCAGCTTTAAACTGGGAAAATCGGCTACTCCTAGCCGGAGCAGTTGTCCTTAGCGAGCATAGTACACATGAGTAGCATTATCTTTTATATGGTTAGGTTGTAAAATCCCTATCAGGACGGCGCAATTATCAAGTTTTGAATATTGTTTTCATAAGGTTGTATCAGTACATCAGAACATTTCTACCAGTACGGGTACAGGTACGTGAGCACAGTATCGTCTCAGTAGCGGATACTACGATCTGTTTCGGTGCAACCCAATATAGAAGGAATTGACAAATCACTGACCTTAAATATAGAAAACGCGCGCTTTGTGTGTGTGTGTGTGTTTGTGTGTGTGTGTGTGTGTGTGTGTGTTTGTGTGTGTGTGTGTGTGTGTGTGTGTGTGTGTGTGTGTGTGTGTGTGTGTGTGTGTGTGTGTGTGTGTGTGTGTGTGTGTGTGTGTGTGTGTGTGTGAGTGTGTGTGTGTGTGTGTGTGTGTGTGTGTGTGTGTGTGTGTGAGAGTGTGTGAGTGTGAGAGTGTGAGAGTGTGAGAGTGTGTGTGTGTGTGTGTATTTGAAAGCCATCAGCATCTAGCTAGTCCAAACATCTAGCACTATTCTCAATGCTTAGTGTCTCGAGACAGCCTGACATGAACATCCATCTATTCCAGATGGTGTGTCCGCTGATTAATGGCAGACTGAGAGAGATCTTATCTCTGCCCAAAATAGGACCCTATTCCCCACACTAAGCCGACAGGGATCTGGTCAAAACTAGTGCACTAAGAAGGGAACACGTTCCCATTTGGCCCGCTAACCTAGATATCCCCCTATTCCTGTTCCCTGTGTCTTTTATAAATCTCCTTTCCAGCCAGTCTTCAAAGACTAACAGAAAGGAAGTCTTTTTTCCCTGTGGCTTTAGGCATACATTAAGAAATCCCAATTAACACCCTATTCCAGAAAATAGTTCACTCCTTTTAACCAGGAAGTCATGCGCTCAATAGGAAATAGAATGGGGTTTGGGAGGCAGCCAGAGCGCTGGTCAAACTGTCACTCAAAACGTCTCTTTGACCGACCGTTTTGAGATGGTAACATGAGGAGCTACAGCCTGATGCCATAACCAGAGTGGACCTGCGGTGTCCAACTCCCGGTACCTGGTCACAGCGGGAGATAACCATTCCCACATGTCTTCTCGCTTTCCGAAAGATTTCAAAGATACACTGCAGCGTTCAGATCCTAAGGATAAGGGGCGACAGGATGCGTAGGGTTAAAGCATTAGACCTGCGGTGGAAAGATTGGCGGTTCAGATCCCAGAGCCAACAATGGTAGTGGTCTGCCCTTGTGCAAGACACTTGGTCCTAATTCATCCAGGGTCACCGCCGTTAACGGATCATAACGTGCTGTGACCCCATCCTCCAGTGGTATCATGAGGAATTGGGATAGACCAGAACCAATTCTCAATTAAGAACATACGGTTACATTTTATACAAATATAAGCACAGAGCAGGGATCATTGAAATGCAGATGTTAATTGTTTCAGAGCGGACCTGGATTATTTTTATATAACACAGCTAATGTTTCTTTGCATTCATGTGTGTGTGTGTGTGTGTGTGTGTGTGTGTGTGTGTGTGTGTGTGTGTGTGTGTGTGTGTGTGTGTGTGTGTGTGTGTGTGTGTGTAATGATGAACTCACAGAGTAGTCTGCGGTGCTGACAAACTATTTCTCTCCTCCAGATCTTCATTGGGAATCAAAACCACGACACGCCAGAGCTGCGCGGCCTGGGCCCAGTTCGGACACGCTTCGTCCGCGTCTACCCAGAAAGAGCCACCAACGAGGGCCTTGGACTCAGGATGGAGCTGCTGGGCTGTGAGATCCAGGGTGAGATAGTTGAGAGATCACACAGCAGACAGACAGAACCACATAGAGTTGGTTTGTTAATGTACACCGACTCAGGCTTTGACGGACAGATGGTCGTCCGTGCATTTGTTGTCACGCCAACAGTGTGGCGTTGCCGTGACATCCCCGTTGTCCCTCTGTGTTGACTTCCAGGGTTACAGTCTGACCTTTGACCTCCAAATCCTGTTTCATGTTTTTAATCACTTTTGGAATAAAATGAAAGCAAATCAATTAAAGATAGTAGTAGTTTGACCAGATAGAGCACGTACAGGACAGCAGTCGTGCATGAGTTGTTACACTGTTGTGATTAAAAGCTGCTGTCTGACAGGATCACAATTTAAAAACCCTGTCTTTAAAATGGATTATATTACATTATAAAGATTATATTATGACATTTTATTATAAAGTAAATCTGAACGTTTGCCTGCAACATCTTTCTCCATAAGTGTCTCACTTGGTCACTAGGTTGCCATGGAGGCTTCAGCTAATGGGGATCGAAACAACACCTTTAACATGCTCCTAATCACAGAATGAGAAATGGATAACAGACAAGGGACCATCTCCCTGAAAGACAGCATCTATCCTGTCTGTTACTCAGTAAAGAACGGCTTTATGAGGGTCACTCAGAGGGTCAGGACATCACAGAACAAACAGGCGGATGAACGTATCTGGTCTGGTCAGGCTGACCTAGTGCTGGATATCTGGATCTGCTCCGGTTTATCTGGTTAAATAAAGATAAGGAAAAAGATAACAAACAGTTTGATTGGACCAGGCTGGGGGTATGGGGGAGGAGAGAGGAGAGGAGAGGAGGGAGAGGAGACAGTGGGGGAGGAGGGAGGAGATGAGAAGAGGGAAGAGGAGGGAGAGGAGACAGTGGGGGAGGAGAGAGGAGATGAGGTAGTGGGAGAGGAGGTAGTGGGAGAGGAGAAGAGGGAAGAGGAGGGAGTGGGAGAGGAGATGAGGAGGGAGAGGAGACAGTGGGGGAGGAGAGAGGAGATGAGGAGGGGGAGAGGAGGGAGTGGGAGAGGAGAGAGGAGAGGAGAAGGGGGAGAGGAGGGAGAGGAGACAGTGGGGGAGGAGGGAGGAGATGAGGAGGGGGAGAGGAGGGAGAGGAGACAGTGGGGGAGGAGGGAGGAGATGATGTAGTGGGAGAGGAGGGAGTGGGAGAGGAGGGAGGAGATGAGAAGGGGGAGAGGAGGGAGAGGAGACAGGGGGGGAGGAGGGAGGAGATGAGGTAGTGGGAGAGGAGGGAGTGGGAGACAGTGGGGGAGGAGGGAGGAGATGAGGTAGTGGGAGAGGAGGGAGTGGGAGAGGAGACAGTGGGGGAGGAGAGAGGAGAGGAGAAGGGGGAGAGGAGGGAGAGGAGACAGTGGGGGAGGAGGGAGGAGATGAGGGAGAGGAGACAGTGGGTGAGGAGGGAGGAGATGAGGTAGTGGGAGAGGAGACAGTGGGGGAGGAGGGAGGAGATGAGGTAGTGGGAGAGGAGAAGAGGGAAGAGGAGGGAGAGGGGACAGTGGGGGAGGAGGGAGGAGATGAGAAGGGGGAGAGGAGGTAGAGGACGGATAACTGGGAGCGGGCGAGAAGATAATGGGAGGGGAGAGGAGGGAGTGGAGGGAGGGTGAAAGGAGATAGTGTGAGAGGAGGAAGAGGGAGAGGAGGGAGATGAGATAAAGGATGTGTGAGAGGAGAGAGGGAGAGGAGGGAGATGGAGGGCGTGTGGCAGTTTCCCTTTATCTCTCTCAAATCAATACTATCTCCACAACAAAGATAACATGAGAGCATCTGATATACATGCACTCACTAAAACGCAGACAAACTCATTCGCACACACACACACACACACACACACCAACCAGGACGCACACAAACCAACCAGGACGCACACAAACCAACCAGGGCACACACACACCAGGACACATCTGGAAATCCCGTATTAGTGGCGTACTTAATTTCCCTTGATCACCTCAGCCTCTTTGTTTTCCCCAAGTCTGTTGGGCCCCTCCCTGCCTACATGGGACCAGGGTTTATCTGTGGTGATCTACAGGCTGCTACCAGCCTCTGTCCTCAGGCTAATGTTTCAGAATTCTTTCCCCACACCAGGCCGGGTGTCCTGCAAGCCTGTTTCTTGTCAGTATGTCAGACCCATTACCAATACCAGCAAACAAACCTCCACATCCTATAATCCAATCACAGAAAGATTGACGCGTGGGCGGGCCGCTTTCTGAGGTGTTGTCGGCCTGAACGATTCATCGCTGAATGATTAATCGAGTAATCTACCTCATTCTCACTCACCACCTTCTCGGTCTCGTTTTCCCCTTGTCCTTCCTTTCAGAACCCACAGCCACGCCACCGACCACTCCTGCAGCTACCACAATCGCGGCGACGGTGTTCGCCGCCATGGCAACAACGACAATAGCGGATGCCAGGACCGCGCCCACCTCGACGTCGGAAGAGTGGGCCAGCAGCCACAGCGGGGCGGGGACAGGAACTGGAGGCGACGACTACGACACAACAGGTGGCGAACGCAGCTTACATTCTCTGGCCTTTAGACTAATTTGTTTATGCTCGTATATACATATTGTTGGCTACCAGCCTGTCTGTCTGTCTACCAGTCTTGCTGTCTGTCTACTGGCCTGTCTGTCTGTCTTCCTGTTTTAGCATTGGGCCCTGTGGTTGACCCACAAGTCTCACTGACTGTGCCCATCTGTGTCTAACAGGTGGTACCATAGCGGCAGACCCGACCTCAGACGACGTGTTGGTGCCAGGTGAGAACGCCCAGAATTTATCCCCTCATTAATTCCTGACATTTATTTATCCCTTTCTCTCTCTGTATCTAATTTCTCTCTCTTTGTCTGTGTATGTAGATCACACATGAATGATAACCAGGGACTTTATTATGAAATGCTGACAACACCGGTGGTTAGGACAGTGAAATGTACCCAGCGCCTCATTCAATGGGGTTGCCAGATATACATAAGCTTCGGCCAAGTGCTCTGTTGATCATCAGCATGTTTGGCATGGCAACAGTCAATAGTGGGCTTGGCTGAAAGACAAACAGACCTGGCAACCGGGCCCGATAAAATGAAGGGACATTTTATTATATATTTTCCAGTCTTGGATTAGTGGTTTTTTCATTTTCCTCTGAATGTTCGTCGTGGGTGCGACCAGAAATTGCAACTTCCCCACCATGTACCCTTTTCCACTTTTCCCGAGTACTTCACTATGGAGGGAATAGGGTACCGTTTAGAACATAACGCGATTTGGAAGGGGGGCTTTAGTGTCAATTAAGTGAAAGAGACATTCACATGACAACATCCAGAGGGCATTAAAGTGGTTAGTAATCCAGGAGTCGCCAACCACCACAGTTTCTGTCTGAGACGAAAACTAACATTATTTGTATTCATAGCTGTTGCATTTCTTTGGATGGTGTGGTTTAACCTCTGGGATGTTTCCTAACAAACAGCCCCCTGTTAACTTTATAGTGCACTACTTTTGACCAGAGTCCAGATTGGTAGCGGTGCCCTATTCCATATTAGGAAATCTAGGGTGGATTTGTGATGCAGATTTCTTGTGTAGTATTGGCATATCTGGGATGGAAAATGAGATTCTGTCTTGTAGTGTACTACAGTCTGGAGTATTGCTTTTTCTTCATTTCTGTTCTGATACCGCTCCTCCCTTCTTTCTGGTGTGTTCCTTCATTCTTTCTTAGGGTGATATTAAACACATGTTTGGGATCTGTGTGTCTGTCTTTTGTCAAAATATGAATACTGACTATGTTCCAGCGGCTCCAAGCAACCTAGAAATGTGCATTTTCCTTAAGAAGAAAACGGCATACAACTGCCTTACTGTGTGTGGATGGAAGCACAATATATTTCATTTATTTTGAGGGTATGAGACTACAAGTTTTTACTTCCATTTCGAGCCTGGAGGATTGGGCCAAATGTAATTCACCCCAGAGAGCTGCTTGGTTGCCCCCGACTGTGACTTGTGGGCGACACTTTGTGTGGCATAATATCAGAAGTTCTCCCACCAAGCCAGAGGAAACAGGCGTGGTTTCTAACAAGCTTGACCTCTTCTTTTTCAGGGTACGTATGGTTTGCTTGTGACTTCGGCTGGGAGGGCAACCCGTCGTTTTGCGGCTGGACGTTGGAGACAGATACTGGAGCTACGTGGTTGATTCAAACCAGCAAAACCCCCTCGGTCCACAAAGGACCCAACCTGGACCACAGAGGTGAGTGAAGCAAACAACAGAATTCCTAACCTTAAAAAATAGGGCAAGCTTGTTAGAAACCAAGCGTGTAGATCTCACACACACACACACTCTGAGTCAGCAAATAGCAATCCGTTTTTTAGCCTGTCTTTTACCGCCCTCTACAGGAGGTCCAGGGAACTTAATCTACATGCAGCTGGAGGAGGAGCGGGATGACGTGGGGACGGGTGGGAAGGAGAGGGTGGCCCGACTGACCAGCGTGCCCGTCAACTCCCCGGACACGGCCCTCTGTGTCTCCTTCTGGTACCACATGTTCGGGGAGCACGCCGGCACACTGCACATCAAACAGAGGAAGGAGGCGGGACAGATGGACGCCGTTCTCTGGTCCGTCAGCGGACACCAGGGCAGCCGGTGGAGGGAGGGGCGAGTGCTGGTGCCCCACTCCGTCACATCCTACCAGGTGAACCGCCATACCCGGGTTACGAGGAGCGTGGCGTTTTAAATGGCCTCCTATTCCCCAGCGGGTCGTGCCATACATTAGACCAGAGCCCCGGGGTCAAAGGTCATATGAGCTCTCATGAAGTGGGAATACGTCACGCGAGATCGTTTAACCCTTTGTCGTGTCGTCGTTGGTCTTAGGTGGTGATTGAAGGAGTGGGGGACGTGGGTGGAGGGAATACAGGACACATAGCGCTGGATAATATAGAGATCCTGGACGGTCTCACACCTGAGAAGTGCAAAGGTACGTATCTGACGTGGTCGCCGGGACAAGTAGCAGGTAGATAAAACGTCAGGACCTGGAAAAACCTGTGAATCTGCACAGTGTCATTTCTCTATCCTCCACAATTAGACGGCTGTATTCATTTACCAGACAGTTGCACCCAAGGTCCGACCAAAATGTTACCTCCAATTGAAAAGGTTTAGGGGGGACCAATTATAAAAATTCTGCAAATGATGTTTCTATTTGTTTCTGATGTCCTAATGTGCTAAAATATAATAGATAATTTATGTATATATTTATAAAATGATCAGGTCATCAACTTCCATTATACTCCATATTAACAGTATCTTAAATATTGTGTGATGTTCTCTCTCCTCTAGATCCATCCATACTAGAGCCTTCTGGTTCTGAGCCAACTGAGCCAACTGGGATCTTCATATACCGTAAGAACACTGGTTCACTAGTCATTTCGAGAAAACCTTGTGTGGGCGGTGCTCGTTTTATCGTGTCACAAACTTACGTATCCAACTGTTCTGACAGCACCTTTCAACAGTTTTTCACAGTTTTGATATAACTCCCAAGGATGCAGTCAGTTGTTTAGCACCGACCAATTAAAAGGTTTAGCTCTGACATCACTCCTAATTCTGTAATGACACTGCCGAAGCTTTGCTCATTTGATATAGAACCTTCTGCTATAGATGTTTTTTTTTGCATTCTGACTCATGAGACTGCGTAATATTAACAATATCAACATAATACAAGCATCTTAAAATACTAAATCTGACATTGTCCCCCTCATTCTATTTCAGCATTTGAATCACCTGATCCATTGGGGAACAGTGAACTTGAAGGCCCGGGCAACATGCTGAAGACCCTGGATCCTATTCTCATCACCATCATCGCCATGAGCGCTTTGGGAGTCTTCCTCGGTGCCATCTGTGGGGTCGTGCTCTACTGTGCCTGCTCACACGGCCACATGTCCGACAGCAGGAACTTGTCAGCCCTGGAGAACTATAACTTTGAGCTGGTGGACGGCGTCAAGCTAAAAAAGGACAGCAAGCTGAACGCACAGAACAGCTACTCAGAGGCGTGAGCTAAAGGCACGGCCTTCCTCTGAGGGACGGAAACATGCGCAGCCAAGTAGCTGGATGAACTGGCCCACTTGATGGAGGCCTGTGTCCCAAATGACACCCTTATTCCTGAGTAGTGCACTACATAGGGGATTGGGTGCCCTGTGAGGCACTACGTGGGGGATAGGATGCCATTTGGGACACAGACGACTGTGGAAACAGTGGGACCTTGTGACTGAGTCAAGCTATTCTCAGGAGCTGCAGTGAAAGGAACCTACCCATAGAGGGCACTGTGTATAAAGAAAACGTGTACAGCAGAAATGTGTTTGTGTTTTTGTTTTGGTATGTTTTGCAGAGTGCCGTTTATCGGCAATCAGATGCTGGTGTTGAGACCAATTGAGATGAAAGTATTTCTTCTGAAAGAATCAAATTTTTCATTTTCCTTTCGAGGTCACTTTTATTTTCTTCAAAGTAAGAGCATAACAAATGTGGATTCATTATCCTGTCATGTGGCTTCTCTGTTTTATGTTACTTTTTGTATGTCTGCATTGATTTGTGCATTTTAATGTGCCGGCAATTGAGTGTGTGTTTGTGTGTGTTTGTGTGTGTGTGTGGACATTTGAAAGGGTATTACTATTTGCCTGTGCTTGTGGGTATGCATCCAGAGAAGGGTGCTTTTCCTGGCCCTAGATCAAGTGTCTAGTTCCAAAAGTGCCTTTTTGAAAGTTTCTGTTGCCTTTTCATCACTGATTCAGTTCTAACCATAGCAGTTTGTATACATCTGGTAGAGTCTGATTCTGTTCTGTTGATAGCAGTATGTAGGCATCGGCTGGTACAGTCTGATTCTGTTCTGTTGATAGCAGTATGCTGGCATCGGCTTGTACAGTCTGATTCTGTTCTGTTGATAGCAGTATGCTGGCATCGGCTTGTACAGTCTGATTCTGTTCTGTTGATAGCAGTATGTAGGCATCGGCTGGTAGAGTGTGATTCTGTTCTGTTGATAGCAGTATGTAGGCATCGGCTGGTACAGTCTGATTCTGTTCTGTTGATAGCAGTATGTAGGCATCGGCTGGTACAGTCTGATTCTGTTCTGTTGATAGCAGTATGTAGGCATCGGCTGGTACAGTCTGATTCTGTTCTGTTGATAGCAGTTAGTATACATCGGCTGGTACAGTCTGATTCTGTTTTGTTGATAGCAGTATGTAGGCATCGGCTGGTACAGTCTGATTCTGTTCTGTTGATAGCAGTATGTAGGCATCGGCTGGTACAGTCTGATTCTGTTCTGTTGATAGCAGTTAGTATACATCGGCTGGTACAGTCTGATTCTGTTTTGTTGATAGCAGTATGTAGGCATCGGCTGGTACAATCTCAGTCTATTCTGATCATTGAGTCGTATTGGTAAGATGTCTTGCCTTTCTATTCATAGCACATGAGCATCCAACTCCTTGTACATAAGTTTTAATATATTTGAGCACCCTTATATATATATATTATATGTGTGTATATATATATATATGTGTATATATATATCTATATGTATATATATATATATGTGTGTGTGTGTGTGTATATATACAAAATGCTGCAGTATCCTTTCTTTGTGCTTCATGTATGACATTGTCTGGCCGTGCACTGCATGTTATGGATATTTTGTGTGTATACGTTAAATTGCTTTCACAATGCGGCCTGGTAAAGGAGTGATATTATGGTCAATAGTTAGGGCCTTTTGAGAGTCGACAACAACTGGCTGCATTTGAAAATCCAACCCTATTTCCTACAGAGTGCACTTACTTTGAACTGAGCCCTACGAGCCCTGGTCAAAAGGAGTGTACTACATCAATTTGGAATAGAGTGGCATCAATGACACAGAAACACACTGGGACCCGAAGCATATTTACGTGAAAGCAATGATGACGTCTGGAACATTGCAGGACCATTTTCAGACGCAGATAATCAATCGTAGATAGAGATTATAACTCTTGTACTCTGTGTCCGGAAATCTCTAAATGTCATTAGAGAAATAATGACACAAGGGTCTCTTCTGTCATGGTGTTTTCAAGTGCCGTATCCTTGATCCTTTTTTGGTTCTCTATTTGACTGTCTTGATTGCTGACGTGAATAGTTCTGTCAACAACAAAAAAACACTGTAGAAAACGTCAAAAACTTCTAAAGTTTTAATCCATGGATGTGATGTTGTTATGGTGTTTATTCCAGGTCTATCGAAGCTTCTATGATTTGCTTCCTTTATGGGTTTTTTTCTTGGTAGCTAGGTAGATGTTTCATGGTTCTGCTATTAGTTCCTCAGTGTGCCGGCGTTGAATTAAAAGGATCCGAATTAATAATTACATTATTCCGTGATTCACTCATTAGAAAAATGCAATGGTCTAATGTTTGGTGTGGTCTTCTATTGGAAAGGATGCTGCAGCACTCAATGTGAAGAACATTTGTTGCACTGAAATATTTAAAAGATCTTTGTGTTGTTTATGATATTGATTTGTGAGGGATGAAGAAAGCAAGTGAAGGACAAGACAGTGTTACGGATAACTTTTTTACATGGTTTCAGACAATGTGATATGATTCTGAAATGTATAATTATCGAGATGTTTTTCAATATCGAAAAAGGTAAAAGCATCTCTATACTAGTGTTTCATCTACTTGGTATGTTATATCACTGTGTGTTTTTGTACCGTCACAAACGTCTGTGCCATTTCTTTTCTACAAAATGTTTTATTTTCAATACTGCTTCTGTATTTTGCCGTCCCAGATAAAAAAAAGAAAAGCAAAAAATAGGTAATCTGTTGAGGCCTTAATGACTGAAGTAATGTTTCTATATTTGGACTCCGTCCTAAATGTACCTATTCCATGCGGTGCAAAGTTTTCGACCAGAGTCCATAGGGGCACAGAGGAGAGCACGTTTTTGACCAACTCACACACACCTGATTGAAATGGTCTAATTTGAATCAGGTGTGTGAGTGCTTGGGCAAAACAAAAACTTGCGTTCTTGGGGGTGCCCAGTACCAGGATTGAGAAACACTGCCATAGGGCTCTGATCAAAAGTCATGCATTATATAGGGTATAGAGTGCCATTTGACTCCCCGGTCAACACCGAGACCCATCTGTCTATGTTGTTTCTGACTATGATCAATGACTACTACATTCCAAAGAATTGGATCAAATAAATGTTTGAATAACATTCATTCTTTGAAGTTGTTTCCGTTTAGAGATGATAATTACTTTTTTTACATGGACCCATAGTTCTACCCTTTTTAATGTGGCTTGTGTCATATCCACGTTGAACACTGGAGGGCGGTGTTGTAGAATAGAATAGACCAATATTGTCAGTTGTACAACTGAATGCCTTCAACTGAAATGTGTTCTCTGCATTTTACCCAACCCTGAGGTGCAGGGGGCAGCCCTAATCAGTTACCTGATTTGACTTCCACGTGATGGCGCCCGGGGAGCATTTTAGGGTTAACTGTCTTGCTCAAGGACAGAACGACGCGGTTTTAACCCTGGTGGTGGGGGGATTAGAACCTTCCAGACCCAAGCCCTAGTCCCTAACCACTAGGCCACCTTGACGCCCATTGTATAAATGTTTTAACCAAAATGGCACTTGTGACCAAATCAAATTATTTTATAAGGTCTATCCCGGAAGAATGTTACATTTATGAAGAACAACTACGGCAATATTATTTAATATGTGTTTTTCCTGCAATTTCAGGCTTTATTTTACACTAAAGTGGAAAAAGTATGATTAGTTGTCATACATGTGAACTACAGTCAGAGTAGTGTGAAGTAGGGACACTTCGAGATGCGTGGTGCCTAAACTATGCTTTGTCCATCGTGTATTGGTCATATACGACACCACTTTGTGCCTTATTTCTTAGTTAAACGATGTAAGAACGCTCGAGGAGGCATGGACAGACAAGGTGTATCACTTTTTAGTGTTCTGCAGAAGAAACATATTTATAATTACTCTTCCTAAGCCACTCATAATCAATAGAAACAAATTAAGTTTCTAACACATTCAGTTGACTGGGGTATATATATGAATAAATTCAGTGGGCTACATTACTAGTTACAATTTAGGAAAACATTGATAAATTGCATATCGTGATATTGTCTTTGCTAAAAATGAACCGATTTACGCAAAACCTCCTGTGTTTTCACATCATCATCCACAAATCTAACTTTAGAAAGCGAACATGTTTTTTACAGCACTTTTACTTCCCTGGCTTTTCTCATGGCTATCTTGTCACTATGCTGCCTAACTCAAAGTAATAACTTTGAGTTAGGCAGGACACTGGACAACAAAAAACAAGAAGGACATCACAGGACAAAACAGAATATACCGCCAATACCTGTAACTAGTCTTGCTAGCAGGGAGCATTAGCCTACAGTACAGCGCCCGGGAAGGTGAAGCTCCAGCCCAAGAGCGGAAAGGGGAGCCATGGGGCAGAACGCTCCGCCCCAGAAGCAGGCAAAGGGACAAAGGGAGCCGAAGCGGAGAACGGAGGTGGCAACAACAGAGAGCCGCAGAGCAGGGCTGAGAGCGGTGGAGGGCCGCAGAGCAGAGGAGGACCGCAGAGCAGGGCTGAGAGCGGTGGAGGGCCGCAAAGGAGGGCCGCTGAGCAGGGCTGAGAGCGGTGGAGGGCCGCTGAGCAGGGCTGAGAGCGGTGGAGGGCCGCTGAGCAGGGCTGAGAGCGGTGGAGGGCCGATGAGCAGGGCTGAGAGCGGTGGAGGGCCGATGAGCAGGGCTGAGAGCGGTGGAGGGCCGCTGAGCAGGGCTGAGAGCGGTGGAGGGCCGCTGAGCAGGGCTGAGAGCGGTGGAGGGCCGCTGAGCAGGGCTGAGAGCGGTGGAGGGCCGCTGAGCAGGGCTGAGAGCGGCAGTGTATCTTAAAAAAGCATTCGTGCCGGAATAGAAGAGGGGGAAGGCCGCGGCGCAGATGCTATGTAGCATCCTGACCAGCCGCTCGCCTGAGGATGTTAGGGGTACTCTTTTTCCTCCTTTACCGTGCACCTCTGTGGCATCCATCTTGGATTCAAACCCTGGTCTTGCAATGACACAGCTAATAATATTATATGGTATCGTATTGTTTTTTGCTGCACTCATTGTGACCACAGTTTTCTCTAGTTCAGGGAACATTGATTCTAAACATACTGCAATATTGTCCCTGACATACAACATACAATATTGTCCCTGACATCCTTGGACAGCTCTTTGGCCATGTGGAGGGTTTGGTATTTGATTGATTGTTTCTGTCAACGGGTGTCTTTTATACAGGTAACAAGTTCAGAGTGCTCCTAATCTCAGCTCGTTACCTGTATAAAAGACACCTGGGAGCCATGAAATCTTGGTGATTGACAGGGGATCAATTACTTATTTCACTGAGTAAAATGCTAATCAATGTGACACTTATTTGAATTAAGTTATTCTGGATTTTCAACTAATCATACAATTAAAATTAGAGACTGATCATGTATTTTTTAATGGGAAAACGTACAAAATCAGCAGGGGATAAAATAATTTTAAACATAAAGACTCTAGAACAAGCCGCAACAGTCGAGAATTGGCAGGATGATTACGTTTACATGGGTACCCTTGGCAGAGTGAGTGAGAGATGATGAAACCAATTCAGGATTTCATTTTAGACTGAAGTGATATTGAATAAGATTGTCTGGGGCCATGAGTACATCCTGGTGATGGTGGCAAACGAGATCCGAAACCCTGAGACTGCCCCGTTCAAGAGACCCACATCCACGGCAAGTGCACCAAAGGTTCCTCTCCTAGCTGGTCTGGAACCTGTGCGGACACTTTGGACCAGCCCTGCACATCCGCCTACCATCTCCAGATGTACGGCTGTGTTGAAAGCAGCAACCAAACTGTAAAATGGATGGCCACACCTGGTACCTGACCGTGTATGGTCTTGGTTGTGCTTAAGATCCCCTGGGCTTCCACCTAAACAGTTTGAGCTGCCGTTCAGCAGATGACCTGCTCAAGGTCACAAAAAAGGGCCGGTTCATTTGGACCCAGAGTGTTAGCAGGTCCTCCCTACCGCTCTTCATCAATAAGAAGCGAACACCAGCTGAACCCATATACCCAGCTGTGAAAAGGGAAGACCGGGCCATTCAATAGGCTATCCATAGCGTTTTACTCCCACCACACGCTATTTTATGCTGTGATAAGCACACTCAAAGGACACTAACTCCAATGTGACCAGGTGGTTCCTGGTTCTGCTGGATGACTTCCACTGAACCCTACCGTGTGAACACCAAGACGGTAATGTAATGTGGTCTCGCACGCTGCAGCTACTGTCTAGGACAAAGGAAGACTGCAATGCATCATCCGCTCTGCAGACCAGACCATTGGATGTAATCTGCCAGCCCTTAAAGAACTGTACACAGCCAGGCCATTGAGGAGGGCAGCAAAGATTGAGGCAGACCCCTTCCATCCAGTAACCTGTTTATTCAGAACTCTCCCCTCTAGCAGATGGCTGAGGTGTATCCAGACCAAAACCTCTCGCCACATAAACAGTTTTTCCACTCAGCAGTAAGTCTAAGGAATATGCCTCCAGAACTAGACTTTCCATAGACCCCCTCCCCCACACACACACACACACACACACACACACACACACACACACACACACACACACACACACACACACACACACACACACACACACACACACACACACACACACACACACACACACACACACACACACACACACACACACACACACACACACACACACATCTCATTGATTACCCACCCTGGTCACTATCAGGACAGATGCAATCTCAACACCTAGACATTTTTGCACATATACAAACTAGATATTGCTCTTATCCAGATACATAAATTACATATTATATGTACACATTACATATTATAACTACACGTGGTCTCTCTTGTCGGACTGTTAGAAGAGTTTGTTCTGTTGTATTGTTTGTTTTCGTTCTAAAATGTGTGTATTAAGGGGTGTGTAAACAGACATCGCAAAATAAACCTGATTCTGATTCGTTTGATTCAGATATAACCCAGTCATCATTCAGTGTTTAAACCACCAGGTTTATATCAGCATATATACTAGTCTCAAGTTTTTTGTTTTAATAAAATAGAAAACTTCCACAGCCGACTCAGAAAACAAACAGTGCTCTGCACAATAAACACGAGGGTCACTGAAGCTTCCTGTTTGTTCCTTAATTACATCAAACCACCCAATAGCATGTCACTAAATGAGTGGCTCTTAGCATATAACTTTTGTTTTGTAATTACTAAAAATGCAGTTTTTACATGTACAACAAATACACCCGAAAATAGTGTTTGAGAGTGTTCTCTTTTACACTGAACTCACATTTGAGTCAAATTCAGTTCCACTGTTGAACATATAACTGTTGACTCCATTGAGTAATAGAAGACACAATCAGTAGATAGGACCAGAACGCTTACTAATCATGGTGGTATGTGTCATATTGAACTATCCCTGTTTGGGCAAATACAACCTCTAAAGGAAGTTGTATTTCATGTAAACAAAGTAGCCTACTTTTCAGTTTCCCTTATAAATAAGTTCACAAAAAACAATCACATATTTTAAAATGTGTGTGTGCTTGTTTGTGTATGTGTGCAGTGGGTTAATATGATGCACATTCCTAACCCGTGAACTAGGGTCAGCAGGACTACATTTCGCACGGTTAATTTGATTAGACGACATATCTGTCAGTCTTATATAGTGTGATTTTTCTGCCCTCCAAGTCTACCACACAAGGCATTTCCTGTGTGGGCGGGTCTAGATAAGGAGATGCATTTCGTAGGCGACTTTGTTGAAGGAAAAAATTATTTCGCCCTACATTGAGGACTGGATAACGTGTTCAGACGAGCTGGACACTCTGCCTCTAGCAAGATTGTACACCCCGTTTTATCCTATTTTTTTAATCTTATACCGGGGTTTAATTTAAACGGATGAGTTACATCACTCGTACTGTACTATACTTTAGTTACTATTTTCTTTCATGGAAAAAGTAGTCTACGGACCCCTCCGGTGTTAGTCATATTTCCCACTTGAAAAAGGCGTAAGGGATTGATTGATACTTTGTTGCGGCAAATGCAGCGTTCTAATTAAATACCATCATATTATAAAACACCCTTTAAGGTAAGTTTATATTGGTTTTGTTCTTTAGTAGTATTGTAAAAGCCCATATCTGGTTGGTCTGTGTTGACTATGTGAGCATACTGTAATGGTCAAGGGATTTGACAAAGGGGACGAGCTGGGGACTCAGGGTGGGGATCGTCGCAGTCTGCCGAGGCCAAACCAGATGACTTGTTGAATTTATTAGTATTAATATTAATAACAATACACTTAATTTACATTTATTTATTCCCCTGTACTAACGTACTTTACGTTGTCCATCCAGGAATTAATTTCATGTAAATTTCCGAGGTAGTAGAGAATGTTTGGTCCACTGTCTGGAGAACAGGGCAGAGCAGGCCTTATTTATTACTATAGTTAGACAGTGGTTACTATACTAATGTAGGCTACGCACTATAACTTGTTTATTTTAAGGGGATGTTTTGTATCAAACGTTGTTCCAGCCTATATGGTAACTTGGTTGCCTCCATTACCCAAAAGGGATAGGTTGAAAAACACTGCTGGCTGCTTTCGAGTTTATAAACCAAAATATGCCTCGTCAATATTTATCCCGCACAGACGGCTTGAACATTAGTTTATTTCAATAAACTATGAAAGCATTCATTGCTTGTCTCACAGCAGTGTTTTGAGTAATTGTGTGTACGTCTTCAACTGTTAGTTCCGTTTTAACGGGCCAGATCCAGTACCAAAAACAGGCATCTGTAGATCCGTTATACGCTTTCTCTCGGACATAAACAGTGGCATCAACTTGCGATGTTTAAAACTGTGGTTGATCGTTATATGTCGACCATATCAGACCTTAAGAAGACTTGGGCTCGGTGTGGTTTACCACCAGGCTATTGTGTAACGCTTCTTCTCTAGTTGAGTTCACTGGGGATTTGTGAGGCTGACAAGATGGGTCATGCCGGTGTAATTTAATCATTTCCGGTAAGAAAACTGTTGCCCCAGGGTGCGTTTTTCACCGAACGAATGGACGAGACTCAAACATACTTGTGTGCTGCTGGCTAAGAAAACACGCCCAACATTTAGATGTGCTGTCCGAAGCACACTTGACCAAGTTCTAGTCGAGCATTTGCATTTCTGAGTTTTGAGGTCTTATATTATAAACATGTAATGATATTATTTACATTCTCAAGACTCAAGGGCAGGACTCCGCATGTATACCGTGTTACAGTGGATCTATCACACGATACGCATGCGCACACGTGTGTTTCTATCATGTGGGGACCTGAGATCTCACCCAGAACCAAATATCCATGTTTCCTAAAACCAGACCTAAAGTCAATAAACCTAACTTTTATGCCTCAACTTCCCAGGCCCCTAAAGGAAACATATTTGGTAATGCTTTAGATGTTTTACCACTCCCATAAATACAATCATAAGTGACCAGAAGACATCTGCACTTAATGTACTAAAAAATACACAAAATTTAGGGCATGTGATGTTCTCGATTTAAACTTCCTCAGTCATAATAACTTTCTCAAAGCCTCATAATACTCTCTTTAGTCACTCACAGTACCATCTCTTCCGCCGTAACTCACATTCTATTCCAGGCTTGTTCAGTAAGAGATGAGCGAGATTGAAAAAGTCATGTCATTGTTTCAATTACTTCAAAAAATCTGTCTTGTAAATGTCTGAAGCAGGATGATTCACAGCGTCCACTTCATACTAGAAGTAAGTGTGGGGTGCCTTTAATGTACATCACATATGTTCAGTGACTTCAAAGGCTTCATTATAAAATGGAGGCCCCAGAGCACAAGTTTGAGGACTGATTTAATGAGTCACTTTGCTTTCCTTGTTTACACTGTTGTGACTTCACAGCAATGATGTCTGTGTCCAAATGGCAACCCTCTATGGTTCACAACTTCAGAAGTACCCACACCAGGAAGATGAGGATAAAATAATAGATTTGAAACCAACACAAATATTATCACCACTGACCACTTGTCGTATGCGTTTCGTGGATTTAGTTTGTTGCGATAATTCACATACGCTGGAGAAATTCCGTAAGTTGTTTCATGCAGCATGTATTTACGGGATTTGTTAAATGGACATTTAACCGCTGTTGTTTTTATCTCTGTCCCCAATACTATGGTGTTAACATGTGAGCCATTAAATCTGTGCATTTTCTCACACGATCCAAGAACGAACAGTCCTTTACTGTGGTTAAGCGAACAACGATATCCAAAATGCACAGCGATTAATATAGAAATGTTCAGTCATCAGAGGCACAATCTCAACAAGCTACACGGCAAAGTCTTTTTTAATCATTTTTAGGGCCGGAATATGGCTCCCGTCAGGCTGTAGTTAGATTCTCCCTTATAGCCCTAACGAACGGTTACATAAAGCTATAGATGTATTTACTTAGAATAATCATGTAGCGCACATTCTTGGACCATAGCTTGTTACTGTCAGGCATCCCTAAGTAGGAGTGCTAGGGTGCGGGAGAGGGTTCCATCTGTTCATAGTCTGTTCCAGAGAAGGTTGATTCACCCAGCTCTCAGATGATTCATGCGTTAGGTTACCACTGGCCCATCCTGACTTCATCATAATGAAATTTCGACTTCCCAGTTTGATATGAGTCACATAGCAGACTGAACAAGTAGACCCTAAGGCTTGGTTGTGTTGGTTTATTAGGAACCAGTGTGATACAGCGACTGCCTCTGTAAAGCTAGGCTTTTGTCAGCACACGCCATACACAACTATCAACGAGCTAAAGACACCATTACTTGCTTTGTACATTTACACACAGGCCTACCACAACATTTTTAGAAGGTATTGCTGCCTATAGTGGTTCTCAATGTATAGGAACAAAACACATTTATGTAAAAAAACCATGAAATTGGAATTGGAACAATAAATAGCGTTCATCCTAAACATTTACAGTAATATATACTGTATGTGCACCTTTAGATGGATGAACTGCGAATCTAATGATGGTACTTACGCCGACCTACATGTAGGGAGACTGTGCTTTCGTGAGTGGAATCTGTCATTGGGAAACAACTGGAAACATCTCACTGGCACCAAAACTATCGTACCGTCACCAGCTACATAATTTTTTTGGCCGAGAGTGCCATGTTGGATACCAGCTGAACAATGTGGTTTGTGATTTTCTAGGCCGGGGGTCTGGCCTAACACTGTGTTGTGGCTCGTCGCTAGTTTAACTTGATATTTATAATTTTACTTATGTTTGTGTTTTTTAAGTTCAGTTGTTTTCAATACATTCGTTGTAGTGTAGATGGGGTCCGCAATGGGATGCATACCTTATAGGCATGTTCTGGGGTGGTATTCCGGTTAGTTTGACATATAAACAGGAGCTGTGTGAAAAGCCTTTTGGAGTAGGAGTAATGATATGATATGAGATCAGATGACCCCTTTAGATAACTGTGAATAATGTCCTGGGCCCCTTCTAGCAGCTGTCATTTGTACCATTTGCAAGCCTGGTGCCGTGTTGCTCTGGGAATGCTTCTTGTGAAAACGCTGGAGCGAGTCTGTTTAGGCTGGGTTTCCTCCTTGTTCCCCGGCTTTCTGCCACACTACCTAATGCTCTTCCTGATCCATCCACACATCGCTTTTAAAAAAGAGCGGCCTACACAGCAGTGGAGCAAGGAAATGGATTCAGTCCCCGTCCTGCTATTCGGAGGACAAATAGACAGGGAAATGGGAGGGGAGGGATTGGACTGTGACCTCCGCATACAGGTATGTGGGAGAGTGGAAGCGTTGGCCCTGCAGCCCAGCCCTAATCCAAGGACAACCAGTCTGTTAGCTTAGCACAAAGTAACACCAATGTGAAAAGCCAGGCAGCCATTCGCTCGTTGTATGTGTCGGGTGGTACCCCACAACAACCCATGTAACCAGCCTCCCCCGCGTTTCACTGGTTTGGTACGCCCCCACCTCTCCACCCTGTTCGTGTGGTGCCCAAGGTGGTCTATTAAGAACGGCAGGTTTCACATGGTTAACCAGCAATTCTTTTTTGAAGTGACAACACAACACAGAGGCGAGGTGAGTGAGAAAGAGTGAAGGTGCGGTCGCCTCTACTTCTGTTGCTCTGAGCCATTTAAGCACAGACAGGATGCAGCTCGGTGCACTGCAGGTTTTACTAGTACCGTACAATTGGTCACATGGCCACAAATGCAACCGACTGACAACAATGTGGGTAGGTGCACAGTATTTTACCTCGCTCCCCTCCCAATGTTAATTATTACCGAGGACTTCAAAACACTCCCTTATCTTCTGCTGCCATTTGAGCAAACAGACGTCCTACGTGTGTTTAATGCTTTAAGTGGTGTTGAGTTTGCATTTCCTCTGGCTTCCGCTGTGCAACCGATTCACTGCACATTTGTTTTGGGTTAACTGTCCAACCTAACTTCTAAGGTTTTGCTTGATTACTTGAATGGAAGTAGTTTACAGTTTTTCAGCATTCATACATCTAGGCGAGACCTTTTAATATGGCAGTCAGTCAGAGCTTGCTTGTTTCAGTAGGCTGGACAAGCAGAGATAATGACACATTTAGTACAATAGAGTTGTCTGACTTCGGACTGAACCTACCGTGGTTCATTTAGTATGCCAGCCTCGCCTTCATCTAGGGCTTGTCTTTGAAAAAGAAAAAAGCCCTTTTATACGTTTTAAACATTTGTTGTCGTGCAGATACGCCAAACTCTGTTTACATGATGTCACTCTGTGGGCGGAGCCTGTAGACTTGGCTAATACGCACATGAGGATCCCATTCTCTTCACCAAACTACTAGAATTGAATTGGAATGTCTGGTGAATTTACATTACAAGAGAGTGCATGCTTCTGCCCCTGAGCTTCTCTACAACTGGGCTGTAAATAAAATCTCCCCTGCGTGCTCTTCCACACGACCAATTACCTCCTGCAACTGGGGACGCAGAGGCTAAGCTGTAGACCACAAATGGCGGGGGTAGGGGTGTGTGTTTACCTCACCTCAAGTAGTCTTGCAAGGGTGGATTTTAGACCTAAAGAAACAATTTCTTCAGTGTAATGAACTTTGGTGAAATAGTATATAGAGCCTTTCTGTCAGGATAGCCTGATGATTCATACATCTTCATCCCTGTCGTTCTCTGCTTACTTTCATCTGGTACTGCTACCGATGAAGTGAGGGGTGTTGTACTAACCAACTATTAGCTAGTAGAGCGTGTCTTACCTGTAAGCCCATTACACATGTTATGACTTTAGGATTAGTATGTAAATTATTAAATAATTGGTGTTGTAAGAATTGTCCTTAAATGCTGCGCTTTTTATATTGCGCTTTTATCCAAAGCGCTTTACAGATCCTGCATCACATTCACCCATTCATTCACTCATTCATACACTGACGACCGCGTCTACCATGCAAGGCGACTGCAGGCTCGCCAGGAGCAGCTGGGGTTAGGTGTCTTGCTCATGGACACCTCGACAATTTCCGAGGAGGAACCTTCATGGTCTCGCATCCAGACACCACGCTAAGATGAATTTGGGTTTTGAACAGTGTGTTTTTCTTTTGGCAGGAGCCAGTAGTTTTTGTAGCCATTACTTATTACGTAACTTTAATGCACTGCTTCAAAATCTGCTCAATGCTCTGAAGGTCAAAATCTTTACCTGCTATTCCTCAGTAAACCTCATGTGTTGCAATCTGTAACGGCTTAATCGGCCAACTGCAACCGTTGGATTGGTTTCAGTCTCCCGGCTGTGGAACCTGACCATACAAAGCCATGAGTTGCCGGTGTTATTTCTTATGTAAATATTGTGCTCTTAAAACAGGCAGTGACAGATTGCACCGTTCACAGCTCCCAAGTAACAACATCGTCACAGATTCCCAGAAATCCTTTTATCCTTTGGTTTGTCCACTTTCTGTTAGTTACAGTTTTAATACCGAACATTGAAGCTCATCTCAGCAGCATTTATTCTGTGTTCGGAGAAGCAAAGAAGTAAAAAATGAATATTCCAGTAGATATTAACTGCCTTTTTTTTTTACAATTGTAGGATTTGCAATAAACACATGTGCTGCTGATCTCAGGTGTCAGGGGTTTGGCATTTTTCAGGCTGACTCTTATGGAAATTTGAAGAGAAAAGCCATTTTGTCATTCCTAAACTGATTTAGCTGACGGCTTCCCATGACTGATGTGAAAAATGGTTATTCACTAATCTGTCTCCTTGCTATTGTGTCATGGTTTCCCAACCTAAAGGAAGGGCCTTTCCTGAATGTAGACTGTAGCCCGGCAACCATATGGAACTCAGATTTTTATGGTGCACTACTTTTTAGACTGGAACTTAGTGAGAACTTGTGCACACTACCAAAAATATACCGGTAGTGCCATTTGGAACAAGGTGCCTGCCCCTATAGAAAAGATGCCTCTAATCATATCGGATGATATACTTTATATGTACCTGTGTCTTATAACGGGATTCAGGCTTTAGGCCCAAGGTACAAACCGAATCCACTTTTAGGTGGTTTAAAAGATTGCCATAAACATTATTGGGCCATATTCTTCAACCGTTCTTAAGAAGAAATTTGTTCTTAAAACCCACTTATGCAGTTTCCACGAAGATTCTGACATTCACTAATGTTTACTTATCTGGAATTTGAAAAGCACTCTTACGCAGATTTGCGCGCTGACATTTTTGTGACAAATCATTAGTCTCTGCGTTTTCATCAATTGTACATTGACTTAAATATTATGAAGAATAACATTATAAATAACATTCAATTATTTCAAATATTTGCATAGCCTATATTTAACGCTTTTTCTGTGGATGGCACCCTTCTTTTTTGTCATTTTTATTTTTTTGGGCATTTTTAACACACAACTCTTCACTTCCAACCACCAACTAAAACACTACCATAAAAACAGCAAAAATCAATTACACCCCGACTGAACATAATTTTATCTGTTGATCTTTTTCTTCTTCATTACATGTACGTTCCTCAGGAGAACGTCACCAAACATCTACAAAGCAGGGAGAGGGGCAGTAATGTCAGGTGGTTGAGATTTCAGTGAACCGCCAGCGTATGCCCTGAATCTGCCCACGGCCAGCCCATCAGCTGGCTACTCTCTCAGCCACCTCTCAGAGACCTCTCAGTGATTTGGAAATGTATTTCAAGCTGTCAATGCACGGAATAACCATGCTTGAAATAATAAAGGACTCAAACTTAGGATTAATAAGTATGTAATCAATATGCGTCTTAAAACCTCTGGGTCCCGACTGGCGGAAGTCGTCCTGGGCCTGATTGGTGTGGAACACAAGTACACCTGCGCTATGAAAGCTTCACTAGCTGTGCCTTATCACAAGTTCTAATAGTTAACTCTTTTGGCAGATTTATTAGAGTTCCTCACTTTACCTTTTCAGTGTAATGCGTTTTCAAATCCTCTCTTCAAGGCAATGTAAAAACAAAAATACTAACAAAAATACAAACCTTCTAAAAACATGAAAGATCCTTCCATCTTAGTTTCAAATAGGTCATGACAGTTTTACCAAATACCCTGATTAACCCAATTTGTTCTCTCAGCTACACATCAAACACTTTATTCTCCACATCATAAACAACCCAAATTAAAATATTACACACAGATCTTATGGAATCGATTGTGAATATGACAGTATTCAGATGCAACCTGAAGTGCCTTCAACTAGTGGGGTTTTGTCTGTCATTCTTGATTAAACACCGTATGTGGAATCAGTCTGAAACAAAAAAATCCCAAGCTGCATGCCTATGCCATGCAGCTATCTGTTACTGGGGTTTTGAATTCTCCTTTTTTCCCCAGACGTCCACAAAGTAATACAAGACCTGAAAGGCTAACGGAAATTACCTATCAATGAATAATGTCAATCTATAGTGTGTATGTGTGTGTGGGTGGCCTTCTGTGAAAAAGGAATTGTGCCCATACCTGTTTTACCAGGCATTTTTATCAGTGTCGTTGGAAGATGAATAAATTCAACCCTTAGTCCACAGGTGTCAAACCGGTTCCATGGAGGGCCGAGTGTCTACAGGTCTTTGCTGTCACCTTGTTCTTGATTGATTAATTAGGTCACTAATTGGTAAGGTTCTACCCTCTACTGGTTGTTTAGGTCTGAACTGGGAACCAATTAAAATGAAAACCCAAAAACCTGCATACACTAGGCCCCCCGTGGAACCGGTTTGACATCCCTGCCTTAGACGGTCGGGAGAGATCTTTGAGGGCACAAACAAATCATGTGCCGGCTGATCCGGGCTGTTGCCGATCCTGGCCGTCCAACTATGACGATCTGTGGGGCAGTATCAGCTTTTGACAGTTCCAGAGGTTAAAGTCGGTGGTTTGGTTTTCCAGAACCTGTTTCATCAGCGATATCTCCACTCTCCAACGGGTCGATCTGAGCTTCTCAGGTGGCCTAGTGGTTAGGGACTAGGGCTTGGGTCTGGAAGGTCCCTGGTTCTAATCTGTCCTTGAGCAAGACAATTAACCCTAAAAAGAATGCTCCCCGGGCGCCGTGACGTGGAAGTCAAATCAGGTAACTGATTAGGGCTGCCCCCTGCACCTCAGGGTTGGGTAAAATGCAGAGAACACATTTCAGTTGAAGGCATTCAGTTGTACAACTGACAATATTGGTCTATTCTATTCAGAGAGTTTGTCTAGAATGCATAATATCTGTGTCCCAAAAGGAGCTCTGTGCACTTCTTTTGACATTGACCCTGGTAAAAGTAGCACTGGTAAAAGTATGAATTATGAATTATAAAATCTATGAATTATGACCTGAAATGCTTAAACTATAAGTGATATAGTTTCATTGCAGCATGGGTTTAAATGCAGCCGACTGAATTTAAGTAGATTGCTGGTAGGACAGCCAAAATATTTTGGCTCTACATTTATATAATATTAAATATAATATAATTTTCACTGGCCATCATAGTAATGCTAGATTCAGGTCTATGATTTGGATACGTGCTATCTGGGGTACTATGTTCCCTTAATGAGCATTCATTGGATTGTGCCCAATAACAATTCAGCATATGATGTGAAGACACTTAATTATTAACCTCACTGCAATGTGTGTTTGATTACTTTAGTTAGTTAGTTTACATTTAGGTAACATTACACCTTTATATTAGGCTAAGGCTGAAATTGAACATTGCCAACTACCAACATTTGAAGCGGAATATTTAGTACCAATAATGCTATATTTTTAAAGTTAAACTACATGTCATCTAAAATGAATATGTAGGGGACATTCACTTTAGCCGTCAAAATCAGTAATGCTCACAAAACCAGTTGCTGATTTTTTATCTGGCAATATCAATGCTTGGAAAATCTGAGCATTCCCATTTTCCCAGCCCAATCCCTCATGAACTGACGTGGGGGCACTTTGTTTTTGTTTAAAACTCCCACTTTATAAATCGGTTAACTTGTGTTTGGTACTTTGTTTAACTGGGATAATCCAAAAATGGTTTGGAGAACTGAAGGTAGTTTGAAGACTGGTGAAAGCATGAGGATTTTGATGTCTTCTCTGGTTTCCGCTGAAGCCCTCTAGGCTTTCTTTGAATTTGAAATGACCCTTCTTGACCCCTGACAGGATGTGGTTCTTTTTTATACGCTTTTCAGTTCATTCAGAGCTTCACTAAGGTAGTCAGGATGTACGTGTTTATGTACACAACTACAGTATAGAGTTTTAATATTAAGAAGACTGTGAACAGGCAATTAGCCTGTTATGATGAATTTCCAGTGTTCATTTGATAGTTTCAGTGTGGGTATAGGGGCGACATATTTTCAAACTCTCTGTCAGGAGAAGTGTTATACACCCAATAAGGCTATTTGAGCTGTTGGACCATCTAACCAACCAGGCTTTGTTGCCAGCTCTGTCTTTCTCTATTATGTCATGATGAGTCTTCTCCATAGCTAAAGGAGTGATGAGAAGGCAAGAGCATGACATCATTGTTTTAATGGGAGGACTTTATAGGCCGTCAGAGGAAATGTGTCACTGAGGGGGGTGGGGCTTGGAGAAGGCATGGAGCTTCCTGACCAAACATGGGAGTAGGCAACTCACACATCTCCATTAGCTGCTCTTTGTTTGGTAGCACTGGAATGCTGTTTGTATGGCAGGCTTTTCTCTACTTGGTACAACTACTTTTGACCAGGGACGTGTCATGCCGAATGTGATATAGGCACTTTGTAATATCCTGTGACTATTAGGCTGGTCTATAAACTGCAATCACAGTCATTTGAACCACAGTGTTCAATTGTATTTATGCCGGACTGTGTGATTAGGCTGCAGGAACAATGTACATTGTGTGATTTCCAAGTGTAAACAATTAGTATCCGTGAGAACGAGTTCGAGATTGAAATGCGTCAGTGCTTCACTCACAGCATGCCCAGTAGATTGAATTTACCACTGTTTTTGTCTCGTTCTCAGATGGAGCAAAGGCTGCTTTCTATAACCCTATTGTTAGGGATCCTATATTTCTGCCAAGCCCAGCAAGGTAAGGATATTTCATTCACACTAACTTTTTTTGGTTACGCATCTGTGTGCCCGTTTGGTGTATTTAATATCGAAAGGTCCTGAGACTGCAAGGCTTTCATTTGAATAATAGACTGGAGGAAATTCAATGGCCAAGCGTAAAAGGTGATGTTGACAATGCAAACACAGGCTTATTGTATGCTGCCCCTTTGCAACAGTCTTGAATGTGATCTTGAAGTACTCTTCTTTTTTCAGAGGGCAGTGATTGTATAAAGGCCAATGCACAGTCGTGTGGTGAATGTATCCAGGTTGCAGAGAAATGTGGATGGTGTACTGACCCGGTAAGTTTTGACAATGTTTGTGGGGGGAATTGGCTACTCAGTTCATGGTCATGCAGTTATCTTTTAGTCCCAGAAAAGAGGCACTTAGCCAAACACTTCCTGTCAGATCTTGCCTGGGTTCGGGTTTCCGCGGTATGCTCTATTCCTTTTTTAGGAACGGATTTCCTGCAACATGTTCTCATAACAGTTGAATCAGGCAATGTTATCCCTGCTATAGAATAATCTGGATGAAATAACACTACTGAACTCCTGTAGATATCCTGTAGATATATAGGGAATCATGAGAATCACAATGCATATGTTATTGACAGCCAACAGCTTAGTGGGCAATAACATTGGCATAGTGCAACTGCACGGGTGGCAAGGCGAACCGAGCCCCTGGCAGGGCGAACCGAGCCCCTGGCAGGGCGAACCGAGCCCCTGGCAGGGCGAACCGAGCCCCTGGCAGGGCGAACCGAGCCCCTGGCAGGGCGAACCGAGCCCCTGGCAGGGCGAACCGAGCCCCTGGCAGGGCGAACCGAGCCCCTGGCAGGGCGAACCGAGCCCCTGGCAGGGCGAACCGAGCCCCTGGCAGGGCGAACCGAGCCCCTGGCAGGGCGAACCGAGCCCCTGGCAGGGCGAACCGAGCCCCTGGCAGGGCGAACCGAGCCCCTGGCAGGGCGAACCGAGCCCCTGGCAGGGCGAACCGAGCCCCTGGCAGGGCGAACCGAGCCCCTGGCAGGGCGAACCGAGCCCCTGGCAAGGCAAAGGACAATCCGTTTAGTATGTTCTCGTGGTCTATCGCTGCTCGTTTGGTTGTTGGGAATTCAAATACACCTTAAACTGAGGGTTGTTGCGTTTTTGTTGTCCATACAGGACTTCCTAAAGCAGGGAGAGTCTAAGTCAGCTCGCTGTGATGAGCTGGATGCTCTGATCAAGAAGGGCTGTGCCAAGGCCATGATCGAGAACCCACGGGGCAGCTACATAGTAATCGAGGACAGGCCCGTCACCAACCGCACCAAGAACATGGCTGATAAGCAAATCACTCAGATCCAGCCGCAGAAACTCCAACTGAACCTCCGATCTGGTAAATGTCCTATAACTAACCTGTTTGTATGTTTGACTTAAAATTGTATAAAGAAGCAACAGGTACCTAAAATTAGCGGCCCGTATTCAAATAAGAGTATAGTGTGCCATAGCGTACTAGACATTCACGTCCACAATAGGAAGTGCAGTCGTGGCCAGGTTGAGCAAATGAGCCTGGACTATACACTTGGAAGTAAAAACTTGGATTTATGGGACCTAAAAATGAGGTTCAACGTCAGTTATCTTTAGTTTGGAAAGAATATTTCAGAGTGTTGAAAGTTTTTCAATAATCATTTTTGTCTGCTTAATTACATACCGTACTTTTGTCAGGCAGATCTGGTCTCAGTTTCATTGTATTGAGACTAGGGCTGTGCGGTATGAAATGTATATCACGGTAGAATTTAAAGGACGGACGGTAACTATATAAACAGTATATTAGTATTTCTATAGTAATGTATCTGAAGGGGTAAACCACTAGTATGGTAACTGTATATCAGCTATTACTGTAATCACTGCTGTACTACTAGAACACATTTTCCTTAGAACAGACAGACTTAAGGGTATTTTGGGAACATATATTTAGCAAAACTGCATTAATAGAAGGATCTTGAAGAGGTTTTGTACTTCCTCTATCTCTGAACAACATTTATAAAATTAAAAGTAAATCTAGCTTCACTAAATAAGTACAGCAGGACAGGAAGCCTTTTTGTCATAAGAACAGGTTTAGGAAAATCACTGACGACGTTTATTTCTTCAACATTCCACTTGTTTGCGGAGGTTGCATTATTTAGCTTTCCTCATATTACCGAACGGGTTTTTGCTTTGAGGTGATCGTACAGATTGCTTCTGTTACCACCCTAACCAACCACTGTCGTCTGATATAGTTAGCAGATTACCGTTTTCTGCTCTTGGTGTGTCTTTTTAATCCCGAACCATATCCATATAATGGAAGTTGCACTGGTCTGTTTGACAAACTACTCTTTGTCGCTCTCAACCATTTCTTTCGCTAATGAACAACACTGTATGGGATCTGACGTTTTCTAGAGGGTTCGCTGGCGTAGGCTGATAATTATTAAGCCTAAAGCAATCTGTACCATAGGACAAATTAATACCGGTATATTTTTCAACTGTTCATACGTCCACGTCCATGCTCTATGGTAGATTACCGTTGCTGTTTGTGTCATAATGACATTTTAAATCTGTTCTTACCGTGCAGGTGAGCCCCAGACCTTTAAGTTGAAGTTCAAGCGGGCAGAAGACTACCCCATCGACCTCTACTACTTGATGGACCTATCGTTCTCCATGAGAGATGATTTGGAGAACGTCAAGAACCTGGGCACTAACCTCATGCATAAGATGCAGGATATCACATCAGACTTCAGGATTGGTACGATACATTCATACAGATCATTTTAAAGTACCGGAAGGCCTAACTAATTGTCAGCCATGTTGTTCAAGTAGAAATCCAAGCCAGGCTAATTTGACTGAATTGCAGTTCTCAGAAAAAAATGCTAAATACTTGTTGGCAAAAAGTGTTTTACAATATGGTTTTCTCACCAGTTTGGTTAAGTAGGCTCTTAAACGTATGCAAACAGATCGTAAAGGTCTCACTTAGTCTTCTCCTGGAAAGCGTTTGCTACTTGATGATCAGTATTTTTGAATTTACAACCTGTCATCCACATATGCCTGGTAGTTTATTTCTCTGGAGTAACTGCAATAATTTGTTGTGAATAATGTGTGTAATAATTGCCCCAGCTGCCTGGCTAGCTCACAAACCAAAATAAATGATACTTTTGAATTAATTGTTATATACCCCTGTCACTGAAATGGCAACCAGTGGTGGAAACTGCTCTTTAAAAGTCCATAAATGATAGACTTTAGGCAGTGTTCATTATACAGACTGACATGTGGTTGCCTCCAGCAGCCTGGGAGGTCTTTAAGCCGCGGCAGGGATGGATTGTTGGCCTCCCTCTACCACCAGTCTAGTTGTTGGATCATGGTTCTCCAACTCCTGTCCTTCCAATCACCCCCCAGATCCGCCTTCTCCGCAAGCTCTTTTTAAACCCATATTGTCTCACGGAACAGGTTTCGGCTCGTTTGTGGAGAAGACTGTGATGCCGTACATCAGCACCACCCCGGCCAGGCTGATCAACCCGTGCACAAGTAATGAGAACTGCACCAGCCCCTTCAGCTACAAGAACGTCCTGAATCTCACGTCCGATGGGAATCAGTTCAACAGCCTGGTCAGCAAGCAACAGATCTCCGGAAACCTGGACTCTCCCGAGGGAGGGTTTGATGCGATCATGCAGGTGGCCGTCTGTGGGGTGAGTGTTCTGGCCCGGGTCGTGGAGAGATGGTCTCACAGGAGAGCTTCTGTAGTTACGTGTAGTCAATACGATTACATGGACAGCATTGGACTTGGTACTGGAACACTTTTTATTTCTAATTAAGCTATATCGAACACGCATGTAAATTGAGGATTTTTTAAAATACATTTAAAATGTATTCTTTGTAGGTCAGTAGAAAGACTGCAACAAGTAGTAGGGGGGTTGCCACATGTTATATACAGTATGTGTCCATTAGCCCTCGCCATCCTTTCCAGAACCATGCCATGGTGAAAGAACATTTGGGTAATGAAATTAGACTGTAAGAAAATAGGTAGGACTTGGATAGAACCTTTTGTAAAATAAAAGATTACACAGCAGTAGTTAATGAGGTATGGGCACTGGATACTGTGATGTTTGTTAACATAGAGGAGAGGTTATTATACAGGTCAGTCCAATGGATTCTTCCAAATCATTTTAGATTGGTTGATAAAGTCTGAGTGAAACAGTTTTTTTCCGTAGAGCTCTGATTAGTTGTTTGTTCCTGTTCTTCCCTTGGCAGGAAGCCATCGGCTGGAGGGATGTCACTCGTCTGCTAGTGTTCTCCACTGACGCTGGCTTCCACTTCGCTGGAGACGGCAAGCTGGGTGGCATCGTTCTGCCCAACGATGGAAAGTGTCATCTGGAGAACAACATGTACACCATGAGTCATTACTATGTACGGGTTTGTCTATAAAGTCTATAACGGCCAGCCATTTTCAATTTCATTTGTTGTTTTAGTTTTTAGTGTGTTGCCGCCTTAAAATGCTCACAAAATGAATATTCCAGTTTGAATCTGTGTCATGAAGGGCGTTGCAATTGGTTTGTCTAGACTTCTCCCACTTTACAGACTCCTTTTCGGGGCCTGACTGCCTGCGCGCTCAGTCAAGATGGATGCCTTGGAAAAAATGGTTAACTTGATAAAACTAAGAAACATTACATACATTCTGATGTTCTACATCTTAGAATCAAACCTAGCAAGCATTAAAGTGAAGAACCCCTCCATAAATGTTCTTGAAAATAATGAATATACATTTTGCAGGAGGTTCTCTTCCAGAACTGTTCAACTAAATCTGTAAATGTAGAAGTGTAAAGATGACATGTTTCATTGATTATGCCCAAAGGTTTAAATGGATTCACCTGGGCCTTTTCCAAAAAGCCAACATGCAGTGCAATCCAATACTGACTGGTACAGAATAGTGAGGTGAATGTTCTGATGTATCGCATTTATTGTTTTTCGTCTGACAGGACTATCCTTCCATCGCCCATTTGGTCCAGAAACTGAGCGACAACAACATTCAGACAATTTTTGCAGTTACTCAAGATTTCCAGCCTGTTTACCAGGAGCTGAAGAAACTCATTCCCAAATCTGCAGTCGGCACTCTGTCTTCAAACTCCAGCAACGTCATCGATCTCATTATCGACTCTTACAATGTGAGTTCTACCATCTCGCGTATTCTCTAGCTTTAATTGGGAACAGTGTTGTGAAGTCTAATCATTGAAGTGCACAAATGGAATACCAAGAGTGCATTCCAAATATCATCCCATTCCCTATATAGTGCACTCATTTTGACCAGGTGTGCTTTAGGTCACCCCTATACATATTTATTTATTGACTTAATTGACCTGTTGCTGCTGTCATATTGGCAGTCCCTGTCATCGGAAGTCATTCTGGAGAACTCCAAGCTTCCCGAAGGAGTGTCCATATCGTACAAGGCTAACTGCAAAAACGGTGTGGTCGGAACCGGAGAGAATGACCGCAAATGCTTCAACATCTCCATTGGAGATGAGGTCAGTTCAGAGCGATGGAATTCATTTGTCTCAACGTGGTTGTATTTTCCCGGCATGGGCACTACCACTGAGCCCCGTTTAAAATGGCAAAGACATTCACTGGCAGTGTCTGAGCTAGTTAAAGCAAGATCTGATTTATTAATATGTATTTCTAGTTTAAGGAAAACTAGGGAATATCATTGAGATGTTGTTTAACATTGATTGTGAACATTTCCGTTCAGAAGCCCTACTATAGGCCAGTCTATAGGGGTTCAGAAGCCCTACTATAGGCCAGTCTACAGGGGTTCACTGATGCTAATGATCAAACTTACTGTTTAGGTTTTTTTTGACATTTCCATCGAGTCTAAGAAGTGTCCGGCCGATCGCAAACCACAGACCATCAAGATCAGGTCGCTGGGTTTCTCTGAGGAAGTAGAAATCATCCTGAACTTCATCTGCGAATGTGAATGCTCCAAAACAGGAACACCTTCTAGTGAGAATTGCCACAACGGCAATGGGACCTTTGAGTGCGGAGCGTGCAGGTCGGTACAACATGAAACCCTCTTGTGTTCTGCATCTAGATGGAAACTGTCCACAGCATCCACATTAGCTGAAGACCATACTGTTGTTTAATCTGCTGGGAGGCGCGCAACAGCTAATCTGTCATCTGGCTTCGCCTCAGGTGTAACAAGGGCCGCATTGGGAGAGTGTGCGAGTGCAGCACCGACGAGGTGCGGACGGACGACCTGGATGCCAATTGTCGCAAGGACAACGGCACGGACATATGCAGCAACAACGGGGACTGTGTGTGTGGAACCTGTGAGTGTAAGAAGCGGGAGAACCCAGAGGAACGCTACAGCGGGAAGTTCTGCGAGTGTGACAACTTCAACTGTGACCGTTCCAACAACAAACTCTGTGGAGGTAAGACCTAGTAGCTGGAACGACAATATGCAATTTCTCATGCGTCGTGTACAGAGCGTCACCGCAGTTAAGCTGTGCTGATTAACTTCATCTTTTGGATAAACTGCTGATAGAACAGGTTCACAGCTCGTCTCACGACTTAGAAACGCATTCTTAAAACAACAAATGTTTTAAATTGGGATATCCCTCCAAATGGATGGTGAGGCAACGATCTAAGCCCTTATCCCTGCTTCCCCTCACTAGGGCATGGGCGTTGTGAGTGCCGGTCATGCATCTGCGACGAACACTACACGGGCAGCGCCTGTGACTGTTCCCTAGACAACTCCACCTGCATGGCGGCCAACCAGCAGATATGTAACGGCCGAGGGACCTGCGAGTGTGGCGTCTGCAAGTGCACCGATGCCAAGTTCCAGGGCGCCACCTGTGAGATCTGCCCCACCTGCCCCGGAGTTTGTTCCGAGCATAAGTCAGTGTCCAATATAACGTCACTTAAACCTGTTGGGTTTCCTTCTTAGGTTCCGACTTTACTATGCAGTTTCTCCTTAGCCACAGAGCTTTAGTTTCTTGTTGTAACTTGCATTTTGAGGTTTTAGACTGGGTGTCTGTGTAAGCAACATGTTACTGCTAATATAAAAAAAGGCCTTTATGAAATCCTTCCGAGTGAGCTGTCGGAATTTACAACCTGAGGGGTATAAAGTGTTGAAAAAGATAAATGTCCTGTGTAGCATAGTCAGGAGAGCAATACCAGGGTTTTGGGTTTGTTTTCATCAGGACATTAGTGAATGTTGTGTCCAGTGTAAGTCGCACTGGATGGAACCTTCCACTAAACAAAACATAAACGTGTCATTTTGTTGTTTAACGGACAAAAATTACATGGATCAGTTAATTCACCCGCATTCCGAATGATGTGCGGCTAACATGACGGCTTGTGTCATCCTCTTTCGGCAGGGATTGTGTTCAGTGCCGAGCTTTCCAGACAGGAGAGAAGAAAGACACATGCGACACACACTGCAAAGACCTTCACGTGATTGAGGTGAAGGACCGGGACAGTCTGCCTCAGCCGCATCAGAAGACCTACTCTTTCACTCACTGCAAGGAGAGAGACGCCAACGACTGCTGGTTCTACTACACCTACGGCGTCCGAAACGACAGCCAGAAGGAGGTCTACGTGGTCAAGACTCTGGGTGAGTGAACGGACAGGATTTCTGCATCTCTCTCCGGGAGCGATGAAAGCCTTTGGTCATTCACTTTAACAATATCCCTTCATGGCTTTGCTGTTGTGTAAAATATCATGGGTCGCATTGGTTGCGGATCGTTTTGACGTATCTCGGATCATAAGTAGTGCACTACAAAAAAGACGTAGTGCACTACTAAGTTCAATAGGGGTCTATCTGGGACACATGTCAGGGTGTCGGTCTTGTGCAAGTCTGTTATAGAAATACTGAATGCCGATGTTACTAACGACTGTGTGTGTCTGTGTCGCACGGCTCCAGAGTGTCCAACTGGCCCGGACATCATCCCCATCGTGGCTGGCGTTGTGGCGGGCATCGTGCTGATCGGCCTGGCCCTGCTGCTCATCTGGAAGCTGCTCATGATCATCCACGACCGCAGGGAGTTTGCCAAGTTTGAGAAGGAGAAGATGAACGCCAAGTGGGACACGGTAAGAGGGGTTACTCGAGTGACGGGTCACACCTCGACGGTCTGGGGTGGCATCAGTCAAACCAGGAGCGCTGATCTAGAGACTAGCTGTGTAGATTGTGATGAATGTGCTTATGTGGATGTAATCTGGTATGATTTATAAATATGGCGTCTGACTCTTGACATTTTGTGAAGGATTAAGGTCTTAATGACCAGATATGGGAGAAGTGTTTCATTTTAGCTTATACTTAGTGGTTCGAGAGCCTCCAGCATTCTTTTATCCATTAAGCTGCCTTCCTCTGAAGAAGCTCTTGAAGGCCGCAGGTAGATCTGTATTAAAACTGTTGCATTTGTGCCTTGGTCAGCAATTTGATTAATTTGTGTTCTGTCCCTGGCCTACAGAATTAATTTACTTGGGATGGGTCTCACTAAGCCCAGGGCACCCAGAACATCAGGTTTTGGGGTTTGGCAAGCCAAAAAAAGTGCTTCGTTGATTTTCGTAAAATGTAAAGGCAACATTTCGAAGTTGTTCTGGAAAAGCATTTTTTTTTCCATAATTGAATGACACTGGAATAGTATTTTCTTCTCCAGGGTGGGTTAGGGTGGAAAGTGTAATACTGTGAGCATCTTAAGCAAGTATAAGGACATTTTAAGTCATTGAAAACTCAGACCGACAGGCAAGAATGTTGACATGGGAAATAAGTCAGTAATTTGATTAATTTTAAGGACAAATATATTAGTTTAACATTACCTGCAGATGTTGACTTTTTAAATTTTTTGCTTTATTTTATGCTTAAAATGTGCATGTTGCCCCTTTAATGCCCTTCTTCCTCTACAATTTTGTCTATGGTAGCAGTGCTGCCCCCATCTGTCCACTCCTCAGTGTTACATGCCCATAATAGGCAACAAATCTGTGGGCTTGGGCTTGCTGGGTTACCAATACAACAAAGCTCAATTCAGCTGTTCAGTGTCCTTACTAAAAGTCATAGCAACAGCATCCTGTGTTTACAGCAAAATGACAGCACTCGTTCGGGCGAGCAATGGCACTAAAAAAGAGAATATGGCCTCTGGTTCTACCATTGGTTGTATTTGGTTCTCGCTAAACCATTGGTTGTTTTTGGTTCTCGCTAAACCATTGGTTGTATTTGCATTCTGAAAGTTAGACTTCAGTCAAGCCTTCTGTTTCATCCCTACTTAAGGCATTCCTGCCTCTATCTTTTTGTTTACATTCTTTTCATGTTCTCTCATGTCCTTCTTTTCTGAAAACCATGTCTGTCTTGTCGAATGTAGCAAGAGAACCCTATATACAAGAGCCCTATAAACAAGTTCCAGAATCCAAGATATGGGCGAAAAGGCGTGGTCCTATAAGTCCCAAGTTTGTATTGCCGATCTCTTTCTCGCTCTTTTCGTTTTCCTGCACTTTATTTTAGTTGTGCATTTTACGTGTTCTGTGCTTTGGTTTTGCATCCTTTTAACCCCGTTAGGCATATACAGTGTTTTCCTACATAGACATAAGCAGTTGTTTAACTCTTTCAAAACGAGAGGTTTAAAAGAACCGTTGTCTTGTTTGGTTTCTCAGCTTCTGGTACTGCCCGAGGGAAACCGAAAAACACATCAGGCTTATAATTTAGTCACTTTGAAACAGGAGATATAGATTTTTTTTACGCAGCTGTGTCCTGTCACTTAAGGCAGCCCCCACCAGCCTCTATAAAATGAATCTTGCTTTTTTTAAACGGTGTACTATAAAGCAACAAAAAGTATACAAACCACAGTTGTATAGTCTGATTCTATAATTGATTGCATATATTTATTACTTTCATCAATCTACACGCAATACCACAAAGTGACAAAGCAAAAATGTGTGTTCAGAAATGTTTTTAAAATATTAATCTGACATAATTTTTTCTTGGCCATGACACTTGAGGTGGTGTCAAATATTAATCCAGTAATCATTTAATCAGGCCATTATGGTGGTGACTTGACAAAAGGGATATTACATGCATTATGAGGGGCTGTGAGCATATGGAAAAATATGATTTGGTCTGATAATCAAGGCTACAACCCAAAGCATATAGCCAAGACGACGACACAACGCACAGAGCCAGGACAATGACGACCCAGAGCACAGATTGTCAATAAATGTAAACAAAAGGGCATAATTATAAAGTTTAACAAGTATTTTACTGCATGTTGTGAGTTTGGCCATTAACACGCTAGCAAAGTCTCTCTTGAAATTCCAAACAATGAAGACCTGCTGCTCAGGACCCAAATTCATTTAACCAAATAATGTTTATTTTGCTCTTGGAGTGGCTATTTTATATGGCACTGAAATTTCTGGGCTCTGGTTCCAAGTAATGAGTTATAAAGTGGATAGTGTCATTTAGGAAGCAACTTAAAATCCATAGCCATCCATTTTGTTTCTCTGTCTCTTCTCTTACAGGGTGAGAATCCCATCTACAAAAGTGCTGTAACAACGGTGGTCAATCCAAAATACGAAGGCAAATGATGGAGCTTCCATCTTTGTCATTAGAACACTGTATGCAAAAACGATATGTGAGGTAGGAATGTTTTTTATTTTGTAAGTGTTTTTTAATGTTCACTGTTTTTGTAGTCACAAGTTGATAGCAGTTTTTGCCACTATTTCAATATGTTTTACCAACTTTTTATTTCCTATGCATTGTTTGAGTTGAAAAATTGTACAGTATGTATAAACTTGAGTTTTTACTCTTTTCGTGGAACTTTAAAGAATGCTTTACAACTGATTTGTATTTATGCCACAGGACTGGCATGGTCTATAAAGGTGGTTGTGCCTTACTGTGGAGCCGTCATTTCTGCTTTGAGGGTGACATTAGATGTCAGTGCGGGATGTGATATGTAGCTATAACAGTCTAGTGGGACAGCAATAAAATGTCATGTGGGAAGTTGCTATGCAGTGGATTTTGTTAAGCCATATTTTAGTCACAGAAAGTGGTCTGTAAACAATGGTATGTTTTTTGCCAATGTATTAACCTGAACAATCAATTGAATTTTGTTTTCTTTCTTACTGGATATGTCACCCATTTCTGAATCATTCTAATTGAAATGACATTAATGTACAGTTGCATTTTGGGCTCCATGTTTAGGTTGTTTTGCTTTGAATAACTCAGGTCCCTACTCAACACCTTATTTACAGCAATGCCAAATAGTACATCACTCACTGCCTTATTTGCCATAAAAATGCCTTTGTGTCTTTCTTTACAATAATTCATTCTTCATGGGGTTCTAATTATTGTTCTCCAGTTTACTTTTTAATTAAGATGGTTTGATCAAATTAGTTCTACATTGAATAATGATTAGATTTCAGTTTTAAGGATCAGTGTTAAGGAGAATGACATGTCAGATCTAACAATTTCAACTATCCCACAAATAGCACGCTCTTTGTTTTTAAAGTGCCTTTTTATTTCAACATCACATTAACTTTTTGCAATATTTTACTTTAAAAATTATTTATTAAAGTTCCAAAATGTTTCCCTGAAAATGGTGTTGTTATTGTGTCCTTGTGGGGGATTGTGTGACCGTATTCTTACAAATATCTGCCACTGTAGCAGCCACTGATACAATTCCAGGGATTACAATTTCTGACAATTTACAGCTACGGTCATGCTATCCAGATGCTTTCTGCTGTTTGATCTTCCAATTACATTATTTCTGCAGATATATTTCAGAACTGAACTTCAGGGGTGGAATGTAACCTAACAATAAGAGCATCTGCTCTTTAAACTAAATAGTCTTTATACCTGCCAGCAATGTGAAAATGTGTTCTGCCACGGTGGGCAGTTAACCCTCAATTTCTCCCAGGATGTCTCTGTTAATAACAACATGTTACCTGGAACAAGAGGGAAAAGAAGCAAACCATACAGATCAGATATTTATTTATTGGGATTCATGCACTTTTTACCTTAATGAAAATGTCAAGATGTTTGTGTGTCCTAAATGACACGGTAATCCCTGCAAATGCACTACTTTTCTGTATATAAAGCTAATACACCATATATGAAATATGTTGCCATTTGAGGTGCATCCATAGTGCTTTACAATAGAGCACCCTGTTAAAATAGTTTACATACTGAATATTTGGGATGCCAGGGTAGCTTTGAGCCAATAGTACCAGTAAACAAACAGTTGCTTGTTCGTATCTGACAAGATGAAAAACCTTGTCCTTCTGTCTCTAAGCCATACTGTTAACTCTAATTGCTCTCTGGTTGTTTCAATAGGAGCAGGGGACAGGCCTCCCCAGCAGGTAAACTCGTCCTCCGGACCACAACACACGAAAAATACAAAATGTGTCCCCAACGAGATCTCACTCATCCTTAGTTATTTCTCTACATAAGAATTACTACAATTGATTGCAAACAATACTACAAGCTGCACCTGCAGCCTTGCTGACGCCACACTGCTTCTCGAGTGTTTGCGGGCATGCATACTAGTTGGAGTCGTGTGACAACCGCACTGGGGGAGGGGAACGACATTCCACACGCGACACGGCTGACACTGCGGCTGTACATTTAGTATGAGGAATAGGAGGTACGGAGTTATATTAAAACAACATTCGATGAATACTGAATATTGAAGACTTCTATTAAATAGGTTTGGAAAATGTCTTCCTTGCAGAAAATTTGAACTTAGTCCTGCTGTGTAATAAAAATAAACATGTTTTAATAGTTTTAACGCAGAATCAAATTACAATCTAAAATATATATACCCTGAAAATTAGGTAGTGACTATATGTTAAGAAGTAAAACAGCGTCTCTGTCGATCATAACCTGAAGTCCTCAAAAGGCAACATCCAAAAAGGACATATGAAACTAACCTGTTCTTGAACTAAATAAGACCGCTATTCTAGCTATGTGTTTATTATTCCTAGTCGTTTGTTTAGCGGACCATTCCCAGAATACTGTTGACAACAGATGGAACTTTCTCCCTTTCGAGCGTGAGCTCATCAACCCGGGGTTCTCTACAATTGATTGGGTGCCAGCCGCAGGCAGGCCGACCAATCAGAATACAGCTTCTATTGCAAAGTTGTTAACCCCAGAAAACACTGTTCTCGATTCTCTCCTTGTTTCCCCACATAATCTTCTCGAAGATACCGTTTTGCTAATACTACTCGAATCTGAATAACGGATTCGTTTTTGACGGAGAGACAGGCCTCTGGAAAAACACGAAGCAGATCCTTGTCATCCATAATATTCGTCTGAGCATTTTACTGCATGGCGTTCGTGTTGAAAACGACGTTTTACTTTGACTGTCCTTTGGAGGCACGGTGGTCATCAACTGTATCATATCCTGGGGTTGTTTTAATGGTATGGGTTTTTTTCAAATATATCCGTCTAACTTAATAAGGACCTGACTGTCGTGTGAAAATCGGCGTATTTGCAGGACGGCTAGCTCGCTAAGAGAATCAAATCTAATGGCTTGTTAACTTGGCTAACCGCATCAGTTTCTATCTTAATACGGCCAAAACAAGTGTGATTATCTAGCAGAAGTGTTTTTGTGTGATTTTAGGTGTTGTTGAAACTTGTTCGAATTGATTCTTGCACGTGTGTATTTAGCGAGGGTTCAGTCAGTCAGACAGTACTGTAACTAATTATACTGACAGTCGTGACCTTAACGACGTGTCATTATCAGATATCTGCTGCGTGAACTGTGCTATTGGCTGCAATTTGTACCACTAGTTTGCTGTGATAGCGTATTTTATAACATTTGACAAAAATACTGTAATCCAACGCAGCCAGTGCAGTAGTCTAAAGGGAACTACTGTACATAGCTATAATTTTCGCCTGGCTGCCCAAACTCCATATTCTGGGCAAACCTATCTTTATACAGTCTACGGGGCAAACGCTGTTGTACGCCCACGGACTCGTTTGTGTCACACAAGCAGTATTTACAAAGATCGTTAAGTATAGAATGAAGATCATGTGCATTTTCCCATAGACATTTCAGATGATATAGAATAGCGATTTCATGCCATGGCGACGTTAGTTAGTTTAGCACATGCGCACAAATATGTAGTTGAGTCTTAGCGATCTTGTCGCCCGGAGTTGCGCATTTGTAAGTGATCCAATAAAAACCCCTTTAATATCAAATGAATTTGTGACAAAAGGGAAAACGTCATTGTATTAATGACTTAACAGTGGTTCCCGGGCGTCTTGCAAGGTGGCACCTCTTGATTTAAAAACTCTGTCTGAATCTGGTTGAATCCACGAGGAGCCCCACTGAACAATTTTAGATTTTGCTGCAGGTTGAAGAGTTGAGTATTCGGAAATAAATGTTTTAACTCTTTATGCCTCTGCCAGCTTGACTTGGCAGTATGGGCCGGGACACTTGCTTTGATGACCCTACCTACCACAATGAGCTGCTAGTGGAACTGAGACTAGGCAGCTCTCTAATGTACACCCCACCCGCGCACCTCACCCGTGTTTGAGCTAATTTGCACCAGCCTCTGCGGAACCACGGGACATTCGGTATGCGGCGACTAGGATTCAAGCTCTGGCCTCGATGGCACAGCTGTACTGTTTGTTATCCCTGTCTAATGCCGTTTCATTAATGAGTTTCAGTTTGGTCAGGTATTCAAGAAGCATTTTCTAGGAGTGTTATTAATGTAAGTACTACAGTAAAGACTTTCTAATGGCTTCTTTAATACTATGCCGTTGGGGAAAGCTTATTCCGGATGGGCAGTCCTCTAACGTGCATCTATTTTTATGTTTGATCAATATTTTTTACCAGGTAAGTATGTTTAAACCCCATAATCTGTTCTATGTTCTATACACCTTTTGGTTACTGGACAGATGCTCTTATTAGCTATTTTTGTAGTTGGATCTGCTGTCTCAGTAACGATAACAATTTATTTGTTTTCTTTCCAAATCAGATCCCAATAATGCTGTTCTTTGTAGTGGATAGCACTGAGTGGAACATGGCACTCTTGGACACTGGCTAGACTCAACTACAGGTAAGACAAGAAAATGTTATTGAGTAAAATATCCCTGTTTAGGCACACACTAGGATTATCACGTAATTCCCCTTTTTCACATGCTCATGCTGTTTCTACTTCTGTGGCTAGATGGATACCTAAAGGATACCCTCTAGTGGTTGTATTCGGGAAGACAGTTGTTAATGACCAACATGGTTGCTAATCTTTTCCAAACTGTAATCTTTCTCTTTACCATGTTTCCACATTAGAACATTAAACCTGCATATTTTATTCGGTGATAGAGTAATGCAAAAACTTGTTGACATCCATTATTTGTAGCCAGGGCAAATGGGTACAATTTGCAGAATGTGCCCAATTATAGCCAATGAGTTAAAAAGGAAATTTGTAAAATTATTTTGTGAACGTTTCTATCAGGATAACCTGTATTTGTTTTTGCTGTTGGAATTTTTGTATTGCATTTTCCAAACGATGTCCAAGCTAGACCGAGTTATAGTAATAATTACTTATTTTAACTTGGACTGGAGGAGGGTTGTAATGTATTCAGTGGTATGCATCCACTACCTGACTGTTATTGACTAAATGTGTGGTTGTTTGAGTAAACACACCCTAACTGTGTTATAAAATGTAACATTCAGTAAAATAAGTATTTGTTTACGTATTGTGTATATAACGTGCAGTGAGTCAGAACATTTCTAAATCAAACCAGAAATGTGACAGCAATATATACGTATAAGTCAGGTGCCCAAACACATGTGTATGCATGTTAACATTTAAATATTTAGATCCTGCCCTATACATTGTTCTGGCTTGGGATTGGAAAAGCTTAAGGAGAACCCTTTGTTTTTTGTAGTTATCAGTATGAGGTAGCACAGGTATGCAGAGGACAGTCATTTGTTGTGGTGGGCCACAGATCCTGATGTATTGCACCACACGAGGGCAACATTTCCAATCGTTTAAAAAGGTTGTCGACTGATGGTGACAGGTAATTTACTGAACATTAAGAATGTACATTTCACATTTTATTACATGCATTTGTTTTTGTTACTTCAAATACTATGTGTGTGTGTGTTTGCTTTAATTTGTTGAAGCTATTTTCTGACTGTATTGGTAAGATACAGCAAAGCTTTTACAACTTTTGCCATGCCATCTTGTACGTTATGGTTTAATTATTTCTTTACAATGTCTTCCCTTTCCTAAATTTGTAGTCAGAATTTGAAAGAGTTACTGTGACATCTATACAGAGGTAATAAACAAATATGAAGAATAGACCACAATACATAAATAGGATGTAATGTGTATGTTGTAAATGTCCAGTGGGCGTTCTAGTTATCTAATTAACACACTGCCCCCTGCCCAATGTACCAGTTTCATGCTATACTTAAGTTACAGATACATTTGCATAATGGGACAAATACACAATGTCATTTTTCTGTGACATTTCAAAATGGTGACTTCACTGATTATTAGGCAATAATCTAGTTTTTTTATGGCAAGTAACCAATTATGGACATTGTGTGAAATTATTGTAGAGTTTGCCTGATTGTTATTGCATTTCAAATTTAAACATAATCGTATAACTATTAATTGTACTTAACTTAAATTATGTAAATGTTTGTTTAATTGATATGTTTAGTTTTCTTTCGCGGAGGGGGTCAGTGTGGGGGGGACAGCACCCCCTCCCCACCGACGTGAACGCGCACGCGCTCGGGACGGTGTGGGAATGGCTGTTCGATGATCGGTGGGTTGGGCTGCTTAGAGCGAAAGGAGCGTTAAAGAGTTTTTAATGTCCGCCATGTTGGCCATGGCGCACTGAACCACCGATAGACAGCGGAGCCTCTGAAAAAAAATTGACCGAAAGAGAGCGACCAAGATCCGGGCCTTCCCGGCTCCGTTCGCGAAGCCCTATATTTAGCTTCAATCAGTCGAACCGTAGATTACAGAATAACGCACAGAATCATCAATGAAAGCGCAACTTGAGATCGTTGTGAAGTTTAGGAGATCGGATAGCTTTATGTTGCAACTCGAATTATAAAAAATGAGTAAATTGTCGTTTCGGGCACGGGCGCTGGATGCTTCCAAGCCACTACCCGTTTTCCGATGTGAGGATTTACCCGATCTGCACGAATATGCATCTATTAACCGGGCAGTGCCGCAGATGCCGACGGGGATGGAGAAAGAAGAGGAATCGGTATGTTATATAGTTGGAAAACAAACGAATAAACATTTTGTCTCATTTTATGCTTTGAAAGGCACTCCTCTTTTTCTCTGCGCCAGTTCACACAAAATGGCCGCCAATTTTATTTTCACAAAGCCGACGATAATGTCGTGTAGGTATCGTACTTATCATAAAAAATACAACGTTCCAGATACCTAATGATGAGTTCTTTCTAATTATTGTACAACATTCTGGTTTGAAGCGGTTAATTTAGCGTGGTATTATCTTCTAAGTACAAAGGAGTCACGTGACTCCGGTGAATCCGACATTTTGTTGACATCCCTTTGGCTTTGGGATGGGCCTTGTGTTGGCGTAATGGCAAAGGAACGGTGCAAGGGGGAGCTAGTGATTTTTAATTATTTAGTTTTGCCCCCCTGTGCTGGTGTGATGACGATACCGGCGGAGAAATACAAAAAATGTGTCCTGTATTGAACATTATGCGATGACTGATATTCGATCAGATGCTCACATGTTGAAAATATACCGATGTATATAAAACTATGGCTTTGCAGTACGGTTTTGTATTATACAAGTATTTGTAGCCATTTAGTTTTCTGCATTATTTGGCTTCGTGTCACAGCAGGTCTTGGCTATGCACGTGGGCTTGTTATGATCCCGGTTTGTACCTGTCAAAATGCCGTGTCGTTTTTGGGTGAGCTGTCAGTTTTCTAAGTCCTCTCTGTCTACATTTCATTGGCGTACATATACTGCTTGTTGTAAATTAAAATGTTACCGTAAAGATGTACACCGGTTACTATATTACAAAGTATTTAATAAAAGCTTTCATAACCGGTTTTTAGCGGTAGGCATGTGTTTGCGCGCGAGACGATGTAAACTGAAACTTTCCCCTCAACACATCGACCTGTCCATAATATTAGCATTTCACTATATTTGATTCATGATTACCCATGTCCTCTTGGCATTTCTCTGTGTAAGATCAGTCTTATTCCTTTTAAATGCTTTGTGACAGCCAAGGCTCAGCGTGTCAGACAGCTGCAAACACTGGTAAACTGTGGCATGCGTTGCACAGAGGGAGCCACAGCAGGGTGCCTTTTCACAAGCCCTCCATTTCTATTCTATTGAAATGTACAGTGTTATGTAATAGGAGGAATATAACTCTAGGATTGGTGAGTTTATTCACATGCTACGCATGCTGTCAGAAGAGCTGTTATGCAAGTTACTGTGTTTGTGTGGTTGGGATGACTTTGGTCCCAGCTGCCTTGCGATCATTGACAAGTTCCTCCCGTGTTGCCCTGGCCTGATTCCTCACCGTTCTCATGGTCATTGAAACTCCACGAGGTGAGACCTTGCAAGGAGCCCCATACCGAGGGAGATGACAGTTATTTTGTGTTTCTTCCATTTGCTATTAATCGCACCAACTGTTGTCACCTCGGCAAGCTGCTTGGCGATGGTCTTGTAGCCCATTCCAGCCCTGTCTAGGTCTACAATGTTGTCTCTGACATCCTTGGACATCTTTTTGGCCTTGGCCATGGTGGAGAGTTTGGAATCTGATTGATTGCTTCTGTGGACAGTTGTCTTTTATACAGGTCCCTTAAGAGTGCTCCGATTCTCAGATCATTACCTGTATAAAAGAAACATGGGAGCCAGAAATCTTGCTGATTGACAGGAATCAAATTCTTATTTCACTGACTAAGATGCAAATCCATTTATAACTTGTATGAAATGCGTTATTCAGGTTTCCTCTCACTGTTCAAATAAACGCACATTATAATTGTAGTCTGATCATGTCTTTGTCAGTGGGAAAATCAGCAGGGGATCTAATACTTTTTCCTTCACTGTATATGCCGGATGTTTTTTCTAGCTTTTGGGGCCCTGTTTGCAATGATGCTAATGAAAACATTCTGGTTTACTTTTAAATAAAAAAAATGTAGTCTATTCTGGTGGATAGTTAAGCTTACTTTATTTTTTATAAGCTTAATGACAGCTCCGAAGGTATTTTAAAGTGTAACTGAAACACAATGGCCAACTTTAGTGATATGAAAAAATAAGCTTCGCGAGTGATATATATATATTTATATAATAAAATATATATGCCGTGATATATATATATATGCCGAACACGACGCGCCTGCAGCTGACGGGGTCAAATAAAAAAACACACGTAACAAACTTTGGCCGATTCCTTTACCAAGAAAGTACCTTACGACAGAAAAATCGACAGACTGCAAGATCTAATAGACGCTGTCACCAATTACGTTGCCAGAGACATGGTGCCAATTCAAGCGGTTGAGATGGTTTTAAACAGTTTTTAAAGACGTTACACCCAAGACACACACTGCCTGGACGGAAATACTTTAGTAAAACAGCGTGCCTAAATAGTATGAATCATGTCGCTAAACTCTTGGCATGAAGTGCAGAAGGTTTTACATTATGCCACAACAACCGATTTGTGGTCAAGCAGAACGTCAGAGCCAAGTTAGTAATTTGAGAATGGGCTAGTTTTTTTATTTTTGACGATAGAACCTTTTACAGAAGGGAGTAATTTGTTTTCTACGGTTTTCTAGTGCTGTATTTGACAGAAGTTTGCATTTAGATACTATTATTATAATGTCATATTTGTTAGTATACTGCACAGTTCACCTTACAGCAGAGCAGTGATATGTGTTGTTTCTACATGCATGCTTCAGTTTTAAATAATAAATACCCATTCCAACAATATGTTTCAACTAGTAATATATTAAAATCCTATTGACATTGTAAAACGGAGCTAGTAGAATAAGACATTTACAAACACATTTTTGAATAATGCTACATATTGTCAGATTATCGTTATCGGCGAAATCCCCAAAAATATCGAGATCGTTTTTTGTCAATATCGCACACCCCTAATTATACATTGAAGTCATACGGTGGCTAATAAGTATTTGTCTTGCTTGTAATTTACAATATACTTAAAATATAAAACATTTTGCCGATAATCTTTAAACTTGTGGACAAAGGCTTTACAAATTCGTCGACATTCTTTCGACTCAAAAAAATTGTTTACAACTATTTTTATGTTGTTGACAAGTCTTTTGATCTCATACGACCTCTGGAATGTAATGCAGGCCCTCGAATGCAATCCTAGAGAAAACGCCTAATGAAAAAATATCTCGTTTGTGCTAAAATGTCACCTACGCAAACGAAGCAGAACAAGTTGCATGAAAGTTTCACTGAAGTTCAAACTAAATATTAACGCATCTGTAATGAGTGCAAGGCGGAACTTGCTTTTCATTGGAGCACATCGTGCATGCTGGAACATTTAAACAGGAGATGAGAAGGGTGAGAGTCGATTGTGTTATAGCAGGAACTAGTAAGCAAGCTGGCCAGTTGGCAACACCAGTTTATAGAAAAACACTACGCTGTATTTCACACATATTAACATCGGTGGCAACATGTCCACAGACAGTTCTGTGTATACTACCATTTTAATGAGTTTAGATAGTTATAATAAATGTTAGTAGATTAATATTGTAGCCATGTGTCCTGAAGCATAAAGCACAGTTGTAATTTAAGATGCACAAAAATGTACACAGGGATTGTTCAGTTTGCTGGAAGTTTTTTTTTTTTTTCAAATGCTTTAGTGATTTCCTTGTTTAATTTATTAGATAAAACAATGAGTTTTACTTATTCGTTCAAATTGCAAAAACTGAGTAATGGTTCAAAGGCTACGGATTAATCATTTGGAAAGTAGATGATTAGTTGTCTAATCGTTGAAATAATCTTTTGATTAGTCGATTATCAAAATAATTGTTCGATGCAGCCCTAATATGCACTGTGGAAAGGATGTTTCTGAATCAACAGAGGTGTGCACCAAGTGCATAATCCCGAATAGGAAACATAATTAAATGAGTTCTGATTCCTGTTGTGTTACGCCAAAGCTGATAAGAATTTCCTGGAAAAACTTGCGATAAGAAATGTGAAATGAAAGTAAAACATTTGCAGTCAGTGTATTTCCTCACATACCTTAGTAAAATGTATTACACAAACAAAATGGATACCGTATTATGTTGTCACTTCCTATTACTTTACACCTTGTTGCTATTCCAGCTCAAGATAAAGAGTTCTTCACAAGTTTCTTGCTGGGAATACTCACTAGCCTGTACACAGCATCACGTATCAAAGCTGCCTTGTGGCAAGTGACTATATTACCATGTGTGCTAAAAACTTGAGACCCCTCTTTCAAAACAGAGTATCTGGGTATTTTGCATTTGAAAATTTCAACAAAAAAACAACCCCAATGTCTGTTGACTTGTTCAGATGAAAAAATACTTAATTTTCCAAAATGTATCAATCTCGAGATGCTAGCAGATTATGCTGTTAACTAGCTGATATCAAATGCTCGAAACGACTTGTCAAGGTAGAGTGCGCCACATTATCTGAAAAGATTATAACTATCTGTTTAGTGTTTTATTCTCTCTCTCATTATGCAAATAAGCACATTAGTCCATTGTAATACGTTGCTAAATGGCAAGCCTAGCTGTTAAATGCGTATTTATTTTCTTTCCATTTAAATCTGTTAACCTGAAGCTAACTCCAAGGTAATCTAGTACCGCTTTGATCACTTCATGTGATTCAACCCAACTCTAAACACACAAATCCTGTAAACTGTGGAAAATTCTGTTTTTCAATTTCTATTTTACTGCAGTGATAGTTTGTCCAGTATATACCCACTTTCCCATTTCTCAATGCTACAGAATACAGTGTAATAGAACATATTTTAGGAAGATTTTGTTGAAATAGTGCAATTTCCACTGTTAAAAGTTTTTCATATTTTACTCCCGTATGAAAGTAAGTATGAACCAAATATTAACTGCAGGAACACTGCCAGAATCGATTAATATGTCCCATTTTACACTTCAGAGGTCAAGTTGTCAATCGACAATGAGGAAAGGTTTCAACATGTTACGCAAACATACCATATACAACTGATGGGACTTTATGTTACGGATTACCCATTCCCCCTGTGAACTTTTGTCCCCTGAAAATATCACACTACAACCCATCGCCATGTTTGACCATTATTACGTGGTCATTATGGTTGTATTTGGCTTTTGCAGGACATGGCTGCTATTGTCCAAAAATCTTGTGTTTTACCCAATTTTTCTCTCTATTTTTTACGTCACATTTTTGGTTATGGCTCCGCCTCATCACAGCAACTTCCAGTGGACTTGGACTGTTGTCATGTTCCATATGAACTGTGATACAGTTAGTGTCTCGCTGCTTACTCAACCATGAAGTCGGTAACGTAATCCTTATGTGATAGGGGAATTCTCTCAGCTTGTCTACTGTAAGCTCGCAGATGGCCAAGTCACCCCAAGGAGTTGCTTGTTGCAAACTCTGGGACCACTGGTTTAAAATGCAATCGCATTTCAAACCTCGATCTCGCAGTCATAACATTTTTGATTTAAAGGTTTGGAAAGGCTATGACTTGGGGTCCTTAAGTCTGTGATTTGCTCAAAAACAAATTTTGAATCAAGAATTCCATAGTTATTTTTTGCTTGAGTGGCAGTGCAAGACAATGTGTGGGCAGTTCGTGATATGGTTTATTAGGCCACACATGGTGTAGAGATGTCTGTGTTTTTTCATTTTTTTTCTTAGCGAATTAAATGTAATGCTGCCTACCTGTGTTAATAGTTCGCATAGCGCATATCCTAGGCCTGCTGCAATACTTGTGGAAGTCTAATTTCAAGCGACTCAACTGTTTGCTAACGTCATGTAACTCAAAATGATACAAATTATTAAGCGGCAGGTGTTTATAGCTTCCAATTCTGAAATTTGCGACAGACAATTGCAGGTACAGTGGCTGTAAAAAGGGAAGCACGGACACATTATCAAGTGTGTAGACATGGCTACTGAACAGCTCTGTCTTTGTGACTAGTTCAGACTGTCTGTCTGAATATGTTAAAAAAATATGGAGGTTCAATTAAAGGCAAAAAATAATGTAGAAATAACTTGGGCCCTGGTACCTTAACAAGGCCTATACAGAAGAGCCCTCCAACACATTTCTGTAGGGTGTTCCAAATTGGCACGCTACTGAGATGTGTATCATATAACAGATATTGACTGGGAAATCCTGTTTGTGAATGCAGACTACATCATAGTCTCACAGTTGTACAGTTTAGTTCTCTTCGAACCTGCTCTCCCTGTTTCCCAAATGGGAACATATTGTGCACTGCTTTTCCCCGGGACTCAACCGGCTCCGGGGACAAGTAACCCAAGTCCAGTTTCTCATTGTAGTAAAGTCAAACGGAGCCGTTTTTCCTGACGTGCCCATTTTTCCCTGTGGCACTGTCACTGTCCCATGTGGCTGTCCATCACACTGACTGGCATTAGTGTCTGGGACAGAAGCTCCCTGGCAGGCAGACCAGGAGGAGCGTTATGGGCTGCTGGGGTGATCTATATGCTCGTTTAAAAAGCTAGTCTATTTCTGGACTCCTGTGATCTGCCGGCAGAGGAGATGAATGGCAGGCTGATGGTTCTGCCCGTCCAGGGCTAATTCTGTACTGTTTGTAGCAGCAATTATATTGCTGACACTGTTTATTTTCTGCTTGAGATGTTTATAGGCGCAGCAGTAGTTGTTGTTCAGGGTGGTGACTAAATAATGCAACGTTGTTGATGTAGTCAGTATTCAGCTCATTCATGCTTGTTGTGTCAATCTGTCTGAATGTGTCAGTAATTAAACTTCAGGCGGAAGTGGCAAGGAAAGTGTTGGAAATGCATCCTATTCTCAAGGTTGGGCACTTCACATGTGGGGGTTGCTTAATATGTGCCTGTTCTTGCCTGTGCTCTGGTCAAGTCAAGCAGCAGCCAAAAGGGATTTGGTGCCATTTTGTTCATAGCATATTAAAGTCGGCTTTTCCCAATGTTTTGGTACCAATGTGGGGGAGGTGTAACGTGGAAACAAACGTTCCCAGACAAAACACTGCACTGCCTGCCTGGTGGGCCTTTTATGAACTCCGTAGATTCGGACAGTACAACCCAAAGCACTAGTAATCCCATGCCAACTGGCTTGCTTCTTTCCGTGTCCCTGTTATACTCATCTAACAAATTGTGCCCTTGCACACTCCCCGTTACAGCATTAGTACTGGTGGAAACGTATTCTTGCCAATGCTTAGTAAATTCCAGTGCTGTTATTTCCTTTAGACCTGCTGCTATACTAAAAGTAGTACAGTATCTGTCACCAGCCAAACTCAAGGCAGAGTGCAATATGACTAATATCAACCTCAACATCACCCAGTTTCATTTAAAGCCTAATGGTTTAACATCTGTGCTGCATACAATTCAGGTCAGTTGGGAAGTACTCTTTGACGTAACAGTGTCGTGGCAATTGGGTCAGTGATCTAATATTTAAAACATGCAGTTCAATTTAATAAATATGTATAATTGATTCTGCAAGTGTTGAGCCCAATTAGTCATGCCCAGCTCTGGCTGTCAGATGATAATATCAGGGTATGTTTTGTCTTTCTGATAGTGCTGTTGGGTGAACTTGCACGAAGGTCAGGCAATAATGATTGTTTGAGGCCAAATCATCCCATACAGATGGGGTGTTTGGAGGAATATGGTGTGATATAATGGATATAATGGGATGTTGGCTAGCTGCAAATGGAAACCATTGCCATGTAAACTACTTGATAAGATCTGGGCAGTTTTATTGTTCAAATTGAGGTCAAGTTGTCTATACTAAATGCTCATGCACACTATAGGTGACCTGCAGCTACAAAGAGACAAGCTACCATTAATTTCCAATGAGAGCCAGCTATACTCTGCAACTGTGGGTGAGGCTATGCTTGGAGACCGAATGTCCCAGCGAGAGCGACATTTAAAAGTTGAGATGTTCAACTTTATCCTAATTGCCAACGAGCAGGTGGTGACAGTTCAGCCTTTACTGATGTCCTCTGAATCAGGAATTCGCTTCTAGTTTCTATGAGCTAGCTTAACTTTCTCGCTTTCTCTTGAATGACAGAAGTATCATTGCGATTTCTGGTTTTCCTATTATTTATGACGCTTCTCTGGCTTCGTACAGACATTTCATTTTACTAATGGTTGCATGTTGACTAATGTTTAGGAAGACACACTCCATTCCGAGATTGCGATGTGAATACCAATGAGAGGTCAGATACAGCTTGCTGGAGTTTGGGATATTTGTGAGCTACTGTAGTTGGTGGTGTCCATGTAGGTGGTGTCCACTGTTGGCAACCTCTGCTTTGTACTTGTGGGCAAATAGTTGGCTGAGGAAGTTATTCGAGAACTATCATCCCCAAAACCTGGACTGGCGCGTTATGCTTGACTTGTGAGGTAACCGTAAAAAGCCGTGTTTGGGGTTTGCCAGATGTAGACGGGGCTATCGTTCCGGAAACTTCTGCTGACTTCATTCCGTTTTTATTTTATTTTTATTTCATATTTACTCCGTAAGTTTATTTCCAGAAACAATTTTTCTTTGCACTTACTGGTCATTTAGGTACATCTGCTTTTAGAAGCAGTACCCAAACTGAGTCATTTGGCGTCAGTGCAATAAAACATGCAGTTCCCTTGTTGTTTGACCAGTCATTAGACAGGAATGACTTGTGATTTAAGCAGAGATTTGGTGTGCAGCTTTCTTTTGGTACGGCATGTAACATGCCAACGTAAGCGGAGGATTTGCCCAAGAGTGACTTGTAGATAATGGTGTAGTCACCAGTGAGTCTTCTGTTGCATGTGCACCTGAATTTGGTTTTTTAAACTGGAGGGAATTCCCATGTAATTCCCATGTAAGGGGGGAACTATCCCCAGTTTAAAAAACGAAATTCAGGCCCTGATTTGTGCGGGAATTTCTCGCACTATAAAAACTAACCTTGCGGGAATGGTTTAAATTATGCGCAATCCCTCACTGAAATTCAAGCCCTGTAATTTGAGACTACTTTGTTACCGAACTCATTAAATGGTGAAATTGTCATTTGCGTGTGTGTGCTGCACAATATTGGGAAAAAATTACATTGTGATATTTTTCCCCCAACGATATATATTGCGATATTGCCAGCCATCAATCCAGGCTAAAGTCAATAATTACCATTCCGTCAGACTCATGTAGGGCTCCGTTGTCCTGTTGTCCTGCTATAAATTATTATTATACATAATAATTACATCTCCCGACTCCTTGGTTGTCTAAATACATCCATTGTTTATTTAGCTAAGCATGCAAACGATCAGGAACAACGAAAACGTATCGTTTAACGTTAGTGAATATTTGAGACAATAAATGATGAGTTCGCTACGTGACCGTGGATTTAAGAGACACGAAAGAGAAGCTCATGAAGGGCGCATGTTGCTATCGGTTGCTATGACAACACAAACAAATTATTGCTAGTGCGCATGTCCATCATGACGTCATGGGCCAGTCAACGCGGAAAATCCTAGCTCCATGTTGGCTTTATGCGCTTTTGAGCACTCTCATTGGAATGTACAGGGCTTCCCGCAGAACACTGTATCCAGTTCTCTTAATACATCCATGGTGCTATCCTGGTGCTACTGTTCTCTTAATACATTTATGGGTGCTTTATTTATTTTTTAAATACATTCATGGGTGCTACCCTTTTTCACATCGCATGTTCCGACGATGTGACTATCGCGCATGCGCACATCGCAATGTCAATGTTAAAACAGAATATCGTTCAGCGCGTGCGTGCGAGAGTGCGTGCGAGAGTGCGTGCGCGTGCGAGAGTGTGGGAGAGAACTGGCATGCAAATAAAGCCCCTTTGAATTGAGAGAGAGAGGACAGTGGTGTGGATGTGTGTATTTCAGAATTACAGCTAATGTGAGTGTGTAATAGTGTGAGCCTTGTATCACACAACTCAAATTCCTTGTTTCAGTTGTGTGAAATGTTACTGACTTGGGAGCAGTAAGATACATATCATTTTAAATTATGTTTTTCTTAAGACTGTACATTTTGCACACAGTGTTTACGAAGTGCATGCCTTTGTTTAAATTATTTAAATGCACAGTGGCAAAGCCACAGATGTTTCTGTAATGAGCAGTTCAATAAAAATTTCATTTATTTCAAGTCATACCAGTTTGAATTTAATTCTAACAAATAGGCCCAGCCTATGGGAAAGAACATTTCACACTAATTGTATCTAATATTGTGTCGGTCATTTTTACATCATTCATTATGTTTTGTTGGGAAAAAGGATTAAAAAAATAAATAACAATAATTGCATATTAAATCGCAATATTGGGGGGAAAAATCGCAATTCGATTATTTTCCCAAATCGTTCAGCCTTAGATGTGGCTATAGGTCTGAAACAATAGTGAACGACCAAATTAAATCCTCATAGGTGTGAGTCCAAAATTAGTGCTCAGCAATTCTCTAATGCAGGTACATTTTTGCCACACTGGCAGTTAGATAAAAATAATTTCATACATGTGCTAGAGAAAGATGCGGGAACGTACAGTACGTAGCGATAAATTGCATCAGTCATCACTGCTTTTTTGTGATAAAGTAGCTAAGACTTGAAGTTGGCCTACTAGTTGACTATTTAAGCGAACAAAGAAAAACAAACCTAGACGTTGCTCACACATCTATACGTTGCTCCTAGGCACTTCAGATACATGTACCATTCAGATACATACCATTCTATATTTACTCATTACATATGCAATACATAATATTTCTGCATGCATTTGTAAGTACTATAATTAACTATTGACTGAGAATCACAAGAGATCAAGATTGCATGTAAAATACTACTAATTGCATTTTCACAGCTCTTATAGTGAGCATAGGGGCAGATTAAGAAAAGTGAATGGGTAGTTGTGCTTGTTTATGTTGAGCACAGTTTTGCTGAGCTCCCTTTATAGTGCTCCAACTGGTGTAGGACAACCCAAAGAGCACCCCATTTCCCATTTAGTGCTCTAATTTGTCTCCAGTGTCTTATGTATCTAGGGTGATTCTCACGATAGAGGGCTACTGATATGCAGCTATACAGACAATATTAGACTTTTTATTATATAACATTTTATCTAAAGTTATATCACTGCTAATTGTAATCATTTTTAGACAAACATTTAAATCATTTTCTTTACTTTTTCTGACACGCTGGCTGATATTTTCACTACTGTAACAAATATAAATTGAAAAATGTACTGTATGTTCATAATATTTTATGGCATGCACACCTGCATATACAGATGTGGGGGTTTTATTCTAAAATTGTATTTGGAATAAAAGAGTTTATCTATTCAAATAATTATGGTATTACTGTAACATACATGTTGTAGTGTAATTTCAATATTTGGCAAAGATGTCAGTTTCTGTAACGAAAATGTGCATTACGGTATTTAAAGGCCATTCTTCGGTAATGAATACTATTATATCATACTAAAGTTTGACTAAGTGTAACAACTAATAATGTACAACTCCTGCCTCCAGTTAAGCTCTTGCCTGACCAAATACATCCCCATCTACAGCTAATAATGCTGTAACATAAACTGATTATAACTTGATACAAATGATTCAAATGTCTTATTTGTGGAGTGCTTTGCTGCAATCTCAGACTGCACACTGAAGTGTCTGGCAGATGATGTTGCAGGCACGGGCTCCGGGATGACTGATTTGATGTCTGTCTTAAACCAGACTTTGTCGCCTGGGTACTGTATGAGCTCTGCTCATGCTCTCAATTTTATATTGATCATCAACGATTTGATAAAGAATGAGAAGTAGCTAGCGATATGAATTCTTAAAAAGCTATGTTAAAATATAAAGATCCAATTCGAGCTGTACCATCTTTCTTAATAAAGGCATGCCTGTGTGACTGCCAGCGTAGAGATTGCCATCGTAGTCAACAAGTACCCATTTTCAGTATGATGTCTTGCTCTACTGGACCATCTGATGGTGGGGTTCTGTGAGGGATGGGTGCTGTATGATGTCTTGCTCTACTGGACTATCTGATGGTGGGGTTCTGTGAGGGATGGTGACAGTATGATGTCTTGCTCTACTGGACTATCTGATGGTGGGGTTCTGTGAGGGATGGGTGGCAGTATGATGTCTTGCTCTACTGGACTATCTGATGGTGGGGTTCTGTGAGGGATGGGTGCTGTATGATGTCTTGCTCTACTGGACCATCTGATGGTGGGGTTCTGTGAGGGATGGTGCTGTATGATGTCTTGCTCTACTGGACCATCTGATGGTGGGGTTCTGTGAGGGATGGGTGGCAGTATGATGTCTTGCTCTACTGGACCATCTGATGGTGGGGTTAGGTTTATGATGCTTATCTGGTTTTTAGCATTACACCTCTTTGTGATTTTCTTTTGTTTGGGAGTCATGTCTTTAGCTGACTTCAAAAGACCATTCTCTTTTAGATTATTGCAGAAATTATACATTATTATAACACTAACACTACACCAATAGTAAAATCTATAACATCTAACAATGTACGACACATTCCAGGTCCTATTTGATATGTATAGTTAATTGTGTGTGTGTGTGTGTGTGTGTGTGTGTGTGTGTGTGTGTGCGCGCTTCTATTTGACACACACATACAGATTTACGATCCATCAATCATCTATATGGGGTGCTACTATAAATTGAGGTATATACACATTATTGTGAGCCTTCCTCACTCTTTCCTTCTTTCTACACTCCTCAAGCAGCTCAGGATTGCTGTTTATCATTTCTCTATGCCCTAGCTCTTGTCGCAGCCTGTTTCTCTAACTATATGACTTGGTAATGAAAGATGCGTGTTATGGTTGTGTGTACTTGGGCTTAGCTAACATAAGGCTGGAAACACAATGACCTAGCAAAAATATTCCGCAACTATATTCCTGCATCACTTTTTCTATAGTGATGTTTATAATTAATATTTGTTTAGGAAATATGAAATACTCCATTGTTACGGTAATGCACACCCATGGGTGGTTAATACGGGGTAAGAAAACAAAAGTAAACATTTGAACTCGTCAATAACTGAGTCTTACATTTTTAGCCGTCTTGAAGCTGCTCTTTTCTGTGGATCTTTCTACGTCAAAAAACTTTATTGACAATTGTACAGTAGTTAAGACAGGCGGATAAACAAATGTTACGGTAATGATGTCTATGTACATGGACAGAGTTGTGCCCTGTTATATAGATAAAATGCTTTCTGAACTTCTAGACATTCTTATCGGATGATAATATATTCTACTGTTTTTAATATGTTCTATAAAATATCTATTTTCTTGTAAGAGACCTTTTTTTGCGTTAGTGTAAAATCTATACATCACTAGGGGTGCACGATATTGACAAAATGTGATCTTGCGATATTGATCATGAATATTGCGATATCGATATTAATTTCGATATTCTTAAACATATGTAAAAACACAAGTTATGGGAAAATGCCTCATAATGTATATATATATACACATATTAGGGCTGGGATATTTAACGCGTTAATCTGATGCGTTAATTTCAAATGTTTAACGCGTTAAAATAATTTAACTCAATTAACGCACCACTTTATTAAGTTTCGGTTTCGGTTTGCAAAGCCGAATTCAAATACCATAGAAGCAGCTCGTCTTTAGTTTATCATATAAAAGCAAAACACAGGGTCATTATTTACGTTACTAGAGAGTATATAGGATGGAAACACCCGATAATTAATGATTTTGCAATCCGCGTTACTGCACTACGGTGTGCCTAATCGGGCTTTTGACCAAACAAGTAACCGTTAACCGATGTTTTAGATAAATAGATAGAAACTGCCGCCCGATAAACACAGTAGAAGACGAGGGACTGAAATAAGTCATTCCAATTGCATTGGGATACCCATCATACATCATCTACCCTCTAAAACAATTGTTTTGAGACATAACCTGCAGGAGAAAGCGGAGAACATCACTCTCATGGAGACCCTAACCAACCTGACATAACCAAACTTAATTTCACTTCATTCTGTTTGTCATTCATATTACAAAGGCTGTTATAGACTTATTTAAAATTAATCTGGCAACTTTACATATAGTGCAATTATTTTGGCCTATAGGCTTAAGTTCTAAAATAATCTATCTTTGACATTGATGGTTTCACCTCACACTTTGTCATTTTGTTTTTGAAAATGTTTTATTTCATTTGGGCTATTGCCAAGATGATCCAGTATTTTTGATAACCTTCAGGGTTTAAATATACAACTTGCACTTCAACACTTTGTTTATAAAGTTGCTATATTTGATAAGAATGACTATTCTGTATTGTTCACAGGAGAGACTATCATAAAATAATGTATTTAAAATATACTTCATTGTGTTAATTGATTTATTTCAGTGTTTCAAACAACTTGGGGAAAATGCGAATAATTGCGATTAATCACAGGATTGTGCGATTAATTAGTCTCATCTCATCTGTGCGATTAATTAGTTAATTTTTTTAAATTCCCGGCCCTAATATATATATATATATATATATACAAAATCGATTGTGGCGTTTGCACTCATCCTATAGTGGCTTGTGGTGGTTTTTAAGATGGGAAAAAAGGTTGGTTGTATTTCCTCTTGCCCGGTGTATCACCATACCGCAGGTTTTGCAGAGTACAACAGATTGAGCGACATTAGTTTGATTAAACTTTACTTTAGCTTTTCTAACTCGACTTTTCTCGCTTTGTCCGGGTGTCTCTATTTCTCTTCACTTAAGTCGATCTATCGTGCACCCCTATAAATCACTAAATAATATATCAAATTATATAAAAGTTGAAAACAACCAAGTAAACCAGATTGTCTACTGTAATATTTAAAAAATATATATTTTGCCTTCTCTGATTGTGGATTAATTCATTTTCATGTCTTCGGGTGGTTTTATAAGAATGATCCTCTAGTGTGTGTGAATTGGGTTCCATTCGGGATGCAGACAATGAGTCCTCAGTGCAACCGACTGCTACTTGCCCTCTGCACTGTGGTGGAGAACTGCAGCGAGCTGCCACAGTTAGGGGCGGCAGTGGCTCAGTGGGTTTAGACGGTTGTCTATCAATCGGAAGGTTGGTTCCTCCTGGGAAATTGTCGAGGTGTCCATGAGCAAGACACCTAACCCGGCTGCTCCTGGTGAGCCTGCAGTCGCCTTGCATGGTAGACGCGGTCGTCAGTGTGTGAATTAATGGGTGAATGTGACGCAGGATCTGTAAAGCGCTTTGGATAAAAGCGCTATACAAAAGCGCAGCATTTACAGTAAAAACAAATACACACTTCACATGGTTGATGTAAGTCTGGGACCTGCTTCAAATGGCATCCTGCCCTCATCCGTTTGAGAGCCAGAGGCTCTTCAGTTTTATTACTCTAATCCACTCGGTGAATTCCCTTCCTGTGTTTTTAACAGGCTTGCACACGTGTGGTTGGCTGGTGACTGACCCAGGCAGGCCTGTGAGTGTGGTTCAGTGGTGACTGTGACCCAGGCAGGCCTGTGAGTGAGTGGGTGGTTCTGTGGTGACTGTGACCCAGGCAGGCCTGTGAGTGGGTGAGTCTGGTGACTGTCTGTGACCCAGGCAGGCCTGGGAGTGGGTGGTTCTGTGGTGACTGTCTGTGACCCAGGCAGGCCTGGGAGTGGGTGGTTCTGTGGTGACTGTCTGTGACCCAGGCAGGCCTGGGAGTGTGTGGTTCTGTGGTGACTGTCTGTGACCCAGGCAGGCCTGGGAGTGTGTGGTTCTGTGGTGACTGTCTGTGACCCAGGCAGGCCTGGGAGTGTGTGGTTCTGTGGTGACTGTCTGTGACCCAGGCAGGCCTGGGAGTGGGTGGTTCTGTGGTGACTGGCTGTGACCCAGGCAGGCCTGTGAGTGGGTGGTTCTGTGGTGACTGTCTGTGACCCAGGCAGGCCTGGGAGTGTGTGGTTCTGTGGTGACTGTCTGTGACCCAGGCAGGCCTGGGAGTGTGTGGTTCTGTGACCCAGGCAGGCCTGGGAGTGTGTGGTTCTGTGGTGACTGTCTGTGACCCAGGCAGGCCTGGGAGTGTGTGGTTCTGTGGTGACTGTCTGTGACCCAGGCAGGCCTGGGAGTGTGTGGTTCTGTGGTGACTGTCTGTGACCCAGGCAGGGTTGGGAGTGTGTGGTTCTGTGGTGACTGTCTGTGACCCAGGCAGGGTTGGGAGTGGGTGGTTCTCTGGTGACTGTCTGTGACCCAGGCAGGGTTGGGAGTGTGTGGTTCTCTGGTGACTGTCTGTGACCCAGGCAGGCCTGGGAGTGGGTGGTTCTGTGGTGACTGTCTGTGACCCAGGCAGGCCTGGGAGTGGGTGGTTCTGTGGTGACTGTGACACCTATTCATAGCCGGACAACGCTGTTCCTCATTTAGTGTTATGTTGGTTTTATTCTAATTCTGCAGTCGCTTCACTTTCGAAGGTGACATGGGACACTTCTGACTGAACTTCCCATGGCTACTGATTCGTTTTTACAGTCTGGTTATGTAGGTCCTTTCAAACATAATGAAGGTCCTTTCAAACAAATACAAGACGAAAACAGTCATATTAGTTACTTGGTACAGTGTGTTCCTTCCCGGTCAGGCCAAAGCATTGCCTGCGCACATGATTTTCGTCTTAACAGTGCATGGATGATTTCTCGTTGCTTCTGTAAATCAAAAATGAAATTTACATCAGTTGTTGTGTAAAAATGTATTACAACAAACGGGAGTCTCTAAATAGGCTTAGTCTGGTCCTAACTAGCCTCGCCACTCAGGACCAATCAGTTTCCAGCTGTTAAAGAGAAGACGACCCATTTCCTCCGTTATGAATAAAATTGTAATTTTGCATGTGAGTGTAATAATGTTTTCTGTAATTTCTGATGACAATTCTAGCATGATTAGACATTTCTTGGGCTGCTTTAACTTTCCATCCGTTTTTAGATATTTAAAAAAAAAAATATTCTTCTATCGAAAAATACGTAGTTGAATATGTTCCTGCCTTGACAATGTTTCATGTCAGTACAAACCTGATTCGCTAACCTGAAACTGGCTAATACTAGGTCACTGTTGAACACCTTAAACGTAGATGCACACCAGCATCTACCTTAACTCGAAGGCTGGCATCTTGCTTCTTTTTAGCTGTAGGTTGGGGTGTACATTTTTTTTTTGATAGATTTCAAATCACGGTATTGTGTTTTGCAATAGTGTATCAATTCTTAAAAACACTAGTTTTTTTTAATTATTGTTTCCATACAACGATTTGCGGCAGAGATCTTTTTTGTTCTGTTTAAACCCCCCACACTGCTAGATGGCAGTGTTGTTTCCTCAGCAATTTGACTTTTCTAAGTAAAAACGTGCACTGAGACAGTGAAAAAAGTAGACTATACATCGCTAGCATTAGCAAATCTAGCTAGTTAAAGAATACTTTTCTTGTGCATTCCTGATACAAGCGTCTCTGCTGGAAAATAGTTTTCTCCATTGCAGGTGACATTGTAACCTCACAGAGAACTGTCCTAAAAGCTGGGTATGTTGATCAGCTCTACAAAAACCTGGACATAAACATTCTTAAATAAGCTTTGGCATTCACACAAGCTGAAATAACATGTGAAATCCAAGTTAAAATGTACTGAGATTGTTCACCATTTGTATTCACTATTTTGTTCTGATTTGTTGAATGTTCAGATTTCTATAATGAGTCCTGCAAGCCCTTTTATTTTTCATTATGCGTTATGGTGTCATTGTGGTTGCAATTTCTTAAAACTATCTGAGAGAACTGACATAGTTAAGTACTACAATAGTGTGAATCTTTAAAGCAGGATGAAAATACATTCATACACCTGAATATTTACTTCTACCCGTTAAGTGTAAAAGTCAAACCTACAATTGTCCCTCTGAAGGATTCTGCTATTTCAGTACTGTGTTGAATACAGAATTTTTTTCCGATTATTAGAAAAACCGCAGCAATTTGGCGTATGAGATTCACACGTCTTGACACTACCCTCGTTATGTGCCCCTAAACACAAACATTCTGCTCACCCAGTTAATTTTGCCTCCCCTTTGACTGATTGTTCAGTAGGTCTTGTTGTGTCTCTGGTCATTTATTCTGACCACATCGCTCTATATCCGTCTGTGGTCTTTGGCCGTCTGCTCAGTTGGCCAAGCGTGGAAATTACTGGATAGCAAGTGACCGCTAAATGGTATATTATTGAACTTTTTCTTCTTTTCCTCTTCGTCTCCAGGAACATCATCTCCAGAGGGCCATGTCCGCCCAGTCGGTGTATGGTGAGAAACACAACATGGTCATCCCCGTACCGGAGGCAGACGGCAACATCGCCTACTATGAGTCTCTCTACCCCGGGGACTTTAAGATGCCAAAGCAGCTCATTCACATACAGCGTGAGTACAGCGCTCCCAGCTGAAGTGGTTCTCAAACATCTCCTCAAGGCCCCGCCGGATGTGGTGCTAAAGTTAAATCACATGGTTTATCTCCATACTGGATTATGTGGATTGGCTGCTGGTCCCTGAGAAGCTGTTGTAAAAACACTTGGCCTAAATTAACTGTAATTTTCCAAATGGACACCATCTTTTTATGCACGTGAAGTTTGACAGGATTTGGTTGGTGTTAAATTGAGGAGTGCAGAGACCTGGTTATCTCTGGTTAACCTATTCTAGTCCTAGTAGTAACAGTGTATTGCTTAGTTGACTTGAAATTTCTAAAATATCATGAAGCAAATGTTTAGCTACCCTTTTGAAGACAGACTGTTGCTTTTGACACAAGCCGTATTTATTCCTTGTGCTACTTGTTAACTTGAATCTGCATAGTAATCTGTAGACTTTTCAACCACTTTGAGATAGACCTGCTAATTATGGCAACTAACTTGACACTGACCGATTGATTTTTGCACCATCGCAATATAAAGCCTATTTGTGTGTTCTAAGCTAATTTGACCGTGATACGATTGTTGCCAATGTCTTGGGGTGTCTGTAGACTTGTTCCATCTTTGGTTTTGAAGTTGTCATGATGCAACCGTGCCTAGATTCCACGGCTGGTATGAAGTTATTTGATGAATTCAATGGAAGTAAAACCAAAATATGCAGCGTTGTCATCTGGCAGGTTTGTAACCACAATGTGCTGTTTAGTGGCTTTCTAGATTTCTGTGACTACTTCTGCTTTCAGTGGTCTAAACCGCACCATTTACTTTGCAGCTTTCAGCCTGGACACAGAGCAGCCTGACTATGACCTGGACACAGAGGATGAGGCATTTGTGAACAAGCTGAAGAAAAAGATGGATATCACCTTCCTTCAGTTTGAGGAGATGGTCGACCGGCTAGAAAAAGGCAGCGGGCAGCAGGTATGTGTTAGACGCAGCTTCTCTTAACCTCACTCTGTAGACCACACTACGCACTTACGAGACGTGATGCTGCAGGGCCTGTAGGGGGCACTCTCCCCTCAGGGACACTTTTCAAATCCCAATTCTAAAATGCAGTGAACGGGGGCAATGCCCTGCATATGTTGCCTGGCTTAGATTTAGGAGGTCGCCCTGGGTTTCATCAGCGTGGCTACCTAATTATCTCCTCACATCTCGATCCCCCATGTTGTTGATGTGAATCGGTTGTTAGTCAACCTGTTGAATGAGGGTAAATACACAAGCATCCCTGGGCACTAGTTTTGTGAGGAAAAGGTGGGCTTGAGTCAAGAGCCCCATTCAACAGGTTTGCAAAACAAACTACTTCAAGAAATTGTTATTCGGTTGGTCTCCAATCATGAGGTTGGGTCAGGGTGAATCACCTCCTCTAAGTGTGACATCCCATCCCAATTAGACGGTGAGTCTGCAGGAGGCCAAGCTGCTTTTGAAGGAGGACGACGAGCTGATCAAGGAGGTGTTTGACTACTGGACCAGGAAGAGGAAAAACAGCACGCACGGCTCCCTGCACCCCACTGTGAAGCAGGAGAAGCGGGACGGATCCAGCACATCAGATCCCTACGTGGCCTTCCGCAGGAGGACCGAGAAGATGCAGACCAGAAAGGTAAGCGCACACGTCACAGGATGTAATGGTAGGCATTCTGTTTGAGGAAATGGCATTCAGTGTTTTGCCTGGGCCTAAGTATTAGTTAATACCACGATACCTCCTCTACTTAGAACCGTAAGAACGAGGAAGCAGGTTACGAGAAGATGCTGAAGCTGCGGAGGGATCTGAGTCGGGCCGTAACCATCCTGGAGATGATCAAGAGGAGAGAGAAGAGCAAGAGGGAACTTCTGCACCTCACTCTGGAGATTGTGGAGAAGAGGTGGGTTCAGTTCTGATTTCTGGGTTTGGCTCCTGTAGAATATGGAAGAATGTTTTGGGTCATTGAAAATTCAGTGCTCAGTTGATTTGCGTGTCTGTGGTGAAGTGGATTTTTGATTTGACAGCACTTTGGTTTAAGCTCTTTCAGTGGTGACTTTTTACCGTTTACCATTTTAGGAATGGTATGTCTGACTTTGGTGGTGAGATCATGGCTGAGGTCCTGGCCCAGCGGGCTCTTGCCAAGCCTGCCCACATCATCCCCCTGGTGCCGCTGACCAATCAATATCGACACCAGGACCACATGGACCTGAAGGATTACAAGTTCAAGGTAAGAGGGCTGATGAGGACAGATGTTTGAGTGTGTTGAGTGTGTTAAGGCAAATGACTAAATACTGTGTGCTGGTCTTTCCTCCAGCCGGAGAAGACCGAGGTGGTCAGGCAGAAGAGGAAGTACGAGAAGAAGCCCAAAGTCCTACCCCTGTCTGACGCCGCCCCTCACCACCCCGGGACCGCCGTGTTCAATGCCAAGGATGTCCACCAGTACGACTTCCCCAGCTCAGATGACGAGCGCCACTCCCAGGTAGGCAAGACAGGTTGGACTTGGACTGCTTTGCCAACAGGCCCTTATTAAGGAAAACTGAGGAGATGTGGTCAGCACTATTCAGAGGGTGAAGTCTAGGCCCCTGGATAAGTCCTCTAGTTCTTTGGCTTTGGTTCTTGGATGTCTCTGAGGTCATCAAAAAGGTAATTGTTGCTGTGCTGAGACTGAACGGTGTCTGTTTATTCTCCCAGATTAACTCAGGCTCCTCCGAGGCAGAGGAGGAGAACGACCCCGACGGTTCATTTGCCTTCCGAAGGAAAGCAGGCTGTCAATATTACGCTGTGAGTGAGGAAGACGATAACCCCCCCCCATTCATTTACACTGACATGGACTCCATTTGTGTGTTCGGCAAACTAAATATAGAAAATCAACACATTATGTAATATGATGTAATTCGCTACACCGGAAGTGCAAATCTTTTATATTTTCTTGACGACTGTCCACTGATTTTCTGTATTCCTTGTCATTTCTAACGGCGACCCATCCAGTCTCGTTTGGACCACGGTGGCAGCTGGCCTTGGGATAGCCCATCCGAAGGCGGTCCAGGAGACAAACGCTATCGCTACTGCCTAACCACCCTCACCGTGCCGCCACGCTGCCTGGGCATGACACGCCGACGCCTGGGACGAGGGGGCAGGTATGTTACCGCTTAACAACAGGGCTGAACCGCGTCTCCATGGTTCATAAGACGGAGCGAGGGGAAGGAATAGCGTGAATGCATTGCTAACTGTTTGACTTTTTCCCCCTCCAGGGTTTTGCTCGATCGGGCTCACACAGACTTTGACAATGTATTTCACGGGCTGGACTCAGAAATGCTCGACATGCCCGCCCACTCGCCAGTCACAGACAAGTTTGCTAGTACCTCACCAACAAATACCTCGGCCAGAACTTTATCCTCCTCTTCCTCTGCGGACCTTAGTCAGATCCTGTTAAACATTAAGGCGAGCCGATGGCGTCACTTTAGGCCTCGGACACTACCACTTAACGACGCCGATGATCCGCTCACGGACCCCTTGTTCAGGAGGCGCCGCATGGGGGTCCGTAGAATCACCTCCGCCCTGGCTAGCACCGCGGGGCCCCTTCGAGGAGCAGGGCCCCCTGTCCCCACTGTTGGTGAGTTGGGCCTGAGTTTAGGTTTTCTTCCTATTCCAACAGGCTGGCGTGGCACACCACTGCCACACACACACACACACACTCTGTCTCAATGAACAGAACTGAACTGGGGTCTGCTAGTTAGCAGGATCTGTGTAGAAAAAGCATCACTTCAGTAGAAGCCTTTTGAGATAATTGGAAATCTCTTCAACCATGAAATGACTAAAGTGTTGTCATTGAATTAATTGCTCTTGTCCTTTACAAAGCAGTGAGCGAGAGTTGACTATTAAAGACTTGTAATTCCCGGGGCATGTTTTGAGGTCCACCGTAGAAGTTTCATTTTCTGTAAAGTCAGATCAAGCCCATTTCTTAATCACTGTTGTTGTAATTTGCTGTAATGTTTGGTGTTATGGTGCGTCATTTTCCACTGACCAGTGACTGTTAATAATAATATTCCATATATTCATAATGTTTATTGAAGAACTAGATGTGGGGGTGACCATTCTCTGAATGAAGTACTGGCTTCATTCCCAATGGATTCTCTTTCCCTGTATATAGCCCTGATGAGAAGTAGTATATGTTTATGGGGAATAGGGTTCTTTTGGACATTAGTGTGGTTTGGTACCCTGGTCTTTATATCCCACATTTGAGCCAATGTTCTGTAAGTAATTATAAGACATGCTGTCGATTAAGATCACTGAAATGGTGACAGTCTGGGGGTTTTGAGTGGTATCGGTCGTAATCAGTGCGGTGTCCCTTGAATGTGCCTCATGTGGAAGTGTCCCGTGTGTGTGACCTGTTATTTGCGCTGTCTCGGTTCAGCGTTCACATCCCAGCAGTACCAGCAACACCAGGAACAGCTGGCCTTGATGCAGAAACAGCAGCTGGAACAGTTCCGGCAGCAACAGAAAGCCAACAGCACGGGCACTGCCAACAGCACACAGGTGAGTTCCACTGCAGCGGTTTCCTGCTTGATACCCTGCCACCACTGTAAAGAATGCTCATCACAGTGACCGGGTGGGCCTCGTCCCAAGTACTGTCGCTCGTTCTTTGCAAACAGCCCATCTCATTTATTTCGCTTTATGTCTGATCTGTGTCAATACGTTTGCCATCCTCATCCAGGGTTTGGTTTCCAAGATGTTAGATTCTGCCGGCGCCCAGTTTGCCGCCTCAGCCCTGGTGTCAACAGACCAGCTGCTGGCCTTGAAGGCCAAGGACGAGGGACGACCTGGCGGCGGGGTTAACGGGGTCCTTTCACCATCTGGTAACGCTGCACTTTAACACTGTCATGTATAGATATAGGTAGACTTAATGGAGATCTACTGCACAGCTTTTCACTGTATTAGTGAAGCGAAGAGATCTGTTTTCTTCATAGCCAATAATAACTCTTGGATATGTTTTTGTGTTGACACTTATTTTCAGACTGATGTCGGCGTGTTACAGCGGTCAAAGCTTCTACCAGACACACCTAATATGTTTTTGGTTTCCTCTTTTTCAGCAGGCGTCCACAAGAGCCTGCACCTCCCCGGCACGGCGTTCCTGTCGCCCTCCACTCCGGTCGCCACCACTAACCCCGCCTCCCCGTTCTTGTTACCCGGCGCCAAGAACAACAACGGCCCCTCCCACACCAATGCTGCCAACTCCGCCCCCACTCAGGTCCTGACGGGGAACAACAACAGTGGTAACCTTCGTCTGAGCATGCCGTCCCCCGGGGCAGCCCTCGCCAAGCGCCAAATCCCCCGGACGCTAAGCCACGTGGCTGTGTCGCCATCTGCCTTAAAGCTGGCCACCGCTAACTGTCAAATGCCCAAGGTCTCCGCCAACACGCCGTCCATGGACATGGTTTCTAGGTGAGACAGAGACACAAGGGAGGAAGTGGAGGTTGGCTGTGTCCTGTTTAATAGTGCATTATTCACCCGCTCTGATTGAGGGGTTCAACGTAGTAGAGAAGGAAGGGACTAGGGTGCCAGTTAGGCTGCGCCTTATCGCCCTAGAAATTGGCCAAATTGGCGTTCCAAGCTTAGCCCAAACTGCCGGCTTTTGGAAGTGTATCTACCGAATGTTTCGAGACATTGTCGTGGGTATTTGCTGAACAGCCTCTGATAGATTATTTGTATTCCCTTCCCCCTCTGTATGTTTTGTTTACCCTCTGCCTCCAGGGAAAATCAGGATCAAGACAAGCCAGCCCTCGGCAGTATATCGGACAACACAGTCGCCATGGAGGTTACGTAGCCTCGGGACACCGTGGGACTGTGGGGGGCTCAGCCGGAAAACTCATTTTAGGTGCTATGCATCATCGGGTCTCGCGGGGGAAGGAAAATGCACCGGCTAGAAAGGCTAGCGGAGTACACACTCGTGGCACGCGGCGCTGGGTCTCCATGGTAACTGTTGGGACTTAATTGCAATGCTCTTCACAGCTTTTTTTTCTCCATTTTCTATTTGTTACTGTTCATATGATATCAACGTCTGTAAAACGAATATGGCAATTATATGTACAGTGCTGCATTATTTGTAATATCCTTACCCCCCCTCCTTCCAGATTATTTGTAATACTCTTACCCCCTTGTATATAACATTACTTGAATACAGAACTTGTTCATTTGTGATGTTTTGCACTTGGGATAAACAATTGAAAAAAGACGACCTGCAGCTGTTGACGTTGGTGTGAGTTGTTCAGCAGGGTGTGTCATCATCACTTGGAACCTGCTGGTTTTATCTATTTATTGTGTCGTGTTTACAGGTTTATTTCTTTGTTTTCTGTTGGGGTTCTTTTGTTTCGGGGTTTTTTGTACACTGTTCTGTAGTCAATGTGTCTAGGTAGCTATGAACTTGTGTATTTTATGTATAATTGTGAACGAATCCAGGTGTTCCTCACTCACAGATTTCCTTGTTGATTTATTGTATCACGTGGCAACAAATGGTGACGTGCATTCAGAGTTGGCAGGTGTGGATTTAAGGCATCAGGTTGTCAGTCAGTGGGTATTTACTTGCTAAAGCTCTTCCATTTGAAATTGTTCCTGAGACAAGTAACAAAATTGGGATGAAGTCTCTTCCCATAAGTCACTGCTGCTTTTGACCTATCTAAGCACTATTTGTTTTGATTTAATGCTGCTTGTATGATTTCAGACTCTGATATTTCACATTCAGAGGACCTTATTTTTGTATCTTTTCCCAATTATTTTGTGAAAAAATGTAGTCTCCCTCCTTTTTTGATAATGATTGTATGTTCCTCGTTGAAAGGCTTCATTCTTTTGTTACTTGTTGATGAAAATGCCACAAGGGGAGAACAACGCGGTTAACTGCTTGACTACATTATCATCATTCCAGTTTATACAGAAAAAGGAAATGTATAAAAAAGATTATTTTGCTTTTAGAAGGATAATTCTCCAGAAGGCTGTGTGGCGGAGATGAAATGCGTATCGGGTGCCTTCCTTTGGAAACATGACCTCTCTTCTGTGAAGAGTACGGTACTGAACAAGGCTACTGGTTAGTTGTCTTTGTACCACAATCCGAATGCCCATTCCAATGGCATAATTTATCCATGAGGTTGTTTTTTTTGAGACCCACAAAAAAAAGAAAGTTGGGATAATAATCCTCCTGAATTTTCACAAAAAATAAAACCCAGGGCATTATGTGTTTGGACCAGCATGTCTCTTGTTTTTGTCTCCTCAATTTTGTTCTGCCCGTGGTATAACTGAAGGAGTAGGTTTGCATTTCCCCTGTTATGGTAAACTATTTAGGAATTAACGTTTGATGTAATTCTCTTGGGCAGGATCAGCTGTTCATGGTTTTACTGCCATTTTATTTTAATAACCAGTATGCACCTAGAATGTATTTTTGTTGCCTGGACCATTACTTGGTAGTTTCAGGATTTGGGAGTCCCTAAAGTCAAGACCAGGATACTTTTGAGACCAGGATTTTAAACCGGTTTGTGGATTGGTCTACCTAAAGAAGAGCGGCACAATTGGTCAGCACCCGATCAGCTTTAGGAGGTTGGTGAACAAATGCGGCTGCCATGTCGCACTCTAGTTTGTCATTGTGACTGCTGTGAGCGCAACCATGATAGAAGGTTGTTGTGTGTTTTTCAATCAAGGTTTCTGCTAGACTCTGGTTTAGCGAGCAGTGAGATTAGAAGAATGGTACTTGATGCAGCCTATGCATTTAAAGCTAAAGTAACAGTGTCACACTAAATAATTTCAGGTAGTTCTTTCCTGTGGAAAAGCCAAGTACCCCCAGGTGTCCTAATACCCCTGGTTGGGAATTACTCTTCAAGAGGGTGTTATCTGTACTGTAAGGCTTAATACACTTCAGATCCAGTGATAACCTTTTGTGCTTTTATACAATAGCACCCGTTTTCTTGTTTAGTACACTCCTCTTGATTAGGCCATTTGGATCAAAGGCCAAAGTCCAGTCACTAATATATGACCATGTATCTAACAAAGTTCATGTTGTGTCTTTAAGGGTAGAACAGATATGGACATTCATTTTGTATGTTTTTTAAGCCAAAACGTCATGCTGCTTCATTGCATTGGAAAATGTCTTTCATGTCTAAAAGTACAAACAACTTTAGGGCTATATGATGAGTGCCAGGTTGTTATTCATGTTTGGCTTTGCCTGCGCCAGAACAATGATGATGTTATGTCTCATAGCTTGGATATTTCATTGCCTGGAAGTGGTTAAGAACTGCTCACCTGAACATTACTGACTTATCCTCACTGCAGCAAAGCGCGAGAGTACAAACCATGCGTGTTAAAGTGTTTCTCCCAGATCTCAGCTGCGGCATGGTCCTAGAAATCTAAAATGAGGTAGGAAGGAGAAATAACAACACCCACACATCAGAGGGAAATAATACCGGTATTAGACAGGAAGTGAGATGAGGGAAGGAGATGTGAGTGAATGAAGACGTTCACACAACATTACAGCTTCAAAGGGACATGATCAATGACTGCCAATGTTTCGTTTGACCAAGCAATTTTCAAACCAGAACGTAATACACCACACAAATGAGTGAAGACCAAACACCAAGCGAATGTGTCTAAAACTGCAGCGCAACCAGAATATTCCAGCCCTCAGGTCGCAACGTCTGGTTCGTTCCTGTTAAGGTTAATACGATTTTGTTGGTTACCTTTCACAAGTAAGATTTAATATTACCATAGGCCTACTATTGCTTGTGTTTGGTGAAAATAATATTACAATAATATTGTGTCAGCTACATGTATGACCTTTGCAGCAAAAAAAACGTGAAAATCAGTTGGGTATTCAGTGAGGTATGATTAATTGAATGCGCTGATAGCTCATTGCACCTGCCAAACAGATTACACTGAGTGGAGCGGGGGACCGCCGCAAGATGGAGGCCGCATTTCTCGTCAGCGCCAGTAGGCAGTAGCGGTCGATGCGGGGTCTATTCTTTTATGTCTATGGGTACACAAACCCGAACGTTTGACTCGGACGCAGCAGCACCAGCAATGGGAACTCCGGTGTGGACCAACAATCTTTCCTGTCTGCCCGAATTAACGATACAAAGTGTGGAGCAGTGGGCCAGTACCGACTACAACATCCCCCGGGCTGTGTTAATTAAGGGATACAGTAACTGGATCGAAGGTTATATCCACGACATTGAAGGTATGAATGGACGCTAATTTACCTCATTTTCTGCCAGCTTGTAGCAGCTAGAGGTAGTAAACTTAGCTGTGATAAAGAGTTGTTGACCCTGTGTACTATGTTTGATTTTATTTGACACTTAACATGTCTTTAATCTACAGTTACTAGGAGCCCATCACACGCATTTGTGAGGGTTTGGTCTTTTCCCTCGTTGCGGAAAAACGAAGCACCTCACAACATACAGGTGCCAGGTGGACAAACTGCTCAGTTCGCAGAGCAGTGCCACAGTTATTTGTATTCATGTTAAGATAAGAGTTGCCCAGTTCTTGGAGCAGTGTAAGTTATCCAGGGTTGATGAAGGTTCTTCAAAATGTAATTAGCTTACAAATCACTTGTCTGTTTAAAATTGACATAATATGGAATCCATACTGTTCAATCTTAATATGAGCTTTTCCTCTACACTCTCGCTCACATTGCCAAGATGGGCTACACATCTGTCCCCCCAACAACGAGCAAGACGTCACTGCCTCAAGCCTGGCACGTTCCATCGAGGGCCCTGGGTGTCAGTCCAAGAACGGGGAGCTCTGTGAGTGTCTCCAAGCTAAAACCACCGGTGACAAACGCACCGCCACCAAAGAGGCAACACGCGTCTGAAGGGGTGATGTCAAACCTGTACTGTCCTGTGCCACTCCCGCTTCCATCAAATGCCTTTGCAGAGCCAACATCGAAACCTGAGTCAAATTGAAAGCAAAGAGTCATATGTTCAAGCTGCTGGAGGTGAACAGAAAACAGCCTGCTGCTCTTGTCAATGCATCTAAATCAAAAATGTCATATGACATTTTGTCCAGCAGATGTCTCTGCTGTGCACTGTATTGAAAAGCTTTGAGCAAAGAAGCTGTTTTCAAAACAAAACCTCAGTGGTTCAGAAAACCTTTGTTTCCCATCCCTAGTGTATGGAAGCCCAAGGGACTATATTCAAATCATGATGCATTTATTTGATTAAATGAATAGTGACTGAAAAGCAGAGACAAAAAATATCAGTATTAAATAAAAAGAACGTAGTAAGATCTAGAATGTAACAGCATAATTAAGGAAAGTTTCATGGTATCTTTATCTTCAATGATCATATATATTTTTTAAGAACCTAAATTACTTTTTGTACTTTGTTTATTAGTTTTGCCTGTTTCAGTGGGGGGAAGAAACTTTTAGGATTTATTTTGGTGAACACACACAAAACCGGACCCCTTGGACGTTCTGCTATCGTCAGTCATAAACTTGGCGCTCACGGTTGGCCAATATATCAGAGAAAAAGCTCAGTCAGCTTCTTGTCATTCATCTTTCTGTCAAAGTTCTTGACAAACACGTTGTTGAACGTGTCTGGCCTTGGCTCCAAGCACATCCTCTTGCTCTTTGTGAGATTTGAATTTTGCGATGGATACTATTTGATCATCCAGGAGCATACTATTTAGTTTCTCAATGGCTCTGTCAGTGGAGGCCTGGGTCTCTGACTGGACATGGCCATAGCCCTTGGATTCCCCATTCTCAACATATGAAGACTTGTGAGAGTAACAACATTCTGAATCCTAATGTAACGCGCGTGGGTTATCCCTTGCCTTTAGTTCTTACCCAGTGCTGTTCCGTGGGTTCTTGGCTTCGTTCTGTTATCACCACAGTAGGGAGAACACTGACAACGAGCTCCAGTGATTACAACACTTGTTTATTGAACAATATCAACATCATGAATTGGCCGCAGCTGATTACAGAGTGCGTCTCATAACTCTCTCTCTCTCTGATCACCACAACACTATTTCTCTTCTCCCCCGATCCCAATCGCGGGACACCGTTCTCGCGGTATTAACCTATTTAAAGTCACAGAACTTTATAACCCTTAACTTCACTTCCTACACTAAGAAGGTCTCATACACGTTCTTATTTCCAATGTTCTTTTTGTTCAGGTTTCTGATGAATAGTTTTCCCACTCCACTCTTTCTCCGGTCAGGGTCATATCTATGAAGGACAAAGTATGACATAAGAATAAATAAATAAATGTGGAAATTACAAATTAAATACATAAATACATTAAAATTATATACATTTCGGTCAATAAATATGCTATTTCTGTATGTTTTTTATTTATTAATGTATTTATGTATTTACACGTGTATTTATTTACACTTCTACATTTCAACATTTATTTATTCATATATTTATACACGTATTTATGCTTTTCTACATTTATTTATGCTTTTCTACTTTTATGTATTTATGTGTCAGTATGTTAATAAGGTAGGCGGTCCTACCTCAGTCTACAGCTGGATTGGTTACATTGGTGTGAATCTACTACTACTGCCTTAACCTGTACACTACATGAGAGATTTCCCTTTTGCTGCTATTAGCTGAAATAAAGTTCACTGTCCAGAATAAAAATACATTTCATAGCAGTCATATGCAGTGCCGTAACTACCATTGAGGACACCGAGGTCATGTCCTCTGTATTTTTTTCTGTGATATATATTTTTGAGTAATTTCCTTGTGAATGGATAATAGCCGACGAGTCGAGAAGTCTACGGATCGTCGTCACGGACACGTAGCCTACTTGTCTTGTCAATCAAAACAAAAATTGTTGGCTGTAGTCGTTGTCTTCAGGACTTAACTCGTCTAATATATATTTTTACCCAAAGGCGTAATCCTATGGGGGGGGGCAGGGGGGTTTGGGGGCAGGGAGACACGTCCCCCCAATATTCAAAGAAGGACAATTTGTCCACCCCATATTGATCATAATATTGATTATGCGGGCAATATCGATGTGACTGCTAAAACATAACGTCTTTCTTTTCAGCACCGAAAATATAAAATCCCGGTCGGTCCATTTCGCAAATCCATTTGACTTGCCTTACACATTAACAAAAGTTATTTCTCCTGAAATCTATGTCATGTTTTCCCTATACCTTTGTACTCTTGTGAGCGCGGAATGAGACAGACATGGCCCATGGATGATATTCAGTATTTGGTGAACATAATCCCTTAGGTAACGACTAGGTGCATTTCACTAGAATTTCGAATTCTAGAATTATTGCGAACTTCGATTGCAATACTATACAGCTTTAATGAATGGGACTTTAAAAAAGCCAGCTGATACTACCCAGGGACGGACTGGGACTAAAAAAGTAAAAGCACAACATATTTCTTAATATTAGCTACTGTATGTGGCATTTTAGAGCTAAAATGTTGAAGTTTAGCTGTTTTAAATACATCATACACATGGTCAACATTAGAATTCAGAAAATAAAATCTAAAGACATAATGTGGCATCTAGTAGGGGGAATCGAACCCGCGTCGCCCGGATCCACAGTCGAGCGCATTAACCACAACTCCAAACAGATTAGCGGGAAACAAAAAGTGATGACTGTGTGTGATGGAGTCACACAGATGGCCAGTCCGCCCCTGCTACTACTTATATTACAGGTAGGTTAGCAGCATTTCGCAAACATTCAAACTCAGACTTTTATATTTTTTTGATATTTATATTTTTTGGTATTTTTTGTTACGGCACTGCCGCTGGGGATATTGCTCATGTGTTTGGAGTGTGCGAGAGAACTATTCGTTGGAGGATGGTACAGCATGGGATAAGGTAGTTTTAATCAACGTTTTGTCTATCAATACTTTACTGACATGATTTTCACTGGTGTAGTAATGGTTACAATTCTCTGTCAAGTGATCCGGCTCCCCTCAGTAGCAGCGGATGAGCTGCGGAGATTCGGTTTGCGGTTGTGTCATGTAATTGTTAGGGATCGTTTGCTTCTGTCTGGTTCGAGCAGCTGACCAATCCTGCTTCAGACTGATGATAGGACCACCCACTTAATCAACATACTGACACATAAATACATAAATACATAAATGTGGAAATACATAAATACAAATGTGGAAATACATAAATACCGAAATGTATAAATACATTAATAAATAAAAGAATAAATATTTAAATACTGAAATAGCCTATTTATTGACAGAAATGTACATTTTTTGTTATTTCTAAATGTCATCTCATCTCATCTTCAACCGCTTATCCGGGGTCGGGTCGTGGGGGTAGCAGCTCTAGCAGGGGACCCCAAACTTCCCTTTCCCGGGCAACATTAGCCAGCTCTGACTGGGGAATCCCGAGGCGTTCCCAGGCCAGTGTGGAGATATAATCTCTCCACCTAGTCCTGGGTCTTCCCCGAGGTCTCCTCCCAGCTGGACGTGCCTGGAACACCTCTCTAGGGAGGCGCCCAGGTGGCATTCGTACAAGATGCCCGAACCACCTCAACTGGCTCCTTTCTATGCAAAGGAGCAGCGGCTCTACTCCGAGTTCCTCTCGGATGACTGAGCTTCTCACCCTATCCCTAAGGGGATAGTTTGGCATAAGCACAAACAACAGTCAGAGTTTTCCCCCCCACCACCCTTAGGCGTAGGGAGGCAAACCTCTCATCCACCGGGGTAAACTCCAACACCGCCGTGCTCAGACGTGGGCTCGTGAGTATCCCCCCCCAGCCCGCCGCCTTCACCCTGGGCCAGAGAAGAACAGAGTCCAACCCCTATAAGGTTCCAGAGCCACGGTTGTGCAGTCCCACCAGATCCAACTGGTATCGCTCCACCTCACGCACAAGTTCTGGCTCCTTCCCCCCAGTGAGGTGACGTTCCACGTCCCCAAAGCAAGCTTCTGCCGCCCGGGTCTGGAGACCCCCACCTTCACTGCCACCCATATAACAGCGCACCCGACCCCTGCGGTTGTTCCTGTGAGTGGTGGGCCCACAGGATGGAGAGGAGAGAGATGCCACGTATCTCGTTCGGGCTGTGCCCGGCCGGGCTCCGTGGCAAACCCGGCCACCAGACGCTCGCTTTCGAGCCCGCCGTCTGGGCCTGGCTCCAGACGAGGGCCCTGGGCTTCCTCCAGGCAGGGTCTCGCTCCTTTTCCCTCTATCTTTCATGGGGTCTTGGTGAACCATTCTTAGTCTGGCCCCTCGCCTGAGACCACTTTGCCTTGGGAAACCCTACCAGGAGCATGAAGCTCCAGACAACCCAGCCCTCAGGTTCATAGGGGCACACAAACCTCTCCACCACGTTAAGGTGATGATTCCCGGGGAGGATTTCTAAATGTATTTATTGATTTATTCTTATGTCATATTTTGTCCTTCATACATATCCCATGATGCGCAAAAATCTTCCAGCAAGCGTATCGTTGATGAACATGAGCAGAGCACGTTCCGCATCGGCTGGCCAATACTAGTTGACGTATGCGTAGCCGAGGGAGCAACGTGTGATCCAATTCCTACATACACGGGTGGAAAATATGGGTCTGGCCTCACTGAACATTTGGTTAAGGTCTGCCTCAGTAACATTTTCTTGGAGGTCGCCAACATACAAATAATTCATTTTGGAAATTTCGGGATGTAACACACGTGCGTCTAGGTTCATTAGTAAGCACAGATAATCGAAAGAATGAACAAGTGTCATGTGTTGAATGTCTTCAGTAGCATATGAAAAGAGGTCACTGAAAAGAGGTACAGGTTAAACAAACGTTTAAAATTGACAACACAACGGAGATATGGTAATTATGTTTAAACAATTACCATACTGCTTGCTGTTGCACTTTAGAGTGTTACAATATCTTTTTGAGACATATTTTATTCCACCAAACATACTTTTGCAGATGCTTGCTTATTTTTGCATTGGCATGGTTAGCAAGAAAATCGCTGGTCACTGTCTTGGACGGCCATCATGTCAGAAGGTGTCACGATTAATCCAAGTTGTAGTGCAGCCAAATGCAGAACCGGATGATCACATTCGTGGAGGTTTAATAGGTAATTAAAACCAACAAACGCAACGAACGGATCAAACACACTGTGTGAAATTAAATGCGCTTACACAAAGCGACTTACATTCAAACAACAGTAATGCGCAACAAGGACCTACACTCACCAACATGAAACTTAACGCCAAACAATGAGAAGCCAGCGACCCAGTGACTTCAGCAGCCCCGCTAATTAACAAACTCAAACCAGGTGTGCATCATCAACTCAAAAAACCTGAAGGAGAATGTGAGAACAACACAAAAAGAACGAAAAGAGGATGACTAGTCCTACTATTATTATTTTAGGTTTTGCTACTTTTTATAATATACGGGAATACCACCCAAAGAGAACGAATGTCTGGACTTAAAATCTTAATGCTACACGTTGAGAACACCAAACCATCCATGCCGAGGCTTATAGGATAGCGTCAACACTATGATAATAGAGAACTTTAATAAGCATTTCGCTAAAGCCAGCAATGCTTTACACCAGAATACCCACCCCCAAGCTAACTGCACTACAACCTCAATAGCCATTTGCCACATGCACTTGCCCCTCCCATTCTTCTCCTTTACCCCAATCCAGACAGCCAATGTACTGAAAGAGTTTCAACAGATGGGCCAATGACTGGAACTAATTACAAAAACGCTAAAACGCCCCTTGCCATCAAACTATTCCTGTCAAACTCTTGTCTTATCACTGTGTGTTAACTGTCATCTGGGTTTCATCCACCCCTTCTTTTCACTTATGCCATGCCCATTTTGCACAGTGGATCTTTCTCACCTGCACTGCTGTCATACCTGTTTATATTCTTGAATCATTCTATTTGCGCAGGCATTTTAAAATGCTCTTCCTCCCAAAACCACAGTCATATAATTTGTGCACACTAATGACCTACCTACACTAACTAATGACTACACTAACCTTTTTACACTATGTATATAGACAGTCTTTTGTATTTCATATAGTTGTTATTGACATATCAATGCTGCTCAACTGACCTACTTGTACCTCATCCTGTATTATCTGTGTATATTGACTCTCTACTTGATCGTGTATTGCCATGTATAATCCCACTGTTATTTTACACTTGTATTTTGTGTATTTATTGTGTACACGGTTATTCAATATTTATGATGACATTTGTGTTCTGAGGAACAGAGTCTGAAGTTATTTAATTAAAATAATTCAAGGGCTATTTTATCTTCTTTGCACCTTGGTTTTAGTAACGTCACGTGTAGCTACATTTCTTTTGTTGCGAAATCGGTATCCTTCTGAGTTTCATTTCCACGCTAATGTTGAGTGGCTGTGTGTGTGAGGCGACATGGCAGTCATAGAGAAGAGTAGAGAATGCATTATAAAACATATAGTCCTACCCAGTCATGACATATAGTCATACCCAGTCATGACATATAGTCCTACCCTGTCATGACATATAGTCCTACCCTGTCATGACATATAGTCCTACCCTGTCATGACATATAGTCCTACCCTGTCATGACATATAGTCCTACCCAGTCATGACATATAGTCCTACCCTGTCATGACATATAGTCCTACCCTGTCATGACATATAGTCCTACCCTGTCATGACATATAGTCCTACCCTGTCATGACATATAGTCCTACCCTGTCATGACATATAGTCCTACCCTGTCATGACATATAGTCCTACCCTGTCATGACATATAGTCCTACCCTGTCATGACATATAGTCCTACCCTGTCATGACATATAGTCCTACCCTGTCATGACTTATAGTCCTACCCTGTCATGACATATAGTCCTACCCTGTCATGACATATAGTCCTACCCTGTCATGACATATAGTCCTACCCTGTCATGACATATAGTCCTACCCTGTCATGACATATAGTCCTACCCTGTCATGACATATAGTCCTACCCTGTCATGGAAATAATGATCAACAGAGTAGTGACTTTCCCAGTGACTTAAATACCCAGCTGATCACCCTGCTAACCACTAATTATTCCCAGCTGTGCTCAATAACTAACACCCTACCCTATCACCAACCAGGAACTAAAATGTGTGCCACCTACATACTGTGCTGTATGAAACAAAAACCCTCACCACTCGTGACAGTATATTTAACTTGCATTGGAAAGTGTTTATTTGATTTAAATGTCTAACATAATTGAATACAATAGATGTCACCATTTTAACTACAAAATTCTCTCCTCTGCTTTCCACTTTGAAGAAGTAGTAGATCATACAAAGGGCCATAGCGCCCCCCCCCCTCGTAAACTCTTTCCACAGGAGCAGGGGGGGTGGTAGTAAGAACCGGGAAGGGAATGAGAGGACAAGCAAGTAAACACGTCTAATTAAATAGCACAAGTCATACATAGAAATTATTCAATGTGCTTTATAAAACAATAATAATAAAATGCATGCATGTATATTTCTCCTAAATAAATTACATTTTCCCAAAACAGTTTCTTTTTAAATGGAATGTATTAAATAGAATAAAAACATAAAATGCCTTTGGGTCAAATGACCCACACCCGCAAATAATTTAAAGGCATAGAAACAAGAGAAAGCCAGAGTACACTTACCAGTACGCTGCTCTGCCCAGCTTATTGCCGTTATAAAGGCGTGTCAGATTGGCAAGGGGAGTCACAACATACACAGACAGTGCTTATGCATTTAACCCCTGCCATGCCGGCTAAACAATACTAAGATAAGCAGAAGAAGGTCAGTTCAACATTTACACTCTAACTGAAGGAGAGGAAGATGAGTAAAAAGAAATACCCGATGTGCTTTGGTTCAAAGGAGTAGCAGATATAGGCCTGATGAAGCATGTGTGGCCTGTCACTCTATTCCTGCTGGATTGACACATTTACCTGTATATGAATCAACAGGGGTGATGATTGGAATAATGTGTCAGTGAAGTTGTAGGATACAAACTAACAACTTATTTAAAATACAAAATCTGTAGACAGAGTGAGATGTGTTGTATAGTTCCCACAAAGGTACTAACCGTACTATAGACCAGACTTGGAGACATTTCCAGAACCAAGATATACATTCCAGTTTCTGGAACTGGATTACATTGAAGTAAAAGGGAAGGGAAGAACTATTGCGTGTGTTCTTGAGATAAATAAAAAATATTCCTTACAGGAAAGAGTGATGCCCTGACTGTGGCTAAAGCATTGATGGAAGCCTTAAGATCTACTTATGGGGTGTCAGAACAGATGTTTTCGGATAATGGGTCACACTTTGTAAGTTATGTGATACACCATTTAGGGCAAAGATTGCAGATACATTTAATAACTCATTGTGCCTATCATCCACCATCAAGCAGAGATTCAGGAATACAATGATACATATATTGGGTTACCCCTGGCGAAACGTATTATGAAAATTACCCCACAGCTAGAGGTCTCACCCCCGTATGGAGAATTGTGTGACCATAAATTAGGGGAGCAGTAAATAAACGAGGGAAACAACATTACACATTATATGCATAAATGACTGAAAACAAATCTGCCAAGTTCAAATGTTAAGTTCCCGAGCCTCCTGAGCCTAGTGAGGACAAGAAGGAATCGTTACATGACCTGGTTATAGGAGACTAGATGCTGATCCGAACAATAAGAAAGGAAACCCGGAGAACAGGCCCGTATAAGGTATTGTTGACCACACCCTTTGCTGTAAGGATCAGGGGACGTAGCACCTGCCTGCATTGAAAGAAGGTAACCGCTGTTTAGAGCCGTCTTGTGAACATAGAGCGGTCCAGGGGCTACAAAGGGGCGTGTCTAATGTAGGCACTCGTCTCAAACCCTGAGAAGACATCCTCCAAACATGACAAACATTCAGGCCAAAGAGTTCAATCTTTGTTTCATCAGACAAGAGAATCTTGTTTCTCATGGTCAGAGTCCTTCAGGTGCCTTTTGGCAACTCCAGGCGGGCTGTCATGTGCCTTTTACGGAGAAATGGCCGCTGTCTGGTCACTGGACCATACTGGCCTGATTGGTGGAGCGCTGCAGAGATGGTGGGTTTCTGGTAGGTTCCCTCTTCACATAGCAATACTGGAGCTGTCAGGTGACCATCAGGTTATTGGACCCCTCCCTGTCTAAGGCACTTTTCCCTGTTCGCTCAGTTTGGCCGGCTGGCCAACTCTAGGAAGAATCCTGGGGCTTTCAGTTACTGAGGATGGAGGTTATTGTGCTCATTGGGACCTTCAATGCTGCAGAAATGTTTGTGTTCCCTTTCCCTGAGCTGTGCATCGATACTGACATGCACTGTCAACTGTGGGACTTTATATAGACAGGTGTATGCCTTTCCAAAGCATGTCCAATCAAATGAATGTACCCTATGTGGACTCCAATAAAATTGTAAAAACATCTCAAGGATGATCAGTGGAAACTAAGTGGAGCTAATGTTTGACTGTCATGGCAAGGGCTGTGAATAATTATAGTAAAGGAAGAAAGTATTTGATCCCCTGCTGATTTTTTCCCCCACGTTTGCCCACTAACAAAGACATGTATGGAAGCCTGTAAGGAACTATATACAAATTAAAATGCAATAATCCAAATAGCATTTCCATTTTCACATCTCATATGGGCGTTCTATGACAATATGAAAATGGAACATTGACATTTCATTCTCAAAGACGTACACCGCTTTACAGTGGAAAATATTATAATGTAAATGCGAAAAATTGATGAAAATGCAATATATACAATCTAGTCTAATTTTCTAATTGTGCTAGCATTATTTAAGTCTAATAAAAATGCAGTTTCAAACTATTTAAAAATGGAAATGAAAACTGCATAAATATTTCATTTTCAAAGACTCGAATGTGCTTTGCAGTGGACAATATTGAAATATAATATGGTCAAATGCATTTTCACTTTTATATCACCATGATCTTTGAGGGAGAAAATGCTATAATTAAAATGCAAACTGTCAGATCTCTCAGACGGGTCTTCAGTTAGGACGTAACGTCCGTGTTCTCTGCATTGTCAACATTGCATTTTCATGTTATCCACTGTAAAGGGGTATACGTCTTTGAAAATGAAATGTCAAATCGTTATTCCATTTTCATTGTAATATTGTCATAGAACGTCCATATGCAATGTGAAAATGTAACAGATTTGGATTACTGCATTTTTTGAATATTGTCTAATCACAAACATGTATAAAAAAAATTTAAATGCATTTGTAAAATGTCATTATCATTTGAATATAGTACCTATATAGGCTTCCATAGACATAACTAGTCTATAATTTTAATGGTAGGTTTATTTCAACAGAGTCACAATAACAAAAAATCCAGAATGACACATTTCAAATAAGTTATAAATTGATTTGCATTTCACTCAACCGTCAATCAGTTGTGTGATTTACATGATATAGCGCCTCAGTTAAACACCCACTAGGCTAGTCTGGATTTCTCTTGGGACAGGCTCACTCACCACCACATTGATTCACTTCCCCTACCCACAAGTCTGGTCCCCATTGCCATAGAAACCAAGTTTCCGTTCCAGTAACGTGCCTGCGGTGGGATGTGTCTACTTTTGCAATAACAGAAATTATTCATTAGAATTATCCACACGAAAGCAATGAATGGAAGAAAGTTTTATTGGAATGACAATTTCCCAAGGCCAAATAACAAATAAATAACAAGACAATTGCAAATAGCCCATGTCACAAGCCCAATAACCCACACAAAATGAGAAAATGGATATCCTAAAAACCGGTCATTTACCAAGATTATATAGGTTTCGAAGAGGTATTTCACCTGTATATCTACTTGAACTTATCATCATATTCAACGCTCTCCAGCATACTGCAGTTCTACCACGAGAAGCTATAGGAATAGTCTAATAAATCTGTCCACAATGCATTGTGTTGGCCTTAGGTAGCTCGTTCATTTCAATGAACACTCAGTACTGGGACACGTAATGAACTGAGTGTAAGTGTGTGTTTTCTCAGAAGAAACCTGTACAAAGCACTTTGTGTACACCTATGATCCATGTAGAACGACGTAACAAGTGAAACTTCATGGTCAGTTTTAATCTGCTATAAAATGGCAGAGAATGGGACAGGATTTGTTTGAAGTTGAGTACAAAAATCTGACAATGGAATTATTTTGAAATGCTAGAGGAAAAGTAACCAGCCCGTCACAAGACTCTGCACTCGTAACAGTTGTGTAACAGCTGAGAGTTTCTAATGATATAATATGCTAACTCTGAAAACAGGAGTTTCATAGCGGTCGTAATGAATAATTTGTTTTATACATGAGTGAGAAACACACGCTTTGATCACTGATATATTATTATTTCAAATTATCCAGACTGTAAACTGGCTATAGATGTAACCAAGAATCCTAAGCATAACTAATTTACTACATTATGAGGTGGCTGTGTAACAATAGGGAGAAAAAAAATTAAATAAAAAGGAGTAGCAAATAATGGAACGATATAGTAGATAACAGGACCCTGTTTTTGCTTATTAACACCACTTTAAAAACGAGTGAATTTATTCATACAGAAGCTTGGAGTGCATTTCTACATTTACAGTACATCGGCCATTGGTGCTAACTACTATACTAGTGTAAATGAACCTTAAAAACAAGACTTGCAATCTCAAATACTGGAAATGTAAGGCAATACATTCCAAAATGGCTGTTGACAAAATATTAGGTTTTCTTCGAGGCTATACAACATACATTGCAAAATGTATATCATACACAGGTATTAATTTGCAGACAATACAAACAATATATTGTAGACTATACATTGAAAGAGAATTCCGAAGAAGGTTGGTTCAAATGTATTTCTTGGAAACTTCCCAGAAGTTGATTCCATTATTATTTTGAGCTGCACAAGGATTGTGATGCCTTTATTTATGACAAAGTTTTCTGATCTCCTATATTACTACTACAGTTTTTCATAAAAAATACATTTGAAGCGCATTCAAAAGAAATAATTCGGGCAAAATAACTTCCTAGCGATCCCAATGACGTCGTATTCACCCAGTGACATATTTTCTTTGCCATTATCTTACAGTCACAACATTTACAAGGCCAATATTTACTACAGCATACCCCATGTAATTGGGTGTCGCCAACGACACAGCACTTTCACAATCCAGATAATCCTACTAGGAGTCATGTCAGTGCAGACAAATTTGAATGAATTATAGATTCAGACTCAAATTCTATTGGCACTAATAACCCTCCATAGAGGATTAGCACTACATCTATAACAACGGTTCTGTCATTCATCTGCCTCTGTGCTCTTCTCCAGATACTCTTTGTACGTTTCAGTTGGAAAGCAACACCCACGTCTTTAGAAACAGAGTTGGCGCTGTCTGCAATTTAACCTATCACACACACGTTAACTTTGAAATTTGCATTTTGTGAAAATATTGCACATTCAATCTGAATTTCATACATTATAACGGCAACATGGCTAGAGCTATGACAAAACAATTTAACAACAAATCGCATTACTATAAAAATGGCACTAACAAATACCGATATGGACTTGCATTGGTTCTGTTGGAGACATCCACTGGGCAGGTTTTGATACAGACAATTCTCATGGTTTAACAGTTCACAAGCCAGATTTTCCAATGACAACGATTTATGGAGTCACAGAGCCCAGTAACAACACAGAAGGTTAATAGAAATGGTGGAATAGAGCTGGTTGTTATATGTCCAGTTTAGCAGGTCACAATAGTAATTTAGTAGTAATAGTAATTCATCTCTTTTCAAAAGGACACTAAGATTATATGATTTCTGGGGTCACGGAGCTGTTTTAGCAGATCAATGTATGTTTAGTATAACCTATGGAAGCTCCACACGTGGGTTTGCAGCACACCTTTTTGTTAAGGCTTATTAGAGCCTATGGACCAGGACACTAAGTGACACGGTTATACTTGTTATAAGGTATCGGATGGAGACAGCTGAGGTGGGAGTCCAGGCTCAGTCACAAATACCTTGGAATCAGAGTGTCGAGGAAACCAATCACACTCAAACACCCACAGAAAAACAAACACCCACAAACATCAGCAAACACAAGAAGCACACATACATCCCGCTAGTTGTATGTTTGGACATTCTAGTGCATCATCGCTGTCGGACAAAAGCCATACTTTTTTTTAACATAAAATGAAAGTAAAAACTCATTACTCCTGGACACATAATAGCTTCCTACTTGTTTTTGTCAATGGGAAAATATATATACACACCTTACTGGAGGTGATAGGATATCATTCCACAAATGATATGTTTATCATCGCTGCCCTCTGCTGGTCGGGTGTCTGAATAAACATTGAATAAGGGTTTCCGTGGGATTTACAGTTTATGCCAAGCTGATGCTTTTAGCACAAAGCAACGATGAGTTTTAACCACCCATGTTCTAAATTTAAATCACAATGAAGAAGCACAACTTCAGAATGTACACCATTAATTCAAGTTCGCTGTAGCCAAGACACACATCACACATCACATTGATCAGTTGTTGCTTTAGTAAACTCATCGTCACATCACAAAAAAAAGAGCTACATTTGGACAAATGGGTTTTCGCCAGTCAACCCAGGCACATCACATCGGCCCATTGCCAGACCCTGGCTCTAGATACCCAAGAAGCCCAATTCAGATTACATAGATCTGATCTGGTCAAAAGACTTATCAGCGGGTAAAGGATCAGATTTGGGCTGCCTGATTATAAGGAGTTGTAGGGGTACAGACCTGAGAGGGAAAGACATCACTACCAGACAGTTACAGAAGAGACTCCAGCTAGTCAGTTAACACTCCCATCGAATAGAAACTCCCTTTGAAACAAAAATAGGAAAGAAGAACGTAACTCACATGGGAAGATAACAGGAATACAGTATAAAACCGTCAGTTTTGTAATAGAAATAAATGAGAAAACTAACAAGGAAAAACGAAGAAACAAAGAATAAAGAATGAGTTCAGTTTTTTTTAAACGAATCACAGTTGTGCAAAACTGATCTCTCTTGGACACAAGATGTTTAGAAAACGCCATCAGAAAACAAAGACTAACCAAGTAAAGAAGAGTACGCAAAATAAAAATGACAAAAACAAGTATACAAGAAAAGAGATCCCTGCGTAGACATAAACCTGGCTGTGAAACTATTAAACTAAGGAGTCCTCTTCTATGGGTCGTATTCATTTGTCTCCTAAGTCCAGGAAGTCCCTCCGTTTCTGTCAGTTATCTTCCTTTTTCAGCACACGAAAAAAGACCCGGACGACAGTCCAAAACAACTGTCCTTTCTCCCATCTGGTGTCCGGACTTGAAATATCATGTTTGGGAGTGAGAGACAAAGACAGGGAGAAGAGAGATGCGTCCTTCGTCTTGGTGGCAACGCAGAAATAAAATCCAGGATAGAATGTTGAAAATAACCAATGGCTGCCGCACCACCGGGCTTGGCCCCGCCTTCCTTCGCTTTGTTCTCGGGTGACCGACTTGTAGACCGACAGGACTTCGAGAGGCTTACCCTAAGATGCAGGCTGGTCGAAATGGGAGTCGCCGGGGAGTGTGTGGGTGTGGTAGTCGTGCCTCTTTCAGATGCACCGTTGTCTTGGTGTTACGAGCGTGTTTTCCACAGATGTGTCAGAGCGTGCTACTTGCCCCCGTACATCCGCTCAATGTCATCCTGGTAGTGTGATTTGAGCTCTTTGCGTTTGAGCTTGAAGGCATCTGTCACTAGGCCCGTCTCCGGGGTCCAGGGCTCCGCGCTCAGACGGATCTTCTGTGGGATCTCGAAGCGCTCCAATTTGGCTGGTTGGGGGGGACAAGGCTGGACTTTAGATACAAAAATGCATGTGTGTGAGGGGAGGATATGGTGAGGGAACATGAAATACCATACGGCCAATCCGCCCCTCCATCCATTGATTATCATAACTCCTGGTCCTCTCCTGCCTTAGTCATTACCCAACAACACCACCACCACCACCATCATCAGTATTTCCGTGTCCCAAATAAACCCCACTGTACCTGACAGGGCGGCCTCTGTGATGATGCGGAGAACATCGCTCTCCATCTCAGGGTGGTTGCAGATCTCCTCCCAGCTGCTCCCCTTCAAGCCTCTCTGCTCCGCCAGGACCATCAGCTGCTTCTGATTGGGCACCACAAAGCCAATCACGTACGACTGGTCGCTGAAGGGGAGGGATTAAGGGGAAGGATAAATGAAGAGACGTTATATTTTATTTATATCCTTAACCCTCCTACATCCTCCAAACCTGAGATGACATACCGACAGCAATACATTAAAATAAAAAGCAACATAGCGTCTCACTGAAGTGTTGGGCCACAAGCCACCAGACATCTTCAGTGGACCATGGTATGGTTTCTATGAGTCTCTATACTCTACAGCATGGGTTCCCAAACTTTTTTAGCTTGAGACCCAAAAGAGAAATTTGGTGTCTCCCTGGGACCCAAACATGAAAAAATACAACGTGAATTGCCATAACATCTACATGTATAAAGTTATGATAAAGAACACAACAAAGTATGAATTGTTATGCGAATAATTTGACATTATTGGTTAGTCAAGTATAATAAATGATATGATTAATAATAATAATACATTTCCATACTCAGTAACATAAATATTACACTAATTAATTTGGGCAAAATTAAGATACTTCATCGTCCTGCTTGGAACCCGCGCCCTACGGCTCCGCAGCCGAGCACTCTACCCACTGTGCCATATAGGGATATCTTACCAGGGTCGCTACAAAATGCATGAATCTGACTAACAGCATTGCCATCTAAAAGTCATACGGCAGGTACTACATATTATTTTGGTCTGCACATATTTCTCTCCACATGTCCCCACAATAGCGGAGACCAAACCTACGCCCTTGTATGTATCAGCTCAATTGAGCAGAGTTGCGCGCGTTGAAAGGTGAAAATAGACGCAATGACGTGGTTGAGGAGTTTACGCTCGCGGTCCGTCTGTATTCTTTCATTCATTCCCAGGCTACTTTATCTACATCGCATACACGAGTCATGAGAAATGGCTTTTAACGTATATAAAGTTTAACAAACACAGAAAACAATCGCGATTTTACCTCAGAGCCCAGCCTCTACCAGAGAGAGCATATAGTCAGGTACAGGGTCGTGAGAAAAGAGGGGGGAGGGGATAAACAGCCTCGCACACAGCATCTGGGCTGATTAGACTAGCGTAGAAGAAAAAAAACGTTCGTTTTAGGAAAATCTATTTACATATCATAGAATTGTTATGCATTTGTTCTCGCGACCCATACTTTTAGGAAACACTGCTCTACCGGAGGGATGGAACACCATTCTAACAAAAGATATTCCCACATTTAGGGTTTTGATAATGATGGTGGTTGAAAAGAGCACCGTCTACTAACAAAGTCCTTTCCTCTTGTGATATTGATCCAATATGAGCGGTCAGCTGGCCATGCACAGCATTTGTATACACGCCACAGAGCATGATGGGATAAAAGATGCTTCATCCTATCAGCCAGTACCACCTTGTTGGAAGCATCTGTGTTGCTCATGTTCCTCCACTTATTCATTCAGGTTTTTCCTTTTAATTTCTCACCAGTTTGTACATTTTTACCAAAGATATTACTAAACAAAACATTGGCATATTGAAATACACTACTACAAAATTATAAACACAAGAACAAAATCATTTTGATCATATTCTAACAAGGGCACATGTCAATGTCTGGGTAGATTAGATGGTGGACAGAACATCAGTTCTCATAGTCAATGTGTTGGATGCAGGAGATCTGCATATCCGGGCGCGTACGGTTACCTGTTCGCATAGGCGCAGATGTTGTCCACGAAAGAGCAATTCTTTAGCACAGCCTCCACCTTTCCCAGTGACACGTACTCACCAGCCTGGAGCTTCACCAGGTCTTTCTTACGATCTACACAGGAAGAACATACTGTTAGACACACACACACACGATATCCTAAAGCGTTCCCTTCAGTTTCCCCGGTTACTCACCGATGATTTTTAGGCAGCCGTCTGGATGGAACTCTCCAATGTCTCCCGTGCAGAACCAGCGCTGGCCGTTGGCGTCCACAAAGAAGTCCTCACTGTGCTTCTTGTAGTAGCCCATTGTCACGTTGGGCCCACCAATCAGGATCTCACCACGAGGGTTGGGTTTGTCAGTACTGTAGTAGCCACCTGGTGAGGAGAAATCATTACCATAATCAGGTTAGATTGACCGCACAGGTGCCCATCTGCCACAAGGAGTCGCTAGAGGGTGCTAAAGATATGAAGTCAGTCAATAACTAACCCTTTAAACCTGAACAGTGCAAGTCAATTTCATTATCACCTCCAAACACTGGTGGGCTATAATCATTAACAGTATCACCTGAACACACTGGTGGGCTATAATCATTAACAGTATCACCTGAACACACTGGTGGGCTATAATCATTAACAGTATCACCCGAACACACTGGTGGGCTATAATCATTAACAGTATCACCCGAACACACTGGTGGGCTATAATCATTAACAGTATCACCCGAACACACTGGTGGGCTATAATCATTAACAGTATCACCCGAACACACTGGTGGGCTATAATCATTAACAGTATCACCCGAACACACTGGTGGGCTATAATCATTAACAGTATCACCCGAACACACTGGTGGGCTATAATCATTAACAGTATCACCCGAACACACTGGTGGGCTATAATCATTTACATTATCACCTGAACACACTGGTGGGCTATAATCATTAACAGTATCACCTGAACACACTGGTGGGATATAATCATTAACAGTATCACCTGAACACACTGGTGGGCTATAATCATTTACAGTATCACCTGAACACACTGGTGGGATATAATCATTAACAGTATCACCTGAACACACTGGTGGGCTATAATCATTAACAGTATCACCTGAACACACTGGTGGGCTATAATCATTTACAGTATCACCTGAACACACTGGTGGGCTATAATCATTTACATTATCACCTGAACACACTGGTGGGCTATAATCATTTACATTATCACCCGAACACACTGGTGGGCTATAATCATTAACAGTATCACCTGAACACACTGGTGGGCTATAATCATTTACAGTATCACCTGAACACACTGGTGGGCTATAATCATTTACAGTATCACCTGAACACACTGGTGGGCTATAATCATTTACATTATCACCTGAACACACTGGTGGGCTATAATCATTTACATTATCACCTGAACACACTGATGGGCTATAATATAATCATTTAACATTATCACCCGAACACACTGGTGGGCTATAATCATTAACAGTATCACCCGAACACACTGGTGGGCTATAATCATTAACAGTATCACCCGAACACACTGGTGGGCTATAATCATTAACAGTATCACCCGAACACACTGGTGGGATATAATCACTCACCCTCCCCCCAACCCATAGAATCTCTGTGTACTCACCCTCCCCCAACCCAGAGAATCTCTGTGTACTCACCCTCCCCCAACCCAGAGAATCTCTGTGCACTCACCCTCCCCCCAACCCAGAGAATCTCTGTGCACTCACCCTCCCCCCAACCCAGAGAATCTCTGTGTACTCACCCTCCCCCCAACCCAGAGAATCTCTGTGCACTCACCCTCCTCCCAGCTCTTAAGAGTGATCTCGGAGCAGACCAGCGGCGCGCCCACCCGCCCCGTGCTGTAGTCCCACACTGCCAGACGGAGACAAAAACACAACGTTAGGAGAACAACGTGCCACCACGCCCTTCAGTGGTCCATCACTCTGCGTTTGGTCGTGCCTAAAAAACACCCGTCCCCTCCTACTTTCGCTGATGCTTCCGGCGCCGCAGGTCTCGGTGAGGCCATAGCCTTGGCCCACGGGGCAACACAGGCAGATGTTCATGAAGCGCTGGGTGGCGGCGGAGAGGGGCGCCCCGCCTGAAAGCAGCACCCGCATGTGACCACCCAACAACGAGCGCACCTTCTTAAACACCAGCCTGGTGGTGGCGCCAGAGAGTAGGGAGAGAAAGGAAGACAAACAGCCAGTCAGAGAATCCTCCCCATGTGGGATATTCGAGGTAAACAGCGCCCCCATTCATCCCAGTCTGCAGCAAGGCCCTGAGCATTATCCAGCTGTGTTAGTGGTACAAACGGAATATGAGTTTCTGTCAATTATTATTAAACTGTAAAATCCTCCTGCAGTGTGTGTGTGTGTGAGAGAGACAAAGTATGTTACCGGTCACAAAGTGGAGTGCTGTAGCCTTTGGAGATTTGCTCCATCTTGTAGTTGTAGGCCAACACAAACAGGGTCCGCTGAATGCTGCTCATCTCCTCTACCTTGGTCATCACGTTCTTATAAATACGATCCATGATCTCCTGAACACGGAAAAATGGACAAAGTCTGTTTATGAAGGTTAGGGTTGAACCAAATCCTTCATACGCACTTGGGACAAGTGGAATTTTGCAGAGTTTAAGCAAACTTCCATTGCCAACAAGGGCTGCATGGATTATCGCTGTGTACATAAACACACAGTAAACGTACATGCAGAGTGGACAATGGGAGGGTGAACTCTGCCCCACTGAGCCGGACAAGTGATATTACTGTGCAGGCCACTATTACACCGGGAAAACCATGGTCAACCCTCAGGCTCAAGTGCTAATAGCTATAAACCATCTAAATCCAGGCCTGCTTCTGCAGAGTTCCTTAATTCTGATCCAGAGTCTGTTCATGGAGGTCTGGTTCAGGGTCTCATTCCCATAATCATGTTTGTTAAAGCTGAATGAGGGGAATTTAGTTTATTCAAGACTGCAACCAAATGTTTCATTTCCCTAATTTATATTTCCAAAATGCATCTAGATGGTTCCCTTTAGTCATACTATGCTACAGTTCCAAATGTAATTGGCACCCTTTAACTTCTTTCAAACAAATAAACTGACCAAAAAAACTGCAATCAAACACTTCTAACATGGAGGAGCTTCCTAAACCTCGGTTCTGGCAGTTTAGTCCCAGTCTTCTGTGAAATCTGCTCCAGATCTCCAAGATCTCAAGTCCGCTGTTTTGGTCACGTCCAGGGAGGTCGACAACAGTAGTATGGGGGCCGTGGGAACAGGAACATAGAGGTCTCTGGAGACGCACGTATAGCCTTAAGACTGTCCGTGTGTGGCAGTAGTATTCAGTCTAAGCTCCTCGGACAATTCTCTGGTTTCCCTTTCTCCATGTTCATAATGGTACACAGTGACACAAACCCAGAGACTGTGTCCTTTTTCTCTATACAAACCGGTTGAAAGAGTCATTTAAAGATTGCAGTTGTTGTCAGATGAAAACCAAAGAAGATTTCCAGAAGACTGTCAATGGTGCATTATTTGAGTTGTGCAAAGGTGCCAATATTTCTGACCCGGACTCTACCTCAGACTAGTTTCAGGTTGACCAAAATCTATAACTGTCCACGTTCCATACATATAATGTTGCATTGTTCGCGCATGAGGTAATACGGTTTGTGTTCACACAGCTAGTTATATTGTTGAATTATACACACGGTTGATGTTTTAGTCATGCTTTGGTTATTTTCCATGACTGGTCATGTGACAGATGCCTGAGCCGCTATTGGACACTTACCGGTACAGCAGCCATGAGTGTAGGTTTTAGAACACTGGTGTCTCCTTTACTGCCTTTCTTGATCTTTGTAGACTGAGAGAGCAAAACAGAGGGAACGAGAAAAAAGAACCAGTCAGGGTGTAGAACACGAGGCAGATTAGCGTCCGAACATGTTTGTTTTGGGCGTCTTTGTCATGTTCTCTAGGATGTCAAATACCCTAGGCATGTGCTAAACATATACATGAACACGGTCGGCTGAGGAATTTGAACCAGTAACCTTTAGGCTATAGGTGCAACACCAATACCTAGACTACTTTATATTGTGTGTATGTTCACCTGGTCTGCTAGCGTCTGTGGGGACGAGTATCCGATGCGACAGCCATGTGAAATACACACCATCTCTGCACTCAGTTCTAGAACATGGGCTAGCGGAAGGTACCCAATGTATGTGTCTGTTTCACTGCAAAAAGTTAAATACATGAGAAGATCAGACATTTCAACGGACTAGTTAGATGGTGGTGAAAAAGATTAAGCACAGGATGGCGGAGGTGTGAATCTACAGGAGGACGTACTCCAGGTTGGGTATACGCTCCGCCATGCCGGTAACAGCTGCAATGATGTTGCTATGGGAGATCATGACCCCCTTGGGGATGCCCGTGGAGCCGCTGGTGTACATGACCACGGCGATGTCAGAGGGGAGGGGCTGTCGCCGGGCCACGGCCACTAAACAAAGCGAGACGGTGGGGCCAAGAGGTTAAGTGGGCACATGAAAGGATTCTAGTCAGATTGAGAATTTGAATCAGCAAATGTACACACACACATATACGCGCGCACGCATATACACACACGCGCGCATACACGCACGAACAAGCGCACGCATACACGCACGCACAAGCGCACGCACACACGCACGCGCACACACACACGCGCACATACACACACACGCGCATATACACACACACGCGCATATACACACACACGCGCATTGACACACACACGCGCATTACACACACACGCGCATAGACACACACACGCGCATATACACACACACGCGCATATACACACACACGCGCATATACACACACACGCGCATATACACACACACGCGCATATACACACACACGCGCATATACACACACACGCGCATATACACACACACGCACATATACACACACACGCACGCACTCTTCCTGCTTACTGTTGTCGGGTCTGGAGCCCAGCTCCTGCACCGCGTCCATGTTGTGGACCATGATACCACGGGGAAATCCAGGCCAGGTGGTTGGCTTACTGTCCACCACGATAATGTGCTGCAACCGAGGCACCTCCAGCAAGATGGCCTGAAAAGAGAGATTAACAACACTGCATTAGGGGTTAGGTTTAGGGGTTAGTGTTTGGTTCATTTTAGGCATGACTGTGAGGATATTGAAGTTAAAGTTAGAGAAAGGCCTCTTTACTCAGTGTGAGCATGTGTAGTTGCATGTCATTGGCGTGTGGTGGCGCTTTCATTTGGGCTTCCTGAGGTCGAGCCAGGCGGGGTTTACCTTGAGGCGACTATGCAGCAGGTCCTTGCTGGTGACGATGTGGGTGATCTCAGTCTCGTTCAGACCGTGGGCGATGGCCGGACCGCCTAGCGTGGCATATAACGTCACCACTGGCAGAACCACAGACAGATTAGAGATTCATTGTAATGCTGTGTGTTAAGCTGCGTGTGAATATGTGTGTGTGTGTGTGCATGTTAAACATCAACACTCACGAGGGAAGTTGTATATGAAGCAAGCCTGCGCTGTGATCATCCACTCTGCCCTGGTCTCACAGAAAACGGCGATGTTACACCGGGGTTTCTGGCCCAGCGCGGCGAGCCCACTGCCGAAACGCACTGCCGACTGATACGTCTCCTCGTACGACATCCACTTGTACTCCCCCAGGATGACCTTCACAACAAACACATAATAGCAGCACCGCCGGTCAACGTCACTACATCGGTCGCACGCACAGCGTCTGGTTGTCATGGAGCTTCTGCGTCTGGTACAAACTACAAACTCTACTGCCTTCAAACAATCAGGTCTTGCGACCTTACGTCCTAGATACAACTGCATCCACATATCAGTCATAACAGAAGCAACAAGGATGGATCGTTTCTCCCATGTCCCCTAAAAAACATCCATAACTGGACTAAAACACTCGTTGTGGTCCCAAACATTTGCAGCCAAGCAAACGGATCGGTGAAATTACTGCCCACCCCGAAAAACAATTAATTCTCCTCAAAAACAACATGATTTAACCCGGTTCGCTCTTCCTCACCTTCTTAAAGACCTTGCCGTTGGGCTGTAGCTCATCTTCCTCGCTCAGCACCTCCCTGGTACCCAGACAGTCCCTCAGAGGAAACCGGGCCGCCCCACGCTCCATGACCTTGTCCAGAGTGTGCACGTCCGGGTGCGTGCACGACACAAGCTTCTGCTGGATACCACGGAGGCTGTCGGTTGCCCGATAAGGACCGGCCACATGCCCGCTCACTGACCGCGCCTTGACACGGCGCGAGCGCTCCAGGTTGGTGCCCGCACTTGAGAGCAGGTACCATGGGAGGAAAGTGATGACGGAATACACCCAGGCCACAGAGCGGAATACCTGCAGCAGCAACGGGTTCATGTCCTCTTTCAGTTTCATTGTGGAGGGGTTACAGGTCAAAGGTGCACGTCTGGAGTTGGGGCGTGAGAGTTGGGACGGGCGGGGGAAAACCGTCCGGAGTATCCCCTCCGGAGGATTTCCCTGGAGTGGATTCGCTTGGTTTACAGGCGGGAACAGGCGTGGGGAATCCGCTCACCTCTAAGACAAGAATTAAAAAAACAGAGAAGCCATGAATTATAACTGGGGAAAGGGGTCAAAAAAGCACAAATCTTTTTATAGTACAGAAAATGGGACAAAGAACTAGCGCCATTCCGACTAAAACAAATATTGGTAATGCTCTTCCTCACAATCAATCAATGAATTAATACATTGATGTTCTGAACATACATACGCAATACAAGTATCTCACACACACACAAAAATATATATGCTGCCTCTGGGTGATGTCATCCGAAACCATAATGTCAATTTTGATTCTGATGACACGTAGCTGTATATTTCAATGTAAAATGCATAAAGTCCGTGAGCTACAATGGAAGCATGCGTTTCAGACACGAAAGTGAATGACACTTTCAGCTCCTAATTTCAAAAAGCACTGAAATGCCAGTTAAGACCTAAAAAACAAAGAGACTTGTTGACAGATCTCACGTTGAACCTGAACGGATGTACGGTCATATCACAAAAAACTGCGAGGAACCCTTGCGTGACCCTCGACCCGGATCTCTTTTTTGACGAACATATAAAATATATTTCAAGGACAGCATTTTTCGATGTTCTGAAAATTGCGAAAATCTGAAACTATTTAACAAATAATGATGCAGTAAAACATATGTATGGACCAATCAGCCCGAAGGGCATATAACAGACCCCTGAGGCCCCCCTGGTTGTGTTGCAGGCTGAGCAGCTGATGCTACCTGACAGTTTCAGCTTCCAATCTGCCTAACCCTCCCGGTCGTCCCTTTCTGACTGTATTTGTCCCTGACTATTTTATAACACTAAAACTAATTTAATAATTAGTAACCTAAGATATTATAAGTTCACCCAGCACAGGACTGGTCACCCCTCAGATCCTGGTTCGCCTTTAGGTTTCTTCCTAAAATCAAGCCCTCAGGGAGTTTTTGTCGCTGTGTATCAACTTGTCTGTCAGGTTCAGCCTGGGTGTTTGTAAAAGCACTTTGTGACAACTTTGTTGCTTAAAGGGCTTAATGAAATACATTTGATAGATTTGATTGATTTAATCATAAACAAGGTCGGTATACCATTGGCTTATAAAACGTGTGCAACAGAGGCAATGACTAGGCCACCAACATCAGACTATTCTGTCAGGTTGTCAGATCAGCAGAGAGGGAAAGCGTGTGCGAAAATAGAAAAATGTGGAACTTGAAAACAAATGTCATGTTCAATGGTACAGACAGGAATGACACGTACAAGACAAACCTCCCTGGAATAACTTCTGATGTTAGAAAATATATAATAATTCAGTCTTTTTCTAGTAATCACTCAGTTTAGGCTATCATTAGAATTGTCTAAAAGATTTAGTAAAACTCAAGGCAACTTAAATAGACGCAATATACAAGACATAAATGCTGAGGGGAACAGGCTGGAGTGGGCAAATGTATAGCGCGTGTTTGTCATATATGTGGTTATGACAGGGTGAATAACTTACTGGACCAGACAACAGACCAAATATACATTGAGTACAGCAGCTGTGTCTCCACTCCACCGTTCTGAGATTGTATGGATTAGTTTCCTTGATATCTAGGCCAGTCAACAGCAATGTGACAGGATGACACACCTCTGATACAATCCCAGCAGGCAGAAATCAATTCCAGGAGACTTGAGGAGTATCATCTCCCCAGACTTCTCATTGGTCAGCACAACTTCTGTTCAATCATATCTATTGATTGTTCGCCAACTTCTAAAGGTTGATTTTTCACAGAGACCTGCACAACTAGTTTCAATGAAGGCCAGGGGATAGGGTGGCTTTCAAGTCAGCTTTTTCTCAAAGAAGACCAACTCAGTCTGTTCAATCTTCTGCGGACAGCTGTGACTTCACAATAAGGTTTTCGGGCGGAGTCTCTATATATGCGGTTTGTGAGAACCGCTGATGTAATGAGGCCTCTGTGAAAAAAATGTGATTGATCGACAGACGTTTGCATTAAAAAGCAATGCCATTTTGTGAGCTCCTGCAGACATTCTGGGAAAGCTGGCAGAACACGCAACCACCCAGTACAGAAAAAGACTGAACCAACATCCTGGGCCTGGCCCGTTGAACCTCCCCTCAACTCATCTCAGTCCGCCATCTCAACGGACTTGAAGGCGGCCAAAGTCCATTCCCACCTCTAGAACCTCACATCTGAACACATCTAACGTCCAGAATGACAGACATCCTGGTATTCCTTGTTTTATATGAACACAGGATCTGTCAGAACTACAGATGCTCACCATTGGCTCTTCCCTTAGGTGTACTAGTGCTAAAAAATGGATCCATTGGGTTCACTGATCACTTTGTAAATAAAAAAATCCTTATAACAGAAAAAAGGTGAGACTGCAGAGGCTTTTCCAGCTGAAAGTTAAGCTGTCTAATGTATGATCTTCCCCTACCTGCCTGCTGGCAATTGCTGTGTTGTTTTCCCTCTGTCACCTCTGGTCTCAATGTTACCCCACACATGCAGGACAGCACCCCCCCGCCCAGTCCAATTTAATCTCTGTCCCAACTCCCCAAGGGTGAAATCAGCTTCCCCTTGAAACTAGGACAGCAGAGTCGGGATAAGAGCATCAGCTAAATGACTAAAATATAAAACCGAGACAGAAAAACCTAATTAGAACTAGAGTGATAGCTAGAACGACAACATCTAGCCCACTATGGATTTTAACTGACACAATAGATAACAGAAGTCACGCCATGAGAACAGGGACGTTTGTGTCTTCAGGGAAGGAGGGAGGGGACACAGAGCAAGTTCTAATCCAATCGTGGCAGCAGTCTCAACCTCAGCGCATTTCTTGGTCCCCAGCTGGAATAGCCAATAGAGTTGTTGGAATGTCAGACAAAAATCCCAACAAGGAGCCTTCGCGAAGCACTGCTTATATCACTTACAAACATTCCCTTCTACGTTTCTGTTCCCAATGGGGTGGAAATAAAAAAATAAATCTAATACTTAGAATCTGTTCTATGTAGTGGAAACATATTTGTAGTGGAATAACAAACAAATATTGTTTGCTTTTTAGTTTTGTTGATATACAAAGAAAAGATTGTCTGGCAGTGTGGCGCAATTTCCAAAACAGACGTGCTAGGTTCACCAATTAAATACACAAACTCGAAGGGACCCCGACGAGCCGAACTGATTTCCAACCAAGTCAGTGAACCAGAGGTCTGCAGCTTCAGCAGGGACACATTCCACCACCCTGTGGAGGTTGGTGGTTAAGCTTTACAAGCACCATGCTTTTACTGGATTGTATGGCTAACAAGAAGGTGCTAAGGACCTCTCCCTCTGGAGGAATGTCCTAACAGCGGACCACGTTGTAGCTCACTCAACCCAAATGTCTCAGGTCTGGCATGGGCGACACTTGTTGTAGCGGATCATCACGCACTTCTTTAGCTACATGTCTTGTTTTCAAGACACGGCTTGGCCGTTTCAGGTTATACTATCTGACCCAGCCTTACACTAGAGTAGTCTGTCAAGGTCAGGCGGTTACCTTTCATTAACAATTTTTAGGCGCAAAAAAACAGACATTGGATTAAGGAAAAGACCGCAGTAATCCACAATATCTAACATTTCTTTCTGCAAATTCCTACTATACCTGACTAAGCGTTGTTGAATTCCTAGTTAACGTGTACTACTTGGAATGTATTTCAGAACCCTATTTTGTTGTTTTCTTTATTTCTGATTATTATTAATTATTTCTAAAACAATACTTCTACAAATTAAAAAAACTTTTGCACCTAAATCTGCATGTCATTACACAAATTAATGTGCATACTTTCTATTTATTTCATTTTATAGCTTATCCTCAATTTCAATTAGAGAGCATTGGCAGAAGGAGGGAAGGACACTAAGATGTTACGTTTTGAATATCGGCTGCATTTAATTTTCAGCGGATCATCTTAATAATAAATCGACAGACTCAACCCTGCAAGATGTCTAGAAGATTAACGTGTTTATGGTTAATTGAAGGAAAACTGTTATTGTTAAAATAGCAGTCGATATCTGCCCAGCTGTAAGTTTATCATCAGTTATTAAGTCTGTTTCATACTTCTGGAATAGTTCAACCCATATATCTCAATTAGTCTTTACCCTTCATAACCAAGTTCAACAACAAATTGAAAGCACTGTTACTATCCATAATCTGGTCTTTCCTGTTGACAGCTACGACTGGAAAAAAGGTGAACTGCTCGTGACTGCAGGCAATATATAATTTGATCTAGATATCCTGCAAAAAAAATCTACATGAGAACAATTAATTGATCTCATGGGGGAATAGAGCTAGTTGAGGCTGTCAAGAAGTAGAATGGCCTTGTCACTCAGTGACTCTTCTCCCAGAATATGTAGGTCTTCTGTTAGGTTTCAGGAGAAACTATGCAGAAGCTAGTGTGACTCATAACCTTAGGTATATTTAGAAAGTTAACATGGCTTGACCAGGTAAATTGACTGAAAACACATTCAGCTACAGAAAATGCAATGATGGCGAAACACCTTGCTAGGCCCTCAGATTTCTCTCACATTGTGTTTCTGGGATTACTTCTAACAATGTTTCTGTTACTGGTCAGACGTTTACTGCTAGGCCCCCTGCTCCTCTCACTTTACTTATTGGAACCCAGACTACACCACTACACACAGACCAGTGCATTCTTGACTGGGGAGCCTGCAGATGTGTTCACAGTCCAACTGATGAGCTCAATGCACAGAATACAATAAACTGGTAAAACAGCTGAGGTAACATCTCGAAGATCATGATTACTTTTTTGTTGATTCATTCATCAAAATTGCTATTTTGGCAACAGAGTCCCGATATACAGATTGAGCAGTCTTGGTATAAAGGATTGGGGCTCTTCCCATTTGGAAAGACCAAAAGCCACCAATATTAAATTAGATGTCAATAAAACATAATTCAATGTAAATCGGTTTTGGAACAGGTACGTTTAAACAGAGAAATCAAACCCGAAAACAGCTTCATATAGGGTCCTGTTCTCGAAAACAAATATATGAAATAACCCCAAATATGTTTGTTCTGCACGCCGTCAAGTGTTTCCAGTTAACCACAAAATAAAAACAAGACCACATTGACTCAGGAAACATGAAAAAATGAATAATGGGCGTATCGTCAATCAAAACAAAAACGTGTTTGATAATCCGGAAAAATCTGTGTCATCATAACAAACACAGTTATTACAAAACGTCATGTTCTAGGAGTCAGTCAGAAGCTTAGGATGTCTAATGTAGCATTATTGACACACAGTCATGTGACACAGCCTGGTTGCCATGATGCAGCCGGTTTGGCAACAACGTGACCAGTACGAGATAGATACGTAAAGGACAGTTTTAGCAACATGGTAGCTGTTGTGTTGTTAGCATGGTGGACATGCCAAAATAAATCACCAGATTATCATTGTAACATTTTTCTATCGCCATAATTACAATAGATAAATGAAACTTAGCTTCTAGTTAGCTAGCTACATTTTGATTACTTAAGTTTGCAAAAATATTACCAAATAACTCTAAGTACACGCAACATTCCACGATTAAGCCCCTGACCAATGCAACAATAGTAAGCTAGCTAATGTTAGCTACTGTTACTTAGTACATCCTACTAGGTTAGCCATCAAATCTAGACAGATGGCGGTAACGTTAGCAACAACTAGGCACTGCGAGTGTACACAGAGCAACAGCAGTTGATACCGAAACGGTTTCGATAAAACGTGATTTTAAATAGGATAGACATCTAGCTACAGTATACGTTATATACCAACAACTATTTTTAGCTACATCCGTCGAGGAAACTAGCTAGGTAAAACATCATAGCTAACTAACATCGCAGCACATCTGCATGCGATAATCGAAAAAACAGACAACGCAATCTCACCTCTTAATCGCCCGCTACTCCCACGTATCTCAGAACAATTTCAACAAACTCTTCCCCCGGCCTTTGTCATCATATCACTGCCAACCATCAAAGCCTTTGTCATATGGCGCCAAAGCATCCCTCAAAGTATGAGATTTTTGTAGAAATCTGCGGGCATCACCCGCCCTGGTAATTAGCCCGGAAGTGATGGGGAAGCGTTGTCAGACAGAGGAGGTTCCAATGTCTGTGATTGGACGGTTGAATGTGGCGCGTGCTTGAGGCCGCTGTGACGTCAGTGGGGTTACTCGCGGTCAGGTAAAGCCCGGTCAATCAAAGATGATATGCAGCCATTTAATAAGAACCAGCACACCGGAGAAAGGCCAGCGCAATGATCTGATATAAATCTAGCTATAAATCACCCCAACGTCGTAACAGCAGAACAGCAGCATGGAACAGAGTACATGTTTAGTTTCACATATTGCTGTTTGCTATTCTGTCGTTTTTTTTTTGATTTTCATACCTAAGTATTCCAGCACTCATGTGTATCTATTTTCCAATTTGTGAAAAGAAACGTGTGCATCTTTTTTTACTTTTCACCCCATTTTACAGTATCTCTGATCAGGTGTAATCTTATGCAACTATTTGGATTATGGGCTTGTCTCATTGCATCAGATTTAAGAGGTTTAGGAAATCAACACATGTCCTTTCTAATAGAGCACAGCAAGGCATTTTATGACACTGCTTTAGCTCAACGAGAAAGCAGTCCTCAGACACATACACTAACATTTTTACAAATGTCATCGCTAACAGAGAGGTCACTTCACGGCCCACAAAAGCCCTGTATAGGTGTAGCTGTTAGAACATGTTATTTACAATAGCAAGGTTGTGGGTTTGATTGCGACAGGGCTAGTACAAACATATCTGCACTTACAAAGATAAGTAACTCTGGATAAAAGGGCTGCTGTATTACATTTAAATGACCCAGATGGAGTTCACAGGCACCTGATGTGCGACCTTGTCTGACATTCTGCCCTAAGATCTCCAGTATTCAAACTCCTGATTGCATTAACGCCTGTGATACCAGCTCTAATACCATCTTCAAGTTTGCAGATAATTCCACAGTGGTTGGTCTTATCAGGGACAATGACGAGGCAGTCTACAAAGAGAAGATCAACCACCTAGTGGCTTGGTGTGCAGATTACAACCTGGCCATCAATGCCAAGAAAACCAAATAACTGATGGTGGATTACAGGAATACAAATAACTGTATACATGCCCCAGTTCTCATTGATGAGGCCACAGTGTAACGTGCGGGCAGCTACAAATTACTGTATGACCAACAACCTATCCTGGTCTCTCAACACCACAACCTTGATCAAAAAGGCACAACAGCACCTGTACTTTTTAAGGATGCTCAAGAAAGCCCACCTATCTACTAACATCCTGGTCAACTTTTATCTATGCACAGTCTAGAGCATAACCAACTGTGCCACAGTCTGCTACAACGGTTGCACTGCGGCCGACCGTAAGTCCTTGCAGTGGCTGGTAAAAACCGCCCAGTGCATCATTGTTGCCCAGCTCCTCGACCACAAGCGCCGTTTGCAGAGTGCGTGTGGCATTATCAGGGACCCCTTACACCCAAACTGTTGCCCCCCCCTGGCATCAGGCAAGCGTTACAGATCTCTACTCACCCGCACCAGCAGGCTCAGGAACAGTTTCTTCCTTACTGCTGTTAACATACTGAACTCTGAAATCCGTTGGTAACCTTGCACTCACACTGCTACTGATTTATTTTATCTTCCATTTACACAATGTACTGTTGTACCCTCATTGCTACCTCTTGCCTACACGCTGCTAATTTATTTACTTGATCTGCCATTTGCACATACATCCTGTGGTACTGCTCTTGCCACCTTTTACTACCTTTTGCACAATGATACCATCCGTTTACCACTTGCACAGATGTTCTCCGCTGGTGTTGCCCTCTGCACATTTGCAATTTGCTACATTGTTGAACTGAATACCTGCACATTTACTTATCCATGTCAATTGCATATCGCCACACTGTAGGCCTACTCTATATATTTTTGCACTGCTTTTTTGCACTTGACTGTGTCGAACTTATGACCGGTGTGCCAAATCCGGCGCGCCACGTTATTTTAGTGGCCCGCAAGGCCGTTATTTTATGTGGCCCGTGAGAGCTAAAAAGACACATTATTCTCATAAATGAAAGTAAAAGCTCTTTTATAGCATTTCAGTGACCATGAACTATATCTCCCACATGTCGATTTTGTATGACATATTTGATGGAGTAATGTGGGTTTTTAAACCTGATAAATTAAAGGGTTTTATATTATAATAACACAGAGCAATGTGCTTACATACATTTTAACATTTGTGTATGTGCATGTACTCTATTTGTACACGTGAATAAATAATAATCACAGTTATTTAACAAAATATTAAGGAGTAGTTACATTCATACAGTCTTCCAGTTACAACCGGCTCTATGAGGGACGCTATAATGCTTATATGGCCAGGAGTGAAAATGAGTTTGACACCCCTGGTCTAGGGTGTTTTGAACTTGTTTGTTCACTAGAGGGCGCTATATGTGGGGGTCATTTATCAGTTGTGTAGGAGCAGAGGTAGTCAGAAAGGATGAGCACACAGCAAACACTTCACACTTCTAACTGTTACGCGTAGATATGTATAAACAAATTATTTATGTATTTATGTTATTTTTATTCTAAATTAAGTAAAAAAAGTTTAGAAAAAGTTCTTCATTTGTGGCTCTCCGATGCCACTGGTTAGAAATCGTCATTACAGAAGCAGGTGTACTGCGAGACGGTGACCACTGTACCAGTGCGTCTAGTAGGCTAAGTTTGGGAGCCGATGTTGCTGCAAGAGGCATGGTTGTATTGCCGGCGGTTAAAAGTTAAATCAGAAAAGGTCAAGAGAATGAGGTGAGTTTGGTACATATACTTTTTTACAGGCTATTCTAATTGGACTGAAGAGACTGATTATTGAAATAGTCAGACCAAACTGGGACTCCTATAATTGACAACCTAAAAATGTATTTCAAAGACCAAGCCCTCAAAAAAGTATTCTAACACACACAGTTTGTTGTGCCTTGGTATTTTTGTGGGGAATTGTACATATTTGTGGCTATTAAGTAGTAACTAGTAATGTTGTTAAAATGTTGTTTAAATGGGATACATTAATGGTAGTTTCGTTTTTCCAAACCATTCAATAGGAAGAAGGGTGTGAGATTTATAGACATTTTGACTTTTTTGAATTTTGTGCTCCCAAAAGTTTACATTTTTAAATTGCTTTAAAAAGTCTAAATAATATAGATAAAAATGAATGTTACTAAACAAACCTTTTCCATGAACCACAGATATTTCTGTACCAGTCCAACATTTGATAGCACAATGAACAGCAGTGTTGTTGATATGGGATATATGAATGTCCTTCCTGCTAGAATCCCAGACTGAAGGCGTGGTCCTTGGGCTGAACCTGACAAATCGCACAAAATAATTCCCCTGCTCTGTCAATTATTTTTCAGTTCACAACACACTGTCTTTGACAAGGATGCACAAGCTTTTTCAAAGCAGAAACAATGGCCATTGTCATATGTCTTCATTTTATAGATTTACACATGCTAGTTACTCCCGTTTCTATTTGGCATACATTCAACTCTAAAAGAACTAGTTGTTGGTATATGCAGTTTTTGTCTCAGTGTTATATCAATTTGAAATGAGAAATTATACAATAATATAAATAAAGAATAAATCACAGACTGTGAGCTAAAATTATTTTCATGAATTCAACTATTATCTATTTTTTATACATACATAAGTACCCTATTAAGGGACCAAAGGTATTTGTACAGTTGGCGTCACAGCTTTTTTTGCCTGTGTGTTTTGTTTTCATTGCACAAGCGTGCTTTCGATGCCTAATCTCAATTTGTGACACTGCACTTAATTGTAAAGGGTCAATCCATGTCATAGTGGCTGTAATGCCATGCCAATACATTATCATCTCAAGGTGTGAACAAGTTGAAATTGTTGGATTGCACCTGAAACAACTTGCATAGTTCTTCTGGGGAAAAGTATTGGGGACAGATGACACCAATTCTTGAATGCAAGAGGGGGCAGAAGGAACTAACATTGCAAGTCTTCTATGAAGTGTTCATTTTTGGCAAAACTATTGCTACCACGGGGACGGGTTCATTTGACTTCAGTAACCGACGATAACAGAAGGATTTACCGTGAGTCAATTTAAAGTTGACCCTGATTTGCTTGATTTAGGTCACACGTGTGTCCCAATGTTGATGCGTACATTTAAGGCCTCTCAACTAAGTGGATGTCACCCTTTGAGATGTGTCAGCAACATGTGACGAATGAGAGCAAGCGTATGAGATAGGGGCGGGTTTGACATTCACAGTATGATAACTCTCCCACGTTCCTCCACCAACTTGCGTCTGTCGCCCTCATGTGGCCGGGTTTGAGAATACAGGAAAAGATCCATGATGCAGGTGGATTGGTGACTGACTGATCTACAAATAAAAAGGAATCGTTTGGACTGAGATAAAAAATGAGTCAGTCTCTTGCAATACCCGTGGCCATTATGCAGTAAAACAATTCGCTAATTAGCGTACAAAGCAAGTGCAAGAAAGGTACAACATCGTGGTCATTTTCATGAAGACATTTGTATGGATATCCTACTTCATATTCATTTTAAAGATGTTGGTAAAATAAATGAGCTGTGCAAATTTAATCAAATTCAATAATTTAACAAATTCAAGTTTAAATGTAAAGCAGTTAAGGGTTAGGTTTAGTTAAGGGTTAGGATTATTGTTAGGTGTATGTTTAAGTTTAGTGAAATAAAAAAACATGTGCTTCTGAGAGTGAAACAGCCTGGACTGAATGGAATATCGTTTAAATGGCCCTTGTATTAAAAAAAAAAAATTCACTGATGTTTTGTCATTTTCTATTTGGAAGCTGCTGCTCTGTGCTTGTTTGTTTATGGTAGGCATATATCATGGTCATCTAGAAAGATAGTAAACCCAGACAAATAATTTGCAAATAACACAGCTAGCTATACATTTGATTAATTAAAAAAACATACTAGTTTTCATAGAAAGCTTGTTATCCATTTTCCATATTAAGTCACGTCAATAAAACAAAAAAACTGCCCGTCTTTTTTTACATGGCAAAGACGGACAATGGCTTAGCTAGTCATATATTAACTAAACCCAGAATTGAAATGTAAAACTGCATGTCCGGCTTATTCCCTTTGGCTAACACAACGCTAGTCTTCCTACAACACTTCAAGCTTGAAAGTTGCATTACTGCATATCTGTCCACTGTAGAACATAATGTTTATAGCTATGGCACCTTTATAAGAACGCAACTTTTTTATATGCTTGGCTAGCTGTTATAACCACCACAATATCATTTTAATTATTATATCTGACCTTAAGGTCCTAACTCTCTGGATCTAGATAAAGAACATCTATCTCAGCCATGGTTACGTATAGGAAAGTTGTCAATCAATGTTGTCATTACCGGTGGATGTGGTCAACACGCATCCCTTGGAGAGTTTATTTGCACCTCCCACCCAGGTCCACGTCCTAAGCCCTATGTGTCAAACATAATGGAAACACAAAACCCTTAGTACGATAAATCAGTGGTGTTACACTGGTGTCACACTGGTGTCACACTGGAGCCACACTGGTGTCACACTGGAGCCACACTGGTGTCATACTGGTGTCACACTGGAGCAACACGGGTGCAACACTGGTGCCACATTGGAGCCACACTGGTGTCACACTGGAGCCACACTGGTGCAACACTGGGGCCACATTGGTGTCACACTGGAGCCATACTGGTGTCACACTGGAGCCACACTGGTGTCATACTGGTGCAACACTGGTGCAACACTGGAGCCACACTGGTGTCACACTGGTGCAACACCGGTGCCACATTGGTGTCACACTGGAGCCATACTGGTGTCACACTGGAGCCACACTGGAGCCACACTTCTGCCACACTGGAGCCACACTTCTGCCACACTGGTGCCACACTTCTGCCACACTGGTGCCACACTTCTGCCACACTGGTGTCACACTGAAGCCACACTGGTGCCACACTGGGAGAGAGAGGACAGAGAACCAGCTCTGGAACCAGCTGCACAAGGTCAGAGAGAACAGATTCAGTTGCCCAACCATTAGCCCACCATTGATCCAGACCAGGAGACCCTTACCTGCCCCTTCCTCTCCACCCCCCAAATCTCCCCAAGGAGGGCTGGGGTTTCACTACGGCGGGAGAGCTAGTGGTAAAGCCAGTTGGATCAACCTTTCACTTCGTATGCACTGACAGTACATGCATGGTTATCGTTTTGCTGGCGATTATTGAATGCAAAATAAAAAAATATTTTAATACACAGCCTTTTCCAGTGGCTGTTTTGACACTGACTCATTACGGAATTAGCACAGCAAATATTGACTCGGATCAATTTACACTATTACCGTGGTCTGTGACGACTTTGGTTTAGACATGCACGCACACACACGCCATTCGTGTGTACAAAGTGGCAATAATCGCTTTCCCCCAGGCCATCCCTTTCTTATGGATCTCCTAGGTCATCAAGACGAGACGCCAACCTTGAGAGGGCAGATGTTATAAACCAAAGAAGCACTTTCATCTCCCCTGTAAATATGTGTGTCCAATCTCATAATGACAGAGCAGACACTTGTGCTTCTTGCCCTCGTGCGCGGGTTCACACTTAGCTCTGACCCCGACAGCAGACAGTGGATGAGACGGAAATTCACGGTATCCTATGACCTACCCCATAGGTGTTGACCTCGTATTCTCCCCAACAGGCTTTGACAAGCTGACAGACTGTCTCTGAGGCGTGACCCTGAGCAACATTAATACTGACCCATTTCATGTGATCGCTTCGTGACAACGTGTTTGGCCAGTTTTTGAATTTCCACTGTGCTATTTAGCGATGAATGGGGAATTCATGTGAAATGGCAACAGGGGATTGTGAGAACACAATACGTGACATTACAACATAGTGACAATGTTTCTTATAGCCGTTTAGCGTAAGAGAGGTAAGATAGCAAGAGTGCAAAATTTTTCATGAAGTTAATACATCTGGATGCTGTGTTCTGATAAACTCTTCGTTCCTGTTGAGGCCACAAATCACAAAGAGGACCAAGTCCAAAATACAACACGTTTTGTCCGTTTACCTGTTACAAGAGGGAGATATATGGAAAAACAGCTCTTGGCTTATCCCATTCTTCTGGCTGACGAAGTAGAATGAAGAATGTAACCATTGAGATTCCCCTTTGGGTTTTCGGGCCCTTTGACGTCCAGTTGGGCTTAAACCGGGGAAACAGAGAGAGGAGGGAGAGGGGGGTAGAACCAGGGCAGGGGGAGAAAGGGGGCGAGGATTAGAGGAACAAAAGGATCCTTCTCTGTCATCAAAGAGGGTCTTCTCCTGGCTCATCCCAAGCTCTCCGGCAGGTTTTATTTTTCAGAGCGAGGGAGCGGTGGCTGGTGGAGGGAGAGATGAACAGAGGGAATAAGGTAAAAGGAACGAGAGGAGGGGCAGTACAGATTTCAAACTAATCTTTAACTTTAAGCCCAGCAGCCCCCACGCTCACCAGCCACGATCCCCCGGTCCCAGACACCGTGTTGTCTATGGCCCCCCAATGGTAAGGCGGTAGCCGGCCAGCCAACCACCCTCTCTCTTTCTTCTCGCGCTTTGGTCACGGTGATGTTTAAGTGGCATTATTCACTGCCTGGGTGAACAAGTGAAGGAGACCCTTTAAGGGACGTGAAAGAGACAGACTAACTCCTGAGCCCGGAGTCTCCTCTTAAAACAACACCAGAACGGAAAAACAAATGCCCACTTTGTTGCCAGATTCTTTTAAGCACACCCTATGTGCGGGACAGAGGGGGCGATAGAACCAGTGAAAAAGGACAGTTTGGCGAACATTTTTATCTTGGAGACAATGGAGATCTACAAAGGAATGGAGAGAAATTGAGTGCTTTGGATTTGCCTAGGGTCCTTATGTTGTTTTTTTGACCAAACTCATTGCAAAGGTGTGATGTGACAGATACTGTGTATTCTGACTGCAAATCCTGGCGTTGTTAATACAGTTCATGGTTACTTTCTAATCATAAACATTAAACGTTGCCGTTGGGTAACATCGACACACACACACCAATGCACACACAGAGAGGGCGAGAGCAAGGGAGAGAGTCAGAGAGAGAGAGATAGTAAATGAGAGAGTCAGAGAGAGAGAGTAAATAAGAGTCAGAGCAAGAGAGAGTAAATGAGAGAGTCAGAGAGAGAGAGAGTAAATGAGAGAGTCAGAGAGAGAGAGAGTAAATGAGAGAGTCAGAGAGAGAAAGTAAATGAGAGAGTCAGAGAGAGAGAGAGAGAGAGAGAGAGTAAATGAGAGAGTCAGAGAGAGAGAGAAAGTAAATGAGAGAGTCAGAGAGAGAGAGAGTAAATGAGAGTCAGAGAGAGAGAGAGAGAGAGTAAATGAGAGTCAGAGAGAGAGTAAATGAGAGAGTCAGAGAGAAAGAGAGAGAGTAAATGAGAGAGTCAGAGAGAGAGTAAATGAGAGAGTCAGAGAGAGAAAGAAAGTAAATGAGAGAGTCAGAGAGAGAGAGAGTAAATGAGAGTCAGAGAGAGAGAGAGAGAGAGTAAATGAGAGTCAGAGAGAGAGAGAGAGGGAGAGAGTAAAAAAAATAAAAAAATCTAAGTAAACTCCAATTCTATATTTGCCTCTAAACAGACAGTACACAGTGTCAAACTATCTGACCACTGTGACTGATAGAAAACTGAGGAAAACTTTAACTATGTATAGACTCAGCGAGCACAGCCTGGCCATAGAGACTGGTCGTCATAGACAAATCTGGCAACCCAGAGATGCCAGGCTGTGCTTACTCTGCCAACAGAGCAGAGTTGAAACGGAAGCACACTTTCTCTTAGAGTGTGAGTACTATGCTGATCTGCGGGCCACTTTCTTTTCCCAAATCGAGGATAAGCATAAACAATTTAGAGAAACAAACGAAACAGAGAAAATGAAATACATACTGGGTGAGAACAATATGCCGTCTATGGGGCAAAATATGTCGCATCATGCCACACCCGTAGGGACAGCCAGTTGACCCAACATTCTTAACACATCCACACACATCTTTACTACCTTGTAACTGATTAATGTTCATGTACATATGTTTAATTGTAATTACATTGTAAAGTGCTTTGGCAATATTGTTCATTTGTAACTTTCATGCCAATAAAGCTGAATTGAATTGAGTAAATGAGAGAGTCAGAGAGAGTAAATGAGAGAGTCAGAGAGAGTAAATGAGAGAGTCAGAGTAAGTAAATGAGAGAGTCAGAGAGAGAGAGAGAGAGAGTAAATGAGAGAGTCAGAGAGAGTAAATGAGAGAGTCAGAGAGAGAGAGAGAGAGAGAGGGAGTAAATGAGAGAGTCAGAGAGAGAGAGAGAGTAAATGAGAGTCAGAGAGAGAGAGAGAGTAAATGAGAGAGATACCTTCCTACACTCTCTAATATTTTACCAGAGTTATAACCATAGCAAAGCCATGAGGTTACAATAAGTTGTGGCAAAAGACAAATCAAATGTATTTTTCATTCCACTTGAAGGAGGCCCATTGACGCCAGAGTCTGCTTCACCAGCGACCACAGCGCGCAGGCAATCGACCAAACACATCGAGTTGAAGAAAGAAAAAAAAACAACCCTGGAAGATCGGACAGGAACGTTTTCATCTGTGAACTTGTGCAGAAGTGAGCGCGGCGTCGTTCAAGAGGATGTCCTGGTCCACGTTCTATTGTTTCACCCATTAATTACACTCCTAGTTCAAGCCTCCAACTTTCTTACGTCGTGAGACTTTTCACATAGCCTCTAGGGTCATCATCCTTGGTCTCCACTAGTGTCGTCGTGGGACCAAGACGCCCCATGGTGAACTTAGCTAATCCCGAAATGGGTTGCGACCGCAAGGGGGTCCGCGGTAACCATGCCTGGGCTGGGGGGGGTTGCCTTTGGTTGAGTTGAAAGCAGTTATACCCCACTGTAATCCTAGCCTCAGGCTATATACGTTACACTCAGACACACCGCTACATTCAAATGCATTCACGCACACGCTGGACGAACCACATCAGACCAGTGTACGACACCACTTGGGAAGCCGCTGCAGGCGCTCACGTGTACGTCTTTTAGGGGCACCGGCAGACATCCATCCTGTCTAGCTGACACTGAGACGGACTGACTGACAACTTAATAGTGATCTGTATCAGGGGGTCAAGGGTTAAGGAGTCTATTGTACTTCTGTTGTCAGGGGTTTTCCACAGTCTAATATTGGCAACGCACAACAACCATGAAAACCGACAACGTGGTCTGTGAGTGTTTGTGTTTCAAAGTGAGTCTTTACCTCGAGTTTGTCACAAACAGTCCGATCTATTACAGATATCATAATGTATAAATAAATATATGACATTCACAAGATGGTCCATTAATTCTAATTTTTTTGTGAGCTTGTTTGAACCAGGTCTTAAAATTGATCATCGGAAATCCCCATGAACCTAGCAAAATATAACAAAATGGTCTGATTTTTAAGACCCCTACTGAGATGTTTTTCTTGGCCACTACTAGGAAAAGGGCATTAGGTCGATTTACAGTATACCTTACAAATTGCGCTCAGTGTTAGAATTCGGCTAGGTTAGGTTTAGGGATAACAGTGAGGTTAAGGGTTAGGGGATAGGAAACATAGAAATGTATAATCGTGGGTGTACGTGAAAGTTTGATATTGGCAATACTTTTTTAATTGAAGACTGCATGCCTTTCACTTTGAGGGGGACATGTTTGCCCAAATCCTACACCCATCTAAAGGGTGATACACATACAGTGAAAGGTCTACACTATACCAATTCATTCACACCCAAAACACTTCACAAAACAAACAATGTGGTATGTGATTGTTTGTGTTTAAAGCTTGTCTTTATCTCCACTTTGTCTGTTTGTACAGTCTATCTGTATCCGATATCTTAATGTCTCATCAGAGAACCCTAAACACTTTGCAAATGTTGTAACCATGTAGAATTGTTTTCCAAACACTTGTATGATTATTAGTCATACAAGTGTTTAGACTAGGGCTTCCCTCTGCTTGGGTCTACCTATAGATATTTAGTTTTCTCCCGATGTCTAAAACAGCTAAATATCACTTTTTCGAACCGTTTGCGATATCGGCTAGGGCAGATTGTACATGTGACGTTTGTTCCCCTTAATAACAAAAGGTGAAACGTTCAAGTTCAGACTGGCTTCACTGCATTTAAATTGCAAACTGTATTAGTTGGACATTGCGCTGTTCAAAATCCAGGCTGCAATCAAGGGTTAACTTCCGTAAAATACAACTGAGTACGCGTGGATCTAAACCGGATGAGTGACCCTCAAGAGAATGCCAGGTGTCTTAGCACTGATGCTGTCCGGTCCAGGGAGGTGCTGAAACCTCAACGGGGTACGCCGGGTGATACCATGAATATTGGTACTCGTGATCATTTCAAGTATTTCTTCAAAACAACATCTATTTGTGCAAAGAAAAGTGCAAAATTTGTATGTATTGTGCAGTAGTGTGAAAGTGAATTTGCTTTTTGACTGCAACAGTTCCTTGTTATAAAGGTTCATGTAAATATGAATTTGGACTAATCGAGTATTTCCTGGCTTTGTAAATGTTCCAGTTACACAGTAGACGTGTGATCCAACTGGAAAACAACTCTAACTCAGATGAGTCTTAATGCCAACCGGGAGAGCCGGGAATGCAGTTATGTCCTGTCGGCTGTATTTAAGAGGTCGAGCCGCCGCCTCCTGTTTAACTATTCAGAGGACCGACCAGGCATGACCTCATCAGCTCGCGTCCTGTTATCGCACTCGATCACCGTTACGGGATTTCACCGAACCAAAACAACGCAGAACAGCAGCGACACAGATTCCATCTTCCGTGTGAAGCCAGTAGAGAGGAAGTGGAAGTCATCACGACCACATCACAAGTTAAATTGCTATTCAAAATGTAGCGTAAACAAGCAAGGATGACATGGCAGAGGCGCCTAGTGTAGCAGGGACCGGAGGAGCGGTCACGCAGGACTATGAAGTTGTCTCCCTCTACGAGGAATACGAGTGTAAAATATGCTACAACTACTTCGACCTGGACCGCCGTACGCCCAAAATACTGGAATGTTTGCACACTTTCTGCGAAGAATGTCTGAATACTCTCCACCTCCGCGAAGACCGAGGGTGGCGCATCGGCTGTCCTCTTTGTCGACACCGGACCCCGGTACCGGAGTACCGGATACACAACCTGCCCAACAACACTAAAGTCACGGACGCGTATCCGTTCTACATCCAGGACGACAGTCTACCGCAGGACAGCCTGCCGGCGTATCCTCCTCCCCTGCACCCGGCGCTCCTTGCCGCGTATCGACGCGAGGAGGCTGCCCAGGGACACGCCGTCCCGTCTGTAGCTGTGGTCGGGGGAAATGTCGCTGCCGCGAACCCATACGACAGTGGAGGTTATGAGAGATGTCAGAACTGTAAGCGCATCGCTCTCACCACCGGCTGTGTGTGTGCCGTTTTCGCCTTCGTCTCCATGCTTGTGTTGCTGTTTCTGGGACTCATATTCGTGCATAACTACAACAGCCCTCCTTCTCCTGTCGGTCCAATTTGCCTCTCGGTAGCCAGTATCCTGGCCATGTTCTCTGTTGTTATCACGTGGTTGTTGTGCTGGTTGAGATACAGACTTGACCCTGAACATGGCGGTGCAGGCTCGTCCAATGCCAGGCTGAGACCTGTAAATATTTTATGAGACTACCTTTTAAATGTTTTTGGGTCGATGTATTATTGGTTGATGTATATTTATGCGGTGTCCGTTATATATAGCCAGCTCATTCAGGTATTGTACACTGGTTAAGCCACTTACCACTCTGCTGGATAGACTAAGTCACATAGGAGGGGCGCATTAAAAGCTAATGGTCCCAATGTAATGGACCGATCCTAGCAAAAAGTCTTGCATCACATGACACCAGATTCATGTGCCCTCTGTCAGCATTCTGATAGGGGCCAAAGTTATAGTTCTGGTCTATGTGGTTAAATGGCTCATTGGGGTCTTGTTTGGATGCATTTTAAAGAGTAAATGGAAAAGATCAGGACGAAGAATGCGTGTTAGAACTGGGTGTGAACAGCACTTTATATCACCATATTTACATTAACCGAAGAAGAACGTGAATCAGTCATATATGTCTCTGTCATATGTGTATTCCATATTCACATTAACCGAAGAAGAACGTGAATCAGTCATATATGTTTCTGTCATATGTGTATTCCATATTCACATTAACCGAAGAAGAACGTGAATCAGTCATATATGTTTCTGTCATATGTGTATTCCATATTCACATTAACCGAAGAAGAACGTGAATCAGTCATATATGTTTCTGTCATATGTGTATTCCATATTCACATTAACCGAAGAAGAACGTGAATCAGTCATATATGTTTCTGTCATATGTGTATTCCATATTCACATTAACCGAAGAAGAACGTGAATCAGTCATATATGTCTCTGTCATATGTGTATTCCATATTCACATTAACCGAAGAAGAACGTGAATCAGTCATATATTTCTGTGTCGTACTTGTCATTCATATTCACACCAACCGAAGAATAATAGGCTATCGGTCATATATTTCTCTGTCATATTATTATCCATATTCACATTAACCGAAGAAGAACGTGAATCAGTCATATATTTCTGTGTCGTACATGTCATCTATATTTACATTAACCAAAGAAGAAACGTGAATCAAGTATGTGCTATATCTTCACTGTATTGTTACACTCAAATAAAGGATGTTGGGCTGTCATCAATCACGAGACCTTGTGATGTAACATTGTCAAATGGTATCATGTCATTGTATTACCGGTTATCTACTGCCGTGCAGGACTGTATTTTGCTTCCAGAACAGCCTAAATTCGACTAAGTGCTTCAAGCAGTCCCTACAGACTTTTAACCACACATTCATACTATACTGCAAACCTCCAATATATTCTCTATTGTATTGAGCTTCAAATAATTCTCAATATGGCAAGACCCAAAGTGTGCCAAGAAACCATTCCTCACGCTATTAAAGCAGCCTGAACGTACGGTTGACACAAGGCAGGAAAGATCGAGGGATTCACGCAGTTCAAGCTTTATATATGAAATTGTAGTCACATGATTCACTCTTTGGCAACTTGCATCAATGAGCAGGTGTACCTAATAATGTGGCAAGTGATGTATCTAAAATGTAAGCCATGGGGATTCCTTTTTCCTGCTCTGACATTATTGGATAAATGTGAATCTGTATTATATATTATAGGCTAATTTTGATTTGTTTTTTTTTAAGACTTTTTGAGAGCACACAGATAGCACACAGAGCACGCACAATTTCAAGGAGACACATTCTCAACTTCATGACTTCATAATGAATTTGCTGGTCTTTCCGAATGACCGTTAGATGCCCCGGTAAGTATATCATTTAAAATAGTGGAAGTCCTCAATTTTCAAGATAAAATCTGCTGCATTATCCCTAACTTCACCTATCAATGTCTTGGTGGAATTTCTATACTACCACAACATTGGGCCTAAATCACAGGCACTCGTCAGAATCGTTGGCCTGTCTGGCGCCCTCCTGTGGCTAATACAACTTGTATGAAAACACCAATGTGGTTATTACAGTTTTGGACCAAAAGGGTATTATGGATGTATGTTCCTATAAGTGTTTGCGTGCTCCGAATATATTACCTAAAATTCTGGTTCTATATCGAACAAGACCTGGGTTTTCCATTTTATACATTATATTGTATGCTGCCCACATCACCATTTCTCATTGTCATGTTGGTAAATGCACTTCCAGTCAAAATGACTTGTCAGATTAGAGTGAGATCTGGGTTCAGTGTTAATGGGGAATTTCTACTCTTAAAATGCAAAACTGGATAAGCTTAACTGGTGGTAATTTGTGTTTGCACCATTATACAGTATTTCTTTAACTAGAAAAACACTTACGCTTAAATAAAACACACACAAACACATGCACACACAAACATAGATGGTATGAAGGACAAAATATGACATAAGAATAAATAAATGAATAAATGTAGAAATAACAAATAATGTACATTTCTGTCAATAAATAGGCTATTTCAGTATTTAAATATTTATTCTTTTATTTATTAATGTATTTATACATTTCGGTATTTATGTATTTCCACATTTCTGTATTTCCACATTTCTGTATTTCTGTATTTATGTGTCAGTATGTTGATTAAGTGGGTGGTCCTATCATCAGTCTGAAGCAGGATTGGTCAGCTGCTCGAACCAGACAGAAGCAAACGATCCCTAACAATTACATGACACAACCGCAAACCGAATCTCCGCTGCTCATCCGCTGCTACTGAGGGGAGCCCGATCACTTGACAGAGAATTGTAACCATTACTACACCAGTGAAAATCATGTCAGTAAAGTATTGATAGACAAAACGTTGATTAAAACTACCTTATCCCATGGTGTACCATCCTCCGACGAATAGTTCTCTCGCACACTCCAAACACATGAGCAATATCCCCAGCGGCAGTGCCGTAACAAATAATACCCCCCCTTTTTTTATCCAAAAAATATAAAAGTCTGAGTTTGAATGTTTGCGAAATGCTGCTAATCTACCTGTAATATAGGTAGTAGCAGGGGCGGACTGGCCATCTGTGTGATCTGGTACTCCATCACACACAGTCATCACTTGTTGTTCCCCACTAATCTGTTTGAAGTTGTGGTTAATACGCTCGACTTTGGATTCCGGGCGACGCGGGTTCGATTCCCCCTTCCAGGTGCCACATTATATTTAGATTTTATTTTCTGAATTCTAATGTTGACCATGTGTATGATGTAATTAAAACAGCTAAACTTCAACATTTTAGCTCTAAAATGCCACATGCAGTAGCTAATATTAAGAAATATGTTGTGCTTTTACTTTTTTAGTCCCAGTCCGTCCCTGGGTAGTATCAGCTGGCTTTTTTAAAGTCCCATTCATTAAAGCTGTATAGTATTGCAATCAAAGTTCGCACTAATTCTAGAATTCGAAATTCTAGTGAAATGCACCTAGTCGTTATCTAAGGGATTATGTTCACCAAATACTGAATATCATCCATGGGCCATGTCTGTCTCATTCCGCGCTCACAAGAGTACAAAGGTATAGGGAAAACATGACATGGATTTCAGGAGAAATAACTTTTGTTAATGTGTAAGGCAAGTCAAATGGATTTGTGAAATGGACCCACCGGGATTTTATATTTTCGGTGCTGAAAAGAAAGACGTTATGTTTTAGCAGTCACATCGATATTGCCCGCATAATCAATATTATGAACAATATGGGGTGGACAAATTGTCCTTCTTTGAATATTGGGGGGACGTGTCCCCCTGCCCCCCCCCATAGGATTACGCCTATGTGTAAAAATATATATTAGACGAGATAAGTCCTGAAGACAACGACTACAGCCAACAATTTTTGTTTTGACTGACAAGACAAGTATAGGCTACGTGTCCGTGACGACGATCCGTAGACTTCTCGACTCGTCGGCTATTTTCCATTCACAATGAAATTACTCAAAAATATATATCACAGAAAAAAATACAGAGGACATGACCTCGGTGTCCTCAATGGTAGTTACGGCACTGCATATGACTGCTATGAAATGTATTTTTATTCTGGACAGTGAACTTTATTTCAGCTAATAGCAGCAAAAGGGAAATCTCTCATGTAGTGTACAAGTTAAGGCAGTAGTAGTAGATTCACACCAATGTAACCAATCCAGCTGTAGACTGAGGTAGGACCGCCTACCTTATTAACATACTGACACATAAATAAATAAAAGTAGAAAAGCATAAATAAATGTAGAAAAGCATAAATACGTGTATAAATATATGAATAAATAAATGTTGAAATGTAGAAAAGTGGAAATAAATACGCGTGTAAATACATAAATAAATACATTAATTAATAAAAAACATACAGAAATAGCATATTTATTGACCGAAATGTATATAAATTTAATGTATTTATGTATTTAATTTGTAATTTCTACATTTATTTATTTATTTATTCTTATGTCATACTTTGTCCTTAACACACACAAACATAGATGGAGTCACATACCTATTTAATATGAAATGTAAGTGTCATAACTGTATCAATTATTACTTGCAAAGTAACGTTATCTTATAAGATTCTAACAAAAGACCACATGTTTTGATTGTACAACCATTGTGTAGCACTACCAAAATGCCTTTCCGATGTTTCTAATCCAAAATTAACTAGTTGACAATTCCATTTGACATCAAGGTGCCAAACTGCCAACATCACAGAGAGATTGATCCTGGCTCCTGCTGGGTTAAAGGTCACCTCAGGGCTTATGGTTTAATTTAGGGTACAGGAGGATTGCTATGCAGGGGAAGGGGGTGTAGCCTTTAAGTTCAACGTAGGGACAATAAACTAAACCAGTCATCATCTATGGTTATCCATGCTCCTAAAGGAACCTGTTGCATTGCCTGAGGGCAACGTGTTAAATGGTTCACTTCTCATCACTGTTTCTTGTCTTTCTCCAGCTCACCAGGTCCTACTTTAGGCTTACTGTGATGCAAAAAGAGTACCCAGTTTGAGCATTATGCCTAGAGGACCTCAAACCCTAAGAAAGGCATAATATCAAACACTGAAATAAGTCAACTATACACTGTAGCTATTGTTAAATACACGTAGGCCTAACTGAACACGACCTGTTCGCTATTTCACCAAACCAATTAGTTGAACCAAATACATAAAACACCGCGTATCCGGGAAATACTATTTAGACCTTTAGATGTTTAGATTATTTTAATAAAGTGTATTTTGAAAGCAAACGTTTTGACCGCAGGCCATAGTTTCATATCTGAAAGATTAGTCAATACAAATTGACGACGACACTTCGTGTAGCCAGATACAATCTTATTTTCCCCGTGGCAATAACGGCCCCAGCCAAAAGCGCTAACATTTCTCTATTGGCTAATAAATAGGTTTTACACGCACAGACAACGGGTAATGGCTTTACAACCACTCCGTCTTTAATGACCTAAAAAAGGTGTATAAAGTCATCACAGCAACAAGTGTCTGTAAACGGGGGGCATTCAGACGTCATTTGCTCTTAATGTGAGATTGTGATAGTTCCCATGCACATTAGGAAACATTATAAAAATGTAGCTACTACAATATAGGGGTAAATAAAAGCTCGAAACCTCCAATACACGAAATATGCCTTTATTAGGCTACAGGTTTTAGGCCTAACGCTAAAGACGCATTTTTTATATCTTTGTTTTACAGTTTAATTATTTCATTAGGCTATAACTGGCCATTATCCCCAGAAACACAAATCATAATAAATAGCTTAATTGAAAAAAAAGATCGTCAAACACATTCAAGACGTGGTCCTAGCAGTATTAGTATTTAAAATAGGCCTAAATGTTAAAGTTTGATATCCTAAGACAACCCTCGCTTTTTTCTGTCTATAAGCCTATTTAAAAAATGTCAGGCCGGTGAGTCTGTGCTCTCCGATACATTCAGAAGTTGTTTTAGTTCTAAGCCCACTGGATGCAGTTTCTTTTTTCTACACCCCTGCATTTTAGTCTTCATTTTCTAAATGCATTATGTCCACTGATCGAAGTTCTGACTTGGATTTTACCCTTCACAAATTGATTTGACACGGATATCCAGTATCCCTTTCATGATTATCAAACTTCGTATCATAATAACCTTTTTTGCCCCCTTCTCTTTTTATGGCCGTGTACTGTTTCAGTCATTCACGTACCGCGGACATAGATTCGTAGCATGAAAAGGAGAATATATCTTACGCCAGGGAAAAACAATGTATTATTATTATTGCTAGAAGTATGTCAATTGTTGCTATATTAGTATCATAAAATCATTATTGCTACGTAAATAGAGCAACATTTACTTTTTTTACAGTTAAGGTTACTTTTACAACGTATATTTAGTCATGCCTGTCAAATATAAAAACAAGATCTTATTATTTTATACAGAATAGCCTATATTGTGAAAATTATATACAACTTTTACCATTCATTTCAACAAATAAAAAATAAGTTTGGGTTTGCGCATCCTTTGGGCATTAAACATTGATAATTGTCACAGTTCCACGAGGCAACGTGTTATGTCAATACAAATGACATCGCCTTTACGGACACCTTGTGGTGAGTGTTAGTAGGCCTAGTATACCTTTCAGAGGAGAGTTAAATCAAAAACCCCAGTGAGGTGACCTGCTGCTTTACGTACGTTATTGTTTTGTTTATGCCATTCTAACAGCACAGCTACAAAACAGTCAAATGATATCTCATGTCTCTGTGTCAATAATCGACCATTTTGCACGGATGTGTTACACCAACGTGTGGTTGAACCGCGGGTCATGCATGGTCCTAATCTTGAATTAGTCGACCATTAGGCGACTATGGATGGAGTTCCGCATGCAGACTTCTGAGTTGGAACTATGAAGAAAGAGAGCAATTCCTCCCTTTGCACGTGAAAGGACTCCCGTGTCCAAACCATATTTGCCTCCTGCGTTCCATTGTCCTGCGTTCCGTAGAAAGAAAACATTTGGAAGAGTCCTCTTAGTTCCCAAATAGCTTGATGTCACTGCGGGCCTTAATTAGGATAACCCATTTCCATTTCTAAGATGACGTTTGGCAAACAATCATTCTGCATCTATTGTGTTTTATTGTAAGTGACAAAAACGACAACAGCACGGTCGTTTTTGAAGTGTAATAATAATAGCAAAAATTGCAACAATTTGTATTATTTCTATTTGGCCACAAATATTTTCCCTAATGATTTTTAAAATTATTCCAGAACATTAACTATTTATCATCTTCATTTTAGTTATATTTTATTATTATCATCGTAGGCTATTTATCGTAGGCTATAGTCTATATATATTATTTATCATTAATACAAATAAAAATAATCAATCTAACCCACAATAGTAATGCTAAAGATATGAATATATAATGTAGCCTATATAGACATGTAAATATGAATAAGAAATATTACAACTCTCCCCTGTTCCTCAATTCAAACCGTTCAAGAACATTAAAAAAATAGTATAGGCTAATTCTAATTCATTGGACGGCAATACGGTCAGGCTTTAGGCTTACTTTTATCAGAAGGATTTATTGCTGTTCATCTATTCTAGCAATGTCAATTAAAATCATAACCAATGACACTGTTTTTGTGGATCTTCCATCCTGCCCATGTGGCGTTGTTGCTCCTCGAGCAAAGTGACGGTCTTAATCCGGTTAGCAGGCACCTGGGACCGCAACGCTCTATAATCACGGGTTATTACTGGCAGTGGCGAGCACGGGCGCGCACACGCACAGAATGTGGAGATTCGGAGGAGAATGATAACAGGGTAGCTTCATATGTCAACCACAATAATGATGTGGCATCCGGGGTTGATCATATTAATCCATTAAAAAGTAAACATGCAGCATCGGCTATTTTAATTGACATAATTTGCCCTTGTGGGCTACGTTTGGGTCAAATCGTTAAATAAGCATACGTGGGTCTTTGGTGACAAAGTAGGCTTTTCTACAGGCCGAAAAACTCTCACGGGGCCCTGCCTGTATAGCCCTACACGTTTATCCCATATTGGCTAGTTTATTGATTTACCTCCACATTAAAATTTTAACCTAAACTGTTGGTGGGTGTAGCCTGGACTAACATAAGCAAAGTCTCAATGTGGAATTTTTTTGAGAACAAATGCGGTTGAAAGGTTTTGCTTGGAATGATCTCCGCCTTTGATTGATTGGACTGGTGAATTGAAGAAACTTTTTGACTGACGGGAACTTTCAATGAGCCGCCACAAAGACATGGGCTTCTGAACGGGAAACAAGTGTGTGTCTGTATGTGTGTGTGCGTGTGTTTAGCGAGGGAAGAAGATAAAAAGGGGGAAAGGGCCAGTTGACACTCATGAAGTTATAAATAATGTCTTCACACAATTGTACTTTCTTTCGCTACAGACAAGTTTACTGCACTCCCGGCGTCATACCCTGCTGTGTGGACCGCGCCGTCCTTCGTTTGTGTGTAATTATTGATAATCTGTCTCAATACCTGCCGGTGTTTGTATCATATCGGGATAACGTAGCTTTGTGTGAGTGTTTATGTGTAGACTTTTTGCAATAAAATATCAAGACAATTAATAAATCAGTGATTGCAGTTTAATAACACACTGAAAGGCGAGCATATTTTAATGAACCCATAGCACATCTGCATCTATCAACCCGGTTGTCTACAATGAATGGCTTGAGGGCTGATCGTGGATCAGATTCTGTGAAAGCAAAAGCGCGGAGGCACCACAAGACACATCGCCTTGAACCCGTGAGGTCAGTTGAAATGTTCCGCGGTCGGCCAATCAAAAGGCTTTTTTAGCCCCCAGGACTATCGCCTTTCTAAGCCAATCAGAGTTCTGGGAGGACAGAGGCAGAAAGGCGAGCAACAACTTATAAAATGTTTCTCTTCAACCCATCTTCTAAATGCACCTCATGAGTGTCAACAACCACTTCAACCGAAATCTGCCTCAAATTTCCACCGAGGCAAACGTCGCTTTGTCATTAATTTACTCTTTTCACATTGGATACGACGAATGAACAGATCGCGAGGATTTAAATTGTTTCTTGCATGTATTTTGTCCCGAATCAGCCTGCTACTCCTCAGGACGTGGAAACCGTCCGGGTGGTTCCATCTAAGCTAGTGCACTCTCTAACTTTTTAGGGATCTTTGCATATTTCTGAAGGTTCGGTTTTGGGGCTGTGATTCAGCGCAGAGCTTCGTTGGTGGAGAGTTAGGTGACATGACAGCGCTAGCGGGGGGTATACCGAGAATGATGCGCCCAACACCACACCAAAACTACCCGCGTGGAGGATATTCGCTGGAAGGTAGGCATATGAAAAAATAGGCCCATGGAAACAAGTAGATGTGTCTTCGTGCCCTGGAAGATTAACATTGAGTTTATCATTGAGCAAACCAGATAGCACCAGGGAATCAGAAGTGAACCAGTGAACAAGTGTTTGTGTCAACATTTCACAACTGAGAAATAGTTCTCTTATAGATTTTTTTTAACTAAACCGCGAGCATTTCAGTGAATCAAAGTTTGTAAATCTTGTTTCCCTAAAATTGTTGGATGTATATTGTCGCCTACTGGAACTACTATAGCTTATCGTTAGTAGCCAATCCCTATTAAGTCAAATTAACATAGACGTTGCTTTCAAAACAACAACAATTATAACATTTTCTAGGTATTATTGATACTTTTTTTTATCGTGCCATGACTTGGTCAAACCAGAGGAACAAAAATAATGAAACCATTAAGGCTACCTGTAATAGATCAAAGGGAATGTAAAATAGCATCATTATCTTGCAACAAGCAAGATGTATATCACTAACCATAAAACATAACGTTTAAATAAATAACTACAGGCCTGATCATTTAGCGTTTTATTTGCTGTTTTTTTTGTTCTCTGAAAGTATTGTTAAATGACTTCAATTCTCTCTGAACAGTCTCTACACCGTTAGGCCAGGGCCGAGTGAACCAGCTCGGTGGGGTGTTCATTAACGGCAGACCGCTTCCCAACCACATCCGCCATAAGATCGTGGAGATGGCCCACCACGGCATCCGACCCTGTGTCATCTCCCGCCAGCTCAGAGTCTCGCACGGCTGCGTCTCCAAAATCCTGTGCCGATACCAGGAGACAGGTTCCATCCGACCTGGTGCCATTGGAGGCAGCAAACCCAAGGTAAGGTTCTGGGAACGAGGCTGCATGACATTGCTACAAACGCAGGCCTATTTGAAATGAATGAAAAAAAATGTGTTCTTGGTTTTATATCAACTTTTAATAAACCGCATACATTGCGCTAACACTTTCCCGAACAGTGCAATACATAATTAATGGAGAACCACAGAACACACAAGTCATGTTAAAATCTATTAGGACACTTTTGGTATAATTTATGGAATTGTCATTCATTTATTTTACAACAGTGTCATTTAGACGGCAATTCGGCTGTATTTAATGCATGCATGCACCCTGTCGTTATAATTGAGTTTTATTTAAATCAAACGTCAAAAACGCAACACATGCCCTGCTTTATGTCTTATAAATTTATTCAGAAAGGAAACCATTTTTGTTCACTCATACTGAAAGTAATGTGTTTGCATTCTGACAATGTAAAGCAGACAACTACCCCAGACGTGGATAAGAAAATCGAGGAATACAAGAGAGACAACCCCGGCATGTTTAGCTGGGAAATTAGGGATACATTACTCAAAGACGGCATCTGTGACAGAAATAACGTTCCTTCAGGTAGGTCTAGAATGCTACTTATTTCTAACCAGTATTTAATACATAGGTGTACAACATCACAAACCATGTTTTTCTTCTAATCTTGTCATCTAAAGTAAGCACAATTTAGACGATAAGGTTAGACTGAAATGCCAAGAGAGCATTACAATAATTCCATTAAATAATAATAAACAAGATTTGAATTGATCGGTGAATATTTCTGAATTTTACACAATGTTTTACGCATGTGTGCCATGCTCAGATAATGGAAATGATGTATGTCTATGGACCGATCAACAGGTGCGATAATCAAATAAGGAGTTGAATGTAATATGCTTGAATCGTTTGCTTTTATTAACCTGTAGTAATGCATGTATTTAAATGTGTAGGCCTATGTATAATTTTATGTTTTTATTATATTTTTCGAAGTGAGTTCAATCAGCCGGATCATGCGTTGTAAATTCGGGGGAGTAGGAGGAGAAGATGAGGAGGACGATGATGAAATTGAGAAGAGAGAATTAGAAGAGAATGAACGACGGGCGAAACACAGCATCGACGGCATCCTGGGAGATAGATGTAAGTAAGGGGTTTAATTATAAGCATTGCAGAGCTCTACTAACGTTGAATTGGGTAAATGGGCCACGAGGCTGTTTTCTTGGGCAATTCTGGTTCAGAAAGGCCTATATGTGTCATTGGCCGATTTCAAAATGAGGCCCATGTTTTTACCTATTCGTTTTCACCATTTGCTTGTGATAGAATTAGCACGAGTCTACCATTTTATTTCTTATTATAATTTGTCCATTTTGCTGTCGCATAAATAATGTCTTGGAAAAAATGAAGCCTGTCTGCGTATTGCTTGAAATATAGTTCGGATGATATATTTACTAAACATGTATTACGCTGAGCAAAATGTTTCCTATAAGTTAGAGAATTAAATATGTTTATTTTACTTTAATCGGAAGAATAAAACGTACTTTACAGATCGACGTTCCTCTATAAACACTTGTGCTGCGTATTTTCCATAACGATTTATGAGTTTTATACTGCCTGAAGAATAACTATAACAAATTTTACAAAAGCCAAACGTTACTATAAAAAGTTGATCAAACATTTGCCCAACGGTTCTGTCCACCATAAATAGAGACGGTTCCTCTTCGCACAATTGGACACTTGAGGATGAACTTGGGAGACAAAAGCTCAGGAGTCCATTGAGACTCACACTTCGGTTTGTCGAGCACAAAGGCCTGCTGTAGCAAGCGGCTCTGTGGTGAACAAAAAGACGCCAAAGCTTTTCAAAATGTGGAGAGAAAGAGAGAAAAAATGCGCTGACAAAGGGCTGAGAAAAGACATTATGGACCAGCAATGAGCGATGAATAATTCAAATAACACCAATAGTCAACTCCGACCGGTTTTATAGACTGCGCGCGGAGAGCAAAGAAAATATCATTTTTCACTTACAAAATGTTCTTTAAGTGTTTCTCAGCCTCAGCAGATTGCCATACAAATGTCAGAGAAAAAGAGATGGCATCTCATCTCAGAAAATTCTGGATTTAATCTAACACCTGTTGATGGCAAACCTGTTGGTTTTTGTAAATGTAGGCTATTGCTATCATATGGCCATCGTATTATGCTAATAGAAAACTTGAGTTCTCGAAAATAATGTTAAATGCCATACAATGTCTAAATCTGGGCATAATATTGTTTGTTATGTTTTTAAATTATATCCCATAATTGCTTTGGCATTGCATACTATAAAAATAAAAAATATTTGGAGAATACATGGCCACATTAAATAAATAATGCAAATTATTTTATTTGGTATTTTTACATTTATTGCGGTTTTTCCCTTATCGTGTAACAACACTTTCATGCATAATGTTCTATATCGTTGAACCCGACGCATGGTCTGTATAGACTAGCCTACTTTGCATCAGTCATTGCCTCAGATTTTTGCATCAGTCAACCTTTTCTAGTAGATTAAACTCAAACCTTTTATTTCTTCCCACTTTTATCTCCGGACAAAGACCGCCCCCTTCCTCTTCGCCCCGGGCGCGCGCATTCATGCCAAATCTATAGCCACTTTCTGTCTTTCCAGGCGACGCATCGCGAATAAAGATCACGATAGGCAATTGACTTTATTAACCTTTCAAATGTGACTCTATCAGTTTGGTTAATATCATTCCTGCGGGGTTGGAACCAATCTGTAGGCTTACATTTTTTACAACCTTACTCTAAATCATATGGAGACGTTATGTTTTTTTTATATGAGGGTGTTTCCGTATAATATCCCCCCCCCATTTTCTCTGTAATCTGTTTGTGCTGATACCTTATGGAGATTAGACAGGCTCGCAGATACTGTGACATATGATCTAGATTTAGATATAGTACATTTGGTTTGGAACAGCCGTGCATTATATTCCGTGGCAACAAGTGAGCCCAAGAAGTAGGCTAGTGTTTAATATTACGTTATAACGTATGACTCCAGCATTTAAAAAATATTCATAACATTTAAATGGTCTTAATGTTAAAATGGGCTTTTTGGTAGTACATTTAGGGGTTTGCTAAATAAAAACCAAAGGCATTTCGTTTGTATTTAGTATCAAAAACTTACAAAACTAACTTACTAACAAAAAATCATTATTTGAAATTCAATTAGGTAAAATGCTATTCTATTTGAAACACAGGCCAATGACTACTTTCCCCTTTCAAATGGCCGACAATAGCCATATTTCATTATCTTATACTCTTCTGTGTCTTTGGAAGTAGTTGTCCTTGTAGTTTTCTTTTCCCTTTATAGCTCTTCATTAGAATGTGAAAAGGCTGTTTTGGGTATGGAGAGAGTGTCTTCTGGCCAAATATTGATTAAGTAGGTGTTTGTTGAGGCTATTGTTCCAAGAGAGAGAGGACTGTTGCTCTTCGCCCCTTTCTCCCAAGCCTCCATTGTTGGAGTCCTTTAAGTGCCGAGATCAAAGCTACTCCATTTAGATTTATTTGTCTGGGAAAAGGCCACTGCAGTACTGGGGGATAAAGTGTAGTAATACCAGGACTGACTAGCAGGCTACTATTAGATCTGAATGGCAGTACAGGGCACCTAGAGCATTCTGGGAAAAGGATGCCCCCAAGGAAATTGTAAATGTTGCGCTTTTAATCAGGAAATGGATGTTACGTTCAACCATTTCACTTCCTGTTTAATGGGATTAGCTGATGTTAAGGGGAATAGAGAATGGGGTGTATGCATTTGATTATTAATAATTTTGAATACTATGCCGATAGCCTAATGATTTGGAACACTGATGTTTTAACAGGAGTGGCTATTGTTGAGAAAGAAAAAAATGACATATTGATCGTGCCGATCTTGAGTTAACAAATTCCATGAAGGATATTGTGATGGACGTGGCCTTTTAAACTGAATGGATGGATTTATGTTAATCAATCTATAAATACTGGCACATTAAGTAGCTTTTAATTAATGACAGCCCCATCCCCTGAATATAACATCAACAAACATCGCTTTAGCCTCATTTAGCTAATTAAAAGTAGCCAAAGTGCATTAGGAGTAGCTTGCTCTTTTTACTACGATGGGAGAGAGAATGAGCCAGAGAGGGAGGAAAACCGAGGGAGGGGGGAAGAAAATAAAAGCTCAGAAATACAAACAGTCAAAGGGATAACTTCTCTTGAAAGGAAGTCCCGCAGTGCCAAATTGAATAAGCCCAGTTCTTTCAAATCTGCCATGGTGAACGCAGTCAACATGTAATAATTGGTTTCATTGAGGCACATTCCGACAATCTGCTCCTATTCTCCTGGCTTCATTGTCCTGGTGCATGCAAATAACCAGGGAGACAGGCAAAATCAAGTGCTGACAAAACATGAAAGATTTAGCTGCTTTTGTCAAAGAAACTGAGTAGGACTTTGTTTGTGTAAATAAAGTGGGGAAACTGGCTCCCCACTACTTTGGCATAGACTGAGACAGAGAGGGAGAGAGGGAGAGAGGGAGAGAGGGAGAGAGGGAGAGAGGGGAGAAAGGAATAGGGGCTTGAGGAGAGAGCAATGGAGAGAGTAGGCAAGAGCGACATTTCACACTCATCCGCTGAGATATATGTAATCTCTGCAAACGTTGGATTTAAGCAATATCTTTGGGGGAACCATATTAATGAAGTTAAGGATTGGTCAAAGGTTATACACACCAAGCCTGTTAAGAAACTCGAACCTGAAAATGCAGCCATAATCCTACCAGGGCGTGTGGAATTGTCAATACACAAATGTCTATCACACAATCTGAGAGCAATAGCCTAACCCTAACTCAGGTGAAAAACCTACAACTCACCCGGCAAAACAGTCAAAAAAATTAGGAAAAATAACACAATGTAAGGAGACCCTCTCTAGTCATAAAAAAGGAGCGTGGTTGCGATCTTTACATTTTTTTTTAAATCTACTTTCCATCTCTACTTCAAGGCAGAGCAACAGAGAAATTCATGAAGAGGGATAAAAAGAGAAATTGCTTGGTCTGGACTCTGTGTGGTCACTCCCTTGTCTCCCTTGGTTATTACGACTTAAATGTAAACTCATCTGGACTTATCCAGTGGAATTGTACTTGAATGGACGGTTCTTGAACATGATGCCAAACCAGAAATCCTACTCTTGAATACTTGGAATATAGCAACCCTTTCCAAAAGGAAAGACGGAATGATCAGAATTCATTCCAGAGTTGAAGTTCTTTTTTATCACACTGGCAGTTTAGCTTTGCATCCTGGGTAATTTTCTGTGTGGTGTCCCCACAAGTTGTCAAAGACAGTTTATTTAGTCAACCACTAAATTATTTCATGTTTTTTCAGTAGTAAAGTTTTGCGCTGCTTTTTAGATTTGTCTATAAAAAAAGTTTAAAAGTGAACATATTTAGAAAGTAATTTTTTTTTAAATTATTTAATATTTAAAAAAAATCCTTCGCCAGCTAGTTAGCGACACTAGGATTTCATTTGCAGTATTGTTTTTAGAGGGGATCCGGATTGTATCAGTTAGCGATGCATTGAAACGCACCCCCTTGCCATTCCCTCCCTTGTGTATCCCATCTAACCCTGGCCGCATTTACTTCAGCCTACGTCAGAGCATCACTCTTAAGACTCTGTCTCTCAAGAAAATCCACAGTGGCTTATCTGCAAGTGAATACAGGCTCTATGCTTCATTAAAGTCTCTTTCTCCGCTGGCACCCGCATTGTGACGGCGGCGATATTAATTCAAAGGACAATTAATGAATGCAGTCCAACTTTGAAGTGGGGGAGCGAGGTCCTGCCCTGGTCCTGCCCCTCGTTGCTGATGGACTCCGTCGCATTCTCCTCAGTGCCCCGAGAGACAGTTTTGAACTGGCTGAAAGAGAGGGAGAGAAAAAAGACAGAGGAGATGAGGAGAGGAGAGAAGAGCGACCAATGGAAGGTCAAGGAGAGGAGTCGCCGTATATAAAGAGTTCTCTATTTCCTTGGAAGTATTAGCCAAGCAACACTCTGTGATGGTTGCGGATAAAGGAGTTGGCAGAGAATAGGGAGGGTGGGGTGGGGGCAAGGGGAGTTCTGGCAAAGGTTCGGACACAATAAGATAGTTAATTGAATAAAGCCAGACAACGTTGTCAATCACTTAACTATGTTTAGCCTCTCTCTTTTTTTCTTGAAGAACGGTTTGGTTTATCATAGAAAGAAGGGACACGGTAGAGTAATTTTGCCACTGTTTCTTTTAGTTTCGCAGTTTTTTCTCACGGACAGGCCAGAGGGAAAATATCTGCAGTTGTTTTTCACATAAGAATGTGCGCGCCTCAACGGTATTTGATTCCAATATTCTCGACCTGCTATGAATTTAGCTGAAGACAATTCCTCACATATTAACACGTAATAAAAACAAAGAATCTACGACTGAATAACTAACCAGTCTAAAGAGAAACAGATGCAACATAGTGAAAAAAAAGCATGAGTTCTTGAAAAACAGAGAAATGTAGGAATGGCTGTCCACTGCCTAGAACGTCTCATGAAGGGATGATGTTGGTCTACTAATGGATCGGTAGAACCATTCGGCACCTCTCCTGCCCCCTCCTCTCTGTGGCTGCACATTGGAGGGGGGGGGTGAAGTTTGGGTAGGGTCAGAGAGCAACTCAGGGTCGCTGTCTGTTAAAACGATCTCCTCCCCAAGAAAAGAGGGTTAGAATAATGTTTGGTTCACCATGACAGCTAATGGACTCCTTTTCCGTTCCTCTGGGCTATTCGACACGTCATATAGATTATCACATAGGAATCCGGTATGCTGTGCTTTTACCAGATAGGAATGTGTGTGTGTGAAGCTAAAGTGAATTGGAATCATGTCAGTGGCTTTACACCTGGGGAGCAGGTGACTCTGGCGGCTGGCCCGGTGGGGGTACGGGGGGGGTCGTGTGGCAGACAGGCCTGTTCATGTGGCCCTGCATGGGTGCTGAGCTTCAGCTTTGTCTCTTCTCCGGGGGTGGCAATGCCACCGTGAAACGGTCACCTCACTCCACCTCTCCGGAACTAAATAATAAGATGGCTCACACTGGGCCGGTGTAATGCCAAACTCATGGGACGTTTGGAGCTATTTGGGATTTTTGTCATTTTGGCTATATTAGAAGGCAAACCGTTGTTTTAACGACACAGACTGTTTTAGACATTGATCTCACCAGCGCCCTCCGCCTGTTTATCAATAACTTTCCCACCCTGTTTCTTGCACTCACCCTCACTATATCTTTCTCATCCTCTCTTTCTCTTTGCTACCCTCTCTTTCTGTCTCAAACTGTCTTTTGCTCTCTGTCACTCCATTACAGCCACATATCTCCAAGTCTTGTAATCCCCATCACTTTTCCCTCCCTCCCTCCCACCCAGGCAGCTGCAACAGGCTCCTGGGGTCTTCTTAGCAAGTCAAGTGAGATCCAGCCCCCACCCCCTCTTCCTCCACCCTCCTCTTCTCCCCACACTGTTAACTCCAGCTGGGTCCATAAGCTGTCAGTTACCCATTATCCCATGTGCATCTGCTGAGTCTGGCCCTAGCTCTTTCCTCCGTATCACGCCTCTGTGGCACTGATGCAGTGTTTTATTCAGTGAGTCCTCCAGCCAGTACGGCTTGCTGAAAGGGCCCGATCTACTTCCCTGGGCAAATAACTAGTTCATTTGTCTCTTCTGCCTTTTGTTTTGGGCGCAGTGGAACACATGTCAGCAGCTCAATTACCCTTTCTATTAAGAGTCCCTGGAGGAAGGGCCGATCGGCCCCTACCTACACCCTGGTCATAAACGGCCCCATATGGCCCCACTCTAAACCCTTTCTTTCACTCTTCAGACTCCTCTCTTTTTTCTGCTGCTCTTGGTCTCTCGCTCTCTCTCCCACTCTCTCTCTGTTTTCCTTCTTTCCCTCTGTGCTGGTCAATCTGGCCTATTCGCAATCTCCCAAATGTAGACGCCCTTTACTTCTATTTTCTTCATCTGTCTTTGGGCTATATATATATATATATATATATATATATATATATATATATATATATATGCTGGGATAGGAACATATTTTTCTATCTTTTAGTATATGTGTGTGTTCGGTGTGCATTGAATGCCCGTTCGTATTAGCATCTCGGAGCAGGCCAGGGTGTGTCTTGGTTGAGTCTACTCCATTCACAAAGCCTGTCCCTGTATTCAAGTCTGGCCCGGTTGGTGATATCACTGTGCTGTAGAATCCAGTTGGACCACAGGTGAGGGTAATACACAGAGACAGCCTGGCCGTAGACGTTGGGCCTCACGCGAAGTGTGTTTGTGCGCTCTTCCAGTTCGCCTCCCGCCTCGGCAAACACCGTTGCTCTGCTGCCTGAGTCGTTTTCACGTCATACATACCGAGCAAACTCAGGCTGGTGCCCGCGCTTGTACGTTCCGCCCGCGTTTGAAGCAGGTTTCCGCGTGACAATTTTATGAATGACCGTTGTCTTTTTTAATTGTTCAAGAGGCAAGCGCAGTCTAACACAAACGACCTGTTGCAAAGTCTCCCTGCACCACTTTTTTATGACCTTATCTGATATCCTAACAAGCCCTGGCCTTGTTTTGTTAAAAAGTCTACTTTAGTGTGTAATACCGCAGCGTAACCAATTTCCCCTCAGTGATGATGATCTATCTTCCAATTATGATTCTTGTCAGAGACCAGCCAAAACTGTGGCGCGCGAGGCCGCAAAGTATTTAGTATTTTCAGCACCCTGGCGCTTTAGCGTAAAATTTGATTTGGGTGTTTAAGTGAGGAGGTCAAGGCCTCCCTTTGTGTGTTTAGTATCCTCCCGTTTGCTGTCGGGAATGTGTGGGAACTCTGGCGCTCCGGGCTTCCTGCGCCTGCAGTCCCCTCTGATCTCGATTGGAACGTGGTCGCCTCGAACACCGGCTGGGCTAGCGAAGAAGTGGTGCAGGGAGAGGTAGAGAGAGAAAACGAGAAAGTTAGACAGAGTGACAGAGACAGCGAGGGAGGACAGAGAACGCGAGGGAAGCAAAGTGACGGACATTGAGGTGATGGGGCTGAGGCAGTCTATAGGTGGAGCAGCGGTGGCGCTGAAAGACGAGAGCATCTCCGATTTGACTGCCCCGGTCCTCCCAGCCTCGCTCGCTCCAAACCTCTGCCCACATTGCCTCTTCCCAGGTGCATTCCACCCGCTTATCTCCCCCCAAACATCATACACCCACCAATCGCCTTTGGCCCTATGGATGGAAGGATTTGGGGGGGTTGGGGTGCTCCCCTGCTGTGCGCCTCCACAGCTCACAGTGGCCCCACTCCGGCCTCCTTTGTGCCCCCACCAGCCCCTTTGCCCCCCCCCAACACGTCCCGGGCAGCTCCCTCCTAAACCCAGCTACCCCTCCTCAACTCCCCTGCCGGGCAGGTGACAGGTCCCTGAATGCAGGCCCGGGCAACCCTGACGGATCCTACAGATGGAGCGTGGAAATTGGCCCAATAGAGCTCGGCGACAGGCCTCTCCCCTCCAACCATACAAAAGAAAAAACCCGGCCACGTCCTCCCTCCCTCCGAACGAGAGAGGGAGCGACAGAGATGGAGAGAAAGAGAGAGAAAAAAGGGCCATGGGATGACAAAAGTAGCACTGTCATTTGCCATTAACGGAGTGGGCATGATGGAGTGTTTTCCGTGGCAGTTACTAAAAATAAAAACAGTGAACGAGAGGGAGAGGCATTAAGAGAGAGAGAGAGTGTGTGAGAGAGAGAGAGAGAGAGAGTACGGTACTCCGCCTCCATCCTGAAGTTAACATGATACAGTGTTGTCGAAGAACTTATTCTCCCTGGGGTTTCAGGAGTTCTCGCTCTTTCATTTTGTTGTCTCCTTTGTAACTCACTTTCTCTTTTCTTTTGTCTGTTTGTTTTTTTCTTCGATTAATTCATCTCAGGATTGTTTTTGATACTCTGGGAACCTAATTGTTTTCAGGGTTGGGGTAGTCCAAAATATCTCAAAATGAATGCACTAGCTAAATCAGTGTAATGCAAAGTGTAAAAATGTGTTTTAATCACACTAGTACTAAATCCAAACTTTCTGCCCTGATGGGTATGTCCAAACCAATCTCCCATGAGCCTCTCTGCTTCTGCACTCTGTCCAGTACCCCTGGTCAGAATCTAATAAAGAGCCCCGGCGTCTCAATCTTGCTTTTTTATTCTTGTTCCGGAGTCGGAGCAGAATTCCCGAAGCTCAAATCCCTGTGTAATGCCAGTATGGGCTTTCACTGGCAACCATCGCAAGTATTTCCTGCTCGGCTCCAGGGACCGTGCGCTGAGGATTGGGCAGAGACCTGGGGGGAGCTCAGCCCCTCGCGCCCTCCCTGGATCTACACTTTTAATTAAACCTCCTAAATCTGGAGAGGAGAAAGGGAAGAGAGAGGGGGATAGAGGAGGGTGATAGAGGGAGGACAGAAAGGGAGAAGAGCGGAGAGAGAGAAGGATGGCAGGGAAGGTAACAGGGACAGAGGTTGAAAAGTGGGCATAGGATGAAGAGAGGAAAGAGAGAAGGAGTAAGAGGTGGATGAAGAGTTAACCTTATGCCAACGAGACACCAGCACCGTCTTATCTTCTCTCAGTTCTGTGTTCTCCTGAAAACTCTGGACTCAACGCAACAAGCTGACCGTCTACTCAGTTTCCCTTGGTCGAGGGGAAACACGAGCGCTCCGGGTCGGAAGTCCTATTTTTGGCACCTTCTGTCTCACATTGTGGCGACAAAGTCCCTTAGGCAAGGAGCTCCCGGGAGCGTAGTATTTTTGTCTATAGCCATCTGCGTCTGAAACATTGTCATAGAGAGAGAGCAACGCGTGAAATCGTAGGTCTCGGATGGAGCAGATGCGTACGTGGCTGTGGTGTGTGCGCTTGTGTGTGTGTGCGCTTGTGTGTGTGTGTGTGTGACCACAGCGTTGCAGACACCTAATGACGGACAATGGCCGGCTGTCACGCTCGTTTGAGGAGCATAATCATTATTTAATCGACGCTCCCCCGTACGCCGCTTTAGTCCTCGGGTCCCTCAGCCTCAACCGTTCATTCACCGCTCTCTTCTGCCGAATTAGGCCTTAACAGCCCGTCTTTCTTTCTCCGCGCCCCTCTGTCTGTCCGTCTATCTGTTCGTCTCTCTTGCCCTCTGTCCAACGGGCCTCAACCGGGCTGACAAATTAACGCTCGGGTTCGTTTCTCGTCCAAAATGGCAGCTCGTCCCGGGTTTTTGGCAGATTAGACGGCACCTGCCTGGAGATAGGCGCCAGCTCCTGTGCACGTCTCTCTCCCTGGAACACTGTCTCCTCAGTGCACCCAGCATGGGAGAGACTTAGAGGGATATATACACAGAGGTGGAAGAGATAGCCCAGAGGTTTATGACTCCTTTAAGCCGTGTTTAAGCAGGGCTCCGGCCTCTTTGAGCTCTCTTTTGATCACCTCAGGATTCATTGTGGCCTGCAGGGATTTAGAGAAGGGTGGTCAGTGTATGTATATATTTAAAGTGCTCCCACCCTGTGAAAGCCCTAGAGGTGCCATCACACTGGGTGGACAACTACATGTAGCAGGCCAGGGAGTTTATGGAGCACAGGCCCTGAACAGGAATGAAGGGTGGTAGTCATTGCTGGCTTCTAACATTTAATGAGGTAATTGTTCTGGGCTGGGTCCTCTTCAAGCTGACATCAACTCACTGCGTGAATTAAGATTCTCTGCAGTGGTTCCAGTAAAGGAAGAACATGCAAATTAGGTAGAAAAGGTAGAAAGCTCATTTTGACCAACCTCTGTGATGTCATTAGGACTAACGTTTGTGATGTAATTAAGAACAACCTCTGTGATGTCTATTAATACCAACCTCTATGATGTCATTGACACAAACCTCTGTGATGTCATTAAGCCCAACCTGCGTGATGTCATTAACACCAGACTCTTTGATGTCAAGACCAATCTCAGTGATGTCATTGATACACACCTCTGTAATATCTAATAAGCCCAACCTCTGTAATGTCTAATAAGCCCAACCTCTGTGATGTCATTAAGACCAAGCTCTGTCATGTCATTAAGACCAATCTCTGTGATGTCAATCTTGACTATATTGTGTTGTTCAAATTGATAATGAATGGATACAGAGAGCGAGTTTAGTTGTATGACAAGAGTCGAACCCAGACACCAGACACTTGCCCAGAGCTGGCGTTTGAAGACTACCATGTATCTTGTTAGGTTCATTCTGTGTACCTCACTAATATCAGTGCAAAATCTACACATAAAAGTCTAAAAAAAAGAAAAGAATGTAAAGCTCCCTTCATTCCTATGTGATTTTTTTCTTGTTCCTACCATGTTACCAAGCAAGGTAAATAACGTAATAATGTTTACTTTTCCAGCCAGCCATTCAGACGAGGGTTCTGACGTGGACTCGGAGCCGGGCCTGCCGTTAAAGAGAAAACAACGGCGCAGTAGAACCACATTCACAGCCGAACAGCTGGAGGAGCTGGAGAGGGCCTTCGAACGAACACACTACCCAGATATTTACACCAGAGAGGAGCTGGCACAGAGGGCTAAACTCACAGAGGCCAGGGTACAGGTTAGTGAAGACACACACACACACATTCTGGAGGTATCGTCCACAGTCCCACGAGCCCAATCTGTCCTGTGTCATCTCCGTGATCTGCCGGCCTGACGATCCCTAGAGATCTGTGCCACATGGGTGTTAAATTGGTCTGGATAAGTGCCATGATCCCCTCTAGACATTCGTCAAATTACTAGTTATAGACTCACACACACACACACACACACACACGAGTCACATGACTCAGCTGTTTACACACAGGCCTTTCTGTCTCCACTGTGATGACGGATTCCAGCTGGACATTGTTTTTTACAGGATATCTATAAAAAAAAACAGAATAAAAGCCCAAATTAGAGCATCTTTATTAGGGCAGCTATTCATGGGATTTTAATGGTTGAGCTACGGGCTTGGATTAGAGGCTTTATAAAAATCTTGTGACTGAGATGGACAAAGACGTGATGTCACTGTGGTTTCAAAGTGCTCCCGATGTTAAGATCTCGTCAGTTCTGCTGTAGGCTACAGTAGGCTACAGTAGTGTTCCCCCCCCCCCCACACACACACACACATACACACAAGAAGCCACACAAACACACACATGGACTGTGTACTGTTTTGTTGACAGTCCTTCGTGGTTTCAAATTAACAGGTGTGGTTCAGCAACAGGAGAGCCCGGTGGAGGAAACAGGCAGGAGCCAATCAGCTGATGGCATTTAATCACCTGATCCCTGGCGGTTTCCCGCCTTCAGCCATGTCAAGCTTGCAGCCCTATCAGCTGTCGGACAGCCCCTACCCGCCCTCCTCCATTTCACAAAGTGAGCGCCGCTTGTCACTGGATTATCTGTTTTTAGCACAACAAAGCTCATATATAGCCACGTCATGTATTTGATTTGAGATCAATAGCCTAGCCCTAATCCATTCCTTCTCCTATTTCTCCCTTCTTGTCCCTCTTTTCACTTGCTCCTTCTCCACCTCTTTCCATTGATTCTCTCCATGCAGTGTCAGAACAGCCCAGTACGGTCCACAGGCCTCAACCTTTACCTCCCACCTCAGTGCACCAGGGTGGGCTCGGCTCATCGGCGGGGGCCCAGGATGGGAGTTCGGCCTACTGCCTGTCCTCCGGACGCCACGGCTTCTCCGGCTATTCGGAAAGCTTCGTGCCTCCGCCCGGCCACTCCAACCCGGTGAACCCGAGCATCAGCAGCGGTCTCTCACCACAGGTCCGTAGCTCGCAGCGCAGAACACCCACAAGTCTCTGGAACATTCCGTAGTTCCACACCATATGAATGGAATGAAACCTATTTGCTCTTAGTGAGCGGATTCATGTATTGTATGACTTGTACTACGCCTCCAAACCCAACCATGTACGTTTATGGAGAAGTAGCTCTTTGGACGGCCGCCATATGAATGCGTAATTAAGAGACAGAGGGACAGTTAGAGATGGAACGAGGGTGAGCGAGGACGAACGGGAGAGTGGGAGATTGGCAGACGGAAGATGACACAAACGAAAACTGAAAAGATAATTATGGCCGATTACACAGTCATCAGCAGCCGGGTGGGCTCTGTGCGCGGTGAGGGGGGTCGTCCTAACAGGCGGAAAACGAGATTTTAACAGCTACAAAGGGTGACCGGGCCTCACGCAATGCATGCTGGGTCCTGGCTCTGCAAGAATGAGACGTTCTCAGGCCTTCCTTAGTGTCCTGGTTAGTGGAGATAAAAAAAACCTTCAGGCACATCTTTCTCTATTTCATTGACCCTGAGGGTGTGTGTGTGTGTGTGTGTGTGTGGTTGTCCATTATATGACCAATGAGTGTAGGGGAACCCAACCTGGTGGTATGGAATGGACGACAATTGAGTACTTTAACATACGAGCGGCAGCCAAACAAACACACAGTTTTTTCTTGATGTAAGTGTACCAGCTGCAAGCCACACACATACACACACACACACACACACTCAGACACACACACACACACACACATGCAAACACATACCGGGTCAGCAGATGACCTCTTCTTGAGGAGGCCATAGCCATTAGGTGATTTTCACTGGGCTTAAAGGTCAGAGGTCATTCTCTGTCATACTGTAGCTGTTTTCACCATTAGCCGAGTGTGGCCGGGCTTTGCTTTAGCTTGGGCGTAATGGTCAGCTTAGCATAGCATTAGCACAGACATACCTACACTCACACAAACACACACTACACATAAACACACAGATCTGGAATGTTTGCGTCTGTCTGGAATTGCAATCATGGAACGTTCCAGTGTGCTAATTGATTGGAATGAAGGAATCCATTCCTTAGTAATGCGGTGTGTAATTTATGCAAATTACTCACTTTGTTGACTAATTTGTTTTAATTCACGTATTCATCTGTATATGGAATTGGCTCATTTGCATTTCAGACGGGACAGTATTAATGTGAATATTTTGAATTATGGAAAGGGAATTGGACATTTCTTTGAGGACATGAAAAGTGAGCGGAGGAAAACCTCAAAAACTTTACAATTTGACAGGGTATATTAATGCACACAGATTTAAACACAATCTTTACGCAGCACAATTTGAAAACAATGTGCCAAGGCAGTTGGGGGTAGGATTTTATCCCAGGCTTTGGTTGGAAAAAAAGCAGTTCTTGCAGTGGTGTTTTCTTCATAGCTTTTCGAATGGATAGGCATTTTGGCAAATTGACACTTTAACAGTATTGTTGACACTCACATTGTCGCGGCCCAGAATGCATTTTGTGCTTCGGTTAGTTGCGACACCCAAACCGTAAACCTTTAATGCGTCGCCGGACTAGCTTTCACGACTATACTGTGGCCTAGCTCGTTGTGGCGTGGGGTCTCAGGCGTCTGGCTAGCTGATCCGGTGCATACCAGAGGAATCTGTTCTCACCAGAGCAGCGAGCGGCTGGGCTTTGCACCCCCATGAGGTCTAATCCCCGGAACCACCGAGAAACAGAGTCACCCCAGGAAAAACGCTTCAATAAGAGAGTACAGGGGCCCATAGGAATACGCACAGTTTGGACACAAATGCGCGCACGTGCAAACGCACACACACGCATGCACGCACGCACGCACGCACGCACGCACGCACGCACACACACACACACACACACACACACACACACACACACACACACACACACACACACACACACACACACACACACACACACACACACACAGGCTTAGATACACACACATACACTCTAACTCACACGTACACACACACACTCCTACCGTTGTTTGATCAGATATCTTTATTAAAGGGTTTGTACGCTGTTTTGCTTTCTCCATTTTTTGTCTTATCGCTACTCTGGTGGAAATATGGGTTAAGCTCTCTCGCAATGACAGCGCGACAATATCCGCATGTAATTTTCAACTTTACGCGATCGCTATCTCCGATTTGACGAGTAAACGCGCCGATGTTTAGGTTTCTCGCAGCCAGAAAGTATCCTCTCGATATGTTTCACCACTAAATCCCACAGATGTATACTCAAACATACACGGACACACGCACGCACGCACACACACACACACACACACACACACACACACACACACACACACACACACACACACACACACACACACACACACAGTGTGAGATAAATGACCTCCATGTGTTTCCCTTTTGTAGACTGTCACACATCATCGTGTTCTTTAGGTTAGGTTAGATTCCTCTGACAGAGCTCCTGTAAATTACATACTGTCAGAAATTGTGTGTGTGGTGGTCCAGGAATGAGTGTGTGTGTTTGTGTGTGTGTCTGTGAATGCCAGGTGGGGACACAACACCATTATCCTTCAATCATTCACCATTAGTAAGGCATGTCGATTCTTTTCCCTTTCTCTTTAAAAAAAAGAGTCTTCATCAGTATGTTTCTCAAAGAATTTTCTATCTTTCTGTTTCTTCCAATCTCACTCTCTCTCTGGTCTTTTCTTAGTTTAGTTTTCCCTCTTTCTCTTGCCGTTCCTTTCCAAGGGTCCCTTCCCTCCATCTACCGCTGTATTCATCACAGGTTTGGACGATATCTCCTCTCACGCGAACTCTCGCGCAGCTGTTCACAATGTATCACCAAACTTAACCTTCTGACATCAGGAACAAAAAGTGCTAAAAACAAACACACACACACACACACACACAGACAGACATTTTTTTAATGCACGTGGGTGCACACACACACACACACACACACACACACACACACATACAAAATGTGTTAAAGAATCATACTTCTGTTCCCACGTACCCTCTGGCCTCTGGTCGTTGCATGGCCCCAGAAAGACACGGTGAATTTGGGCATCAAATGGAGAGTGAGAGAGACGGAGTGAGAGGGAAGTAGGAAGGGAGAAAGGAAAACGAAGGGAAAAATGGAAAAGCAATATGTCTGTCATATATCTGTGTTGTCTTTTATTGTGCTGCCCGGAGACGTGGAGTCATTCGTCAAATCAGCTATCAAACTTTGCTGTTAAACATCTGTTTTTCAGGTTTGGTTGATGTGTGTGTCTTTTTTTAGGTTTTCATATTCTATAGGCAAAATAAAAACAAGCTATAAATTAAACATAGCGAATGAGCTCCATACACAGACAAGTGTCTGTTGATTCTATATTATCCAGTAAAAATGACAGAGTAATTTATAGTCTTTTTTTAGGACGCACACACACCAGCAGGGTAGAACAAAACAGTCCCTCACTGACGCGATCTCCCCTGTGGGTCTGTCAGTTAGAAAATGATGTAACACGAACCATATGTCTTAGGTCAAAACCAGTAGAGGAGTGAGACGGAGGAAGGAGAAGGAAGGAGAATTTAGGCGAGGTGACCTGATCTTAATATTGTATGGTTTTGTCCTATAAAGACTACAGTAATGGACAGCTGAAAGCTCATAACAGCATAGAGTGACTCTTGTATAATTTATGGCCTTATTTATAGCCAGTCAGATGTATGCACTGTACATTTTGATTCCTTTTCCTTATGTTGCGTACAAGACCCTAGACTCGATTTTTTAAAGAATGTCATAAATTAATTTAATATTCCTGCAAATCCCATATCAGACTGACTTGGAAGTTGTTTTGTCTTATGCGATCGTTCCTGATTGATGTTTAGTATTACCAAGTAAACTCTTGCCAGTCAACCATTTGTTTTACAGTATTGTCTTCACTCTCACAGCATCTGTATGAATGCGACATCATGGTATGACCGCTGACATCGAACTTTACCTGTTGATGTTAATGCATGATATGTATGTTTGGTGCGTGTTTACGCATTTGCAGTTTGGGTGGGGGAAGTTGTAAGACCAGCACTTGTAAGACCAGCACATGTAAGGCCAGCACTTGTAAGGCCAGCACTTCTAAGGCCAGCACATGTAAGGCCAGCACTTGTAAGGCCAGCACTTCTAAGGCCAGCACTTCTAAGGCCAGCACTTGTAAGACCATCACTTGTAAGGCCAGCACTTGTAAGGCCAGCACTTGTAAGGCCAGCACTTGTAAGGCCAGCAGTTGTAAGGCCAGCACTTGTAAGGCCAGCACTTGTAAGGCCAGCACTTCTAAGGCCAGCACTTCTAAGGCCAGCACTTGTAAGACCATCACTTGTAAGGCCAGCACTTGTAAGGCCAGCACTTGTAAGGCCAGCACTTGTAAGGCCAGCACTTGTAAGGCCAGCACTTGTAAGGCCAGCACTTGTAAGGCCAGCAGTTGTAAGGCCAGCACTTGTAAGGCCAGCACTTGTAAGGCCAGCACTTGTAAGGCCAGCACTTGTAAGGCCAGCAGTTGTAAGGCCAGCACTTGTAAGGCCAGCACTTGTAAGGCCAGCACTTGTAAGGCCAGCACTTGTAAGGCCAGCACTTGTAAGGCCAGCACTTGTAAGGCCAGCACTTGTAAGGCCAGCAGTTGTAAGGCCAGCACTTGTAAGGCCAGCACTTGTAAGGCCAGCACTTGTAAGGCCAGCACTTGTAAGGCCAGCACTTGTAAGGCCAGCACTTGTAAGGCCAGCACTTGTAAGGCCAGCACTTGTAAGGCCAGCACTTGTAAGGCCAGCACTTGTAAGGCCAGCACTTGTAAGGCCAGCACTTGTAAGGCCAGCAGTTGTGCAGTCATTAGTTTATCGGACTGTAAGCTTGTGCAAAGTATTATATTTCAAGCTTTCAGAAATGACACAATAAGATCTGCCAGTCCTCAGTTTTACCTGATAATTAATTGAATCCACTTGGTATCAAGTCCCTGATTTAAGGGGTTGAATGTGTAATAATATTGAGCGTATAATAATAAAAAACAGAGAAACTGTCGGAGAGTTGTTTTCTACTCCACCTTACGCTGCGTGACACATTATAACCCTTCCCCGTCTTTCTGTTTCCCCAGGTGATGGGGCTGTTAAACCCCGGAGGAGTGCCCCATCAGCCCAGTCACCAGAGTGACTTCGCCCTCTCTCCCCTGACCGGCGGGATGGAGCCCGGAGGTGGTATGGCAGCCAGTTGCCACGGTTCCCAGCGAGGCCTGGAGGGTCTGCCGGGACTGACCAGCATGCCAACTCTGCCCAGCTCCCAGTCCTACTGCCCCCCCAGCTACAGCTCGCCTGCCTACGCCGTGGATCACCACCCGTCTTACCAGTACGGACAGTACGGACAGAGCAAGGTGAGTCCGTGGTGGCCGGTTACCTAGCGGGGAAACCAAGATAGCATGGTGGATGTGCTAGGCACAATTCCCTGTTAAGCCTGACTGAATAAAAGCGTCTGATAAAATGCTCAATTCTAAATGTGGTTTGCCAGCTAAAATGCAAATTATCGTGGCAGTGCGACTGTTTGCAACATGTATTAAAAATATTTAAGACCATTTTTCGGAATGCATGAATTAAAAAAAAAAATGTCTGTGTAAAAGACACGTGCAATTAGCATTGGGTGTGTGCTAACTCTATTTCCACATAGCGGGGCGGTAAAGTCTCCTATGATTAGAGACCGTACTGGAGGTTTTGATTTTCAGAAATCGTAACCCATGTTAATTGCCGAAAGGCTCATATGATGAGGGTTGCGTCTTTTGAACCGCTCGGGCGAATCAAGCGGTGACATTCGGCATATGTCAGAGACACGGCTGGCAGTCCAGAGGGCCCTTCAGTTTACATTACTGATACCTTGGAGCATCTGACCCACGTCAGACGTCCACGCGGGCCCCGTACTGAGGCATGTTACCCATAACCCCCCCCCCCACGCGCACACGGCCAGTTACAGTCGCCCGGTGACCTCTCACGACCCCGTGTGATGAGCTGGACATCAAACCCTCTGCTCGCTCACCTAGCCATGTAATGACCCTCGGGTAACGAAGATACCTCTCCCGAAACGGCAGGGGGGCGGGCTTCCCTGAAACATGTTTGACAGGCGGAGGGGAGGTGGGTTTTGGCATAGGCACGTCTGCAGCATGTTGACTAGGCCCATTCTGGACCATCAGTGGCGGCATCTTGATGTCATTAATCTGCGAACTCCACCGCCCGGGACCCACGTGCAAGTCTGCTCCCCCAGGGGTGAGGGGGTGCTGTCGGGTACGGGTGGAGTGGGGCGGGGGTGGTGGAGGGGCTTCTTACCGGGGAGCAAAATGGCCTCTGGCAGGCGAGGATTGAAACCATGTGTCCCCGCGGAGGTCAGATGTAGTCTGAATTACTATTGGTCACCGGAGCAGATCCGCTGCCAGGTCCAGAGCAGCCAGGGGAAGGCCAACTCAAACCCGTTATGGTGAAGCCAGGGAAAGGCGAACGCAAACCCGTTATGGTGAAGCCAGGGGAAGGCCAACTCAAACCCGTTATGGTGAAGCCAGGGGAAGGCCAACTCAAACCGTTATGGAGAAGCCAGGGGAAGGCCAACTCAAACCGTTATGGGGAAGCGTGGCGTAATGTGGAAAGCCCCAGATCTCTCCTCGCTTATGCCCCCTGTCATCTTTCAGTTCGTCTCCGCCGTCTTTGACTGTCATGCCTGCCGCAGCCTGTATCTGTTTTACCCGCCCCCTAACCATTGCACGTAAGGTTAAGGTGAACGCGGAGCAGGTGGTGTACGCCAACATGAAATCCAATGGAACAAACGTCTTACACGTCCTTCTCCCTTTCTCTCTCTAACTCTCTCTCTCTCTCTCGTTGTGTCTCTCTCAGGTGCCTTTCATTATCTGAAGCCGCAACATGACCAGGAGTGGATGAGATCTTTGTCAACTCCGACGCACCGGCCCCTCCCTCCATCTCTCCATACTCAGCCCCACGAGGAGAAGAGACAACCAGGAGGTGGAGGCACGCGGATGAGGACCGGGGGGGGGTAGTCAAGTTGGGGACGTGCGGGGGTTGACTCTGTGCTGGGATAATCAGGACCAAAGGGGCAGCCCTCTCCAATTACCTGGCACTTGGCCCGTTTGCGCTTCACATCCTGCTCCGGAAACCGAGCACGCCTTGCTCTACATGCTTCACCATAAGGAACGAACAGAGACAAGGAGTGACGGGGAGAGGATGAAAATAAAGAGGTTGATTACGAACCGCGACAACAAAACAGCAATTCACTCGTTCAAGAGTTCGTTCTTGATATGTAGGAAGTGGGCAGAGATAGGAGAGAACTTGTACATGTTTTTTCTTTCCATGACGGGGGGAGAAGAAGGGAGCGTTCCCGCATTCATGGCTGATCTATCTCCGCTACGGACCTGAGATAGCGCCTCTTACTTAACCAGCATACTTTATGTGTGGGACTCACAATGTCTTAGGGAAATGTTCTCATACTGTACGCCGGTAATGTGTATTCGGGGAAATTAAATAGTGTTCTATCAGGAGAAGAAAAACTGCCTGCAATTTACCATGTAAAAACGACTGGTGTTGGGATTCGGTAGAGGTTTGGACAGTGGGGTCCTTCTTTCACCTGGCTAGGATGAAAGACAGACTTACAGTTTTAGATGGAAACTGCTGCAACCCAAAGAAGTGCAATACATTCATACCTCAGATGAAATGAATTGACACATGTCTGTTTACCAATCTCCTTAACTAGCCTATTCTGTTGTAAACCCGCGTTGTATTGTGCAAAACCAAGGTAAATCAGTTTTAATCATTAAAATAGACCACCGCTCGTACAGGTAATAGATCTTTACCGAGATCCTGTTTTCAGGGGATGATATAAGTCCAATAGGACTGAGTGATAAGAAAGGAAAAAAGGATTCTACAGATGTTGGACCTTGCTAGCAGTCACACAGCCCTGTCAGGTATAAATGGGACTTGATAAAACACAGCTACCTTTCCCATTCATTTAGTATTTATTCTGTTGATCTCACCTCAGTTAATATCCCTGATTTTGGAATCAGTGGCCCAGCCTATTCAGTCTTAAAAGGTGGCGTAAATGACACATATATTGTTTTGTTTTTCTATACATATATCATTTTTCATTGATGACTGCGTACAATGATTTTTTGTTGTAATATGTCTTGTGTCAAAAGCAGCACTATTTACTATTTATAATAAATATATAAAAATGTGTGAGCAGGCTGAAGTGTTTTATGAATTTAACTTATTGGGTGTACTAACAATCATTATTATATATTTTAGCAAAACAAATCCTATGTGTAAATAGCAGTTCTGAAACTGAGTCAGAAATAATAACCTTGTCTTCAGGCAATTGCGCACAGCAACATAAGTATTGCACAACAACTGCTCACCGTGGCAAATCGGGAAAAAAGGTGCCCAAACATGTGCCTGGTTGGCATTGCTTTCTTTATAGGCTAATTTTTAAGCAGCCCCGCCCAGTTTAAATCCACCCATTTTCTGTTCCGGTTAGGGATACGTTTGTGGTTAAGGTTAGGGGTAAGGTTGAGGTTATGGTTAGCAATAATGTTGAGGTTATGGTTAGGGGTACATTTGAAGTAAGGTTTGGAAAAACAAAAATGGTGCACCTGAAAATGCGTGAAAATGCAAGCAATTGTGTTGTTTGATTGACACCAGTCCACGAATCCCTAGCAAAACTTTTGGAAATAAAAAGTGATGTATAAAAGCTACACGTCATACAACTGCCTCTAGTGTACTAAACATAAAATAGTGTACTATTCATCATGATTGTAGCATATGTTGCACGAGGCTGGACATTTATTTCTGAGTGCTATACATACGCAAAACACATGGGCTGTGTTACGAGGTAGCGGTTTGTGCTTAGATGAACAAGACATGTGTAGAAAGGTGAGGGACATTATTGGTTGGTTAATTGCAAGCCAGTTAAGCCAATGTTCCTCACGCTAAGGTTAGCAACTTTGTTACTAGCAAATTGTTTCATATTTTGCTGGAAGGTTATGGGATTGAGGTTAAAAAAAGCTGATATTTAGGAAATGTTTTCTGTTTATAGTACTAATGAAAGATCTATGTTTAAATAGTAACAAGATCGTTTCAGTGCTAGCCCTGAGTGCTTACATGAAAAGTATGCATTCAGGTGATAACAGTCCATCTGAATGGTTATCCGAAGTTTACATTTATTGGAGCATGCAGGAGAAGAAAAAGCAACAGCACGACCGTCCTGCCAACAACCCGTTGAGATGACAATGAAACACATTTGAATGGAAACGGTGAACCCTTAGGGGAAATCTAGATTTATTACTGCAAGACCCACATTTAAAACCTTTGCGACATACTGTCAAAATAAAAATCTGAATTGATGTGTTGCACTATAAAGAAGCCTTAAACACCTGGGTCCCCTGGAAAAAGTAATATTTTATAATCATAATACTTTCTAACTGTAAAAAACTGGCTACGCGTAAACCTACTTAGCAAATAAATTGTGATTATAATCCAATTGTTTTCTTTCTCGCCACTGGCCATCGATTCACCGACACTTTAAAGGCAAACTGACTCATTCAAATATATATCTCCTTTCATTGACACCGCCCTCGGACAAATTCCTCCTCCCCAGGGGGCCCTTCCCCCACTAATGAGTAAAGCAGAGCTCCCTGTAAACGATCTAAACACAACAGCACTGACATACATTAGGACATTACTCACTGCCAGTGTCTCTCCGAGGTTCAGACTCGGCCGTTGTCCCAAATGGCGTCCCGTCCCCTTGCAGTGCGCCTCCTTTCACCCGGGACCCGTAGAGCTCCGGTTGAAAGTAGTGCCCGACGTACGGAAACGGGTCGCAATTTGGGAGTCACTTCGGGGTTCAGAGGGCTAAACACTCGGATCCCAGCGCCCGGCAAGAAAAACAGTGAGCCAGTTGTTGGACACTTCAGCCGCCACTTCACAAGTTATTGATATCGGTGAGTTTTATCACTCCCTCATTCTAGTTTTCTTTTGTTCTGTCTCTCTGAAGGGAGATCCGAGATCACGTTTGCAGCTGGCAGTGTCACTCACTTTACCCGTTGTGTGTGTGTTGTGTCGATTCATGGGCACATACATCTTCCTGTATGTGTGTGTGTGTGTGTGTGTGTGTGCATGGGTTGGTGTATTTGTTTGCGAGTACGAGCGGTGTGAGTGACTGTGTGTTTATGTTTGCTTGTGTGTTTTAAGTCTGAGGTAAGCGTTGAGAGGACACTGTTTTCTTAGGCTTTCGGCAAACTCTTTTTACAAGTGCTTAACTTGTTGGACACAATGGAACTAGGATCCAAAGGCCTCCTCTGAAGCGGAGTGTCACTCAAGCAACCACACACTGGAGACAACTTAACCCCTGACCCTCAACACTCTTTGAAATGAGTAGACTACTTGACCGGAGCTGACAGCAACACCAGAGTCTCTTGCAGCCTCATGGCCCTCCAATAGCAAGTGGAGAAAGGGGAGGAGGTATTTCACTACAGAGGGAGGATTGAAAAGAGTGGATGTTAGTGAAAGAAACAGATATAATAAGGTGAGAAGAAAAATAAATACTTTGAAAAACTAGGATTTTGACATGGAGCTGAATTAATCGATCTGGCATTAAAAGACAGCATTAGTGTGTTATTTTATTTACGTTAACCTTAATCATTCTGACATTTAAACATCAACTCGTGTTTATGTTTGTAACGTCCCTGAGTGACTGACTCCTCTGATATATTTCCCAGAGGAACTGTGTCCCATAGCTGAGTTGGCCTTTTACTGGTGATACTGGTAAGTGGGGCTTTTATCTCAGTAATGTCTCATTATCAAGAGTTGCCTGAGGGCTGCTGGACCAACCAAAGCATTCCTTTCTAAATGTGGTTCAGCGTCATCTTCCTCTCTTTCCATTAATACCAACACTCATCTTTCTCTGCACTTCTTTCTTCAGACTTCCCCTTTGTTTCTGTCTATATTTCTTTATTGTCTCAGTCATTTAAGAACTTTTTCATTTTTATCCTCTCCGTTACTTTCTCTACACATTTTGTGTGCCTTCTCTATCTCTCTTTTGGCCGTGAACCGGACTCTTTTTCTTGCCCAGCTATCCCGATGCAGGAAGATCATTCTAGAAGAACTGGAATCCAACGGCGACCACCACCTTAACACCACCACCTCCTTGTCATCCATGCTCACAAACATCCCCGTCTCAACCCAGCAGCCCGTGGACCCAAGGAAGTCCTACGACAATGCATACTTCTACATCCTCTTTGTCATGGGGTTCTACTCCTTCCTGGCCATCGTGCTCTTCAAGAACTTCACACGGCATGCGCCAAAGAAAGACCCTTATGCAGAGCTTATTGGCGAAGTAGCTGGGAAGGTAAAATCCAGTGCGGAGGATTTTGATTTGAATTTGAATGATGACAACGGGGAGGTTTAACGTTGAAGAGGAGAGCAAGAGAAGAGGAGACCAAGGGAGAGGGAACGAGAGGCGTAGGGAACCAACAGAGGACTGAGGGGTTGGGTCCTCTGGTGAACTGGCTACGAGGAAGACGTGTTTATTTTCGCAAAACTTTTAGCCTACCTTTCTTTGTTCACCATTTGAAACATTGAAAACTGAAAGTTGCAACTAAGGGTCGTCTGTGACGGACTTTGAGACACTGGAAATTATTTTGAATTTGGTTTTGTTTTGTTCATTTTCCTTCATTTTGCACCTCTCTCAATGTCCACAATAGATCAATTTGATGGTGTGAAATAGCGTCTGTCTCAGTATGGGTAGGCAGTTGTGTTGCTTTCGCTTTGCTTTGAAAAGAGCTATCCGTTTACATGTCAACGCTACATAGATATCAGTCTAATTGGGTTTAGTAGGCCTATGTTTATCAATGCACTTTCCTGAGTTATGGTGTGATCTAGGTCATGAGGATCATGACAAACCCAAATAGATATTTTAGGAGCGCAATGTTAAACCTAATGCTATTAGTCTTTTGTTAACATTGTTTTCATTAGCTGTTTTCATTCTTTATAATAGTTTTTTGGTACTTCCTAATGTGGCATTTGTTGTTTTTAGAGATGTTAATCAGCTGCACATTCTGATCTGCTTGTTTGATTGCTGTTGCTTAATGTAAGTGTATTATTGTCTGTTGTTGTGATTTATGGCACTTCGGTACTACATCATGTGCGTTGTTGGTTTGACTGATTGAAGGTCGAACCAATCGCATTCCAATTAACACCCAATGGAAACGCCCCATGGAAACGCCCCATGCCGCAGAATCAGACGGTTGTGTGAGCCCAACAAAAATGTGTACCATGTAATATTTGGTTGATGTATACAAAGTCATATGACATCTCTCTATACAAAATATATTTCACTTTCACTTTTGGTATTCCTTGTGCAAAAATATAACATGTTTTCATTTATGTTTGTCCGTATTACGTGTAGCTTATGAATTACAGCTTGTAGAGGTTGTAATATGTATTGGCTATGAATAACGGCTTATACAGGTTGTAATACTCACAGGCTATGAATAACAGCGTTTAGAGATTTGTTTTTGCTTGGCTTTCTCAGTGATTTTACCCACCCACCGCTACTGCACTGAGAGGGGTGGGGCGGGCCAGTGGTGGAAACTGTGGGTCATCCTAAGGCCAGAATCTCCTCCTGTGCGGCCCAATCAGGATCAATTCCACTGGGCCCTTTTAACATGGCTCAGAGCACATGCACCAGGGAGTCTAAAACGGTGTGATTGAGTGTGTGAGTTGTGTGTGTCTGAGTTTGAGAACATAGCGTGTAGAATGTTTGTGTAAGTGTGAGAAAAGCCTATTAATAAATTTATAGTCATATCAATTTAAATATTATAAAAACAAGCATGAGATGGTACAGAAACTCCACTGAGGGAGCAACAACATGAAATGAATTCCAAAAACCATGTACATTCATCCATTGATATATGGATGAGTTCCTGTTTTTTCTGAAGAATAAGATTGCTGTGCTATTGCTAAATTATATAAAATGTGATTAAAATGTGATTAATTGCAACGTTAAATTATAATTATAAAATGGATAAAATGACAGTAACAAAATGCACGAACATGTAAGTACATCAACACATTTAAATATTGTACAGTAATGTGAGTTCGGTACTGAGAAAATAGACAGAAGAGTGCATTATGGGAAGACTAGGTATGATTTGGAATGAAAATGACACATTTTTACACATTCTGTTTACTTTAAGCAAGTTAGTTTAGTGAAAAAAGTATGGCCAAAAGACTACCCCGCTCACAGAATAAAACTGAGCACTTGGTTAAGATCCCCTCTTGATTAAATGCAAACAGTTGGTGTTCTATTCCTTTGCTTATACGAATATGTGCATATTCCAAAAAGAACCAAAGAACAGCCGGAGAGTGATTGCATTTGAAAAGGTGCCAGCATCATGTACTAGGTAACTTAGGTTCTACAAATGAGATGGCCATAATCAAGCCCACAGTTACATGCTCCTACTCAGGGCTACGGCATCAGTGGCATTCCTATGTCACTGCTTTGGGAAGTGATCCCCTAGGAGTAGCAAGCTAATATGTTCAGTGCGAAAGAGCTAGTCTGATTTCGACCCCTCGGTGATCTAGGTTTACAGTCCAAATTGAGATGTCGAAAAGCAAACCCCGCGTCTTTAACAGTCCGGGGAATTAACATCGATTGCATGTAGCAGAAATGTGGAGATGTCTGTCGTAAGAACATACGCTTTACATTTTCAGCATGCACTGTTAGCGATCGTTTAACAGAAGTGATCAGGATGGGGGGGGGGGTTGGCTGAGCGGTGAACTGTGTATGTTTTCAGTTCTACCTAAGCACCTCCTCTAGAATCCATGACATGATGACGATACCTTGTGCTGATATTTTGTTTCACATTGGTCTCAGAGCCAAATCAAGAGCGCCCATGCCGTTACCAGCACGTCAAAATAGGACAATGTGCTCAACCCGTCTCTGTCCTGGGACATCAAAACTAGGTCTCCGTAAAACCGGGTCCCTTGAAACTGGGTCCTCATGAAACCGGGTCCCAAGAGCATGAAGCTGTTTCCAATTGCCACCTGACTATGGTCCCACCGGTCCATAAACAGCACTGATCGTAGGTCCCATCACACCCAAATATTATGGTTTGACAGTCATTGCCAAAGTTACAATACCCAAGGAAATTGTAGAATGATTCAATTGTTTTTAATTTCAGTGTGCATTGTCCTGGGTTTTAGCGGTAAACATTATACACGTTTTGTATATTGCGTTGAAACGTATGCTAACAAGTAATAAAAATGTTAGTTAGAACATCTGCCCATTAATGCTTGTTTGAATCCACAAGCTGGTATGATGAGACATTTGTCTATTGCTGACCAAGGCAGTTAACCTTTAATGCTTCCCTATGTTGTTGCTGTAAATAAAACAATTCTTTGTCTTTTTTCTTGGTGAAATAAGGGTAGGATTCCAGACCTGATTCCATTCAACTCTATTACCCTCAAAGCGCTTGTCTGAATGACGGCTATAACTCCGATTAAAACAACAGCACAACTTTTTCTTCAAAACACACAGAACTAACATTAACATCATGCTAATTTTGCATTTCGAACAGTTGCATTTCGAAAATTCCCAACCACCTGTATGATGTTTGCATACACTTCAAACAGACATGAATACCCCACAAAACACACCACAATGTTTATTCCAGTGTACCCAAACTAAAAACAGGCTTAATGTTGGTCAGTTATGAATAGAGCCATGTCATTGTGGAATGCTCTGCCACAAGACATTACACAGAGAGAAATCAAGTTTAGCATAAAAAAATACAAAAATGCATTGTATCACATTGAATATATTGTTTTGTTTTCATTATATTTAATAAATAAGGCATGGTAGGGGGGAAATGTGACCAATATATCATGACTAAGAGCTGTTGATATCCACGACCCAGCAATTAACTGTGATATATATTGGCAACAAACCCAAGAAATGTCATATTGTTATTATAAAACAATTACCAACTAAAATAGAGAAGTAAAGCGTAAAGTCATGTCATACAGATGGTATACAGCCTCATATACACCCACATGGCTATCAGCCGATAACAATTTCGATTTAAAACAGCACAGTTTTATTGATTTATTTAAAAATATTCTGTATATTAATTTTAACTGAATGCAGTATAATTAATAACTTGTTGGCTTTCTACATCTGTACTTTACGGTCTCTATCATGATATTTTATGGTGACCCCGGAAAGAGCACTGAGGTTGACAATCATATTAAGCAGGAACTACTTATTAGCAGATACATGTAGGCGAGTGATGTTATTGACATGGTTTGAGCGTGATCGAGATTGCTGAATACCTTGATTCTCAGCCACAGTGTTTGGGTGCATATGTTTTGCTATTCACACACCCATTGCTATTGTAATTTATTTAGCCATGTCAGACTGCAGCTAAGAACTGCTTAAATGAATTCAAGAGACAAGTTTTGCTGTTCGTTTGCGTTTCTGTGTTGCTCCAGCGATATTGATAGTAATATTGGCTCAGATGTGTGGGCATGTTTAGCAGCAGCTTGGACTTTCCTCAAACAGGGGCGACACTTAGTTCATATTTTACCTACAACTCCCTGTCCTCACCACTGTAGTTTACTGGAAAAAGGCTGCCAGTTTTTAATTAAGCCGGAGGATTCTAGCATTTGGGTTTATCAATACGCCGACTCGCAGGTGTAGGGCTAGAAAATCCTCGTCTCACAAAACAGCAGTTGAAGTGGCAACAATTATTACATTTGTCTGCAAAACCTTTATTTAAACAGAATACCCTAATTTGTTTTTCATCAGCACAATGATATTTGTTACAAAGAAATTCTACACAGTGTAGATAGCTTTTATTTTTTCTTGTCAATGAATACTCTCAAGATCACTTTCAAACGGTAACATGCCTGTATTGTAATGAATGCGTACGTTAACAAACGTCTACAGTTTCCCAAACAATCATTTAGTTGGAAAATGCCGTGGTTCCTATTCCTGACTCACCATAAAGTATAATCTCTGTTAAACCTTTGAAACTGTCCGCAACTATGTTAGCAATAGCTAAAATGTTATGTTGGCTAGCATTTTATTTGCTAACTGAAACATTTATGAGTAAGGACAAATTGATAGCCAATCTATGGAAATTAACTATCAATAAAACTATCTAGGTGGCAGAATAGGGAGAAAGAATAAAATATTATTTGCATGAATTCATGGAGGACTTAAGGCTCATAAACAAACGTTCCTCATCAAAATCCTGCCCATTATATTTATCATTACCTTAAATGTCAAAATGTCAAAATGCTGACAGAAAAATATATTTTTTTCTCTAAAGAAGTGACTAATTTATCTTTAGGCTTCTCTAGATCTATAAATATATATAAATCAAGTGTATTTTAACAAGCCCTTTTAACAACAAACAATCAAAAGTTGATACACAGCGGCTGGGAAATACCCCCACGCTCGGAGGGGTGGCCAGTCCTCTTCTGTCTGTGCTGGGTGAACTTATTATTGAATGCATATTTTAAATGCAAAGAGTCTTATAAAAGAATAAAGGTCAAGTATGACCACTCAGAAAGGGAGAGCCGGGAGCGTTCAAGGTTGGGCAGAATGGAAACCGATATATATGTGTTTAAAACGCAACTTGTTCAATCAAAAATTTTAGAAAATCTATATTTTTTAAATTTCTTTCAATATTTTAATGAAACAAAGAACATATTTAGTTTCACAAGTCCAGTGGTTACCACAGACATTTTTTTTAATTTTTTTACTAAAGAGGAAGTTGGTCATTTTAATCTAAGTTATGCTGACAGTTTACACCGAAGATGGTCAAACATCAAAAAGACTGTCGACTTAGTTATAGTCTAAAATGATGTGGTCTGATCTACCTAGCTCATTGAAAGAGAAGATTAAGGAGCTGGAGGTCTCGCTTCCTTCTTCGCCTCTGCTCTATGCTTTCCTCTACAGACAGGAACTGTGCAATCTGAAAAATGGGGTATCCACATTTTCTTCCTTTTCTAATAATTGTGCCCCTCTAAGATTACTCACAACATTGCCGAAAGAGCACCTTAACAGTTATGAGAAAACCATACCATAATATGTAATATTTCATGTAAAATTTTTAAACAAGACAAATCTGTATCCCTATGCAGATCAGAATTACAGGCGACCCTCTGAAGTATTCAAAATGTTGTGTGTTTATTTTATTGGCTTAACATACATGTGGTAAGCAGTTATCAGGGAATATTAGCAGGATCTGCTCCCCAGATTCTCATTCATTACTCACTCTGTACTCTACCATATACATGTGTACATATATGTGAATGCAATTGTGCAAATGTGCAGTCTAGTTAGAGTTCAGATGTCTAGTGAGAGATTGCAACTGTCTAGTACATATTACATATTCTATCAGCGGCTTATCTCTCTTGTTCATATTCGTTCTTTAATGTGTGTATTTAAGTTTTGCAGTAACTGGTCAGAACAAAATCATTGTGTAAATAGACTTTCTGATTACATTTAAGCTTAACAGGGTTTCTCCATTGTCGAGATGTTGGAGACCAAAGAATTGACTGAAGACGTGAGAAACAAAATAATCTTTGAACATGTAGACATTCTCAAAGTTACAAGTCGATCTCCTGGGACTTTGCAAATCCAGTTTGCGTAGTCTACAGTATTATCAAGTAGTTAGCGGTTCACTCTAGTCTATTTCCTACCAATGGTTTAAAGCAAAAACGTTTTGCCAAAGTAAATGAATATTGCCCCTAAATATTATAGGTTTCTTGTTGCTCAAGAAAACTCCATATTTGGTAATACAGATATATTTTCACTACATAATTTGACACAGCACTTCCAGTCTAATTGGAACCATTTATTGTTTCTGAGCTTAGAGCCGTAACTGCCTTGAAATAACATTACCTAGAGTTGCCATACCGTACAGCATTTTGCCATTACAGCAACAATGACAAAGCGGAAGAAGTAATTCCCAGCAAATCCCACACAATACGCTCCCACCTAGAGTATGCATGGACAATGCGCTCAGAATAGCCTTGTCTACCCAACGACTGTCGGTACCTTTTAACAGCTCGGTCAGTTAGAGCATCCGAGCCCTGAAAGACAACCGAATCTCCCGGGTCAGGAGGAGCATCCTGGGTCATTCGGGCCGTGTCTGCGCCTGGCTAATTTGATCCATCCACAGGGCCGGGTGCAGGTATGAAGGACACCGCAGGCCCTGGGGCTGTGGAATCCACTTCCTCCTCACTCCTAATTAGATTTCTGAGCCGTGGTTCTATCCTCACTTTGGAGCCTGTTGACGTATCAAGTAAAGTGTAAAAGGTATACGGAAAATAAATGTGTATATGAAGGAAACATATCAAAAGAATCTGTTTTTAAGCGGATGTGAATGTCCAGTAACCGGATGCGGCCTTTCCTTATCGCCGTGCTGTTGTACCCAGAGTTGTAATCTTGTTGCTGCATTTTGAACGTACCCAGGGGTCCCTGAGAAGGTGGTGCAAATTGGCCTAGCACCATTTAGGGTTAGTGTGGACATCAAACAGGGCCGCATGCATTGGATTTAACCATTAGAGTTTGATTATTGACCAAATAATCATTAAAAATTAAAAGGGACATATATAAGATGTACCTGTACTATAAGCATAAAGGCGCTGCAGTTATATAGTGAATTATGCATTGACTTGGAGTGTACTTATGCTTGCTTATTATACTACCAATAGTGGGCTTATAAAATTCCAATAAAAAGTATATAATTTGATCTGATCAACATAGCAGTAGGAATTACAGCCTACTCTACCTTAGTAAGAGCCTCAGTTTCCCTTTAGTGAGAGAATTTGGGGCTGGTATACTGTGACCATATTCTCTTTAGACTTGTTGATAATATGGTTATGGATACATTTTGCAACTCGCAGTGTGGTTCCCAGGGTTATTATAGTGCACTGAATCAAAACCTAATCATGAAAAAACTCTTCAATAAAATAAAAAAATATTAGAATAAAATAACCTGATTGAGAAACAAAAACAATTAAGAAAAAAAACAACCATAAAAACTTTTAAATTAAGTAGAAGAAGAAATGTAAAACAACTAGTGAACTTGACTGAGAAACAAATAATATTTTCTTAAATAAAATAAACCCAATATTGTTCAACCTAGTTTAATCAAATGCTTTTTTATTTGGGAACAACTGCAGGAGATTTCATTTTATTTCAATTGTCCACTTGTTTTGTTGATCTATCACTTATTTTTGACACAGTAAACAATGCAAGAAATGACAAATCTATATATAATCAATATAAGGGTGTTCAAAGTAGTACCACATTGTTTTACATTTTAGTCATTAACCTGATACTCCTTTTCAAAGCAACTAACAGTTACAAGATTACTCCCAAAAATGTTTATTGCAAATAAGTTATGAATAAAATAAAAAATAATCAACTGCGTTTTGACTAAATAAAGCAGCAGTAGATGCCAAACCAAAGGTAGCAATGTACAGGTTTATGAAACTGCCTTATTGATATGTTTTTCCATATACATACATCGTACTATATACACTAAACAAAATAATATACCATACTCTTTAAATGTTTGTCCCACGTTTTATGATCAGAAACATTTTACAAACACACTAACAGTTTATTCCTCTTAAATTATGCACACAAATGTGACACCTCTGTTGTGAGTATTTTCTCTTTGCCAAAATAACCCATCCACCTGACAGGTGTAGCATTTCAAGAAGCATGATCATTAAACATCATTAAAAATTATTTTCCCCAATAAAATGTCTCAGTGTTGTCACAAAACCCAATGTCAGAGCTGTCTCAAGTTCTGAGTCAGCATGAACCAGAGCGAGAATGTCAACCAGAGCTTGTAATTTCTATAATATAAGAAACCTCCAATGCTGTTTGGCTTCAGGTTTGGACAATTAACTACACAAAAATACACACACATCAGCAACATATGTGCAAAAAAGGTACCCATTAAGATGAGAGTGATGCAAATGTTTGCTGTCAAACACATCCAGAGCACCGGTCTACTTGTATGTTCTGATATCGGACACTATAGCGTATGGACCAAAAGTATAGCAATGCACTCATCTGGTTGAGGCAGAATTGTGCACATTTGGTGCAATTAACATGTCACTGACTAAAACAACACATCAGTACCTTCTAACATCATGATACTTCATGTCCCTAATATCAAAACTAAAACTAAATAATATTGAAGAAAAAAAATGTATTAAAGGTGTCATTAACTAAAATGGGTCATAATTCAGTTCTGAAAAGATAAACCTATAAACCTTAAAATAGAAATATAAACTACTGAGAAAATTAACACCAATATTAATATTGGTGATGTTACAACAGGAACATTATGCGGTAATTGAACAGTTAATAATGATACATGTAAAATAAAACATGTATAACAATGAAAAATACACCATAAAACAGCCTAATTAAAACATTTAGGTAGAGGTTCTTAAATGTTTTCAGTCCTGGTACCGAAAGTTATTTTGTCCTGCATTTGAAAACACTATATTATATCTGTATTCTGTATTGTATTTTCTGAAATAACTCACCAAGTTTATTGTCATTGTGTGAATATTTAATCTGGAACTGAACAATATGAAATTGGCTTGATCTAATATTTGACTGTTAGAAACCCATAGCAGGGACTGTTCTGCCCTCTACTTGTAAAGGTGTTTTGTTGCAGTCACATTAAACTGGTGAACCGTTCAGCAATGTGAAAGAAAATGTGATCTAAGTAAGTGAGGGAGCACCCATTATAGATGTGCATTAACACACATGAAAACAGTGTGAATATTTTGGATTAAATCATAAATTACACATTCTTTCCCAAAGATAAATAGTAGCCTACATGGGTAAGAACACAGATGTCATAAAATGTGACATTCTTACTTCTGTTTGTGTGATGCCATCAGCTGGCGAAGTCTAGTATTGCTGTCTACTGTGTTAGAAAGTGTACAACTGCTGTCTACTGTGTTAGAAAGTGTACAATTGCTGTCTAGTGTGTTAGAAAGTGTACAACTGCTGTCTACTGGTGTATTTGATGGTCACTGTGTAGCATTTATAAAAAAAAACAAAAAAATGCATTATGTTATCAATTCTAAACTACTTGGTAAATGTAATCAACCACTTGGTTGTGTTTTACTTATTGACTCTATGCAATCCTGGTCAGAGTAACAGCCATCTCAACCACATCTAAAACTATTTCAGACCAAATCACAGAGGTGGAGTGTTGGAACATCTCCCTAAAAAACAATGGAAATGTGAACACTATGTACAGCAACCAATGCCACTTACAATTGGTCTTCGTGGCTATAGAGCTTTCAAAAGTGTAATGATGAAAACTGTAATGATAAAAAGTTCAAGTGTATTTTATCAATTCGTTTTTTAATACAAGAGCATTTTAATAATTTCATTTTTTAATACAAGAGCATTGTAATCAATTCATTTTTTAATATGAGAGCATATTAATCGAAACATTATTTTATTCATGACCAAATTTATCATTTAATATTTTTTGTTACTTTCATATGTAACAATTTTGCATATGAGAGATTCTCTGAGAATGAAAGCTGCCCAGGGAACCTTCTACCAGCCCAACGAGGTCAAAACTTTCAATAGCTTTTTTTGCAAAATAAAGTTACCAGCAACTTTCAATAGGTGTAATTTGAAACGTATCAATTGGCTTCTTTAATTTCATACAATTCTGGAGGCAAACAGATTTATAACACAAATGATTATTGTTGAGTTGTTAAGGAAGGAATTCAGTCCTGAGGTTCGGTTGTTTCCAGAAGATCATGATGAGGGAAGCAACGTGCAGTCCTGCGTCCTGGATTTCATCGGCTCATGTGCCTTTTTATTTCCTTGTTAAACTGCATGGCCAAGTGAAGGCAACATTTTGTACATCAAAAAAGATTCTGAATGTTTGACTGTTCACAGAAAGAGGAGGAGACAAGGACTTCATAGTTTCTTCATGGCATAACGATTCAACTCTACTGAGCTTAAAGGTGAAGGCATGGAACCCTGGCTGAGGTCAATTCTGATTCTTGCAGCATTTGGTTATGGTATGATCATATTATTTTCCATCCTTTTTAGTGTAATTAATTAAATATCAATAACATTGTATTTTTGATTCATTTCGGTTTGACAATTTTCTCTCTAATGTAATCGTGGCTTACTTCTCATTCCAGAATGCAGATTAGAAGACTCGGTAACACAAACAACAGGAGATGTGGTCACTACTGAAGGAGGACAGGTCAAACTGGGCTGTCAATTTAATGCAGTAAATGTTAATAACCTTTACCTGTTTTGGTACAAGTACGAACCAAATGGCTTCCCAAAAGTCACATTAGGCCGTTTTTCCTCTGGAAGTACAAATGTTAGCGAATTTAAAGAGAGATTTGATGCTCATCTTGATTCAGACTCCAAATCAGTCCCCTTGACGATCCAGAGACTGCAGCTGTCTGACTCTGCTGTGTACTACTGTGCTCTGAGGCCCACTGTGACAACAGGATATACAGCCCTCTTACAAAAACAGTTATTTTTACAAAAAAGGTTTTATTTTGAAACGCCTTGTGTAAGCTTCTCCCCAAATACCTCGTGAGGCAGAGTTACAGCATTCACAGAGGTGAAGGCCAGGACACATACACGTGTGTTTGTTCTCTCATTAACCACCATCATGGTGTCATGGCTGTAAAATATTATTATTCTTGCAGTTTTTTGTTGTCGTATGCTGTTACTTTATTTGTTAGCTTGATCACATTGCTTAGATTATGACTTTTATTGTCGTGAAAAACATATTTTTATGTATTTAAAGGCCAGTAAAGCATTTTAAACCATTTATGTGTTTTGTCATGTTAATTTTTATATTTAGTTTAGAACGCAGAGGAGACGGTGTGTCACAACCAAGTGGAGATGAGAATTCTACTGAAGGAGGACAAATAACCGCATAGAAAATCTCTGTCCCCTTGACGATCCAGAGACTGCAGCTGTCTGACTGCTGTGTACTACTGTGCTCTAAGGCATACCTGTCCGCCTACCTGTTCACCGCCTCGCCTGCCACGACCCACTTACCTGATTATCGCTCCTTGGGTCTCCATATTCACTTGTTACACCTGTCAGATAAATACCCAATGGGTTTTTACGCACTGTATTCCTCTCTCCAAGTTGGCTTTTTGGGGTTCTATCCTTTGTGTCTCTTAAACAACTCAGATAACATACCATCGTATGTCCAAGCTTCACACAACACTGAGGTTTGATTCTTGATGGCTACATTATCAGCCTTAATGCTTTTAATACACTGCCTATGGAAAATCATCAGACCCTGAAGTTACTTAATTGCATTATGAAAAAGGAGTGCCTTGAAATGAATACATTTGGAATTCCCTATCAGGGAACTTCGAGCTGCGTGAAAACGCTATGGGAACGCTCTGCGTGAGTGCGTCATGAAGCACATGTGTTATCAGTCCAATGGCGTGACGGAACGTCACAGACGGGTGACGTCGCGACCAGGAAGTCATAAAAGCACCCCTAATTACCGGCACCTTCAGTTTTTTGTTGCTTCAGCAAGTGCATGTTGTGACAGTCCTCGCGGGTTTCTGCTATTACGTTGATAATTCAGAAATTTTCTTGGCGTTTATGTACAAGAGCTCACCGCGATTATGGCAACCGAGCGGCGTTTCAGACAGTGTGCTTCTCCCTGCAACCGCTTTCTCACGGGCCGGGACACACATGTTCTGTGCGTAGTTTGTTTGGGAGAGGAGCATGCCCAGCTAGCCTTGGAAGAGGCTAGCTGTAAGCATTGCTACCGTCTCGCCATCCGCACACTTCGCTCTCGCCTGGCACTTTTTCAGGAAAGCGGCTCGGTTCGCGTTCCCCGCGGTTCAGGTCCCGCCGCTGCCGAGGCACGGCGCCGACTGACGTCGTGGGGTTCGCAAGCGGATCTAGCATGCGGTTCCGAGACGGCTTCTGCATTTTCTCGGTCCTCGTCTGCTAGAGCCAGTGCCTCGGCTCGGGGTTCGGAAGCACCCGTGCGGGTTTCTTCCGCCCTGGGTGAGGCACCTTTTTCTCAGCAGTCCAGTTCTGAGGAAATGGAGGTTGAAAACCTCGAGGCGGAGGCTGAATTGTTGGTTCAGTCACCTGCGAACGAGGAGCTGCTGGAGGTACTCACCCGAGCTGTGGGAAAGCTCAACATCGAGTGGCCGGCTGACAGGCAGGAGTCTGCTTCAACTAGTAAGTTGAATGAACGATTCTTGCCCTCCCGTGCTTTACCTCCTCGCCGGTGTTTGCCTTTCTTCCCGGACCTCCACACTGAGGTGTCGAGGTCCTGGAAAAGCCGGTGTCGTCCCGGGTGTTTAATCCGCGGACTCATATGTATTCGAATGTTGCCGAGGCTAATGTTCATGGGTACGGACCGATGCCGGTCGCGGAGGAGATACTGGCGAGCCATTTCCCGCGGCATCGTCTCTGAGGACACCGGCATTGCCCTCCAAGGCGTTGAAGACTACTTCAGCGCTGGTGGGCAAAGCTTATTCGGCGGCGGGTCAGGCAGCTTCCTGCCTCCATACTATGTCTATTCTACAGGCATATCAGGCAGAGCTGCTTAGCGACGGGGCTCAGGGGGAGACTGTAAGTCCTGATGAGGTTCGAGAACTTCGTCAGGCGGCGGATTTGTCTCTTCGTGCCACTAAGGAGGCGGCCAAATCAGTGGGCCGTGCTATGGCAGCCTTGGTGGCTACGGAGAGGCATCTCTGGCTGAGCCTCTCTGATATGAGAGATCGGGAGAAAGCCTTCCTTCTGGACGCGCCTCTTTCCCCCGACGGCCTCTTTGGCCCTGCTATTGGCTCGGTCGTCGAGAGGTTTCAGGAGGAGAGAAGGCAGGCGGCTGCCTTCCAGAAATTTCTCCCCCGTCGTAGCCGCGTCGCGGGGGCTGTCGGACGGGGGCAGCCCCGCCCGGCGCCGAGCACGGCACACCGGGCGCAGCAGAGAGTGAGTGTCGCTACTCGGGCGCCCCCACACGATGAGTGGGCCGGGCGGCGACGCTCACAGGCGGGGCCTTCGAGGGGTAGGACAGTTCCGAGGCCGGTCGCTACATCCAAGAAGGCTTTGTCTAAGAGACCCTGACAGGGGGGTCAAACCGCTGGGGGTGGTCCCCACCAGGGGAGTAGTGAGCTCCTCCTGGTGCCCTCAGCGGGGTGGCCTGGGCGAGCGTTTTCCCGAGGGGCGCTCGCCTCCTCCGAGGAGGGGCCCAGAACTGTCGGACCAGTTGTTCCCTGCCAGTGCGCTGTTACAGGGCACTGTGTCTGCAGTACCTGTTACTCCAGAGGCCAGCCTCGAGAGGCTGGTACCCCTAGTAGATTTTCTGGCAGAGTGGAAGACCCTGCCGAATATATCTCAGTGGGTCCTGCGGATAATCGAGAGCGGGTATGCCATCCAATTCAGGACGCATCCGCCTCGTTTCAATGGGGTCCTGCCCACAGTGGTGGGCCCAGAGCAGGCTCTGGTACTGGAGCAGGAGGTACAGACTCTCCTGCTAAAAGGGGCTATAGAACGAGTTCTTCCTCTCAGCAGGGAGTTGGGCTGGTACAGCCAGTACTTCGTTGTTCCCAAGAAGGATGGGGGGTTGCGTCCTATTTTAGACCTACGTCTGTTGAATCAGACGGTCGGGAGACTCAGCTTCAAAATGCTCACTCTCAAACAGATGGTATCACAGATCAGGTCCGAGGACTGGTTTGTCACGATAGATCTGAAGGACGCCTATTTTCACATCTCCATCCTTCCACAACACAGGAAGTTCCTGAGGTTCGCTTTTGGGGGCGAAGCGTACCAGTATCGGGTTCTTCCGTTTGGCCTAGCACTCTCTCCCCGTACGTTCACGAGATGTATAGACGCTGCCCTGGCGCCGTTGCGCCTCCAGGGCATACGCATCCTCAATTACATCGACGATTGGTTGATTCTGGCTCCGTCGGAGCATCTTGCGGTTCGGCATCGAGATGTCGTTCTGGCTCACATCAACAAACTGGGGTTGAGGCTCAATGCTGGGAAGAGTGTGCTGTCGCCGGTACAGGTGACCACTTTCCTGGGCGTAGTCTGGGATTCGACCACGATGCGGGCACATCTGTCTCCTGCACGTGTGGCGTCGATCCTTGCTGCCGTCGAGCAGGTGAGGCTAGGCCAGTCACTCACTGTGAAACAGTTTCAGAGACTGTTGGGTCTGCTGGCAGCAGCGTCCAACGTTATTCCTTGCGGCCTGCTGTTCATGAGACCGTTACAGTGGTGGCTCAGAACCAAGGGGTTCTCCCCGAGGGGAAACCAGTTCCGCATGATCACTGTTACGCGGCGCTGTCTCCGCACGCTGGTCATGTGGAGGAAGCCTTGGTTCCTAACCCAGGGTCCCGTGTTGGGAGCTCCGTGTCGTCGTGTTACACTAACGACGGATGCCTCCCTCACCGGCTGGGGGGCGATCATGAGTGGTCGCCCAGCTCAAGGGCTCTGGCGGGGCCATCAGCTATCATGGCACATAAATTGGCTAGAGATGCTGGCAGTTTACCAGGCTCTGAAGCACTTCCTCCCAGACCTAAGGGGTCATCATGTTCTTGTCCGGTCGGACAACACATCGGTGGTTTTTTATATCAACCACCAGGGGGGTCTGCGCTCACGCCCACTTTACAATCTGGCCCGCCAGGTCCTTCTGTGGTCCCACGGGAAGCTCCTTTCTTTAAGGGCCATTTTTATCCCTGGGTACCTAAATCAGGGGGCAGACACCCTGTCGAGACAGGGGCCGAGGCCCGGGAGTGGAGACTCCATCCCGAGGTGGTGGAGCTCCTTTGGTCGCACTTCGGTCGGGCCGAAGTGGACCTATTTGCGTCCAGAGAGACGTCACACTGTCCTCTGTGGTTTTCGCTGACTCATCCAGCCCCGCTGGGGCTGGATGCCATGGTGCAGGCATGGCCGAGGTCACGCCTGTACGCTTTCCCCCCGGTTGCTCTGCTCCCAGGAGTTCTGGAGAGGATCCGTCAGGAGCGGGTCAGTCTACTGCTTGTAGCACCGTACTGGCCGGCCCGAGTATGGTTTGCGGACCTAATATCTCTCCTCGTCGGCTCTCCGCTGGAGATTCCGATCAGGAGGGACCTGCTTTCCCAGGCGCATGGGGTCATCCTTCACCCCCGCCCGGAGCTGTGGAAACTATGGGCCTGGCCTCTGAGGGGGCCCGCCTCTTAGTTTCAGGTCTCTCGACTGAGGTCGTTGAGACCATCCTTCACTCCAGAGCTCCAGCCACAAGGAAGGCGTATGCCGCCAGGTGGAAACTGTTCACCTCGTGGTGTAGAGAACGGCAGGTGGACCCAGTTAACTGCCCAGTGTTTGCAGTACTGGAGTTCCTGCAGCATCGCTTCTCTACAGGTCTATCCCCATCCACACTGAAGGTGTATGTGGCGGCCTTGTCCGCATGCCATGTCCCTCTAAATGGGGTTTCTCTGGGGAGACACCCACTGGTATCACGCTTCCTTCGTGGCGCCCGGAGGCTGAGGCCAGCAGCCGGCATGAGGGTGCCATCCTGGGACCTGGCTATTGTTCTAGAAGGCCTCTCCCGTGCTCCGTTTGAGCCCATTGAGGAGGTCCCTGACAAGTTCGTGACCCTCAAGACGGTCTTCTTACTTGCCATCTCTTCTCTGAAGAGGATTGGTGATATGCAAGCGCTGTCGGTGGCGCCCTCTTGCTTGGACTTCTCACCCGGTATGGTCAAGGCGTTTCTACTACCTTCACCCGGGTATGTCCCCAAGGTCCCAACTAACATCGTTGGGCCTATTGTGCTGCAAGCCTTCTGCCCTCCTCCTTTTTTGACGTCGGACCAGAAGAAGCATAACCTCCTCTGCCCGGTTAGGGCCTTAGACGCCTACGTCCACAGAACTGCCCTGTGGACCACCCAAGAGAGGGGGTTCTGTGTCTAAGCAGAGGATGAGCAAGTGGGTGGTTGAGGCCATCTCACTTGCTTACGAGTCGGCTGGTCAGCCTTCACCCTTGGCTGTTCGAGCCCACTCGACCAGGAGTATGGCGGCTTTAAAAGCCCTTTTGTCAGGTAAAGTGTCTCTACATGACGTCTGTGTTGCGGCAGGCTGGTCCTCACCGCACACGTTCGTGAGATTTTACCAGCTTGACTTTAGCTCCACGCCAGGGGCGCAGGTGCTTTCGTCCGAATGTGCGCTCTGACTTCACATGACGGACACTTGCTCGTATGGCGAAGTGGGTAGTGGCGTTCCCATAGCGTTTTCACGCAGCTCGAAGTTCCCTGATAGGGAACGTCTCCGGTTACGTATGTAACCTTAGTTCCCTGAGGGGAACGAGACGCTGCGTGTCTGTGCCATACTCCCAGCATGCCCTTGGCACTTGCTTCAGCCCATCAGAAACTGAAGGTGCCGGTAATTAGGGGTGCTTTTATGACTTCCTGGTCGCGACGTCACCCGTCTGTGACGTTCCGTCACGCCATTGGACTGATTACACATGTGCTTCATGACGCACTCACGCAGAGCGTTCCCATAGCGTTTTCACGCAGCGTCTCGTTCCCCTCAGGGAACTAAGGTAACATACGTAACCGGAGACGTTTTCAGAGTTTCAAAAGTTTTTTTCACCTATTCGCACACCGGTTTTCAGATCACCATTTACAAGGTTTCAAATCTGGAAAACAAACTATACACTGGGAGAACACTGACAAATTTGAAACTCATCGTAACATCGTAAAACATTTTTTGCAGTTCTGAAGAAGGAAATCTCAAACACAACATAATGTTGGCAGAGAGATTTGTAATTTTTTACATTTTGCTTGCTTGCAAATCTTATTTTTAGATCATGCTAAACTTTTTTTTGTAAGATTTTGAGTTTTCGAACACTTAGTTTCAACCTTTCAGAACTTTATTTTCAGTTTTGAATCATGGCAGGATACTAATCCCATAGGCTTCCTCCTTCCGTCCACCTACCAACGTGACACTACAACTAGTATCATATCAGAGTTCACTCTACAGCAATTTACTGTTTCAACTTGTGGAGGGATGTTACGTTAATAAAGTTTGTGCCTGACAGTCGATGAACTATAAATATTGTACTGGTATA